>CM076091.1:38402085-39602085 GCA_038088585.1 Chrysina gloriosa | reverse complement strand
CCAATTAAAGACCACAACCGAAAAACAGCATACAATAATTTTGCCCTAAAAAGAACAAAATAATCTATTATTTATCTTATTTCATCATTTTCATTGTTTCTCACAGAACGGATCAAATTTAACTTTTGGGAGTCGGCGCCACATTATTTTCTTTGTATTCGTATACAATCTAATACGTTACTCAAGTCTACATATATTCAAATCTAACGGAATTACCGTTCTGTCACGTTCTGTTATTAGAATTCTATATATTTATGACTTAAAGGTACTTTCTACTCAACCTACATAATTGCAATCCAGTAAAAGCTCACGTCGACGTTCTTTTCATGAAAACTTGAGTCTCAAAACACAATTCAAAAGAAAGAATAACAATCATACACTATTAATACGAAAATAACAAACTACCTCCGGTTTTCATGCAAACAAATAACACCTATGATTTGCCTTCTCTATTAAAACAACAGAAAACACTCCTTATAGTTATTTCTAGAGGCCGGATTATATGCAAAAGAAAAGTGGAAATATGCGCATAAATATGCATATGTTTTGGCCTAAATATGCACTTTCTTATGAAAAATATGCAGATAAAAAAATAGGAGTAATGCTAGAAAATATAATACTATAGAAAAGATATTCTATTATGTTTACTACAAGTTTATTTATAACATTTTGAACATAATTAACTATGAAAGCAATTTACAATTACATATTTCTCAAAGTTTTCAATAGGAAAATTGTGGCGCTTGTCTGATAACATGTATTTATATATTGAAAAGGTTCGTTCAACGTCCACACTTGTTATAGGAGCATATTTCAAATTAGAAATATCCTCTATTGTCAACTCAATTATTTCTACTGACTTAACACACAAGATTTTAGCAATATCCTTTAGCTTTTTGAAACCCTCATTTTTTCTATTACACTTAAAAATCTTTCATATACGGATTTTCCCACCCTTCCTTTAACATCAAAACATAACTTTTCAAATTTGTTTATTATTTCAACGCTCTCAATTAGCGACATAAATTGTTTTTCCAATTGCAATATAGAAGTGGAAATAAAACTGTAGTTGACTTTAATAAACGCCAACTGTTGAGGTATTTCTTTACTCGAATACACCTTTTGGGCGTCTAGCACAGATTGTGTATCGCTATCAAGATCCATATAATTGTTTTTATTTCTTCATAATGACGTTCCCCATCGTGTGATTACTGGTTGAGGAAGCGGAATACCGGGTAGATGTTGTTTGTAAAACTGAACGCTTGATGGAGCCTTTAAAAACACTTTCTTAACACTACTAATTAAAGGATTTACCAAGGGAAAATGGTTTCTTTCTTCTTCTGCAACACGATTTAATCCGTGCGCCAAGCAAGTTGTGTGAATTAAATTTGGGTAAAAGTGGTAGTGGAATATCTGCCGACACAAACATTAGGCACAAATCTTCATTAAATTGTTCTTGTTCCGATTTTTTGGAGGTTGATGGCAAACATTGCGGTAATGTTTGCTGACCCTTCTTCGCCAATTTAATCTTTGATAGTTTTGCAGCATGAGATGGAGTTTTAATATGCTGGTCGACTTGAAACCTTTTCTCACTTGTAACCTGCATAAAAAATATCACATCATCAGTTGTTTTCTTATAAAATAAGTGTTAGTAAAAGATAAAGGAGTAATAAAAACTAATGTGTAAAGAGTTTGCGAAGCAATCGAAATAAACGACATTTAATAAAATAACCAACACAACGCTTCGACAAATAATTTTATTTTAAAAATCATCAGCAGAATACGGCATATCAGATATTCCGTATTGTGCTGATGATATGCGAAAAATTCGCATGAAATATACATCTCATTTTACTCATTTTAAAATAAAATTATTTGTCGAAGCGTTGTATTGCTGATTTTGTTAAACATCGTTTAAAAACTATAGATTAATAAGAGGAAATAAACTTAAATTTTACTTACAATCTTGCTGCATGCTAGGCACACTTTTTCTCCATCCATGCGCAATTCTGAATAAGGTGCAATCCATCCAAGCACAGTCGCTATTTTCGGTATTTTGCTATTATAATTAATAACAACCCACAAGTTTACAATTAGAAAAACCAACGTAAAATGACGTTTAAAATAAATAAGATTGCTTTCGAATATGGGAATAAATTTCTCCGAATAACAAAGAAACACCTGTGCTCCTAATTTTCTGGTAAAATGTATTTTTGTATTTATTTAGAAGTTTCAGGAAATTAGCTTTTCCTTGAATTCTGTCCCGGTCTAGATGTATGGGAACAGCATTAATAAATTTTGGAAGCGCTTATCGGAAAAGTATCGAGAAGAGGCTTCATAGAATGCTATTTTTAATTTAAAGAGGGCTTTAGCTCTTTGTTTGTTACAACCACGACATATTTTTAGTAATGCCTATCCTATAATAAATTACATCCAATAAATAAATAAAACTCGGATACTTCAAATATGTTGAATTACTACAAAATATGCAAATAATATACAAAATGCATATATTATACAAATATGCAAATTTATGCAAACTGCATATTATCTGGCCTTTAGTTATCTCTAATAAAATATTATTGTTACTATACTACTACTATACTTCTACTATACTACTACTCTACTACTAATACATGCTGCTATTATTTACGAATACCTTGGATATATCAATGTCAAGACTATACGTAATAAGCGGGAAAATACAACAACAATTGACTGCCGGCTGCATAATCGCACAGCGTTTACAACGCGAAATCAAGGGACATCTATGGCGAACAAACTCTTTAAGCAGTTTCCTGTCCTTGTTTAACCTGTTCCAATTTCGGTCCGATTGTTTAAGCGGCTACTTCAAATTTGGCGCCGACTCCCAAAAGTTAAATTTGATCCGTTCTATGTAAGAAATAATAAAATAAAATAAATAATAGATTATTTTTTTCTTTTTAGAGCAAAATTATTGTATGCTGTTTTTTCGGTTGTGGCCTTTAATTGGAAGTCGGTTTAATTTTTTTTTTTCAAAAATTTCTTACTTCGTACTTTTTACTGCTTTTTTCGTGATATAATGCAGTTACCTCCAGTCAAGGGTCACTGGGGTTTCACGCAACCGCCGTGGTGTTCAGCAGAGATAAACTTATGGCATCAGTTCTCATTTTGCGAATTAACCATTAATATGAGGCGGCAAAATGATATGGAGTTTGTTGATCTATTAA
The DNA here is from genome assembly GCA_038088585.1 of Chrysina gloriosa. Lineage (NCBI taxonomy): Eukaryota > Metazoa > Arthropoda > Insecta > Coleoptera > Scarabaeidae > Chrysina > Chrysina gloriosa. The sequence continues at coordinate 39,598,876 of CM076091.1, read as the reverse complement.
ATAATTTACGTTTTGGAGACCTAACAACTGCTCAGTTGGAATTGTTATTTGAAAGGAAAAAAATACCATTAACTGGCGAATTTGCAGATGGTATAACTGTTAGAATATACCCAGCAATAAGATTAGTAGATGAATATAATTCGAAAATGACAGATATTATTTCAACATCAATCGATAAATCGATCGATCGATAAATGCTATCGACGAATCACGTTAGTAGTAATATAATTCCTACAGACATCAACAACTGTGGCGCTTTTCTACATAAAACACAGTTAGCCGAAGAATCACGAGTTATATTAAGGCGTAATCTATGTATTTCTGATGGTTTAGTAAACGGCATCATGATGATCATTCATAAATTTAAATGGCCAACTTTTCGAAGAGATCAGTTAGAGGAGGGAGAATTGCCGGAGGCGATTCTGATAAAATTTGATGACAGTACAATAGGTAGTAGATTGGAAGACTCCGATGGTTGTGTTGCAATATCTCCAGTAACTGCAACATTTCAAGCAACTAAAGGATACGGGAATGTTAAACGTCGAATGTTGCCTTTAATTTTAAGTTGGGCTGTAACAGTGCATAAATTGCAGGGCACTATGTTGGATAAGGCCGTTATTGATCTTGGCAAAAGGTTGTCATAAAAGGCCAGGTTTATGTAGCTCTAAGTCGGGTTAAAACTTTAGATGGATTAGCCACATCAAATCTAGAGCTCATGAACAGACCTCATGATGAGAACGCTTTTCAAGAAATGGAAAGGTTAAGAGCTCTCGTACCTGAAAGCGACTCAGCACTTTGACTATGTACTATAGACACAGCTGATGTCAATACTAAACAACGTTCGCGTCTTTTTCATTTTTCGGAGCCAAGTTAGCGTGGGAGCCTTTGGTCAAGCGGCAATTCGATTTGCTTTTCCACGTTTCTAGGTTAGAATTAGTAATAACCGCGTCAGATCAAATGTTTGCACATTTTTAAGCAAACGGAGAATTCTTAAACAAATACTTTTCTTTAGCAATTATACCAGCGCTTACTCCTTTTTTTAGTTTTTTTTTTTTTTTACAGCAATAATAAGAGGGTTTAATAGAGCTACTGGCGAAACCTCCCTCAGAACAAGAAAAGGTAACGCACCTAGGATGAAACCTTAGCTGTTTTAAAAGCAAAATGGTGCGGAATATCATTCTTTCTCTTATAACTCGGATATTATATATTTAGAAAATATAGTAATGTGTAATAAATGGACATGTACCATACATTGCAGGTTTAATTCTTCGGTTCCTTTGTCATTCCAAATTAACTTATTATATTATAGTCTTTGCATAATCTATGAATAAATTAGATACTAATTTTGAATTGAACACATTTTATAATTAGGACAGGAAAAATAATAATACCGATTGGCCTGTCGTAAACGTCAATTTCTGTATTAATCCGTTTCTTTTGACTAAATGGGATTACCAGTATTCAAATTACGACTTTGTATTTACTAAAATCAAAGTATATATTTGTTACTTTTGTCCCTGAAACGTCAAATTATTTAATGTACAAATAACAACTTTTACATGAAATATATTTGAAACTACTTATTTTTAAATCTTTCGCTCCCGTAATGCTAGCGAACATATTTTCTCGACGGTAAAACTGCCTTTAGTTTACTTTATGTGATCTCTGATAACGGATTAAATAAAATAAGACGATCAACGCCTATGAGATCGCTCACGAATCACTGCTTCGTTGTGCCTGATTCTTCCCGTCGGACATCGCCTGCTTGTTGGGTTGCTAACACCGATACTCCACACATATAATAAGAAGTCGGTTATTGTTGGTTTTTTGTTAATATTAGCCCAGCACTAATCCGATGTCGGCTTAGGATGATATGGGACCATCCTGAATGCACGCTCTATTAAATGCATCCAGAATCATTAAAATCGGTCAACCCGTTGAGTAGTACGCGAACAAACATAAAAAAATTAAAAACACATGATGAATTGATAACCTCCTCCTTTTTGGAAGTCGGTTAATAAAATGAAAGAAAGTCAAAGTAAACATCAGATATACAACTAGCACACATTTATATTAAATCATGCTCATTCACTGCGAGTGTAGGAATGGAATATCATACCTAATCTGAATGTATTAAGAAAAATTGGAACCATAGAGCTGGAGTAAGTCCTGCTTGAAGAGCTAGAATACCATCATGTTTTGCAATTACATATGATGCATGAAATACGTTTCTATAATGCACTGGATGTTGACCTCGCGCTTTCAGTTCTCCTTGTAACTGCATACGTATCTTTATCACTTCAAGTGGATTAGAAAATACACCAGCACAAACTGCTGCAAATCCTGCTATAGGAAAATCCATCATATCCAATTACGATATCAAAGGCAGTTCCTAGAAAAATATAAAAATCATAAGATCAAATCATGCGATTTCAACTCTAAATTAAATTTAAGTTTTAATAACACTCACTTTATATAGTTTAAGTATTCTTCCTAGAAGCTAATGTTTAAACAATATAATAACAAACTACATACGTACGTACAGAGTAATCAAATCTATTTTATCCTTGTCTTGTTAATGTAGTATTTTAGTAGTTATAGTATTTATTTATTTAATATTTGTAATATTTTATGTTCAATGGTGTATTTTCGATATCAATTATTGCTTGTAAGAAAGCTTGTATGTAAAAGCAAATGACATGATATAAAAATAATTTCACGACCTTTTTTCTAACAATGGGTTTCTATATAGTACTTCGCTATTTAAAACTCCAATATTTTTTATTTACACTCCTTATATTCTGATATTTTCAAAATTTGATTTTTATTTGAAGTTTGGAAACAATTACAATGGGTACACTCTAGCCATTCATTGTTCAGCTTACTTACAATACTTTATAAGGATGTCTATAATCACATGTGCTAGTGAAGGAGTGAAGGGAGACTATATTTTATTCGCAGCGGCATCTAAATCAAAAGTAGACACAGTGCAGCAAGGTGAATTATCGTTTCGGCATAATATGTTTTCATATAAAACATAAATATCATTAAATACCAAGTTAAATTGAAAAGGAACATTTCTTAATTGTAGGAATCAAAGGAGAAAACGAAACCCCAAAGAAGTGAAAGTGAAGAATGCTACGCGCGTGGCGTAACGCATAGAAAATTCGTTAATTCGAGGCCGCACAAATAAAATAATAATAATAATAATAATAGTAATAATAAAACAGCAGTCGGTCAATCGTCACTTGCTGATCTTCAGCCTCTAACGATATTCGGGCGGCCGGACTAGCTAGTGGAGACGGGAGTGTGTGCCTATTTGATTTTACAGATGTAAGAGGGGGACGGGCAACACGTTACGGCCTCTTCACCCGGAACTCGCGAACGTAGAAGGGCAAGTGCTCACCGACTATATACCTTCCTTCTTTTAAATTGTCCGAAATGAATGATGAAGTAAATAAAAAAATACAGAAGAAGAGTAAAATAAAAACAAGTCGTTGTGCACCAAAATTCTCCAAAGTCGTTTATTCAGGTTTGGTAAGTAATAGTCGAAGCAAAACAAAATTAAATAAACCCAAAACTTATACTATCTACAAATTTGAAATTAAAATCTATCAAAAGGTGAAATAATTAGGCGTAGTGAAACAAAATTAAATAAATCAAAACTTATACTATCTACAAATTTGAAATAATGATAATCTGTTAAAAGTCAAATTTTAGAAACGAAGCCCGAATATCGATGACGTCAACGCCGTTCGTGTTTGTACATCAATCTCACAAAATGAATAATAATCTGTCTATATCGCACTCCCGCTATTTGTTCTGATACATATAAAAAAATCTAATGGTGTAACTTGAAATATTAGAGAGAAAAAAAGGAGAAGATAAAAACGTAGTTCCGTATGAATTACACATTTACTGAAACGTAGGTGGAGCTGGGCCCTTGATTAGGTACTTAGCTGTGTGTTGATGTCCACGGTTTGTACGCCGCAACCTGAAGCTCCTCTATCCGTAGTCTCGGGCCAGTCCCCAAAGAAAAATTCCAAACCCTATTGTGGCCGTTCGGAAGTATGCGAGGAATACGGCGAAACGAAATACAAATAAAAGTGCAAAAGGAAAGAAAAGCCTAAAACAAAATCACCAATCAGGAAATTAGTACCATTATAAATCGAAACATACCTAAGATATTGGGCGGCTAAAAGTTATTCTCCCCCGCACGTGGTTTGAATACAGGTTATAAATCCTCAGTGGGAATAATACGGCAATCCACCAAATCTCAAAACCTTCCTTCAATATAAACTAGTCCTGTTTCCAATTATCCGAAAAATCTTCAACAAAATACAATTCTCCAAAATTAATCCAATTAGGAGGTTTCCAGGAAATGAAATGTACGACCAAAACCTGCTATCTTCTCAACAAGAAACGGCGAGCGCGTGGGACGAGGAGTACCAGGACGGTGCGATATAAAGACTCGGTATCGAGCAAAAACTACGAATCCAAAGACTGATGATTAAAAGGGAAAAGAAACTACAAAACGGAAGAGAAACGACAGCATACGTAAATTCGATCCCAAACTAAATTTTCACAAATTAAACAAGAAGTTAAGAGAAATTAAAATAAATATTACAGTTTCCGGCAACAACATAAAGTTCGAGAACGCAGCGCTGCATGAAGCGCAACAAAAACAGAATATCGAGACACCGAAAAAATAGAGAAATACAGGCATGGTCAAAAATAACGTAACAATCCCCCCTCCAAAATGAAGAAATGTCTTCTTCTTCTTCTTAATGTTTTACCCTTTCTACCTTTCGGTGTAGGGGTTCGAGCCACCGAGCCGTATATGTACCCGCATATACCGTACCGCTCCTGGCCCACCCAGTGGCATTTCCTTCATTTTCGCAGCTTATTAGAGGTCCAGATCCCTTTTTAGGATTTTAAACTGTTACGCTCTGCCGCTACCGGGTCTCGAACGCCGGCCCTTCGCACTGTGAAGCGCGAGTTTTACCATTCAGCCACTGAGGGGGAAATGTGTCTAGTAAATTTCTGATCTGTGAAACCAACTTGAGAACACGACAACTATGGCGAAGGCGCCAGGAATGTTCTACTAACCGAAATGTACAAATCTCGGATGCGGTCTTACGACAAGTTGCCCTCTATCACGAGGTTGAAAACTAAACCAACAGTTTCTAAAGAAAGCAAATTAAAAAAATTTAAAAAAACCGCAAAAGGCAATAGCCTACTCCATAAAATTGTCGTTGGAACGGGGATACAAAACTACTATATATACCAAATTTCTAACATATGCGCCCGAAAATCATATTTCCGTCGTTACACCAAATAGAAGTTTTTCCAAAAGAAAAATTAAAGTAGAGAACATTACTAAAAGAACTAAAACTCGAAGATCGAAGCTGAAAGAGCAAAAGTAAACATTCAATAGTCGAAAACCAAGTGAAAACCCAATAAAACCCTAACGAAAACCCTAATGAAAACCCTAATCTCAAGGATTGAAGTACAAGTAGACCAACCACACCTGCACACAAGACGGCTTGATCCAAGTACCACAGGATCCTTCGGCAAATCGGCCGGTAAACGAGGAAATTAAAGAACCAAATAGATAACAACAAAAAATAGATGGTATAAGGAGACGTTACTAAATCAAGGATGCAGCGGGATAGGATACGGATAAATAAGGGAAGGTTAAATGCCAATCACAAGTGTACAAACGCGCTCAATCCACCAGACTTTAAGCGAAGAGAAAACGTAGGGCACCCACCCTCAGAACAAAAAGAAACGCGAACGGTAGAAACTGTGGCCAAACAAAATAAATAAGTGACAAAGTTTATAGTCCAGGGTTGCCCACTCCCAGACTGAAAAGCTGAAGGCTAATCGCAAGGTAACAAACAAAAGTGACCACCAAAATCAACGTCCGGAACAAAAACGCGAATCAAGACGGGTAATGCCGGACTCAAAACCTTGAAGACCCAAAGCGAACAGAACAGACCTTTTTGTACTACAACACGACCTCCTAAAAAAGAAGTCAAAATCAGTAAAAATATCGAAAAGTCAAAATCGAGAACGGTATACGAAAAATCGGGACGAAAACGGAAAGTCCAGAAATCTGAAACGATAACGGAAAATCAAAACCGATAAACGATAGTAAAAAGTCAAAATCGAAAAACGATAACGAAACGTCAAAATCGAAAATTCAACATCCGAAAGATGTAATGATTACTTCCGTTACGAGAATTTCGGGAGGCAAAAGTCCCGGTGAACAATACTGAGTGACTCAAGTGGTTGATGGTGGGCGTTCACAAAATATTTTCTGGCGTATTATAGCCCCGACTAGGTGGGCATAAGTCTCGGTGAACAACACGGAGAGATTCACGTGTGGATGGTGAGTGTTCACTAAAGATCTTCTGGCGTATTATAGCCCCAACCAGGTGGGCATCAAAAATTGCTACTCGCGTGGCGTAACGCGCAGAAAATTCGTTATAATAATAATAAATAATAAAAACAGATACAGAAGAAGAGTAAAATAAAAAAACAAGTCGTCGAGAGCTAAAAATCTGTTAAAAGCGAAGTCAAATTTTAGAAACAAAACCCTAATATCGATGACGTCAACGCCGTTCGTGTTTCTATATCAATCTTACCAACATGAATAACAATATATCTATATCGCACTCTCACTGTTTGTTCTGATATATATAAAAAAATCTAACGGCGTAACTTGAAATATTAGAGAGAGAAAAAAGGAAAAGATAAAAAACGTAGTTCCCTATGAAATTAGGAGTTAATTCACATTTACTGAAACGTAGGTGGAGCTGGGCCCCTGACGAGGTACTTAGCTGTGTGTTAATGTCCACAAATCCTAGGCCGCAAAGTGAAGCTCCTCTAACCGTAGTCTCGGGCCAGTCCCAAAAAAAGACTCCCAACCCTATTGTTTCCGTTCGGAAGTATGCGAGGAATACGGGGAGACGAAATACAAATAAAAGTGTAAAAGGAAAAGAAAAGCCTAAAACAAAATCACCAATCAGGAAATCAGTACCATAATAAATCGAAACATGTCTAAGATGTTGGGCGGCTAAAAGTTATTCTCCCCCGCACGTGGTTTGAATACAGGTTATAAATCCCCAGTGGGAATAATACGGCAATCCACCAAATCTCAAAACCTTCCTTCAATATAAACTAGTGGTATTTCCAATCTTCTCAACGAGAAACGGCGAGCGAGTGGGACGAGGAATGCCAAGACGGTGCGATATAAAGACTCGGTATCGAGCAAAAACTACGAATCCAAAGACTAATGATTAAAAGGGAAAAGAAACTACAAAAAGAAAGAGAAACAACATCATACGTAAATTTGATACCAAACTAAATTTTCACAAATTAAACAAGAAGTTAATAGAAATTAAAATAAAAATTACAGATTCCGACAACAACATAAAGTTCGAGAACGTAGCGCTGCATGGAGCCCAACAAAAACGGAATATCGAGACACCGGAAATATCGAGAAATACAGGCGTGGTCAAAAATAACGTAACAAGAAATAAGAAACTAGAGACATAGATGTGTATGGAGCTATAAACATACCTAAAAATACAAATTGTCTCATCGTGATAGTGGAGCAATTCAATACTCCACCTTGTTCAGTCTATTATAATTAAGTAATTTCAGTCTTTGTAAGGTGGACTCATCGTCTTAATTTTCTGCGAGATGCTGGGCAAGAGAGGTGTCTTTTCACGGTTTATTAAACCAAAATTAGTCACATAAGGGTACATCTACAAAAATTACATTTAAAACCTATTCAGAACCAGAATTCAAACTTTAACAGGTACTTTTTCTTTCTGTCACATGTGTGTAGAAATAAGGACTAAAAATTAGACACGCTGGCCACTTAATATGTTATTTATATAAGCGTAATATTGAATAATACAGACGTAAATCTATTTGATGCTAGTAATAACCCTAAAGATAATTTCTTCATTGGAAACACCTTTTATAAGAGCACAGAACAAATTTAAGAATGGAATCCGTGTGGATTAGATGAAAAGTTTCTTTCAGCTATTATATCCTTTATTACAATTAAATTTATACATAGGATATTCTAAAATTAAATTCCTATTACTACTATTGGTATAGCAAACATAGTATTTAAAAATACCAATTTAAAACTATACAAACATTAATTCATCTCGGATATTAAAATTTACATTAATCATTAAACATTTTGTTGTAACTATCAAAATCTTGTTTTTTTCTTTTGATACTTAATCAAAGGTGTAAAGAAGAAATCCCACATGAATATAACTAATTTGATTTAAGCTTTTTCGAAATTCTAAAAGTCGTATTTTTCACGAAAGAAACAAAACAGAGTTGCTAAATTTGCGCCAATAGTACTACAATTATATGAAACCACTGTACTAGAGTAGCAACATTGCACTATACGAAAACAGATTGCTTCATACTATATATTGAAACTATTATGTATTATGTATTCGTATAGCGCAATTCTATTCTATTCTAGTACAGTTGTCTCAGATAGTTGTAGTACTATTGGCGTAAATTGAGCAACTCTAGTAATCAAGTGGTAATGGTTGTGATAGTGTAGGTAATATAATGCTACAGGGAATTAAAAGAAACCGTTGAAATAACTTGTTCATAGTTGGCCAAAACGAGAAAGAAGGATCTAATGATTGCTTAGGTATCCAAGAATCTACAAAGTTCAGTTTAAAATGTGATTTTAAATAAATGAGCAAATTGCTTGACTGTTTTCGTTGTTGTGTCAATGTAAAAAAAAAGAATTTCGAGTGCTAATTAAACATTATTTTTACGTGGAAAAGCAATTAAAGAAAGGGAGGAAAAGTTACGTAAATATTATCGTGAATGTGCTTCGTGTCATAGAATAATTTGTAAGCGGCTTTCTAATTTCAAATGTGCGCATATAAACACGGATGATGCAGAACGTCCGGGATCGTCATTTACTTTAACTACTTCACAAATGGTTAAAAAACAATGCCCTTGTAATTAGCGAGCGTCGATTGAAAGTACGTAAGATAGCTAATTAAGTAAATATTTGAACCGAGCGGGTATACAATATTTTCCATGAGCTTTTAACTAAGATGAAGCTACCCGTGAGATGGCTGTCGCGTTTGCTTAATGCTGATCAAATGCGCGCTTTCATTAAAAATTCAAACGTAATCCACAGGAATCTTTCCGTCGACATGTCATAGTAGATGAAACTTGGGTACATCATTATACTCCAGAAACAAAAATACAGTCGAAAAAATGTACTTCTCCCGAGGAACATGCCCCCAAAAAGGCAGAACCTTTTGTGATTCCTAAGGTGTTATCTTTAGTGATTACTTACAAAAAGGAAAAACAATAACTAGCAAATATTATGCTGGTTTGCTGACATGATTTGATGCCCAACTTAAGAGAAAAAACCGCATTTGTTGAAAGAGAATGTTGTTTCATTCATTGTTGCTACAAAAAATTACGTCGAATTGAGTTACGATTTGCTGCCTCATCCACTATATTCACCAAATCTGCCTCCCAGTGATTTCTTCTTATTTTTAAGTTTAGAAAAATGGCTCAGCAGGAAGAGATTTCAAACAAATGAAGAGGTGATATGCGATACAAATACATATTTTGAAGAGTTTTTCAAAGATCACTTTTTGGATGGTTTGAGAAAATTAAAAAGTCTAGAGTTAAAAGGGAATTATGTTGACAAATTAAATATATTTTTCACAGTAAAATAATATTTTATTGAAGTGTCACTCTTCCATTGAACCGCCCTCGTATATACGACCCAGTACGGTTCTTGTGGTATCGTTTTAGATCAGTTGTCCCAAAGAATAGAGCAGTACATTTGCATGGAAGTCACTCTCCAATTTATTCAGTCCATTGTAATATTGCCCTCTGTCAGACAAGGATTACAGCAATTGGTAGTTAGCCCGCTTATCAACAGCTGCATGATAGACAATTTAAAATTTGGAGGGGTGCCATTTTACACAAAAATGATTTCGAAAACAAGGCAATGTGCGAATAACTAATTAACTTGCTTAATGATTGTATGTCTTTTCGTAGATAATGGGCGTCTCAAAAACAATAATCTTAAGATTCTAAACTCGGCAGTAAACGTAACTCGAAAGCGCATAATGTCTTTGTTTTCATTATCCAATAAAGGTGATTGCAAGACCTGCGATGTAATTTACTGACACAAATATCACATCGGTAAACTCCTCACCATACAATTGTTTATAATAATAAAACCGCACTTCGATTTATACGGTTGTTGGAGATGCACCGATTTTATTATAAACTATTGTGTGGTGAGGAGTTTACCGATGTGATATTTGTATCAGTTCATTATCCAAAGAAATGCTTTTGTGTAAAAATAGTTTTCTTAGTGAAACTTAGTATTATGTATTTTCGATTACATTGATTAAGAAAACACATAAATCATGACATCCAAACGGATTGAAAATTTGGTTAGCTTTGGTTGTAGTCAGAACGGTAATTCTGTAAAATTTTACACGTGCAACAGTTCATAATGTGGTTCAGATCAACAAAATACTTGAAAATCTACCAAGCACAGGTAATTGAAAATAAAACTACAGTCAACTGTTACGATGTGAAAAATAAAAGAGTCAATTATAATCTGTTCTAGGCTTACCTCAGTAATTGTTGTTGCTTACTATTACTCGAACTAAATTGGTGTTTAACACTTGGAATCTTAAACAATTTATTCATAATCATCTTATGTCTTTACCGTTCGATCTCCTACACAGTTTAGTACTACTAGCGGAAAAAGAGTCCAACAAATTTTCGAATGGAAATTACTTTTAATTATAGATGTGAACCTTGGACAGCATTCTAGCTATATAAAAAACTACTCAAATCATCTGGTGAGGTGGCCGATTGCCAAGGAGGCAAAACATAAACAAACATATGTGAGAAGGACAGGAATAAAACGTATTTTCCTTAGTTCATCTTTAAGAGAATCCCTGAAATAGCACAAGCGCACACACACACCGCTACTAAGTATTATAACTATTTAGGTACCACCGTAAACAAGTAGGCTTATTTATTCAAGAGCACAATAGCTTTGTTTCGATATAAATTCGTTGTCTCGTCTTTTATTTCTAGAATGCCTAGATGATATCCATTGTATTGAACAAATAAAATATTATTATAAAAGTTCTTCTTATATATATACATATATATGCGCGCGTGTGTGTGTGTGTGTGTGTGTGTATGGTATTGGTATACAAATATTTAGAAATCTCTTGTCAGTCAGAATCAAGAATTCAATAATAAAAGGTGCAGTGTCAAATGAATTCCAAGAAAGGTTACAAAATTAATGTGAAAATTTTACTAAAGCTATCATACCCTATATATAAACATTATAATAGTAAAATGAACAGAAACGAATTAGGTATAACAATAAGAACAAGAATAACGACACTTGTGTGTCATCATACAAAACTGGCAGCACAAAAGATTGACCTACCACGAAACCAAACAGAAAACAATCTTTTCAATTTCATAACATATTGTGTCAACCAGATAAAAACTAAACTCGAATTAACTAACGAGGAAAAAGATATGAAATAATCACTGATGGTTTACAAATAACTCCTCCCAGAAATCGAAGATAATTGCTTTGCAGGATGAAGTCCAAGATAAAGCACTTAATTGAAGATAATACAATCACAAATAGAAAATGTAAAAAGTAAGGTAAACAGATTGAAACCATTATATTATATAACTCAAAGAGATTACGAAGACAGTGGATTGGAGACCGCTAAGGGGCACCAACTGATAAACGACAAACGCTCATACTATAAATATAAACCACAAACTATCTGGAGAATGAAAAAATGAAATTACATATATTGGAAGAATGAGACAGAACAATTGCTTCGGAGATTCCTCTGGATCGCAATAAACGAGAACAAATTTTTCAAGTAAAAGAACAAAAATGGGTTACATAATAGATTACCCAGTTCCCATAGCATTGAACTTACAGAATGAAAAGAAAACATTAATAATCATTCAAGTTTGGCATTGTATCTCAGACGAATGTTTTCAATTTACAAATAGATGTAACTTAGTTTTTGAGTTCTCTCGATCACTCGAGTCAATTACAAAACAAAAATTCCGTTTGACGGAATATATTTCACAACAGTATTTTAAACCGTTTTCGCAACTGTACTACAAGTGAAATAGAATTCTGCAGTGGTACAAATAAAACATTTGTCTTTGTTATGGCAGCTAACAAAATAATCACTAGAGTTGCTCATGCGAGCCAATATGTCAAGAGCGGAGTTATTTGCAAGCGATCGGAATATATACACTCGACCCGTCCTTCCAACTTACGACCGGTCCCGATTAAACTTTGATCTACACAAAAGGCAACGTTTTATGGCTCGCATAAACAACTCTGCCGCATGTATGATAGCAAGTAGACTATCTCCCTAAAGGCTCGCGCTAATTGGTGTAAGGAAATGCTCAAAAATTCGATCAAGGAACTGCATAATCCGCATACAACATCATGACAGGTGACGAAATCAGGATATATTCGTATGAATCTGAAACTAAGCAACAGTCCACTGTATGGGTATTACAAGATGAACTGAATCCCACAAAAAGTTGTTCGTTCGTTAATGCTGAATGGTAATGGTATATAGTATTTTATTTGCCCGAAGTCATCGATGAAATCAGGAAAAGCAACCGAAAACGTTGCATCATTCTGTATCATGGCAATACGAGCTGTCACACAGCACGTCAAACAATTATTTGGAGGAGATTCGAATTAATGTCCCATTTCCTGTATTCACCTGATATATCGCCTAATGATTATTTTGTATTCCCGAATGTCAAACAAAATAATTTTTTCAAATAAAATTAAAGATATGCAGCAAACCCCGACACTTTAAAAGGCATAACGATAAAGAGAAGGAAAAGAAGATGTATCGTAGTTAAACAGTAGATTATTCTAGTTGGTTTTATTATGAAATTGACGGTGAAGATGGCATCCTCAGTATCGCTTGGATTGATCTTTGTGGTACCAGGAAGTTTAGGCACTAAAGAAGGCATAAAAATGTCGATGTTTCCGAGCATTAGAACTAATTATACTCTGAGAATACTGTGGTTTAAAAGTAAATAAAAATAAAGGTGTGTTAAGAGTATTTTAATTTAATTTAGTTCTATTTTATTTTATTTATTATAGGTACACATATTTCATAACCTATTTAAATATTTATCTTTCGTGTTACGTCCACCAGTTTCTAGGTAAAATAAAAGTCAAATTTCAAATTTACCGATTATATTTCATAAAGGTAATTACACCGGTTTAGTAAAAACTTCCGCAATGAAATGTAATACTGTAAATTCAAAATATGTATTTTATTTGCCAACAATGAGATGTTTTTTTCAATTTTCTACCGTTAAGAATTGTCTCCTATTCTACAATAAATATTTTAATTGAGGAAATTTTGAAACAAGTGATTTCTGGAACATCGTAATTTACGTCTCTTATACTTACATACGTCTCCAGAAAGAATACAGGATAGATTTTTCAGAGCTACAAAATCTTAATTCGTAGTAAAGTTAGTGTCACTCTTTTCTTTAATTCTACGTCGCATATTGCTTGAGACACTATATAAATATCGCTTATAGTATTATTTACAATATTAATAGAACCAACTATAGTTAAGTTTCTGTTTTCTAAACTTACTATTGCACTATGATGATTATGGTGGTACAACTAATTGTAAGTCGAACCATTTCTTTAAAAAGTTTTATCCCAAATGGTGCTTTAACAAAAGAAATTGTTCACAAATTTCCTCTACCATACGATGAATCCCGTGGATCAAGCATGTTAGGTGTAACATACGTGAAAATAATACATTCAGAGCATTTCCTCCTTTTTATGTAAGGAGCTGCATCAGTTACGAACATGAGCACGCTGTCATGATGAAATTCCTTTTGCCAAAGTAGTGACAGGAAGTCGTAAATAACTGTGCGCCTATAGTGCTATTTACCCTCTCAAGACATTCTGAATTTAATAAATAAAGTTTAGATGTTTGGTTTGGCTACAAAGATTCAACAATCACATTGGCGACGAGCCTGCATAATTCGATTGTACTGATACAAAAAGCTAAATTTTGCAATTTCAAAGTTACCTTCCTGCAGCATCTGTTGTCACGCCTATTGAGATCCAAATCTTGTCTTCCACGTTTGCTTGAATTTAATCTACTATGTATTGATAAGCCCTATTGAAATATTTCAAATAATCATGATAGTCAATTTCCATAACGGAATTCCAGCATTCCAAAATACTGTACATATTTTAATCGAAAATTCTGTTTCTGGATTGTTATTGACATAAACGTTTTCAGTAACCGAATTTGTGAGGTGGGCAGTGTTTTGAGTAACAAAACACTTTTTCTCGAAATTCACTGATTTCTCACAGACTTTATATAGAAACACAGAACCAGCATTAGAAAAATGTCACTTCCAAACTCGGTAACCGAAAATTGCACTTTCGGCATTTTGGTAGAAACGACCCCTTTCCGAGAAAGTCAAAATGGGAATGAATGAAAATCACTTAATAGATTATTTATCTATGCGGTATCTTTCATATACAATACACACGTCTTTACTGACCAAGAGTTTATTCAACAATGGATATTCTCAAGCACAGCAAAAGGAAATACAAATATCTTCACAATGTTATACCAATATTGTAAGCAAACAATTTACATTACGTTGAAACAATGTTTCAAAAGATATAGGTGGCTGAAAATTTATTTTATCACATTTGGTGCCATAAATTGAATACGGTATAGGTATGCATGAGTTTTGCTTATAATTTAGTTAGATACTTTAATACCTGTAATTACTCATATCATTATTAATTCTGTATAAAACACACGATTTCTCGTATGAATTATTGAAAAGTGTTATTTTGAATGCCCGGAAAACAAGTGTGGCGTTGCTTTTGATGTATTGTTTCTTTACAAATACATTTTCGGTAATTTCAGCCATTCTGAAGTTTCAAGCAAAAACTTAAAGACATGTTACATTATTCCAAATCAATATTTCTTTGCGAAAACTTATATTTTTATTGCAACTAACAATAAGTAGAACTGAAATATATTGACAATGAACTATGTAATGGGCACACTTGAAAGGACTCGGATGCTGCTTGGACACTTTTTGATAATTTCGAATTTGAATTAAGGTTTATAAAATGCCTAAATAAATGTTATTACACAGTGTAAAAATATAGATTGGAACAAAATCAATAAAACCTGTAATTAGTGAAAAAAGCGATCGGACACGCAACCTTGATTTCTAAATACGCACATTTTTATAGAAAACGTATTTTGTGACGACATTATTGTTGCAGATAGGATATCACCTCCTTCTCTTTTAAATGGTAACCCCAATTTTTGATAGCGTTAGTTGGAGGAGAATGTTTTTGTGCATACGGAACGTTTATTTTTGAGGTAGGTTACATAACAAGACAATTTAACAATCAAAGTATAAATGTTCAAACTGCATACCATTTACGTGTTGACAATGAGCAAGGCGATATTCAAATTCGTTTGACATTATTTAATACTTCGAGAGTTATTAATCTAATTCCCTCGGTTATTTTAATTTTCAAATCCTCTATCATTAGGTCGGTTTATGTATACTTTGGATTTGAGATAACCCCATAAGAAGAAATCGAGTGGAGTTAGATCGGGAGATGTTGCTGGCCATTCCATTGCTCCTGGCCTACCAATCCATTTCTTTGGAAGAATAGTACTATGATAATTAACAACAGTTACAGAATAATGTGGTGATGCACCATCCTGTTAGAGCCATAAGGCAATATCTGGCAAAAGGGGATGTTCTGCACTCGGATGGAGAGCAACAATTGCGGGTACTATGTTTCGTTGCAGTAATAACAAATAACTTTCACCATGTAATGCACCTTCAATAAAGAAACGGGCCTATGACCGAATTAACGACAATCCCTGCCCATACGGTGATTTCTTGTCGAAATTGTGTGTGTCCATCCATCATACAGTGTGGAACGTCAGGTGCTCAGTATCTACAATTCTGCTTATTGACAAACCCGTTTAGGCATAAAGTAACTTCGTCGGAGAACATTATACGTATTGAAAATTCCAGATCGGTCTATAATTATGTCACAAAATTCAACTCTTCTGTCAAAATCATCCTCGTGAAGTTCTTGAATCAATTTACGGTTGCCATTTGTTCTTTTTCAGACATTTTAAAACGGTAGATTGACTAATTGACTGCTGCAATGAGAGGCTTGATTTGTGAGGGTTTTCTTGAAACGTTAGTACAACATCTAATTGTTATTGGTCTAAAATTGTCGTATCCATTCACACTGCCAAATACGAGGCCATACAGAGAGAGTAGACCAAATATTCCGCCTCCTGAAGAACACCGCGCACGCTCGATGGCCAGCCCTTATATCTTTTGAGCACCGAGGCGTGTCCAACATCAGCATCCAAGTCAGTTATCCCTGGGCAGGCTCGATAATCCGGCTCACAGATGTTGGAACTGCGAAAAGATACAACACCCAGCAGGATGCTCCATGATATTTGTAACGAATGGATTGACGCCGACTTATTCCAATGGCGTCTACAGCGGTATCCTAGGCGTTGATGTACTGAGGCACCTGAAAGCCGTGATTGACGTACCTAACAAGAAGGTAAACTGCGGTCGTAACTTTTCAGATAGCTTCACTCACCTGTTGGTTAAGAAGGAGGACTACACCGAAGAAATCCAGATGTTCATAGGGCGAGAATTGAGAAAGTTTTCCAGCATGTAATCCGCCTAGTACCAGGAGTCAATCCAATAGTTCTATCCTTGCAACCCAATGAAGGAAGCCCTCATTGAGAAAGAAGTAGACCGTATGCTGGAGGAAGACGTCATACAGCCCAGTCTTAGTCTGTGGGGCTCGCCCACCATCCTCGTCCGGAAGAAGACCGGCGGCGTGGGATTTTATGACGACTTTGACTTGCCGGAGGTAAGTGTGTTTTTCATGGTCTTACATGAAACTTCAGCATGTCCCCACGAATTCTTCCGAACATTTCCACTACGCCATCCACAATGGTGATCTAGACGGCGTGACCCCAGGGCCATCCAACCACGATAGATGTTGGGAATGAGATCTGTCCAAGATTTCCCCAATATTGGACATGTAAACGTAACTAAGAGCATCACGAGGGCAGCTCTACGTTACCCGATATCTCCCATGATATCTGTAACTACGTTTTCTTTAATAATATTAATTTTTTTAATCACAACATAATACACACAAGTACAATATCTTGATTCATAGATATAAGTTATAATACAGAGATTGAATAAACAACACAGAAATATTAAAATAAATAAATGCGAAGTAAATAAAAACAGTGTATAAATAAAATGAAAGACCACAAAACCAAATTATATTAGAATAATTAAATATAGAATAAAATTGCAGTAATTGACGACACCAACCACCATAGCAACCCTAGCAAAGCAAAATAATAATAAAAAACAAGTATGTCTTCACAATTAATACTCCTCGACGGCATAGAGAGCTCTACCCATCAAAAGTTTTTTAATTTTAGATTTAAACGTGTGTATTGATGAAATATTTCTAGTGTCCTGTGTGCGGTGACCGAAAAATTTGCATGGGATGCAATGCATTTGCCTTTGATATGTTGCAGTGGTGATATATATACAAACACAAAACGCCTATTATTTGCAATAATTGAAACGTATCTCGGCCAGACTGCTGAGGGTGTAGTCCCAGTATGACGCGAATGGAGCGTTGCTGTAAAATAAACATTTATTGCACCTTAGGAGAGCGACCTAGCGCATAAGCCTGTACTTTGTCAATAGGAGAACATACGCAAAGTATTGTGCTCCTAGTATGTCTCGTCCACAAAACCTTAATTGAAACGCTAGCAGCTGTCAGTCCTACAAGAGATTTAAAAACAAATCAGCAGAAGCCGCTGGGTCTAATATTATACTCACCTACGAATGTTCCATGGAATGAAATCAATAGGAATCTTGGTCTGTTTTCCCCCTACAATAGAAGCCTTACCTTGTCGTCCTGCAAAACAGTTTCACCAATTGGTTAAAGTACCAGGCTCTGCGACAAACTACCATCAAGCCCACTGTCCAGGCTCTCCAAGCGGAGGATCGTCTACGGGTGCTAGGCACTGAAGGTCTTTATAGCAGAAAGTAGATCCCGGTTGACCAGAAGAATATTTAAAACCGTAGCCGCTTCCTTAGAGATCAATCTCTGTATTATCGCTGCGACACTGCCCGTTCCATCCGTCCGGGTAATAATGCGCATACAGGAAGGAGTATCACCCAGCAACTTTAACGCAAAGATGGTAACCAAGTTTAAAAGGTCATTCCGGACTAAGGAAGTGCTATCCCTGCTGCAGGCACCAAGAGGTCGTCAAGCACATTCGGTGCATGTCACGAACTTGATGCTATCAGACAGGGCGAATCTTAACCAAGAAAAGTAATCACCGTCGGTAGCATATGTGATTGTAAGGATGCGACCACAACCTAAAAGATACACATATACAATCCGAAAATTTTATTCAACGCGTCTACAGGTAAGTATGGGTCAGCATATAAATGTTACTTTCTGTTTTATTTGAAACAGGGTATTCGGGTGGTGTATTTTGCATTCTGTAAACTTAACCAACATACAAACTGGGCAAATATGCGGTAACATCCAGTGGCGAGGCGAGCGCATAAAAGTTTACACATAAAATAAAAGGTAATTAACAAATTATAAAACGTGCTGAAACACTTGCCATTTTAGAAGTACTCGGTGATATCACAAACTGGGTAACATCTGTTAAATACTTCAATCATTAGGTATGTTTCCACAGGTATTTGAGTCAAGTGAGTTCGACGTGTGGAATAAATGTTTTCTAATGCCGAAAACGACCGCTCTACATCTAGTGATGTTATATTTGCATATTTACAATAATCTTTGAAACAACTTAATGCATCTTCACACACACCTTCACAAATTTGTTTTAATGTAAGAAAATCGGAGTCTTTCTCTAAAACACTTTCAAATTTTTTCCTCTTCTGAGAACAACTATGCGTGAACATCATTCACAATTTGAACAGAATTCATTGACGACATCGAAACATTTTGCAAGTTTTCTATTCCCTTCGCTAGTCCGAAGTAATTGTTGTGAATAGTTTGTAGATATCTTTTAATCTGACTATCTTGAAATATTTCCTGGCTTTTCTTGATAGCTGCCGCGTCTGTTGGATTTAATTTTAAAACTATCTTCTTTACTCGATCAACATATTTGCTGTAAAAACGCAGTCTACAACCATGCTCCCCAACGTGTAACAATCGGCTGCGGTGGTTCAGGTATATCGGAACACAGTTTGTGAAATAGTCGGGTAAGTTTCGGGAACTTTAGAAACACATGTAGGAATCGTTTATGCCACAAGATTTAGGGCATGTATTTTACACGTTACACGCAACAAGTAACCACTGTGTGTTCTTTAAGACATCGACAGCGCACTTGCGACACCATCAGCCATAAACGTTAAAAGTTGCTTAATTCTTCTTCTTCTTCTCGTCAATCCTTATGCCTTTCAGCGTCGGATCAAGTTGCTTAATTGAAACTTCAAATCTGTTCAATGAGTTCAACGCCATCTTTAAAATCTCATCAGTGCCTCCAGGGGAACGTTAAATACCGCACTCCCCTTGCGGCCACGAAACTCTTGACACGTTACCTTACACCTTAGTTTGGGTTTTAGCTCAGGTACCTCGGGAGCGCTAAATTCCCAAACTCGTTTGTTAAACTTGTTAACAGTGAACCCCAAATTAAAACTTCTCTTGGTCTCGTATGCCACTTTTTGCAGAAGAATGATGTTTGCTTTTGATGTAACGTTGAAAATGGCTTCTGAACCAACACATTAGAGGGATCTTACAAACTAGACATTGAATTTTTGTGCCATCATAAATTAAGTCCGGCATGTTCACTATAAAGTGTGTCTGCCATTGGTCGTTTTTGCGACGCATCTAAGTGCGACATTTTTAAACCAAAAATAAGCGTACAATTACGAAATAAGTTACGACAGCTTACATATAGACAGAATTACTCACATACAGCATAGATCTAGTGCTGACACTGTGAACGCATGGAATAAGTAATCGCCGACTCCGACTATATTTGTTTTCGACTTGCTTCTTTTCCACTATTAAGTTAAACAAACACACAAAATTACCATTACAGAATAAATTTCATATATGCGATTGTATTCACTATGCAATGAGTCATGGCATAGTTCTCAATCTTTATGTAATTCAATGATTGGCGGTGTGCTTAGGTAATACATGTAGTTGTTCTACAAACGAGAATTGCCCGTTACCTAATTCCGAAATTAAACCTCCTGAAGCTATGGGAAACCTACATAACAAGTAGGCGCCATAAATTTTGACAAGCCAATAGAGGTTCAAGCGTGTTTCAAACTCCGTTGCGTCATAGTTGCACATGCGTGAGGCCCACACTGTAAAAATATATTACGACTCGCAAAGTACTAGTTTTCAGAAAAAATATATCCCAGAACCGACGATCGATAAGAGCTTAATATTGCGAACAATTTGAGCGGGGAAAGTGAAAGTTGTGCGAGAGTGAGAATGTGGTTGATGAACGAGCAATAAGTGAGCGACAAGTAAAAAGAATTAGATAAGATAAAAAATAATAAAAAAGGAAAAAAAGAAAAAGAAAAGAAAGTGAAAGTACAATTACAATATGAACACCGTCAAGTCAAAAAATAATCAAAAATCAAAGAAAAAAATAGTCCCCCCGATTGGTGAGGGACCTATGCCGGGTTGACCGGGGTTAATCGCCTTGCGCGGGGCGAACAAAATAGTGACGGTGAATAGTGGGAGGCAGCATTACGCGTAAGCACAGGTTAGTGACCTTCTTACCTCTTTCTGCTGCGCGCGCTACTGCTGCTTCCTCACATCGCTCGGGTCGGTGACCTTGAACAACCTGACCGACTGAGTACTTGGAATCCATCCCACTCTTTCACTAAGAGTGGGATTGGAGCGCTGTGCTCTCTCTCGCACACCCCGGACGAAGTATTAAGGTAGGCGTCCACATTTTGGCATCGTAAGCATCGGAAGCATCGCATCAAACGGATTATTTTTTCCAATGCGTCCACAGTATCAGCAGCGATCGGATTTGCCGATGCAACTAGCAGCAATCGAATTGCCGACGCCACTTTCATTCGGACTTTCGCAGTAAGAGGTAGCATGGTGTTCGGTGGAATGTGCAAGATAATGGAGGAGAACGAAGCAGAAGAATTTGTTGTAATTACTTGTTTGCTAGCAAAAGAAAAAGAAGTCATTTCGTATGACGTAATCGGTACGCATCGCAAAAGTTGCCTCTCGGACCAACGACATCGGCATTGCCGATGGGTAGATTCGTGCGATCCGTACGATGCGGATCAGTGGACGCACTTCTATGGCTTCCTATATAAAGAATACTACGATCCGTTTGATGCGATGCGTCCGATACGTACGATACGGATATATGGACGCCTACCTTAAAGGTAGGCGCCCACATTTTCGCATCGTAAGTATCGGACGCATCTCATCAAACGGATCTTAGTATTCTACCGAGCCCTCCACCAGCACCGCAGCGACCACTTCCCAAGAAGCACCCCAAACGGAGTTGAAGATTCCTCCGGTTGTCCATGATAGGACGCGTTGGGTTGAGATGTCAGCCCAGATAAAAGGAATGGGATGAATTTCACCAAGGCGCAGACGATACCCGAAGGTATTCGAGTTTTCCCGTCTAGCGAGGCCGATTTTCGCGCCATCACCCAGCTGTTGCTGAAAGAGGGTATCCCTATCCATACCTACCAACTACCATCGGAGAAACTCCTCAACGTGGTCCTACGGGATGTGCCTATCGAGTTCACGACCGAACAAATCCTCGAAGAACTTCAGGAAAAGGGGTTTACACCCGAGAGCGTGGTGAGACTCAAGAAGTCGGGAGAGGAGGCGCCCATGCCGCTGATCCTTGTCAAACTTGACAAAAACAGAAGCACATTTACGTACTCACGGAAGTATTCTCCCTGAACGTAACTGTCGAGACGTTGAAATTCCGTCCAGGGTTGGGACAATGCTTTCGGTGCCAGCGGTATGGGCATGCGAAGTTGCGCTGTACCGCCCTCCTCCCAAAAATAGGTCGCTTGCGGGGAGGGCCATTTCGCGAGCGAGGGCCCGCGATCAAAGAGCGAGCCGGCAACCTGCGCGAATTGCACGGCGTCGAATCCGGAATTATAGAGGATGCCCCAAGTGTCCCAAGCCGAAGCCAGTTCCTGTCCGTGAAGAACCGCCCCGAAGTTCCCTGCGGAGGAGCCAGCCTGCTACCACCGACAAGCCTGGAGGAACCTTCGCCCAAGTAGCGGCCGGATCCCGGACTGAAGGCTCCTAAAGTCCAGAAATCTAAGACACCGGCAAAAGCATCCCGTACGCCATAGCCACACAAGAATCAAACTCCAAGAAACAAAATGTCCCAAGTTCTTTCGGCGCTGCGCAACGCCGTTCAACAACTGGCGAGCGTTGTGGAGTATATTCAGGCCATCTATTCTAAACGGAACAATCACGACATAAATGGCTAATACGGGTTTTCTTTCGAACATTCCTGCGCTGAGGATAATTGCCTGGAACGCGAATGGTATGCCCAGGAAAATCAACGAACTGTCAGCTTTCCTGATCGAGGAGGGTGTCGATGTCGCCCTCATCGGCGAGACGTGGCTGCGCCCGTGTAGCCGGTGTAGCTTAGTTGATTTCAACATCTATCGAGCCGACCGTCTAACTGGTCGTGGCGGCGGCGTTTTCGTCGCCATTAGAACGCACATCGGTCACTCGCAGATGATCGTGGCCCTTCTGCGCTCTCTGGAGGCGGTGGTGATCCAAGTCCACCAGCCCGGATTCGAGAGGCTGCAAATAGTTTCCGTATATGCCCCACCCAGGTCCGGATTTGATCCCGACGCCATAGACGTGCTGATGGCGGGAAATGATCCGGTCCTCATCCACTCGAAGCACCCGTTCTGGGGTGCAACATAACGAACTCGTCTGGACGGAAATTGTTTACATACATATCCGCCAACGATGTTTCGGTGCATCCCCCAGACGGTCCTACGTACTTTCCAGCCGGCGTGAGGCCGGACATCCTGGATCCCGCCCTCGCGACAGGAATCCGCGAACTATTGACCGTCACGTCCGTTCCGGAGATGTCGTCGATCACAATCCCATCATCGACCTGGACCCCCCTCGACCGAGCGTGGACTGGGCTCGTTTTGCGGACGCAGCGGAGCGTAGCGCCGATGAGGTGGGCGACATCGACGGTCCTATTACCTTGGAGGGAGCGGCTTATCTGAAGTACTGAGGGGATCGATAGCGGAAGTGGCTTCTTTCCGAAGACAGTACTACCACCGTCAATGGCTGCACCCGGCGATAAAGGCACTTTTAAAGGAAAAGCGAAAAGCAAATACGAGGGCTCAGCGGACCCTCGCTCACGCCGATTGGGTCGTCGCCAAGCATCTGGCGACCAGACTCAGGCAGGAGCTGCGTCGCTTCCGACAGGACAGCTGGTCCCAATACGTGCCGTCCTTGGCTGTCGCTGACGTATCGCTGTGGAAACTTACCAGGACCCTGAAGCTGAGCGCTCCTGCCAAGGCCATGGCGCCGCTTCAGGGAACGGCCGGAATAGTGCATGATATCCCTGGTAAGGCAGAAACGATGACCGATTACCTTCAATCCGTCTCCGAAGGTCCGCAGGAGTACGATTCCCATGAAGATCTGGAAGAAGAGGTCGAGACGACGCTCGAAAATCTACCTCGTTCTCCTGCGGAAGCGATACCGTCGGCGACGAGAGACGAAGTGGAGGCGTGCCTGAAGTCCATCTCCAGGAGGAAGGCTCCAGGAGGAAGGCTCCGGGAAGCGACGAAATTACCAACTCTGCACTCAAGATGATGCCCCAAGTCCAGGTTGACAAGCTGGTGGAGATTTTCAACGCCATCCTCATGCTGGACCCATTTCCGGATCTGGAAGGTCGCCGACCTAAGAATGGTTACCGCCCCATAAGCCTGCTGTCAGGTCTCACTAAGACAGCAGAGGCGATAATTTTGAACCGTCTCCGTGAAGAACTGGAGGCCAATACCTGGAGGGTCAGGATTAGCACCGATAAATGTGAAGCGATAAGGTTCACTAGGAAGACATCTATCCCCACAGATTACGTCCACGTGGGAAACCAAAGACTTCGCTGGAAAGAGGGAGTGAAATACCTGGGAGTAAACTTGGACCATCACCTGACCTTCCGAGCCCGCGTGGGTTCGGTCATGGAAAAGTATGATAGGGCTTGAGAGGATCGTTACTGCCGCTCCTGCGTAGAGATTCCGTCTTGGATCTCTGAACGAAGATTCTGATTTATATGGTATTTTTGAGACCTATATTAACGTGTGGAGCGCTGTCCTGGTCGACAGTAGCAAAAACGCACATTAAAAAAATGTGCATAGCGCAGAACAAGATGCTGCGGATAATAGCGGAGGCGCCGTGGTTCGTCAGAAACCGACAAATTCACGACGACTTGAAAGTCCCTCCTCTCGACGAGTACATCGTCGAGCTCGCGAGAGGCACACTGCAGAGGATCTCCAGGTCTGACAACCTGATGCTCCAACATATCGCCGATCTAGACCAGGACAGACCGCCGCCTAAGATCCAAGTGCGGCGGACACAGGACCTTCTCGACTCTTGAGTGGACCAACACAATGTCAATCCGACGTCCATGATACATTTAGGAACCAATATCCCCAGTGATCGGATGCTCAGGATCAATATTTAATCTCCAATTTCCAACGGCAAGACCGTGGCCGTTAAAAAGAAGACAGAGGGGCCAGTGTGGCTTTTGTCTCGGTCTCAGTCCAGATGACAGCTCTCCGTACTAGTTTTTAGTGGCCAGCCAGACAACGTGATTAACGCATGGGAATATCGCAGCTAATAAAAACCGCGCGTCATTAGATTTTTAACAAAAGACGGGCATACGCCTAATCACATTAAACAACGTTTAGACGGCGTTTATGGTGATTTATCTCCTTAATATTACCCTGCAGAAAAGTAGGCAAAAGGTTTCATTTGGTGCAAGAATCCCTTGAAGATGATAAGCGCTCCGGTCGGCCAACTGAAGTGATGTTACCGCCGTAGTGTACGGGATAATGTGCGAACTTTAAGACCTCTTTTAGCCGTTATTTGCGGATGGGCAGGTTTCATTTTAAGTATGAACAATCACACACCCCTCATTATTGTTAACCCATTTATTTAATCATTGCACCCCATGGTATGTACTTTAACCATTTCTATCCGTAGATTAATGCCTCTACCCGTTTATTTATGTGCTAATTGATTTATTTAAGCGTTGCACCGCATATTTATGTATTTTTATCCGTGGATTTATGCATCTACCGTTTATTTATATACTAATCCATTCATTTAAGCATTGCACCGCATATGTATGTATTTTTAACGATTTCTATCCATAGATTTATGCATCTACCGTTCATTTATGTACTAATCCATTCATTTAAGCATTGCGCCGCGTATGTATGTATTCTTAATCATTTCTATCCGTACATTTATGCATTAGCGCATTATTCATGTACGTACCATACTAATTCACTTATTTATGCATTTTCACCCGTAGATTTAGTCATAGACATAAGGTCCGGCTGGTACCAATTGGCGCCCAACCTGGGGCTCAAGGTCTAGAAGGGAGTCAGTAATTAGCGCTAGGCCTGCGGCCACGAACCAACGCTAAACTGACCGCGACTTGAGCCCGAGGGTTTGCGGACGCAAATTCCGAATCAGAGAGAATCAACATGAATACGTTAGCGTTCGGCTGACCTCTCATTTACAGAAGACCGCGCTACATCGACATCCATTCGCCGACGTTAGCGGAGCAAATGATCGCCGCCATCCGGACCGTGTTGTCGGCTTCATTGACGTAAGCCCTCCCAGCCGCAACCTGCTAAACAGCGCCAACCAGCGCCTAATCAACAGCGTCACCACCGCCGGGGAGCCAACAGGGCTGCACCATAGGCGTCGGCACGGCCTTCACCACCATCCTAGGAAACCCACGAACGCCTGCAATCAAGCTACAAGTCCAGGAGAATACGGTAACCGCTCTGATCGACACAGCCGCCAGCCAGAACCTCGTCCGGCCCGGATGGATATCCGGCCCCATCGACAAGATCCCGATGGTGAAGTTCCATTCCGCTATCCAAGGACGAACCTTCACCGCCGACTCCCAGGGTCTGCTCGTCGCCAACGCGATGTAGTACGAGTTCGAATGCCTCGCGACAGTCGTCGAAGAGCTCGATGTCGACATCATTTTGGGGTACCCCTGGCTCCAACAACAAGCAGCCGTCATCGATATTCCCCGGAGGTGTATCCACGTAGAAGCCGAACAGCGCCGCACACTGTTCTTCAATAAGGTAAGAACTGCCCCACCACAGCGAAACACCGGCGATCTTGCCGACATTCCGGTTGACACCACGGAATGGCCAAAGCAACAACGCACGATTTTCACCCAAATATTGGGAGACTTCGCGGCGCTGTTCGAAGAAGGCTCTCCTACGATGACCACTGCCAACATAAAGCACGTAATACGACTGAGCGACGACACGCCGTTGAAGGCTGCGCGTTACCGTTATTCTCCCGAGAACAAACGCATCATGGTCGAGCAAGTAGAGAACATGCTTGTCGCCGACGTAATCCGCCCCAGCCACAGCAGCTATAGTTCACGGGTGATGATCGTCACGAAGAAGAGTGGCGATCCAAGATTCTGTGTGGAGTATCACAAAGTGAACGACCGAACACACGACGAGGCCAGTCCGCTCCCACCGATCCAACAATCGTTGCGAGACTTGGGCACCGCCAGGATATGTACGACCTTAGATATGAAAAACGGATATTGGCATATACCTCTCGATGAGGGTTTTAAACCAATGACAGCATTCACTACTCCGGATGGAGCCGCGTACGAGTTTAATGTGATGCCATTTGGATTGAAAGGAGCCCCTCGACATTTCAAAAGCTAATGGTCCAAGATGTCCTGGTCGGATACTTACGTGAGTTTGCTATCGCATATCTTGACGATATCATTATCTATTCCAACAGTCTCCAAGTCATCAAAGACATTTAAGACTTGTGTTCGAGCGATTAGTCCAACACGGCCTCCGACTTAACCTCAGCAAATGCCGCTTCGCTATCACGGAACTGGACTGTTTGGGCCATGTGGTCACCTCGAATGGAAATCATCCTCAAGACGGACACATCGAGGCCATATAGAAGGCGGAACAACCCACTACCAGAAAGGGACTGCAGCGTTTCCTAGGATTGGTGAACTGGCTGCGTGAATACATACCCAACACGGCCATCACATTCGCACCGTTGACCGACCTACTCTCCACGAAGCAGACCGTCCGGTGGAACCCAGCCGCCGGCCAGGCGTTCCGGGAAATCAAGAGGCAAGCATCTCTCTGGCTGTACCCGCCCGACTTCAGAAAGCCGTTCGTACTCCAAATGGACGCAAGCGCGGTGGGCGCCTCCGCCGTGCTCTACCAGGACTCCGCGGAAGGGCGACAAGTCATCAGCTACTCCAGCGTGCGCTTCAAACCTACCGAACGCCGCTCTCATGTGAATGAACAGGTGTAGTAACTGTAATCATTTGACTTCACTACCGACAAGCAAGCCGCTATTACAGGCGTTAGTGTTTTATTGGTTGTTATGGTATATTATGTAGGATTACTTTTATGTTGACGTGGAATAAAGACGTAGGAGTTTTAGTGAGTGGTTTTATTTAAGAACGTCCCCCCCCTTCAACTTCAGAAGTGGGATCTAGGATCGGAATTCGAGAATGACGCGAAACGTTACTGAAGCCAGTTTCGACAAGTTTCAAAACGAAATTCGTTCGACCGGAGGGTGTATTCAAAACGTCAGTCTGAATGATGAAGGAAATGCTAGTCATGCGAGAAATGCAAGTACAAATGATATGTCGGCAATGATTAAGATATTGTTGGAGCAAAATGCTTGTATGTTGAAGATGCTACAACAACAAAGCAACCAATATAGCAGTAATTACAACCTGATGCCCGACCTATCAAAAGTATTACTACGTTCACCGGAGAAAAAGGCCCAGCGGAAGCGGAATCGTGATTAGCACAAGTGGAGAGTACAGCTAAGCTGCATTCATGGCCTGATGCTTTCCTCCTACAAACGGCGAAGATGAATCTACATAGAAGGAGCGGCTAAGTACTGGCTCGAAGGTAGATGTCTACAAATTGCCGACTGGAGCGAATTTAGGAGTGCATTTATGAAAACTTTCTGCGACACGAAAAGTATCATGGAGTGTTGGAAGGAGATGCAAAATAGGCTTCAAAGGCATCGTGAAAATGTGAGTACCTATTTTCACGATATTATCGTTTGAAGAAACTAAGGTACAAGTGGCGATCGGGTTATGGTATCGGGAGCTGAGTAATGTACTTATGTCGAGAAATCACAGAGATGAAGATGAGTTATATAAGGATGTATGGTCATACGAAAGGGTTCATAGAGCAAGATGTGAGAGAGAGAAAGGTAGAAATAGAGAGCAGACAAGAAGAAGAACCGAGGGTCCAATAGGCAAGTTCCCAAATCCGACTTCCATTGGCAGCAGGATGCAGCCTAACGTATAGCGCGAGAGAACCGACACCAGGCCGATGGGAGCTGAAGGTAACTGCTATAACTGCGCAAAGCCAGGGCACATTACGAGAAACTGTCCGATACCACCGAGGGTTCAAGGATTCTGTTATCAATGTGGTTCCAAAGACCACCTTCAAAGGAATTGTCCACAAAAGGGAGGTAATACTATGAATCATACTCTTCTAATTGATGCAGCATCCTTTGAGGCGTATACGGTGGAAATTCTTTTATGTAAAGACTTACATACACTGTCGTTAAATTGTGTTCTGGATACTGGCAGTCCAGTATCTTTGATACGTAGTAGTGTTGTAACTAACATTAATTTATGTCACAGTTGGCCTGAAATGTCTTTCGAAGGAATTAACAAGTCCAAATTAGAAGTATTAGGTGTTATTCATTTTATTGTAAACGTATGTAATGAGTCGTTCAATTTAACCTTTTATGTAGTACCGGATTCTGCCATACCACATATCTGTCTGTTGGACACTTTATGGATGGAAAAATGATCATAA
The DNA here is from genome assembly GCA_038088585.1 of Chrysina gloriosa. Lineage (NCBI taxonomy): Eukaryota > Metazoa > Arthropoda > Insecta > Coleoptera > Scarabaeidae > Chrysina > Chrysina gloriosa. The sequence goes on along the minus strand of CM076091.1, from coordinate 39,569,536 downwards.
ACCCGCCAGTAGCAGTTAGTGAGCAGGCAAGTCCGTCAATTGCGGGGACCCGTATGAATATAAATTATGTCGGAAAAGATGAAGTTGAGCTGAACATTAATACCGAGATTGAATACAAGGATTCTATTAAAGTATTAGATATTTTTAATAAACATTATGTATACCCTGTTAGGCCGGCAGAAGCCAAAACCAAGTTTCAAATGAGAATAGCTACGGAAAATCATGTTCCATTTTACTTTAAGCCACGCAGACTTTCTTATGCAGAAAAATATGCTGTGAGTGAAATAATTGACGACCTGTTGGTAAATAATATTATCCGAGAGAGTAATTCGGAGTACAGTTCTCCCATAGTTTTAGTACGAAAAAAACACAGGATAGTACCTGCTTTGTGTAGACTTTAGAGCATTAAATGAAATAACTTTACTTGACAACTTTCCATTACCCTTGATCGAAGATCAAATTAGTCAATTGAGAGACAAAAAATATTTCACTATCTTAGATTTAAAGAATGCTTTCTTTCATGTCAGCGTTCACCCAGATTCGGTCAAATACACTTCATTTGTTACTCCAATGGGTCAATATGAATTCATGAGAATGCCCTTTGGGTTGAAGAATAGTCCGTCAACATTTATGCGTTTTGTTAATTTAGTGTTGAAAGAACTTTTAGAATCAACTAAGATTTGTATATATATTGATGACCTTATGATTTCAATAAAAACGGTAAAAGAAAATCTTGATATCTTAGAACGAGTATTGGATATCTTAGTTGAAAACAAATTAGAACTACGATTAGACAAATGTAGATTTTTAAACACAGAAATTACTTATTTACGATACCATATTAGCGACTCGTATATCAGGCCTAGCGATGACCATATAAAATCGATACAAAATTTCCCTGAACCTCGTAACGTTAAAGAAATACATAGTTTTGTTGGATTAGCCTCATATTTTAGGAAATGGGTCAACAATTTTTCATTAATAGCCCGACCATTGTATAATTTATTGAAGAAAGATGCTCTATTTACATTCGGTTTAGAGCAACGGGAAAGTTTCAATAAAATTAAAGAAGCTTTAATTTCCGAGCCACTTTTGGCAATATATTCACCCACTGCGGAGACTCAATTACATTGCGATGTGAGTTCTTTGGGATTCGGAGGAATATTGTTACAAAAATAGAGTGATAATAGATTTCATCCCGTATTTTATTACAGTCAGCGAACAACAGATGCTCAGTCGAAATTGCATAGCTTCGAACTAGAACTATTATCCATTGTAAATAGTTTATCTAGGTTTAGAGTCTATTTGAAAGGGTTACACTTCAAAATTATCACAGATTGCAATAGCCTAAATTTAGCCCTGCAGAAGAAAGATTTAAACCCCAAAATATCAAGATGGTCACTTATGTTACAGGAGTTTGACTATGACGTAGAACATAGGGAAAGTTCTCGTATGCGGTATGTTGATGCTTTAAGCCGATGTTTTAATAATGTTTTAGTAATTGATGAAATGCCGTTCGAAACTAATTTGGCAATAAAACAAATCCAGGATAAAGAGATTTCTGATATCAGGCAGTCTTTGAAAAAATGAGAGAGTAAATTATTTGAATTGCGGAATGGAGTAGTTTATAGAAAGCCCAATGATACTTTACTGTTTTATGTGCCAGAGTCAATGCAAGATAATGTTATTAGGACCTGTCATGACGAATTAGGGCATATAGGTGTCGCGAAGTGTTTAGAAGCTATTCGGAGGAGTTATTGGTTCCCATATATGCGGGACCAAGTTAAGAATTACATTTCGAATTGTTTGAAATGCATTGTCTATAGCCGTGACACCTGTAAAAACGGTGGTTTTTTACATAATATACCTAAAGGCAAATTACCGTTCAATACTTTACATTTAGATCATTGTGGTCCAATAGGAAAGTCAACCAGCAATAATTAATATATTCTTGTTGTGGTAGACGCATTTACAAAATTTGTTAAACTATTTGCGTGTAAAACAACGAAGTCGAATGAAGTAACTAAACACCTAACAAGCTATTTCTCAAATTATAGTAAACCACTAAGAATTATTTCAGATTGTGGGTCTGCTTTTACATCTAATGCTTTTTCAACTTTCATGCAGGACAATGGAATTTCACACGTGTTGGCTGCCACAGGTGTACCCAGAGCTAATGGACAGGTGGAGATTTTTAACCGCAGCGTGATTCCGATGCTGGCCAAAGTATCTCATTCTTCCCAAACGTGGGATCAATCTTTACCAGATGTTGAATTTGCCATTAACAACACTGTGAATCGTTCTACTGGAAATACGCCTGCAAAATTATTATTCGGGATACATCAAATCGGTCAGATCAATTACGATCTGAAACAAATTTTGACCAGTATGAATGTGCAAACGACCGATAATTTGGGACAGATTCGTGAGGAAGCTAGTCTAAATATAGAAAGGACTCAAGAGTACAACAACGTTGTTATGACATGAAACGCAAAGAGACTGTTCAGTATAGCATGGGTGATTATGTTATAGTTCCAAACCTAGAAGTTACCGAGGGTATAAGCAAGAAATTATTGCCTAAATATAGAGGACTCTATGTGATTAAGAGAGTGCTTCCTAATGACAGGTATGTCGTGGCAGATATCGAAGGTTTCCAAATAACACAAAAACCTTTCCAAGGCATTTTTGATGCTTGGATGCTCTGAAGCACTGGAGCAAGTGACGCTCTCACTGAAAGCAACACTTGTTTTGTTGAGTTATGTTGCACTATATATATCATGTCTTGTATTTTGCAAATTTATGAACTTGTTTGTTTATATATGTTCACGTTATGTATTATGTAGTAGTATTCGAATGAGGTACAGATGTATGTATAATCATTGTAGTGTACATTGTATTAGAGTGGTAAGATATTTGACATACTGATTGAGGTCAATCACTTATGGTCAGGACGGCCGAGTTGTAGTAACTGTAATCATTTGACTTCACTACCGACAAGCAAGCCGCTATTACAGGCGTTAGTGTTTTATTGGTTGTCATGGTATATTATGTAGGATTAATTTTATGTTGACGTGGAATAAAGACGTTGAAATTTTAGTGAGTGGTTTTATTTATTTTTATTTCGCCGTCGTCTGGGCAATTAAACGTTAGCGGGCCTATCTAGGAGAGCGACCGTTTATTCTCCGGACGGACAACAAGGATCTCATTTGGCTCGGGCAGTTTAAGGACACCCAATCCAAGCTGATGCGATGGTCCCTGCTGCTCCAGGAGTTTTGATATACCATTGAGCACATTTCCGGACGGGAAAATAAGCTGCCGAATGCACTCTCACGCAGTCCAGGTGAGAATTTGATTCCAGAGAACCTAGACCACATCGAGCGACTGCTGCCACAAGATCACCGCCCCGCACCTGAAGCCGAAGTCCCGCACCGAGTCCTGGTGAACGTCGAGGACGAGCCATTGCTACACCAACTACAAGATGCCGAGCAGCGGGACGAGCAGCTAGCCCCCTATCTCGAGGTCGCCGCCCAATCTCCACGAGACGACAACAGCGAGCCCCTGTACGTCATCCAGGACGGATTGCTACGACACCGGATGGGAGACCGATTCCCGATCGTCACGCCGCGAGAAGTCAGACCCCAGGTGATCTACCGATACCACGACCACCACACCGCTGGCCATCCGGGGATCGAGGAAACCAGCCACGCTATCCGGGATCGGTTCTACTAGCCGACACTCATTCCAGAAGTTACCGACCATATACGTAGCTGCCGCATCTGTAACGCCTTCAAGCGAGGCGCCCTTCAAGCCAAGGCACCTCTGCGACCCCAAGCCCCAGCGAGACCCATCGAAGTCGTCTCGGTCGACATCATCGGACCGCTGACGACCTCCAGGAACGGCAACCGCTTTGGGATCGTCGCCCTAGATCTCTTCTCCCGCTGGGCCGAAGTCGGCGCCGCCCCCAGCGTTAGCATCGAGAAGGCGGTTGAATTCCTGGAGTCCGTCTTCCAGAAGTTAGGGTATCCAATGGCCATACTAACCGACAACGGCGCCCAATTCACGTCCATCGCCTGGGACGCAGCCCTGAAGAAGTGGCAGTCAACCCACTGGACCACACCTATCTACCACCCAAGGGCGAATCCAGTGGAGAGGCGAAACCAAGAACTGAAGAAGGGGCTCCGCATCCAGCTCGAGGGCCAAACACCAGAGCGATGGGACGAGAAGCTCGGTATCGTCGCGTTCAATCAGCGATGCCGCCAGAACGTCGCCACCGGCTACTCCCCGCTCGTACCCTGGGGTACGAGCTGCAACGACCAGGGGAATGGCGTGAACACCAGCCCAGGCCACCCGAACCAATGGACCAACGAATCCGAGAAGTTCACGTCAACGAGAGACGCTATCGCGAGAGACGCTACCACCGACCAGGTGACTCCATGCCGCTGAAACTCCAACCAGGAGACTTTGTCATGGTTAAAGTCTTCGTCAAGTTCGTAGACCGACCTCACGGCCTAAAATGGGCCGGACCGTATCCAGTCATCGAAAACGCTGGCTCCACCGCCGTCTGGGTGGAGCGATCCGGCGCGAACCGAGTCAAGTACCACTTGGATCAAGTCCATCCAGCCAGGCGCGCGTAGGATCAACCCACGCCGTCGACATCAGGACAGACCGTGCCATCCACTTCCGGCATCACCACTCCGGCACCGAGTACGACTCCCGTTTCCGCCCCAGGACTCGGTCGAGCCAACAGACGAAGCCAGTGCTAGTGAAAGTGACGCTGTGTCCAACCTGACCCACCGCAAATAACGCCCTCAAGGAGGGCGGCCGAATGTTACCGCCGTAGTATACGGGATAATGTGCAAACTTTAAGACCTCTTTTAGCCGTTATTTGCGGATGGGCAGGGTTTAATTTTAAGTATGAACATTCACACACCCCTCATCAATGCCCCTGCCAATTTGTATGTAAATCCATCACCAATTCTCATGCTATGGCAAAACGAACACTACGACCGCAATCGGCCATAGCACCCATATTTATAACTTCTTAGTAATGGAGCTGAAACATGCCACGCGGAATTTGTTTTTTTAATGTATATAAATCCGGAGCTTTATGCATCTACCCATATATTTATGTATTAACCCATTTATTTAAGCATTGCACCGCATATTTATGTATTTTTAGTCGTAGATTTATGCATCTACCGTTTATTTATGTACTAATCCATTGATTTAACATTCGCTTTCATAAAGACATAAAGACAATCGATGGATGTGTGTGCAGTGCAGGCAGTATTTTTCGATGCTCTCCGTGCTCTTTGTGATTTTTGTGAGTAATTTAATGTTATTATTCCTTAAATTTATATCATTCTATAGCATAGTTTGGCGATTGTGTGTATATGGGAGTATTGCCATCATTTAATGAATCAATTTTGAGTTATTCGAATTAAATACATTCGTTCTTTATTTTTCTCGCACATGTTGCTAGTTTTCATTAGTTATTTTTAGACATATAAGTTCTTTTGGTGCTGCATATACACGGTGATCGCTATAATCGTTGTAATTAAGTCTGTTGATCCATTTATTATTCCATTCCTTCTTTACCGCGGCCCTCTTGTCTTGTAGTATTGTTAGACACCGGGATCGGCCCCTCTGGTACGTAGTTGTGTCCCCGTTTGTCCTTCCTCCTTTTGTTTTTCTCCATTTTGTTTTGCGTTGTCTTTTAATTTTAATATGATGAATGCTGTATGCGCTGTGTGTTCACTTGGATTGTCTGCGGAAAAAGAAATATCGTGTGATTCTTGCAAGAATGTCATCCACACCACCTGTAGTGGATTATCAAGAGCCGAGGTGCAACTACTAAAAGTAAAGATCGTCAATTATCCTTCAATTGTGCATCGTGTAGAGATATTAAATCACAGTTAAACAAGATAGATGAGCTCTCTTCGGTGGTTGTGTCTCTTCAAGTTGAGATACAATTACTGAAGGAACGCTTGGATTCTACCGCATTGAGTTCTGCGAAACTGAGTGACAATGATCTGGAGGCGCTGGAGGCTGAAAAAATTATTTGTGAAGTGGAGGAGAGACAAAGACGGAGAAATAATGTAATTATATTTAACTTACCTGAGGATGCAACTGTGAAGAGGTCGGACCAAGTCGCTTCTGATATAGAGACGGTTAAAGCGATTTTTTCACAGTTGAATGTGAATTTGGAAACGGTTAGGCCAACAAGATTGGGTAAATTCGATCCATCGAAGGAACAGAGGAGGCCCGTTAAAGTGACGCTTGTGTGTACGCAAATGCAGAGGAAGTGACTCACCTTCTTTTCTAGATGTTTATTCTGACGTAAATGCTGCCGTAGCAGCCTTTTATGATAAACTATATACAATCGCAGATCGCTCTGTTGGGAAAATAAAATCGTGCAGATCAACGTTTCCGCCATGGTATAACATCTACATTAAGGAACTTTTATGGCTTAAAGAACATTATTTTAATAAATGGAAACAAACTAAGTCGGACATTTTTCATCAGGAGTTCTGTAGATTACGCACTATAGTTAAACGGGAAGTTTCAGATGCTTACAGGAATTACCAATCCTATATTGAGACTACAGTCATTGGTGATCCACCAACGTTTTGGAAGTTTATGGCAGACAGGAGGAAGACATCTAGGATTCCTGGTTGCATGAAATATCACGACCGCGAAATGACTAATCCACTGGAGATTGTAAATGCGTTTGCCAACTTTTTCTCCGTTCCTCGTGGGCGCCCCACTAACAATATTACACCAGCGCACATTGACACACCTTGTATATCTATCAGTCCGTTCTTATCCAATGAAGTACTGCAAAGCCTTAGAAAGGTCAAAGCGAACTCTACATCTGGTCATGATGAACTGCCTGGTTTTTGTGAAGGATTGTGCGTCTATTCTCTGTGAACCACTTACATTGATCTTTAATTTGATTATTAAAACAAGTTTATTCCCTGATCAATGGAAGATTACTAGAGTAGTACCTGTGTTTAAAAAAGGGGATAAGTGTGATGTATTGAACTATCGTCCCATTAACATCATCTGTCATTTTGCTAAGGTTTTCGAAAGTGTGCTTAACCAATAAATCTTTTACAAGTGTAAACCAATACTAGCGTTGCAACAACATGGTTTCATCACGGGCAGATCAACAATCACCAACTTGGCAGAAATAACCCAGTACGTAAGCTCTGGACGATCGAATACAAGTAGACGTTATCTATACAGATTTTACTAAGGCCTTCGACTCTGTAGATCATGCTTTGCTCATGGCGAAGTTGGATGCTTTCGGTTTTTCGGCGGATCTACTGCGGCTTATATCCTCCTACTTATACCAACAACGGAATGTTGTCTGTTACAATGGTTATTATTCTGGAAAATATATTCCTGCATCAGGCGTCCCTCAGGGATCGAACCTGGGACCATTACTATTTATTATTTTTATTAATAACATTATCAAAACACTAGATTGTAGAGTACTTGCCTATGCAGATGATCTTAAAATTTATACTAAAGTTACATCATTGAATGATTGTAGACACCTGCATGTTAGTCTTCACCTGATTGGTGAATGGTGCGTGGTTAATGAAATAGACTTGAATGTTAATAAGTGCGCGGTAGTTACTTATACGAGAAATTCAAACCCATTCCAATTCCAGTATTCTGTGAATAGCGAGATTATTCCAAGATTGGATAAAATTAAAGACTTGGGCATCCTATTTGACTCAACATTGAGTTTTTCCGATCACATTTTAGACACGTGTTCTACTGCTACCAAATCCTTGGGTTTTATCATGGGATCATGCAGACAATTCAATAATCCTCTGGCAATTAAATCACTTTACTATGCTTTCGTAAGAAGTAAGTTAGAGTATGGTTCCTTAATATGGTATCCGCACTATGTTTATCTGCAATTATCTCTTGAAAGAGTTCAAAAGAGATTTTTAAAGTACCTTTCCTTTAAGGAAGATGGTTTCTATCCAGATAGAAACACTGACTACACTATTCTCCTCAGCAGACACGGCTTTGACATCCTAGGCAGTAGAAGAAAACAGTGTAGTGCCAAGTTCCTTTTAAACTTAGTTAAATCTAGAATAGATTCTCCTTCTCTACTGTCGCAGGTGAATATTCATGTTCCAGCACGCCCTACACGTTTGGCTAATACCTTTGCTGGTCCAAGAGCGAAAACTAATGTGTTAGTAAAGGCCCCGTTATCCCACATGATGTTTAATGCAAATTCATATTTCGCTGACCCGTTCCTATTATAACCTTTTGTTTCTCGTTTATCGTTAGCAGCTCCGTGTGTCTCTTTAAATTTGTCGTCTTCCAAATATGTCTTTGATTGAAGTTTTGGGATTGAAATTTTAATTTTTTTTTTTTGTTTGTGTTATATTAGTTATAGTTTTGATATATAAATATTTAAGTACTGCACTCTAATGTATATATTGTCCTGTAATTGGAATTTCTTCTGTTGGACAATAAAGAATATTATTATTATTATTATTAAGACATTTTTGCATGCAAACTCATAGTACCTACCTGGGTAGATAATCGCTGTATACATTCAATCTAATAATAGAAGTTAGAAATATCGAACGATGTACATCACTAAAGAACTTGATTATAAACTAAAACGGTACTTCCCCTCAAATGTCTTATAAAATAGAAGTTAGAAATATCGAACGATGTACATCACTAAAGAGCTTGATTATAAACTAAAACGGTACTTCCCCTTGAAAGTCTTATGCAGTGAATAACATCATAGCTTGTAGTTTATTTTCATTACATTCTTGTATTTGTCTCGTGTGGTGCACAAAAGTTTTAAAATGAGTAAAAAAGCAATATTGAATATCTTTCAGGAAAAGCAGTTTCAAGGTAAGAAATCATATAAAAAACATCTTTATTTGGTTATTTTCAATAAAATATGTTAAATTTGTAAATTAACTTATGAAGAAAAGCAAGAATATTTTCGAAATATGTTGGCTGCTGAATCTGATTCCGACGAAAAATAGATGAATAGATGAATGTGGGCTAGAAGATTATCCGGAGGAAGATCTTATCGATGAAGACTTTTTACCTCCTGATGAAAATTTAGCTTCAGATGCTGAAAATACAGAGGGAAATAATAGTGTAGAACTCAATAATAAAATCGAATCTGATAGTGACGATACTGATAATGAAGAAACAATTTTCGACACGAATAATAACTTTTTACTAGCAAAGACGGTACCAAATGGTATAAGAGCACTAATACTTTTACTCGTCAACGATTCCATAATATTATTCGTGCAAATTACTAAAATCTTGTGTGCAGTGGATACATTTTTTTGCATTATGAGCTCACCGGTAAGAGACCCAATTTGCAGATTTTCTAATAAGAAAGCCCCTTTATCGTGCGACAATGTCTATCAATCGCTGCCAACAACTTTTACGTTCTATTCGTTTCGACAATCATATGACAAGAGTTGCTCATCAGTCTGAAGATAAAGCAGCTCCAATAAGGGATATATTTGAAATGATCAACTCAAATTTGAAAACTCATTTTCGACCTTAAAAATTTGGTGGGCTTGCGATTCACTAACTTCGTATCTCCTAAATGGACAAATATACATACATCGGAAAAGAAGGTAATTGTAGACACGTGAACCAAGGTGAACGCGTCGTAAAAGATTTAATTGCTCCCTACAAAAATTCGGGAAGAAACGTGACGGTAGATAATTTTTTTACTTCGTTGTCGTTGCTTGAAGAGTTTTCAAAATTGAATATGACTATTGTCGGCACTCTGAAAAAAAAACAAACGGTATATACCCGAAGAGTTCAAAGCCTCCAAAAATCGTGAAGTATTTTCAAGTGAATTTGTATTTGGCCCTAATGCAACCATGACTGCATATGTACCAGCAAAAGGGAAAGCGGTAGTTTTACTATCATCTATGCATCGCGATTCAGCTATTTCGGTTATAAAACAGAAGCCTGAAATCATTCACTTTTACAATAAAACTAAAAAAGTAAATTCGGCAATTCTCCCATAATCGGGCTAACGGGCTTGGGTTTGCATCGGAAACATTTTACGCAATTATGAACTATTGTTTTCGCTAGGCCTCTGCCACCGATTAGCCAGAAGTCGTCCCTTATGTGTGCTAATAAATGTTGCGGAGCGCAATGTAATAGTTCAACGTGCGTGTGGCGGAACAGAAGCTTAGTTAAATTGTGATTTTTACAAAGGATAATTGGATGCCTTTTGTTGTAACCGAAATCCGAATTGCCTAATCGTCTGCCCACCCTTATTAAACCGTCTGAGTCTAGGTATGGATTAAGATTAAACAACTTGCTGTTCTTTTCTATCAATTTACCGTCACGTAACACCCTATACTCAGTTGCAAAGGACGTCCTTTTTACTACTTTCAAAAGTATGGTAAACGCTTCGTTAATTTCTATTACCGTTAAAGTGTTTAGATTTTGCTCGTGTTTCCTTACTTTACAATTTTTAATAAATCTTAAAACGTACGCAATGGATCTTTTAATCGGTTTAAACTAGAAAATTTACTAAAATCTATGACGTGTATAATTTCATGCGATAAAAATGATTTAGATGTTCGTCGCAGCTCCGGCAAACAAGTAGTAACAAATTTAGACGTTGGCCAGTTGCCTTCTGAAGTATGCAACCAATTTGGGCCATGCCACCATAGTGAATTATCTATAATGTCAGATGGATATTTACCCCGTGATGCGAGATCGGCAGGGTTCTCATTTGTATCGACATGACGCCATTCAAATGTATTTGTAGTATCTTGTATTACAGCTACTCGATGACTTACAAAGGTTTTCAACTCATTCGGCTCTGTTTTTAACCATCCAAGGACTATTGATGAATCAGTCCAAAAGAATTTTTAACCTTTCCATATAATCTCGAAAGTAATACCGCACCGCAAAGTTCCAGTCGTGGAATAGTTTGCGATCTTAAAGGAGCCACTTTTGTCTTCGCACATAACAAGTGGGTAGATACTTGGCCGCTTGCATTTTGTGATCGTAAATAAATACAAGCCCCATATGCAATTTCGGATGCATGAGAAAATCCCTGCAATTGAACATTTGAAGGGTGATCACTAAACGCCGATAATATGCAGTTTGCATAAATTTGCATATTTGCATAATATATGCATTTTGTATATTATTTGCATATTTTGTAGTAATTCAGCATATTTGAAGTATCCGAGTTTTATTTATTTATTGGATGTAATTTATTATAGGATAGGCATTACTAAAAATATGTCGTGGTTGTAACAAACAAAGAGCTAAACAGCCCTCTTTAAATTAAAAATAAATCCCATATTCGAAAGAATCTGATTTATTTTAAACGTCATTTTACGTTGGCTTTTCGAAGTGTAAACTTGTGGGTTGTTATTAATTATAATAGCAAAAATGCCGAAAATAGCGACTGTGCCTGGATGGATTACACCTTATTCAGAATTGCGTATGGATGGAGAAAAAGTATTTTGCGTAGCTTGCAGCAAAATTGTAAGTAATATTTAAGTTTATTTCCCCTTATTAATCTATAATTTTTAAACGATGTTTAACAAAATCACCAGTACAACGCTTCAATAAATAATTTTATTTTAAAATTTTATTTTAAAATGAGTAAAATGAGATGTATATTTCATGCGTATTTTCCGCATATCAGCACAATACGGAATATCTGATATTCCGTATTCTGCTGATGATTTTTAAATAAAAATCATTTTAAAATGAAATTATTTGTCGAAGCGTTGTGTTGGTTATTTTATTAAATGTCGTTTATTCCGATTGCTTCGCAAACTCTACGCATTAGTTTTTAGTACTTCTTTATCTTTTACTAACACTTATTTTATAAGAAAACAACTGATGATGTGATATTTTTATACAGGTTACAAGTGAGAGAAAGTTTCAAGTCGACCAGCATATTAAAACTCCATCTCATGCTGCAAAACTATCAAAGATGAAATTGGCGAAGAAGGGACAGCAAACATTACCGCAATGTTTGCTATCAACCTCCAAAAAGTCGGAACAAGAACAATTTAATGAAGATTTGTGCCTAATGTTTGTGTCGGCAGATATATCACTACATAAAATAAACAATTTAAATGTCAAGTTATTTTTGCAAAAGTACACCAGCAAATATAATATTCCCGACGAGAGCACCTTAAGAAAAATTATATTCATCGTATCTATGCAGACACATTGAGAAGCATTAAGAAGGCTGTGTGAAACAATTACCTTTACATATGCGCAGATGAAACTACTGATAGTGTGGGCCGATACATAGTTCATTTAATGATAGGTATCCTTAATGTATCGGTTCCAGCAAAATCTTATTTAATTTCATCCAAACAGTTGGAAAAGGCAATAACAAGGTTTATACAACCTTTGGCAACCTTTTTCTTACCGGAATCGATTCCAATAGAAAAAATTCTATTGTTTTTAACGGATGCCGAACCATAGATGGTGAAGGCAGCTTGCAACTTGAAAATCTTTTACCCAAATTTAATTCACACAACTTGCTTCGCGCACGGACTAAATCGTGTTGCAGAAGAAGTAAGAAACCATTTTCCTTTGGTAATTACTTTAATTAGTAGTGTTAAGAAAGTGTTTTTAAAGGGTCCATTAAGAGCTCAGTTTTACAAACAACATCTACCCGGTATTCCGCTTCCTCCTCAACCAGTAATCACACGATGGGGAACGTGGTTGGAAGCTGCTATTTTTCATGCAAATCATTATGAAGAAATAAAGACAATTATTATGGATCTTGATAGCGATACACAATCTGTGCTAGACGCCCAAAAGGTGTATTCGAGTAAAGAAATACCTCAACAGTTGGCGTTTATTAAAGCCAACTACAGTTTTATTTCCACCTCTATATTGCAATTGGAAAAACAATTTATGTCGCTAATTGAGAGCGTTGAAATAATAAACAAATTTGAAAAGTTATGTTTTGATGTTAAACGAAGGGTGGGCAAATCCGTGTATGAAAAATTTTTAAGTGTAATAGAAAAAAATGAGGGTTTTAAAAAGCTAAAGGATATTGCTGAAATCTTGTGTGGTGAGTCAGTAGAAAATATTGAGTTGACAATAGAGGATATTTCTAATTTGAAATATGCTCCTATAAATAGCGTGGACGTAGAACGAACCTTTTCAATATATAAATACATGTTATCAGACAAGCGCTACAATTTTTCTATTGAAAACTTTGAGAAATATGTAATTGTAATTTGTTTTCATAGTTAATTATGTTGTAAAATGTTGTAAATAAACTTGTGTTAAACATAATAGAATATTTTTTTCTATAGTATTATATTTTCTAGCATTACTCCTATTTTTTTATCTGCATATTTTTCATAAGAAAGTGCATATTTACGCCAAAACATCTGCATATTTATGCGCATATTTCCACTTTTTTGCATATAATCCGGCCTCTAGTGATCACAAATCACTTGTCGTTTAACCGTCAACTTATTTAGGTTCAGGAAGTCATTGTACAGTCTTGACCATCTCATGTTGATTTCTTCAGACATCATATCATCCCAATCAAGGTTGCATGCCCATAAATTTTGTAAAAGGGTCTTGACTAATATTACGCATGGGCTCAATACTCCTAGTGGATCAAATACCTTTGCCGTAGATGACAGAATCAATCGCTTCGTAGCGTGTTGCGTTTCCGCTACATTTATCCTGTAATTTAAGCTATCGTGTTCGCTATTCCAAGATGAACCTAAAATCTTCTTAGAACCAGAATTTTCGAAATTTTCATAAAAATTGATTGTTTTACTCGCTTCGCACTTTTCGTCAACGTTTTGTATTAATTCCCTTTTGTTGCTCTGCCATTTCCGTAAATTAAACCCATATTCTGCCAGAAACTTCTTTAACTGTCGACAAATATCAAGAGCCTCGTCTATCGAATTGGTACCGGATAAAGATCATCTACATAAAAATCGTTTTTAATTCTACTAGCGATTGATGGTACTTTACATTCAACACCACATTGCTGTAAACAACGAATTGCCAGGTATGGAGCTGATTTCGTCCCATACGTTACTGTGTTTAACGGAAATGTCTGGATAGGTTCTGACGACTTATCTCGCCATAAAATCGTTTGCAATGATCTTTCATCTTCTCGTACCCACACTTGTCGATACATTTTCTCAATATCTGCTGAAAAAACAATATTATACTTCCGAAATCTCAATAATATTGCAAAGAGATCGTCTTGAGCTATAGGCCCAACTGCTTGTATGTCATTTAGTGACAAACCCGAGGTGGTGCGCGCCGAAGCGTCAAACACAACCCGAAGACGCGTAATCGTACTCTCTTAACGTAAAACGCTATGATGCGGCATAAAGTATGAGTTTGTGTGAGAAACGTTGTTTTCTAACTGATTGTGAGATATATGACGTAGATCGCGGTATTCTTTCATGAAATTAACATATAATTCTTTTAATTCTTTATTTGCGTTTAGCCTTCGCTCTAGTGATAAAAATCTATTTAATGCGTATTCTTGTGAATCCCCTAATTGATCCAGTGTCCGCTTGATCGGAATTGACACAACGAATCGACCATCGTTGGCTCGGTTAGTTGTATCTAAAAAATGTTTCTCACATTCAGTTTCCTCTAATGTAAGAACCTTGGAATTTGGAACTTCTTCGAGTTCCCAAAATTTCCGAATTTGATTTTCTATTGACTTAAGTGGCAACGTGTCCTCGCACAGGCGTTCACCGCAGAAACACCCGCTATTATCCATCCGAACTTAGTTTCATGAAACACCGGATTACGTTTACCGAAATTTATGTGGCCGTTGCGAATCGTATCCCAAAACACGTCTGATCCAATAAGTAAGTCAATTTTATTGCCATTGTAAAACTCTAGATCTCCTAATTGTATATTATCAGGAATCTTAATTTTATCGTTAATGAACATTTTGTTAGGTATATTGTCCGTAATTTGATGTAAAACGAAACACGTAAGATTAGTTTGGAAGTTCGTATGCAATGAACGGAGTTCAACATTACATTTTGCTGTAATTCCTGAGGACGTATTATTAATACCTATAACGCTCAAATTTGTCTTTTCTACATGAACGTTTAACCTATCACATATGTATATGTACATATCTGATGTAATATAACTAGATTGACTACCGGAGTCTAAAATAGCACGTACCGTCAATGATCTTTTATTCGTGTGATTAACTATTTTTACAATTGCCGTAGATAATAGAACTTGTGAAATTGAATTTTGTGACGAAAGTGTATTTATATGTATGTTGCATATTTTCATTCCCTCCGTGCAAGAGTGTATGATGTTTATGGCTACACCGTTTACCTGGTTCAAACCTACAATCTTTTGCAGAATGTCCCGCTCTTAAGCAGTTCAGGCATAATTTAGAATCTCTAATAAATTGAGTACGGTTCTGAACTGACTTTTCGTTAAACTTTTGACACTGATAGAGAATATGTTCAGCTTTACATAAAGAACAATTTTCCTTACGCGAAAATAAATTTGAACTGACTTTTGTGGGTTTTATCTCCGGCTTGTCTAACTTCTTCTGTTCAACGTTTCTAATAAATCTGCTCGTTGTTTAAGAAATAGTTTTAGATTTTCTAATGACGGGAATTCTTCCGAATTTTGTGATTCCCATTCACAACTAGTAACCGCATCTAATTTTGTGCACACAATGTAAATTATTAATTGATCCCAGTAGGATATTGATAATCCTAACTGTGACAGGGCGTGTAAATGTTTCGCAACCATATCCGTAAGTTTACGTAATTTAGAAGAAGGGTTTTTGGTAATTACTTCAATGTTGAATAAATATTTAATGTGGTTGTTTACCAATAACCGTTTATTATCATATCTATTCTTTAAAACGTTCCACGCAACACCGTAATTTTCGGCCGTAAACTCCAGTGATTTGATAACCTCAGCTGCTGAGGCCGTCAGAGACGCACGAAGATAGTGGTACTTCTGCATATTGTTTAAATGGGAATTGCTATGAATTAGTGATTCAAAGAGATCACGAAATTCTAGCCATGCATCGTATGTTCCTCCGAATTTAGAAATGTCAATTGTAGGAAGACGAATTCCTGAAAATGTACCATCTGTATTGTTTACCGCTTGATTGTTTTCCGTATTGGCAACCCCGTTTCGAAACATAACCTTCGCTTTCGTAACTATTTCGTAATAATCGTTCTCGAATGCATCTCTTTCATCTGCTTCCGCTATTGTATCGTCCGTTTGTAATTCTATTTGCGTTTGAATTTCATCAAACGATTCGTATAATTTTTCGAATTTCACTAACCGTATTTTTAATTCAGTAATCGCATTTTCATTCGAAGAACGCATGGTAAATTCATTTAAGAATTTTCGAAAACAGATAACACGCAATTTCAAGTTACCGCGCTTTCGACGTAATAAACCTAACTCCGTATTTTCCGTTAGTAACATATTTAGAAAGGGAATAGGAACTTACGGTTAAAGGAAACGCCAATTTTCCAACGCAATCTCGAATAATAGGTATGAACCACGTGTTTCTCCCGCTTTTTGTCCCTTTCGTTTTTCTTTTTCGTAACCGCAAGGCTTTCTTCTTCGCTAGTGTCTTCTATTCGCCTCGATGGACCATGTTGTGGATTGAGTGGACTGTATTTTACTTGTTTTTGTTCTTTAATAACTACGAAATGTTACATTTATTGATTACTACAAAATAATTACGTGTTGTCACTCGTTTCTACGTTATGTTCTTCCTCCTCACAATGGCGTAGGCTAATCTAGGTTCTACCTCGACGACGCTTGCGCATCTTCGTGTGTTCCTCTCGGTCGGCGCCAATTTCAAACACCTGGTATGTTTATTTTATTTATTTTATTTATTTATTACTATAAATGTTTGTAATAAACTTAATCCGAGTATTGTCTCTTTCACTCCACCGCTAAGAAGAGGAATGCTCGCCAAGTCGAACGACGCTGAGAGGTACCACTGCCTTGTCTCGTACCGTGTTGAATTTGTTGCCGGGGCCACACTGACGTCCGACGAAAGGCCCGGCCGGTAACAGTGATAACGTCTCAAAAAATTGCAATGACTGAAGAAATGGTATTCAAAGATCGTCGTTTGAAGGGGAAGGAATTAGCAGTAATGTCCAGCATTCCTCAAACAAGTATTCACCGAATTCTCCATGATCATTTGGGTATGAATAAGATTAGTGCAAGATGGTTATCGCGTTCTTTTTCCGCTCTCCAACGTCAACATCGGGTCGAATTTCCGCGTTCGTTGTGTAAAGACGACTCCAAGCCGATTTTTGAGTCAATTGTTACAGTAGATAAGACAATGGTACTGTTTAATAAAAAGAAACCTTGACGGAAATCGTTTTAAGAACCATAGCGAGTTACAAGCAGCTTTAATAAAGCATTTTGAGGGAAAACCTTAAATTATTTTTGCAGGGGTATAGAAGTATTAGCTAATTGTTATACAAAATGTATTAAAGTTAGGGGGATTATATTGACAAACAAAAATTGTTATATTTTAGCATGTTTATTTCTTCTATATCAGGACAAGAATTTATTAATTATGACGCCTACCTCGTATTTACTCATGTGATCGTCGTCTAGACCGGCAGTTTTGGAAACCATATCTGTACGTAGTATATTAATATATTGTAAAGTTTGTGTTTTATCGCTTATTTTATTTAAATTACTTAATTTATCTTGTGTTCTTGAAATGTAATGTGCATTGATTTCTCATCAACTTTTTCATCTTGATAACGTTGTGATTAATTTAATCCAATAAGTACTTCTTAAAGGTTTTCTGTTACCTTTCTTACCCGACATTAAATGATTTAATAAATGCTATGGTTAAAATCATACACAATTATTTGGCACAATTTAATAATATACTAATACACATAAACTACATACACGAATCTGTTAATGTACAAGTCAAATTTACGTCTTAATATAGAAAATATTACAAATAATGTTACGGCGACATATTACATTTTACTCGGGAGCATTATGAAACATTATATTGAATGTACCATTGTATACTTTCCTAAGACCACGATTTACTTTTAATTGAAAATCCCATCTCAACGGCCACTTTTACTCTATTCAAATAATTTTGACATCAGATTCGAAAACGTCAAAGTACAATCAATACCTTACACTATTTTCTGTAAGTAGTTTTTGAAAATTACTTCGTCCTTCTTTAAAA
This sequence comes from Chrysina gloriosa, assembly GCA_038088585.1. Classification (NCBI taxonomy): domain Eukaryota; kingdom Metazoa; phylum Arthropoda; class Insecta; order Coleoptera; family Scarabaeidae; genus Chrysina; species Chrysina gloriosa. Next base: position 39,551,289 of record CM076091.1, on the reverse strand, counting down.
AATTTTATAGCTTCCTAGAAGAAATGTGATATTAATTGCATACACTTACTTAACTGAACGCATTTCTCCAATTACTGTATCTATCTTATTACTTTTGAATACGAGCTTAAACAACAATTGTATGCATTACAACCTTGTTATACAAGACGTATTTAAAACTAACATAAGATACATCCATATATATATTTTCCTAACTCAATTCCGCATACAAGATTCTTAATTCATCCCAAAATACCAAACACAATACTGTATGTGGCCCGAGTCTAATATACTGTGGCCCAATTCCTTTATAAAAGCCAATAAAGCCTTCACTTTTCCATACTTTCATAATACAATCCATATAGCTACGATATAGCAACCCTCTACCATGATCATCCACACCTAAAAATAAAAAAGTAGAAATTTCTTCTAAAATAATAAAAAGTAACAATTAAAATGGATATCGTTTTTATACATCGAGATGAAACAGTTCTAAAGGCTTATTTCGGTAACCAATTTATTTTCAATGGGAAAAATTGCGCTTTTTGTACTAAGGCTTGATAATACTGAAACTAGTAGTAGTAGTAGTAGTAGTAGTGGTGGTAGTAGTAGTAGTAGTAGTAGTAGTAGTAGTGGTAGTAGTAGTAGTAGTAGTAGTAGTAGTAGTAGTAGTAGTAGTAGTAGTAGTAGTAGTAGTAGTAGTAGTAATAGTAGCCCGCCTAAGCCTGTCCCAAGCCAGGTTGAAAAAGGGTGAGGGAGAGGAGTAACAACCTCGTTAAAAAACCTGGGTTCACCTGGTCCGGGTGATAGTACCCTGTTAGGGCCCCCTGTCAGGGAACGACCGGAACCCAAGCTGTCAAGCGACCCGTGCCGAAGAGTGGATGGCCACACGTTAGTTGGTCTCGAACGGAGCCTATGGAGTACCTGGTGACCCTTCGTAGTATGTAGCCTTGGTGCGGTAAGGGCGCACTGCCGCACTGGACTGTTATTTCGGCCCAATTCGTGGGAACAAGTATGATGAACAACTCTAATATTAATAACAAAAGAATAGAAAAAATATTAAAAGGACTGATGGGGGAAGCAGAAACGAGCAAATGGAGGATGCTGCAGAAGGCAGACTGAGTTTAAGTCAGGGAACGCAACACATAGATAGTGACCCCCTTGCCAACCCATTTCAAAGAAGCAACAGACTGGCGAGGTCCCCGGAAAGGCAAAGAAGTTCATCACTAACGGGTACTATAGACACAACTAAGCTCGAACTAGCACGCATAAAGCGACCGAGGGAAGAATATCCCGAAACAGCCTCTGGGAGTTTTGCCTCTGTGGAGGGACAGAGGATAAAGAAACTTTTAGAAGACGCTCGAAGTGAAGTTAATAAGCTGATGGCAGTAGTGAGTGTAAATTGTAATACCAAGAAAGAAATAAAGGATGCTACTATGAGGTTGAATAATATTACGACTCAACTTAAAAGCGATAAATTACAAAAATGGCTAGCTAACCCTCCAAGTGGGGGCGGCGATGACTCAGGAAACGTCGCAAAGGTAACACAGGAAAAGATGAGGGTAATGAAAGAAGGAGGCTCAGGGAACTAAGTAACCCGGAGCAACTACAAGAACTTCTTGAATTAGAATGGCCTGAAAAAGCATACCAAAGTGTTGAAATTACCGAGGGAAATCCACTTGCGAACGCTGAGGGAGACCTTGCAGTATACGTGGAGGAGGACCTAGATATGAATAAAGGTATCTGCAGGTTTTTCAAAGAGAGATTCCCTGAAATTAAAGCTCTGCAGAAGGCTTACGGCGGTGTTACTTATCTCACATCTACAACAAAATACCAACAAGACGAAGGCTTTATAGTCAGCGAAAGGTTTGTTTTTAGACTTGACCCGGTAGAACAATTGGAGGAAGAAAACAGAATAGATGTAATGTTCAGAACAATTACACAGCTGAAGGGAGTAGCCCAAGCCTACGGTAGGGATAATATAGCCATACCAATTCCTGAGAACCTTGAACCAGAGGTATATAGAAAAATATTGGAAGCAGTGTTTGCACACACAAATGTTAAAATAAGAATGCATATCCCAAGTGGAAGAGCCCGGGGAAACAGCTGGGGAAAGAAAGCAAAGGAGAACGAGCCAGGAGCAAATAGACAAAATCGAAGCCCGTAATCGCCAAACACATGCCACGAAAATAGACACTGAGGCTGTCATAATTAAACCTGGAGAAAGATGATATGCTGAATTATTGAAAGAAGTCAAGCAGAATGTCAACCTACGAGAGCTAGGAGTGGAGGTCGAAAGCGTTCGGAAAACAAGAAGTGGAGACTTATTAGTAGCTGTGAAAGGAGGAAAACAGAAGGCGGATGCGCTGAAATCGACTATCACAAATAATGTAGTAAATGCTGAAGCGAGATGTCCGAGATCAGAGCAAATCTTATTTCATATCTATGGCATAGATGCAGTCACAACTGAGCAAGAAATAAAGGACTCGATCGAGAGTACGATGGGAGAGAAAGGCGTCAGTATTGAGGTAAAATCGATAAGACCAGCCGTAAACGAAGGCCAAGTAGCTACAGTAGTAGCGAATGCTGAGACCGGGAATAGACTTAGAGCAATTAAGCGCGTCAAAATAGGATGGAGCCAGTGCAAGATCCGGGAACGAATACCAGTGCTAAGATGTTATAAGTGTTTACATTACGGTCATCGGGCGAATGCGTGCAGTGGACCTGATAGATCAACATGCTGTTACAACTGTGGGGAAGCTGATCATCGGGCAAAAGAGTGTAAGGGAGTAAGGGGCTGCTGGTCCTGTGACGAAAAAATCACAAGGGCGGCACAGTTGGGTGCCCCAAGTACCGTAAGATGCTGAAAGAGGCCAGGGATAAATGATCTAAACAATGCGGAATATTCAGATAGAAACAGACAACACCAAAGCTAGAAGGAGCCATATAAAGGGGTCCTCTAGAAGATGGCAGAAGAAAGAGTGTGAGGAGCGGGATAGCTGGAGAATTAGAATACTGCAGGGCAATATTGATAGAAGTCATGGAACGATGGATTTAATGTATAAAATAGCGGAGGAAAAAGAAGCTGACATATTGCTAATGGCTGAGCCGAACCGGAAAAGAGTATACCAAACTGAGTGGATAGTCGACAATAGATTAGACGTTGCTATCAGAATACATAACAGGAAAGTTAAAGTAATAAACAAAGGGAAGGGGGATGGGTTCGCATGGATCGAGACTTATTCGTCTGTTGTTTATGGCTGCCTACATATCTCCCAATATAGATCTGGTAGCTTTCGGCGATTTCCTGTAGACGTTGAAGGATGACATGAGAACGCATGATAAGGATATCATAGTGGGAGGAGATTTCAACGCTAAATCTTACCTATGGGGATCTAAGATTGAAGACAGAAGGGGTGAAATGCTTGCAGAATGGCTGGCTGAGGATGACCTGATTATTCACAATCGTGGAAATGTGCCGACGTTCGTAAGAGGAAGCAGTGAGTCCTTCATAGACATCACCTTCAGTACTAACAAAATTGCCCGGTGTGTAACAAACTGGAACGTGATAGAGGAGGAGAACCTGAGCTGTCATCAGCATATCCTGTTCGAATATGCCGAGCGCATACCACGGCATGGAGGAGGTGCTTTTACGACAAGCAGAGGGTGGAGGGTGAAGAAAGACGACATGGATAAAGTGATAGGGGAGGTAGATAGAATAGTTCACATGGAAGAGGGTCAACGCCATAAAGTTAGCTTGTAGCAAAACGTTTTCAAAAAGATGCAACACATCCCGAAGGCCTGTTTACTGGTGGTCAGAGGGAATTGCTGACGTGAGAAAGAAATGCCTCCAAAACAAAAGTGTCCTGGTCAGAGCTAACAGGGCATCGGACGAGATCAAAAAGAGACAGTGTCACGTCGACTATTCAGATAGTAGATCTCTCTTGAAAAAAGCAGTACAGGATACAAAAAGAACGCGTGGAGGAGACTGGTGGAAGAAGTGGATAGGGATGTATGGGGAGAAGGGTACAAAATTTTATTAAAAAGCTCAATGTAGTACCCCCGATTGATATGTCCGATAGAAATCAAATGGAAATTGCTAAAGAGCTCTTTCCAGAGCATCCGGTGAACGAGTGGATCAAGTTAGAAGCGAAGCGGGATGAAATCCTTCTTTTCACTACAGAGGAAATTATACAGGCTGCAGGTAGAATCAAGAACGGGAAAGCTGTCGGTCCAGATGGCATACCCCCGGAAGTAGTTAAGGCGGTAGTATGTAACTTGCCAGGAAAATATTTGGCAGTCATGAACGGACTCTTAGAAATTGGAGAGTTTCCAGTCATATGGAAAACAGCGAGATTGGTACTAATACCAAAGGGAAAGAAAGCTGACCAAGAAAGGCAAACATATCGGCCAATCTGTATGTTAAACGTCAATCAACACGGATTTAGAGAGGGCAGGTCCACAATAAGTGCTCTGGAGAGGGTAAAACAGATTGCGGAGGAGGCGTATCGAGGGCCATACAGCTCAAGGAAGCTATGTACACTCATAACGGTAGATGTGGAAAATGCTTTCAATTCCGTACCGTGGCGGCGTGTACTCGATGAACTGAGAAAACATCTTCCGTTTTCTCAGTTCTCACCATACCTGTTTAATATGGTAGCAAGCTACTTTGATGGAAGGTCACTCATCGTTGGGGAGAGGGGCGCCATGAAGGTTACCTGTGGGGTCCCGCAGGGCTCTGTACTTGGACCAACGTTGTGGAATGTGTATTACGATGGGGTCCTCGGAATACCAATGCCGGAGGGTGTCACTCTGATCGGTTACGCTGACGACTTGGGAGTGGTGATAACTGCGAAAAATGGGGACACGTTGGAAGTTGTGATCGAACATGCACTACACAATATCACGGAATGGTTAGAGGCGAAACAATTAAAGCTGGCACCCAAAAAAGCGGAAGCGGTCCTCCTTGTAGGAGGAAGAAAAACGAAGAATATAAATGTCAAATTAGACAAGGTAGTGGTGAGAAGCCAGGAGAGTTTGAGATACCTGGGAATCCATTTTGATAGGAATATGAGAATGGGGATCCACGTTCGCAAAATGGCAGAAAAGGCGGGTAGAACTCGAAGCACAATCAGTAGACTTATGCCAAATATCGGTGGGCCACGGGAATCAAGTAGAAGAATAATTAGCTCGGTGACGCAATCTATAATGCTCTACGGATCCTCCATATGGGAGAAGGCAATGGAAAGGGAGACACACAGAAAAGTGTACTTAAGCATCCAGCGTAGGTCTGCCATAAGAATAGTCAGCGCCTATAGAACAACGTCTACGGAGGCACTGTTGGTCCTGGCAAGAACTCCCCCATAGATTTGCTGGCCAAACAGAGGACAGATGTAATGAGAGAAACTAATGGAGGCATAGAAGCGGCATACGATGCCATGCTGAACAGGTGTCAGGAGAGATGGAAAGGGGAGGGGGCAACAGCTGGCTGGACTAAAAGATTAATAAAAGATATAAGACCCTGGGTCGTCAGAAGACATGGCCAGATGGACTACTTCTTAACGCAGCTTCTGACAGGTCACGGTTGCTTCCGCGCGTACCTGCAACGCTTTAAGAGAAGTGAAACAGACGCGTGCGATCACTGTGGGGAAGGGACACCGTCGAGCACACCTTCTTCGAATGCCCGGGCTGGACGGGAGAGAGAGTTCAAGCTGAGATAATCCTGGGAGATATAGCACCTGACAACATCGTGGACAAAATGCTGGAATCCGAGGAGAATTGGCAAGCTGTTAATGTAATGGCTAGGAAAGTTCTAGGCAAAAAGGAGGCAAGGTAGAATGTCGGACAGAGACTGGAGATAGCCCGAACACCTACTAGATCTTCTCGTTGAAGTAATGCCGCAGCAGTTCCGAGGAGAGAAGACACTAGATCGCAGAGGGGAGTTTTTTAGTCGGTAGAAATCCGACACTATCCGGTGACGCGGGCCGCCGGATGTCTTATTGAAGATTTTTCGCCTCTCACGAAAAAAAAAAAGTAGTAGTAGTAGTAGTAGTAGTAGTAGTAGTAGTAGTAAATCTTTATTCACCTAAAAAGATGATTACAATTACAATCATTCTTAAAGCTACCTATCTCTTAACAATTTTCCTTAACATATGCCGACCATAATTTTTTAAATGTCTTAAGCTACAAGTCTGCTTGGCTTCATTGTCCATTTCATTGTATAACTTAAGTGCCCTATAATAAATACTGTTCTGCATACAGGTTTTTTTGTGCAGCGGTAGTCTAAAATTTCCTACATTTCTAATAGCACGATTATGGACGTCACTGTTTGCGTACAGTAAACTCACTCATATACTTTGGTACCATATTATTAATAATCTTATTTATTAGAACTAATGTATTAAAATACTCTTTGCCTCACACTGAGCCACTACAGTGCTTCCAGCGCCATGGTTATTCTAGTATACCTATTACAGCTCAAAATGACTCGCATTGCTCTATTCTACAATCTTTGTGATCTGTTCAAATCTCCCTCATATGCCAGAAACAAAACAGTAGCGCAGTAATCAAAGTGAGGCGCAATAATGGACTTATATACCGCAATTCTAACCCAGATACTCAGTTTTCCACTTATTCGTCCCAAGAGCGCAATCCTTTTTGCATCCTTCTTTACTACAAAGTCCACGTGATTTTTAAAAGTCAGTTTACTATCAATAACCACGCCAAGATATTTAATTTCATTAACGCGTTCAATAACTATGTTGTCAATTACAATATCGCTAAATGGACCTGTAGGCGCTTTATTACTTATGATCATTGTCTTCGTTTTATCTGTATTAAGTTTGAGTTTATTTACTTTAAACCATTCTGCAATATTTTTTAGTTCATTGTTCAATGTATTAACAGCACAATGAATGTTATTATTAGCAACACTTATCAATGTATCATATCTAAAATATTAATTTTTAAGATGCCATGAATTTCTGAAATAATTAATTTGCAAAAGCATAGAAAGTAACCACATTCAACATTATTCAATTCATGTATGGTTGGTTTTCATATATGGACCTGTGCTCCGACGTTTCGATCATACCGCGATTGACGTCGACCGGACGCACATTGGGCACCGGCAGTGTCATTCTTGTGTCAACGATATCAATGTGATATTTCACTTGATTACTATTGACAACAACAAAAATAACAATGTATTTTTGAGAGCCAAAATTTTAATAAAATAAAACAGAGGACTCTCTATAAACGGCCTAATAATAAAAAAGGTTCGTAAATGGGCAGGTAACAAGTAACCGCGCAAAAGCTTACAAAGTAAGCACAATTTGCATATGCTAATAATCTTGTAGGAATTTTTGACTATGTCAATCCCAAAACGCAACTGCAGACTAATTAGTTTCGTCCTCATTAGGACTCGTCAGTACAGTATATCATTCTGCGAGTGACACAGTGAAGAACGCGATGTAACCGGGTATGCCAATATTTCTCCTGTTCGGAAGATGAGATCATTATTCTGACTATAGCCATCCCACCGAGATATCGGCGTATCACCTGGAATTTTTCATTTGTTTGAGCGACTAATTATTTTCTTAAATCATTTTTTTCTCAATTATTTGATAAAGGGTTAAATAAATCTCTCAGCTGTTCGACCGGTTGATATGTCAAAAAATCTTTCAATAACCACACCGCTTTTGACAGAACGTAATGTGATTGATAATTGAGACTCGCAGGATATATCTGTGGTTTCATCTATTTGCCAAGCAAAAAAGGAGCTTCTTTAATTTCTGTATCTATTTTCTGTATTAATATAAAAGAAATATAATCTAGTAAATCATTTTGAATAGATTTCGATGTACCGGAAAAATTGTACTACTAACAAATCTATTAAAACTAGGTTCATATTTGCTAAAGAGACCGATTAATTCTTTATAATTTCCACGATACGTCGATTAATTTTCTTAAATTGCTCAATAGATCCTGGTAAATGTTTTAAACCTGTATAACCTAAGTTCGATCACGTTTCGGCTTGATCACAAAAATGTAGACATGGCCAACAAAATAATCTTTCTAGTTTAATTGAAATCGTTAACCAATCACATTTAGCGTATCACAATGAACTGAAACCACGATTTTGCCGATTGCCGTCGTTAGATACTAAAAATAAATTAGTCCGAGGGTTTTCTGCTTTGTGTACGATGTGTAATTTCGTCTCTACATTTAAACAACTAAAAGAATTTCTTATCAACTAATTGACAACATCTTCGCAACTCCCTATCTAATTAATTTTATCCATTTTCTGTATATGACCTAGCAAAACTTCATAAAAGAACATAAACCGAATAATTGTACGAATGATAACGCACGACAACTTGCCGATCTCGTATGATCCGACTGGAGCCCAAGCCTCTGCGTATACGTTTTCGCCCTATACAAGTACACATGCACCTACGAGGACGCATCGGTTGCACCAATGGTATTAATATCGGTGCGAAGCTAGATTTGTGCCTAGCCTCCTCGCATGCTATTATAGTGCGTGCACTAAAATTTCATGCATTATTGGAAATTTGTTTGGATTTTTAAATTAAGTAATGAATAGATATGCTATTTATTATAAATTCGTTTGTAAAAATTGCTTTAGAATATGTGGCCAATGCCAAAAACACAATTTATTTTACTAAAAATAATAGAGGAGGCTTAGCCTTCTTAGCGCCCCTGACGAGCCGCCGTTGGATACAAACCTAGGAAGATGTCGGAGAAACGCAGTATCTGGGCAGGGATTTGTTACAATCAAATTTCTCGGAAACCTTGCTCGCAAACGTTATCTATAGCGACTATAAGAACACTTAATTTAAGTTAAATATATTTAGATGAAGTTTTCCCAGATCGTTGGGTAGGCTGTAAGGGTCCTATAAAGTGGCGACCAGTGTATTCAGACCTGACGCCTTGTCACTGTCTTAACGATTTAGCAGACTTAGAAGTACGAATACGAAATGAAGCAGCACAAATGATCACATTTGATCATCTCCTGATGATGCTAACTTGGTTAGCGAAACGCGCGTCGAGAGACATTCAATATTTGTTTGGTGATAGTGGAAATTTGTGCATTGACTTTGTCAGTGTGTTTGAAAAATTATGTAGACTAAACGATTATATCACTTTTAAGGATGAACGAATTATGTAGACTAAACGATTATATCCATACCCTACGGATAGACTAAACAAACGCATTCCAATTGACAAACATCGTTGGAATGCGTTGCGATGTGTTATATCTATCTACGGGAGACCCGTTTTCAGGATATTCAATATAGTATCATAGCGTAGAGTAGTACCGCCGTGCCGGTTTATATATTCATTAGCTTAAGTTCTTTTTTATGTAAAATACCTATTCGTTTTTCCTTAATAAACGAATTGTTGTCAAAGTTTTGAGTGCCCTTTATATAAGACTGAATCAAGCAAACACAACAAAATTGGCGCAGTCAGTAGGATAGAAGAACTCCCAAAGAGGTTAGTTTCTACTATTTGCTTCTACGAACCACGACCCCGGGGATTAGAAGAACACTGCAGAGGACGACGTCGTGAAGCATTACCTCACCGATCGAATCTTCGCACCTGCAGAAACGTAAGCCGAACATTCCATTATTTCCTTTCATTATTCCGTTGTGGTACAACAAGTACTTTGAACAAAATAATTTATTTTAAGTTTTCAAAATTGAACAGTTAACAAATATATGCAAGACAATGTCATTGACCAATGCCACTAGCCCCGTTCTGGGTTCAGCTTTTCCCACTGCAAAAAGTGTAGCAGAATTTCTACCGATATTTAATGGCGAAAGTGATCAGTTAGAATCTTTCATCAGTAGATGTAAAAATTTTGTAATACGTATGGTAGGACAAATGATAATGACTTAAGTGATTTCGTTTTTAATGCTATTGCGACATAATGTCTATACTTTCTTAATGTGTAGACCAGACATCACAACTTGGGCACAAATAAAAGTAGCTTCAAGAGAACATTATGGCGATAAAATGGACCGCCAAACCATAACACGTGAATTTCTACAAATGACTCGTAACAAAAATGAATCAATACTAGACTTTTTGGAACGAATAAAATTCACAAAATCCAAAGTCGAAGTAAAAATTCACACAGATTCTCTCCTAACGGGCGAACAGAAGAGGATTCTTATTAGCCAAAATGAATTAAATTCTTTAGACATACTCGCCGCAAATTCGGACGATGGACTGAGATTGATATTAGATATAAGAGCACCCAGATCTCTAGCTGTTGCTTCAGAGGTAGTAATACGACATTTTCACAATGACGCACGCATAAATGCCCTACGCAAGGAAACAGACAATTCACGACCATTTAACAAATTCCCTCAAAACCAAACGTCAAAACCTACTCCACAATTTGATTATAAATTCATCCCATCACAAAACCCGACAATACATTTCCAACCTAACAACTCCCTTTTTCCTAGACAAAATAACTTTACACCATTCTCAAACCATCCAGCCCCAGTAACACACAACCTACACCCAAATCAACCATACTTTAATCAATCTGTTCCTCAACAAAACAGTTTTCCTTCACAACCAATTCCTATCCAAACAAAACCAATAAAACAGCATTTCCCCACCAACCAACGTTCTTGGAAAACCCCAAACTCCGAAAAATGTTTTTGCTCCAAGAAATGACTTCAAACCGCGTATCTTTCAACCCATGGATACTTCATCAGGTCATACAAATAGAAGTCGAAATTTCTTTAAGCAGACTGGACCAAGAAATCTTATTTCACAAGAATTGCACAATATCGAAAATTATGATGAAGAATCATATGGAAATGCTAATTACAATCGTTTCTATGATCCTGAAATATACTATTCCGTAGAATACACCAACGAACATCAAAATACTGCGTGCACACCCGAATATTATGTAGAAAATAATGACAATCAAACACAATACTCGAATTTGCCATTCGGAAGACCCAAGATAGAATTAAATAATATTAATTTAAATAATTCCTTACCATATGTACAATTTTCGGATATCCCTATAAAGTTATTAATTGATACCGGATGTTACGGTTCTCTTCTACGACCTTATAGCGCAGAAAAATACTTCCCCGACAAAATCTTTCAACACAATACCCCAATTTCCATTTGTGCAGGTAAACTAAGCCAATATAAAGCCAACATCCCACTATTTAAACAATTAAGTATACCAGATTCTTTCGAATTCATTTTATTTCCATTCCATGACTATTTCGATGGTATCTTAGGACTCAAAGACCTAAAGCGTTTAGGCCTAATCATGGACACAAGGACGCAAAGACTTCGTAATAATTCTATTGAAATCCCTTTCTTTTGCCGTACAGACTTCGAAACACAAAAAATTGAAATTCCTCCTGGTTCATCCATTGTAAAAAACATAAAAACATTACACTCAGAAGGCACAGAAATAATATTAAACGACATAATTTACGGTGATGATTTACTTATATTTCCCGCTTGCATTGTAAAAGTAAAAGATGAAACGGTTTGTTTAGAAATACGAAACCCGACAAATCAACAACTCAATTGATAGAATTAAAACCAGATTTCATATCCAAATTCGGCACAGTTTTTAATTCAAAGATTATGAGTGTTATCACATGGAAAGTATTAACACCCTTAATTATAATCAAATAAACCATATATCATTATTCGAGAACCTAAGAACGAATCACCTGAACTTGGAAGAAAAGCATTTCCTAGAGAAAGTTATTAAAGACATTTCCGATATATTTCATAACGAATCCCATCTTCTAACGTTCACCAATAAAGTCAAACATCAGATCAAAACAGCCGACGACATTCCCATACATGCTAAAACTTATAGACACCCTTACGTTCACAAAGCGGAAGTTCAAAATCAAGTAAACAAATTGTTAAATGACGACATAATAAGACCTAGTCAATCCCCATGGAGCTCTTCCATCTGGGTTGTTCCAAAAAAATGGACGCTAGCGGAAAACAGAAATGGCGCGTTCTAGTGGACTACAGGAAATTAAACGAAAAAACAATTGACGATAGGTACCCTTTACCCAATATTACTGACATTCTTGACAGACTCGGACGTTGCAACTATTTTACAACCTTAGATTTAGCTTCTGGCTTTCATCAAATAGAACTCCTACCGGAATCTATTCCTAAAACCGCGTTCAGTGTCGAAAACGGACACTACGAGTTTACAAGAATGCCCTTCGGCCTGAAAAATGCTCCAACAACGTTCCAAAGAGCAATGGATGAAGTGTTAAAGGATTTGCAAAACAAAATTTGTTTGGTCTATATGGATGATATAATTAATTATCTTTTCCGCCAGCCTAGAAGAACACATTTCAAATTGAAGAAAAGTTTTTCAAAAATTAAGGCAAGCAGGACTAAAAGTTCAACTGGATAAGTCCGAGTTTTGCACAAATCAATTGAATTTCTAGGACATGTAGTGACGTCGGATGGCGTTAAACCGAATCAAAAAAATGGAAGCCATAAAACGGTTTCCGTTACCGAAAACGGCAAAAGAAATAAAATCATTTTTAGGATTAATAGATTATTATCGTAGATTCATTTAAAATTTCGCTCACTTAACAAAACCTTTAACAAAATACTTAAAAAGGGCGCACGTATTGAACATACTCCTGATTTTATCAATTGTATCGAAACCTGCAAACATATCTTAATAAATGACCCAATCCTTCAATATCCCGGTTTCAGCAAACCATTTAATATAACGACTGACGCTTCTAATTTTGCAATAGGTGCTGTCCTATCGCAAGGACCCATAGGTAAAGACCTACCGATAGCTTACGCTAGTAGAGACCCTCGACCCCGCTGAATGCAATTTCAGCACTATAGAGAAAGAACTATTAGCTATCGTTTGGGCAGGAAAAACTTTTAGACCGTATGTGTATAGTACAGGATTTAATCTGGTCACAGATCATAAACCTCTACTATGGTTATTTTCTGGTAAAGATCCAAGCTCCAAACTTGTACGTTGGAGACTAAAATTAGAAGAATACGATTATAATATAATTTACAAAAAAGGTAAGATAAACACCAATGCCGATTCTCTCTCTAGGATCGAACTTAACGCTATACAAAAAACAGAAACGGAGTCATTACTTGTCAACTTAGATCCGTCAGATTCCTTGCAATCAAATTTAAACGATATATATGAAATTATTAACAATGAAGTTTCTTTCGATCAACTGCAGTCAATAATAAGCGAAATCAATCCACCGAAAGCGTTACAACGTTATGAACATCCTAAGATCCATGAAAACATACAAGTTACACCACCTGACGACGCACCTTCGGCAAGCAATACTGTTCATTCCGCAATGGAAGATCCCCTTCTCGAACTTCGATACAGAAAGACCTCTCAATTCGTATCAAAATCAAATTGTATTCAATAAATCCCCAACTAAATTATTACAAATCTATTTCGAAAAAATGTTTAATAAAGAGAGACACATTTGGTCAATAAATTCAAATTTATTAGAGAATGAAACCGAACTAGAAGAAATATTTTCAAAATTAGTAAAAGAATATATTCGACCTAAACAATATTACTGCATATACTTCAAGGCAGCCGAATTCGAACAACCTTTCATAAACTTTTTACAAAGATATTTCCAAAACAAAACCTTTTCCGTAGTAATAACACGTTCATTGTTAGAAGATGTTGTTACCATCGATGATCAACAGGGAAAGCTAAGGCTGTATCACGAAACGAAAACGTTCCACAGAAGAATAGTAGAAAACATTGCAGCAATTAAAAAATACTTTTTCTGGCCAAATCTACAAGTGGATGTAAAAAAATTATATCAATTCCTGTGAGGTATGTCAAAAAGCCAAGTACAAAAGACATCCCAATAAACTCATCTTTAAAGCGACGCCGATAGGTTCAAAACCATTCCAACATTTGTATGTTGATTCTTTCAAAATATCTTTTTTTATCTATTTTTTATAACATTGATAGTTTTTCTAAATTCGGACAGGCCCATTAGCTCCCTAAACGCAATAGAATCAGCAGGTAAAGTAATACAATATTTTTCTTGTTTCGGCGTCCCACACTGGGGATTTTTGTATGGAGGTGAGGAAAAAAAGGTATTTTTAAAAATATAATAATTTAATCACTGAGTAGAACATAAAATAATTGAGATTATATATATATATATATATATATATATATATATGTTGAGGACAAATTAAAACAACAAAAGTTGTACGAAAAGTTGTAAGAAACTATACCAACCATATTATTATTATTCTAAAAGAGCCTTAACTTCGTTACTTATGCTACGCTTTTTCTTGCTAAACGAAGGAGTCAAATGTGATATCATCGGGTCTGATGTTACCATCATTCGGTGCATAACATCTTCGTTCGTGGCAATTCGACTACATTTCCTGGAGTGTCTGAGTCGATATTTTTTATAATCTTTGTTACGACTTTGTTGAGCCTCTTCGGACAGTAAGCCACCAGGAAAAATACACTTTTCAATTATATCTCTTCCGTGAATAAGAATTTTGTGGAGTGTAGGTGGCATATTGTACCACTCGTACAGTGCAACAAACTTTTTTCCCGTCTCCAGACAAAACTCACCAAATTTTTTTGGGTCCACTGCCTCGCTGATGGTTATAGCTTCGAGAATAATTGAAAACCTTTTAATTATATCTTCATCTAGACCCGTGATTTCGGAAATCGAAGTTGGATTAGCAATGAATCTTCGTGACGTATTTCCTGAATTTGTCGTACCAGATCCTTGCTTGACAGTATCAACTTGTATACCAATTTTCTCTTTAAGTTAACGTTTTATCAATTCCTTTCGGGCTTCCCTTATTGGACGAGTATTTGAGTCGACTCTCCCACGTTTAAATTCAATATTATAAGCTATATTCAAAAGACACTCCATCAGCTTAATACGTGCATGAAGTGGTGACATACCAAATTGCAGTGCTTCTTCATTTACAGGCCTAGCTTGCACTTCTTCGATTTTATTCATCTTGGAGGTTGTGGCTCCACAAATAAAACAAGAAGATGCTGCTGGTGTTTCTGTTACTGACTGTGCTGTCTTTCCATCAATCATTGTATAATATAATTCATATTTTACTTTAAAATTACGATTGCTTATTGTTAATTCAAATTCTCTTAGTTGCGATATTTCCCCATCGACCTTTCTCTTTTCTTTTCGTATAACTTCAGGTGTCTGTTTAACGTATGCCAACTGTAATGTTCTACAGTACTGTGTGGAAGAAGCTTTATTAATATTCCATACTGATTTATTTATGTCCTCACTGATTGATAATTTTAGTGGTACAACTAATGTCATATATTAATGGGAGTCAGATATTTTATCTTCTGAAAACCTCTGTTGATACTCACTTTGGCCAGATGCCCCATCACAGCCCCATCTACAGTACATTGTTAGATTTCCGCTTTCAATTTTGTTTATCTCTTCTACTGACTTGGTCTCTAGGATTCTTTTAGCAGTATGGTCCAACAGATTTTGCAGAGGTACACTGCCTGAATTTTCACTAATAGCAATACCTTGAGGGTAACTGTTAGTTTTTCTTTCGTGAGTGCTTTGTATGGTACAAGTATGTCATACCCCTCACTTTGTAACCAATGCATTAGATATTCATATTTTTTTTTGTAAGTTCAAGCTTTGTAAACATACCCAATGTTTTCTTTGTACAAATTTTTTGCTCGGTTTGTGAAATACTAGAAGAAAAATCAATCACTTCTTGAGGAAATATAGCACGTAATTCATCTCTTTTATATCGTTTGGCGCGATCACAGCACTCCACAAACGATTTTCGTGGTCGACCAACTAGTAGAACATTCACTCTTACTATTTCCAATTCTAAACGTGCCTTCAAGCCAATTTGCATTCTTTATTTCAAATCGCGGCTTCATACGACTAGAATCCTGCCATCTTCGTTTAAATTGAGAGTAAAAACGTTTGTATATTGCATCCAAAATTTCACATATTCTATCTTCGCTTAAGTCAACGTACGATTGTTCCAAAAACCGTTTTAATTTCGTCATTGTCACATTCCATAAGCTTCGAGCATAAAACCGCGTATGAAATAGACAAACTATCCATTATCGTGTATATAGCTCTCAATAATTAGCACAATCCGGAGTTTATTAATAGCTACTAGTGAGTGTTTACACGGAAAATAACTATAAAGTAGTCTTCAAGTCATGAGTTTGAAACGGCTAAAAAAACTAGTAGTCATATCTAAGTAATTCTCTTTGAATTGATTGTAGCAGTTATTCCAAAATTTAAAAATACCATTGCATATTGCATTAATCCTATGTTGACAATTGGACTTTTTTCCGCGAAATCCCCACCGTGCGTCCCCGACAAGATTACATGTGACATCGGAATTGAATTCAAAAATTGTATTATTCAAGATCTTTGTAAAATATGCCAAATTGAATTACATTATACTACAACCTATAACCCTAATAGTAACAGCCCAATTAAAAGTTCCATTCCACAATCATAGAACGTATTCGTGTTTTAAGAGAAGAGGAACCTGCAACTGGATATACATACACCTTTTCAGGTTGCCAAAGGTCAACTGAACTTTAGAAATCCATTTCAGTACACTGAAACGGAAAAATTACATCAACGAACATACTCAACTACTGCGAACGATGTCACATTTATTAATAAATAAATTAGAACGTAAACAAAGACAAAACTTAGAACGAAACAACCGTCATCGTGTAAGATCTCTTTCATTAGATGTAGACCAACCCTTTTATGCGAAAAATAACAACAAAACGCGAAAGGATCAAAACACTTTTATCTAACTTGAAAATCCCATACTTTAAGGTGACAATAAAATAATAAGCGGCAACAAAATAATTCACCAAAGACAGTTGAAACCTCAAAGAAAAATTGTTGTTTCAGGTGATCAACATAACAAAGACGATACTGTCGACTCTGACGATGATAATATACTTTTGCCCTTGCTACTTAACCTAAATAGAGGAAATCAAATCACAAACACTATCAGATGTAATGAATAACTTAGAACTGGTATTACCATTTGCCAAATCACACGTTAATCGTCCATCTATTATACAAATTTGAGACATTCAAAACATAGTAAATATATTGTACAATCGTCGTAGCCATTGTCTTGTACCAAAATTCGACCATTTGTCTATTATTTATTCTTCTCGATAGATATCATAATGTCAGACGATATCATATTGTTCAGAATACATTTACCTATTATAACCCATTTCTATAACTATTTTCAATTCTCTACCGTTTATCAAACGAACTATATTACAATACCTGAAATCCCATACCTATTGTTCGATCTTGCGGCTTACTGGAACACCTAGAAATCGGTCACCGTTCACTCGTCTTGTGGCCACGACGGATTTCTCATCTTCCACAACCCAACGATTGGAAAGTTGCAGTATCTAACGTCAAGACTAGAAGCTTTTGGACAAGTGAGAAAATCGTCACGTTACCCAACTGGAGCACCTCCTTACCAAACCGGACAGAAAAAGAAACCTTCCAGATTTCAACCAAGTCAACATTAGATATGTCTAAGCACTATCTGACAACATTAGAAACAATCCTTCGATCGTCATCAAAAAAAAAAAAACATTCGTCTCCTGAAAGAATATTGATCATCCTAACGGTATGAGCAATCATTGGCATTCTTTGTTGTCTCGTATGGAAGAAGATCAAGGAAACCCGAGATTAACTAAGAAGGCCCGCCGAAGGAAACCACCAAAACATTGAACAAATTGAGCTTCCCCCAATTGTTCACTTTTAAGGATGAAGGAATTATGTAGACTAAACGATTATATCTATAGCCTACGGATAGACTAAACAAACGCATTTCAATTGATAAACATCGTTGGAATGCGTTGCGATATGTTATATACATATATGTACCTACGGGAGACCCTTTTTCAGGGATATTCAGTATAGTATCGTAGTGTAGAGTAGTACCGCCGTGCCGGTTTATATATTCATTAGCTTAAGTTCTCTTTTATATAAAATACCTATTCGTCTCTCTTAGTAAACGATTTGTTGTTAAAGTCTTGAGTGCCCTTGTTGAGGTGCCAATGTTACTTTAGTTATGCCGATAAAGCAGATACCACTTTTTCTGTTTTCAAGGTTTTGACGCATGTGCAGCTATTTGTTTTAAGCTATGTATGTTAATATGTAAATGTAAAATATTGTTATCAAGGTGTTTTATTTTACAACGGCAACCACAACAAAAAAATACAGTCCACTTACAGCATAATTTGGTCCAATACGAGCCGAATACAAAGAAATCAATTCCGTATCAAGTTACTAGCGGCGGCGTTACATTTGGCGCCAAAAGGTGAACACGGAGAACCGACCAAAATACATTTCGCACGTTTGCCAGCAATATTGTTCACATCGTAACAACAAAATACAAGTAATCGAAGATTCCAAACATACAGACGGGACGCGGAACTAGCAACACACAAGTAAGCCCATTTTTATCCCTTAAAACATCACCACCTAACCTATAATTTTCTACAATTCCGTTGTATCGACTATACTTGCACACGTCACGTATATCTATAAATTCATACCAATCACTCGCTACAATTACAAATACAATTAATTCAATATAATCATTATGTCCGAAGAACAATTAAAAGGTCTTATTGTTCGCAATGGTCAATTAAAAGCTCAACTAACTAGATTTTCTAAATTCGTAGCAGATAAATCGAATCACAGTAAAATTATCGAGCTAACAACGCGTTTGGAAAAGGCTGAAGGTTTCTTACAAATATTTGAAAGTTTACAGAATGATATAGAATTGTTGGATGGATCGATAGATCATTCATTGGAACTTGAGGAATTTGAAGAAAAATATTTCGCGGAAATTGCCAACAGAAAAATATAATTATACTCGACTCGCCGAACAGATGCAGTAGCAAATTATGGCAACCTTGCAATGCAAATGTCCGACTCACACAGCATAAATCACATGTAAACACATCAAAATAATAACCTCACTTTGTATTTGACATACATAAAAATTGCAAAATAAGTACTAAAATAATTTTCTTATTTCTTCAAGTATGTTTTGTTGAATTAAATTATGCATCTCCAATATATAGAATTATATATAGTAAATAAAAAATACACAATGGTTTTAAGATCTATGTAATATATAAATACAAAATAAGGAAACAAATAATTAATTATTTTTTTGGTACGTATTTATATAAGAAACAGTATCCTAAAAAATTAACTCACTGTACAAATAGGTATAATCAAAAATAATAAATTTTATACATATTACAAAAATTTAATACAGTAAAGGAATTAATTATGACACACTAAAACGTTCTTAACATGTATCTTCTTCGCTATTAGATGATGTAGACGAATCATCATTAATTGTAATGATTAACGGCTCTATGTGTATATCTATGAGATTGTCAAGTTCCCACATTTCCTTCTCTGTTTGAATAACATGTTTAATAGCATTTTGCCAATTTTCAACAGAAATATTGTCAATACCTCGTTGAAATAATTCTTTCACGTCTGCCAATTTAAATGTGGTGTTATGTCTCGCAACATACCCCTTCACTTGTGCCCATATTAGTTCAATCGGGTTTAATTCACAGTGATAAGGGGGAGTCTAAGTACCTTTCTATTAGTGTTTTCTATTAATTCATTAACAGCATATTTCGGAGGGCCAGATAAATGTTCTTTAATTAAAGCTAACAATTCTGCTTTTACCATGTTTTCTTCATATGCAATACTATTTTCCCTCATCCAGTTTTGCATTTCTAATTTGCGACTATTAGTTGTAGGTGGGCTTATTCAATTTACGACTATGGTACGGAGCATTGTCAAAAATTATAACGCAATTTTCTTTTAAATTGGGGAGAATACATCTCATCCACTCTTCAAACCTTTCTGCGTTCATGTCTTCATGATAATCTCCTGTTCTCTTTAATTCAAAGAGGAGTAAACCATTTTCTACAAATCCTTCATCCGAGCCAATGTGTGCAATTATAAATCTTTTGCCTTTGCCTGAAGGATTTTTAAGACCTGTACTTAAATCTTCTATAAATGCTTGTCTTGCAGTGACAACAGACATATCTGTCCATACTTTATTTACAATATGTCCAGCATTTAACCAAGTTTCATCCAAGTAATATATCGGGGTACCATTTTCACGATATTTCTTAATTTCACGAAGGTATTTCCGTCTTCAGGTAATAATGTCATCTTTTTCTTTTAAAATACTATTTCGAGCTCGCTTATTATAACTACACACATAATTATCTTATGATTAGTATATAGAATTTAAAGTAATAAATATTTGTACCGAAAGTTTAGTTCCTTTAATAATGATCTCAGAGTCGTAATTTTGAAATTAGGAATGTCATCTCTTTCATTTATCACTGTGAGAACTTTCTGAACTGTTGGAGGTTCATTTTTAAAAAAGAATGAATGTACAATTCTTCGTATAGCATTTTTCATTTCATCATCCACCATATCTAAAACAGCCCTTTTTCTATGATATTTTTTGGTGGTTGTAATTCGTGATTAGTGTTATATTCTTTCACAATATTGTAAACACTGCGTTCAGTAATTCCTGTAAAAGATACTATAATAGTTACTATGATTTGGTTATCGTTTTTGGAAAGATGCCTGCTGCTTTGGCTGTCATTTCAACACTAACAATTTTAGAAGTGCTAGGCTCTTCTTGAAATGTTTTAACTATATTCAAAACCTTCTGCTTATCTTCTACCGTAAAATGCTTTGAAACTCTCTTCTTAGGAGGTGAGTTTTCCATAATGTAAGTATATACGATAATATAGCAAGAAATAATGTATAACCTACAAAACTATAATGTATTATTGGTGCACTAGAACGATCGATAAATAGTCTTCAGAAACACTGGTTTATGAAATATAATAGATAATGAATCATTTACAAAGAAAGCTAATAAAATCTAATATTCCAAATGCAATATGGACTCGATTTTTATTCTATTGTAAGCGGCCACCCTGATCGACCAATTACAAACGTTATTGGTTATGTGACCTATTAAACACACATTGTTGCCATAGTTTACTACTGCATTTGTTCGGCGAGTCGAGTATAGTAATTAAAATTTGTCACAAATTCAGTCAAATAATGTCGAGGTATCAAGGTCAAATGCATCGACTTTAGAAATTCATTCACATAGTCATACTAATGTAAAACTACCCCAACTAACGGTAGCAGAATTCAACGGTGCCTATGATAAATGGACTCAATATTACGATAGCTTTCGCGCACTCATACACGAAAATCCAAATTTAACAAGCGTGCAAAAATATTATTACTAAAATAATCGTTAAAAGACGAAGCAGCAAAGGTAATTGATTCATTGCAAATCACAGATGCCAATTATTTGATAGCTTTAAATCTGCTGAAAGAACGATACGAAAATAAAAAATTTATTATCAAAAGTCATATGAAGGCAATATTTGAGTTAGCTAACGTAAGTAAAGAGTCTCATTTATCATTACGTAATTTTGTAGATAATTTCCAAAAACATTTTCGCGCCCTAAAGAATTTGAACGAACCTGTAGAGCAATGGAGTACTATTTTAATACATTTGTTAGGTTCAAAGTTAGACACCTTATCAAAGAAAGAGTGGGCAGTGAAAATTCACAATGAAGTGTCTCCCACTATCGAGCAATTTATCAATTTTTTGTGTGATAGATGTCAAATTCTTGAATCTATAGACAGAGGTATACATCATTACACGGCAAATAAACACGAAGGCAAATCACATGTGCACGTATCACACAATAATTACTCAAAATGCGTATATTGCAAAGGCGAACATCAGTTATACCTTTGTAAAGATTTTCTGCAACTATCACCGGTTGCGAGATATAACGCGTTACAGAAAAATAAAGGAGTATGTACAAATTGTTTACGATCTGGTCACTCTGTTAATAAATGTACGAGTATTCATTCATGCCCCAGCTGCAATAAGCGTCATAATTCGTTGTTTTGACAATACTTCTTCGCAAGGTAGCACTAATCAAACAAACGAACAAGGTGTTATAGTCACTCATTCACGAAATAGTAATTTTGCGTTATTATCAACAGCATTGGTTTATATTTATGACAATGATTACAATCCAGTAAAATGTAGAGCCATATTAGATAGCGGGTCGCAATCTAATTTTGTAACCAAGGAATTGTTTCAAAAATTAAGATTACCATCAACTCAAATTAACCTGAATTACCTGTTTGCGGAATAAGGTCATCTGCCATAGAAGTGAATAAAATGACACATGCTACAATAAAATCAGTAAATTGCAATTATCAATTCAACCTATCTTTTTTAGTAATTACAAGAATAACAGATAATATTCCGCAGCAATCGTTCGACTATGCGGAGCTAAATATATCCAATAAATTAACGTTAGCTGATCCGACGTTTAACAAAACAGGAAGCGTGGATATATTATTAGGAGTGAATATCTTTTATGATTTGTTATTGAAAGATCATAAAATATAATACAATACAATATAATATAATATAATATATTAAATGTAGAAGACTCTCTATAAACGACCTAATACTAAAATTAGGTTCGTTAATGGGCAGTTAACAAGTAACCGTGCAAAAGCCTACAAAGTAAGCACAATTTGCATATGCCAATAATCCTGTAGGAAATGTTGACTATGTCAATCGCAAAACGCAACTGCAGACTAATTAGTTTCGTCCTCATTAGGACTCGTCAGTACAGTATATCGTTCTGCGAGTGACACAGTGAACAATTCCAGGTGATACGTCGAAATCTCGGCGAGATGGATACGGTCAAAATAATGACCCCATCTTCCGAGCAGGTGATGTATTGGCATACCCGGTAACATCGCGTTCAGCGACGAATGAAAATAGCCATCGTGTTTTCGAGAGCCAAAATTTAATAAAATATAATACAATACAATATAATATAATATAATATAATAAATGTAGAAGACTCTCTATAAACGACCTAATACTAAAATTAGGTTCGTTAATGGGCAGTTAACAAGTATTTTGACCGTATCCATCTCGCCGAGATTTCGACGTATCACCTGGAATTGTTCACTGTGTCACTCGCAGAACGATATACTGTACTGACGAGTCCTAATGAGGACGAAACTAATTAGTCTGCAGTTGCGTTTTGCGATTGACATAGTCAACATTTCCTACAGGATTATTGGCATATGCAAATTGTGCTTACTTTGTAGGCTTTTGCACGGTTACTTGTTAACTGCCCATTAACGAACCTAATTTTAGTATTAGGTCGTTTATAGAGAGTCTTCTACATTTAATATATTATATTATATTATATAGTATTGTATTATATTTTATTAAATTTTGGCTCTCGAAAACACGATGGCTATTGAAAGATCAAATTAGATTAGGCACAAACAAATCAATATTACAAAATTCCAAATTAGGTTGGATCGTATCGGGTCCTCTACATTCGAACTTATTTCCGAAAGCCATATCATGTAACATGACACAAATCACCTCCCTTGAAAATCAATTGGAAGCTTTTTGGCGTATTGAGGAATGCTTCACAAAAGATATTGCCTACTCCAAAGAAGAGATGGCCTGCAAAACTCACTTTTGTGATAACTTTTATCGTGATGAGGCCGGAATATTCACAGTTAAGTTACCATTTCGAGACAATTTAGAACACTTAGGCTACTCATTCTCTTTGGCCATTAAACGTTTTTATGCGTTGGAGCAAAAGTTTTCGAAGAATTCGGAACTGAAACAAGAATACAGTAGGTTTATGTCAGAATACGTAAAATTGAATCACATGACGCCAATAGAAATTTCACAAGATACTAACAAGGTATACTATTATCTACCTCATCATGCGGTATTTAAGGAAACATCAATTACCACTAAATTACGGGTTGTTTTCGATGCGTCTGCACGCCCTGAAGTTGGTTTAGCTTTGAAAGAAACGTTAATGGTTGGTCCTACCTTACAGCAGGACATTTTTTCGATTAGTTTACGATTTAGGCTTCATGAGATAGTGTTTACAGCTGACATTGCAAAAATGTACCGTTGCATAAACGTGCACGAGCAAGATCGTAATTTCCAAAGAATTATTTGACAAGATGACGCATCTGAACCATTAATACATTATAATTTAAATACGTTAACCTATGGCACAGCTTCTGCCTCATTTTTGGCTACTCGTTGTCTAAAACAGCTTGCCATAGAAAACGAAGAAAGATTTCCTCACGCGAGTGATGTTATATCGCGATATTTTTATATGGATGACCTTATTTCAGGCACGGACGACGTGGAAGCTGCTACATCACTGATTAACGAAATCAGTAACATATTAAACACCGCAGGTTTTAAATTGCGACAATGGACGTCACGGTTGAGATTTTAAATCAAACGTTTTCTAAGAACGGCGATGATGCAGAATTTATACTAAAACACGTTCAAAACTCAAACAAAACGTTAGGGATTCTTTGGAATGCTTCGGCGGATTGTTTTCAATACAGGACAACAATTAGCAATAAAAATTACTTCACAAAGCGTTTAATATTGTCGATTATTAGTCAAGTTTTCGATCCACTTGGACTGATTGGTCCGATTACAGTGAAGCCTAAATTAATACTGCAGAAATTGTGGCGGCTTAAGGTTTCATGGGATCAAGAAATAACGGGTGATTTACTAACAGAGTGGCATCAGTTTTATCAAAATATAGAAGCACTAAATGAATTAAACATTCCACGGCATTTGGTTATCTCGGGATACGATTCTTTCGAAATACATTCGTTCAGTGACGCTTCGGAGAAGGCTTACGGTGCCTGCGTATATGTTCGGACGACTAGTGCTTACAAAGGTACTATGGTTAGGCTAGCTTGTGCAAAATCTCGTGTCGCACCACTGAAATCGCTAACGTTGCCTAGATTAGAACTATGCGCTGCTGTATTGGCTGTGCAATTAGTAAAAAGAGTTTTAGAATCACTAAATCAACAAGTAACGACCGTAACTTACTGGTGCGACTCCAAGATAGTCTTATCATGGATATCAACAGAACCTTGTCGATTAAAAACATTTGTTTCTAATCGTATTGTGAAAATACAAAATTATACAAATAAGACACAATGGAAGCACGTGCCATCACAAACAAACCCTGCGGATATTTTATCGCGAGGTGCTAATCCAGATCAGTTAATTTTAACGGGTATGTGGTTCAATGGGCCTGAATGGTTATGGTTGAATCCACAGTTTTGGCCCAATAAACATATCAATATCGAGGCTGGAAATGATATGTTAGAGTGCAAGACGTTAATGTCGCTGGCTTGTGTAAAAAATAATGTAGCCGTCAAAGACATCATTAGCAAATATTCTTCATATATGAAGCTATTGCGCATTATGTCATACATACAGCGATTTAAACATAATGCTAGATCGCCTCCCGATCTGCGCATGGTAGGTGATTTATCAGTAGGTGAACTTGACATGAGTATCAAAACTATTGTTCGCATAGTCCAAGCAGATGCATTTCAGCTGGACATTGACAAATTAAAACAATCAAAAACCGTTCATAAAAATAGTAAGTTAAGTAGTTTAGATCCATTTTTGGATGAATTTGAAGTAATTAGAGTGGGAGGCAGAATTAGAAACGCAAATATCTCCTTTGATAATAAACATCCTATGATTCTACCGTCTAGGCACTATTTTACAGAACTCTTGATTAAATGTGAACGCTACAGAAATTTGCATGCCGGAGCTCAAGTTATATTATGTAGCATTCGGAACAAATTTTGGTTATTGAGTGGCCGACGTGAAATACGTAGAGTGTTACTAAACTGCATAGTCTGTTAGTTAGTCTGCATATTTTTATGTAGTACTATTTTGCTTGCAGCATAATTTGTAGTCGTCTGTATTTTTTGTTTCTAATGTTTATTTTGGTTTTATATTATTATTTATTTAGAATTGAGTTTTATTCGGGGTCGAGAGCTGTCGTATTTCGAACAGGGGCGAATTTGCCCTCGCTTTACGAACTACGCCACGTGTGAACGTCAAATTTAAACAACGGAGAAACGAAAGTGAAGAGATAGTGTGTACCAACGGCGACTCCTGATACCGTATATCTGAAGCTGCAGCGAAGACAGCAGTCGTTCGTAGTCATATATCGCCGGCATTTACCAATTATCGTCAATACACGAGCATATACGAACTAATGTCGCTGCAGCTACGAATATGCGGTATCAGGAGCCACCGTTGTGCTATATAAATAAAATTAGTGAAGGACTTTAGTGGCTGAATACGCGGAAGGTAAATACTATAATACACCAATATAACGAGCGCAGTGCTTACCGCGGCAAAAACAGACGTAAACATCGAGTAATAAAAAGTGTTAAAATAGATATACGAGGTACAACCAAAAGGTTACCTAGTGTTGAAACACGAACGAAGATAGTGACGCCTACATGCCAGAGGAAGAAAAAGAAAAAAGGAAAATTTAGAGTTAGAGGGAACACTTGGGAGAAGTAAAAGGGTGCAGAGAACACCTCAGAAGGAAAATAAAGAAAAAAAAACTAGGAAGACAAGATTGATGCTTTAACGGATCTGATCAAAACGCTGGGAGCGGGTGTGAAAGAGATGAAGCAAGACTAGAGGGTGTATCAACAGGAAATACGAGAGTTGAAAAGAGAAAAAGAAATATCAAGAATTAAGGGGCATAAGAAAAATGATAAATAATATTGAAAAAAATCAAATAAGCAATAAAATAGTAATAACCGGATTAAAATTAGAAACAGATAATAAATGGGATTTAAAACTGAAACGGAGAAGTTTATGGAGAGAAATATGGGCACAAAAATACAAATAAAGGAAGCTACCAGGATAGGTGTAACAGTATGTAAAATTGGGTTAAATAATACAATGAAAAAAGTAGTAATGAAAGGTAAAAATCCATTTTAAAAAACCTACAAGAGAAAATCTACATAAACAACTAATTAACAACAAAAGAGCGAGACACCCAGAAGATACTGAAGGAAATTGCTGATACGGAGAGGAAGAAGGAGAAAAATTGGCTACAACAAAATAACAATCGATGGATAAGAATATATAAATAAATAATAATAATAAATAAATAAATACTATATAAATGGGACTACGAAGATGGAGCACTGAAATAGCATTAAAGATCTGCTACATCCTCTAGCACCAAAAACTAGCAAAGTAAGACGTAGAGAAATAAAAAGGTCCAGGCAACGAATAAGAACATGATTATACAGATTCACAAAACAGAAGAAAAAGCAAAACAAAGAAACTAGGAATACATAGGCTGTGTGGAGAGATGACATCAGAAAAGAAAATGGTTGCGGTGTGCAACATGATAAGATAACTAAAAGTTATTCGGCTAAAGTGGGTGTATGGAACGTGAGAGGTATCAGTGGGAAAGAGGAATATATAACACAAGAAACGAAGAAGTTGCATATAAGAATACTAGGTATATGCTATATGCTATAAACGATAATGAAAGTATGAAGAAAAGACAAAATTTTATGCAGAACTACAAAAAGAAACAGATAGAACAGAAAATGGTAATTAAATGGGATGGAAAGAATATTTTATTATTATTACTAATTTAAACATGTTTTAATAGTCCTCTTGATGCGCTATATGTCCATATTTTGAATATTTTCTTCGTGCAAGAATTGCAGAGTAATTGATAAAAAGCGGTTCCAACCTTGGGGGAGCCTTTCACCCCTTCACAGGTGTTACTGGCAGACACAGAAACAGGCCTTTTAAATACTTCAATCAGCCCTACATAATTACCAAGTTTCATCGAAATCGGTGTTTCCGCTAATTGTTGTGGGTGGGAGGGGTAATATTTTTAGGAATAAGGGTTACCAGTTCAAACGTGTTTCAAAAGCCCTCTTCAGGCGCTATATGTTCAGGTGTTTGACTATTTTCTTCATGCAACAATTGCAGAGTAATTGGCAAAAACGGTACCATTCTTGGGGGAGTCTTTCACCCCTTCATAGACGTTACTGACAGAAACAGAAACCGGCCTTTTACATAGTTCAGTCAGCTCTACATAATTACCAAATTTTATTCAAATCGGTGTGTGCGGGTTGGGAACCTTTCCTTGTAAGACAACTGAGTGAGCATGAAATTCGAACAAACAGATAAGTATACATCTGTTTCCTAAACATGGAGAAAAAAGGTGTAGCACGTGAAATTATAAAAAGCTTGTATGAAGATGATAAGAAAAATTAAAGCCCAAATAGATTTATAAGTAGAACAGAATTGACGCAGTGATGACTAAGCCCATTACTCTTTGACGTGGTCCTAGATGAAATATTGAAGAGATGTAGAAATAAGCTAAAAAGTATAATATTGTAAATTGGAGAATGACTGAACTGTGCTATGTTGATCTAGTTTTTGTAGGGAAAAGCGGAACAGAACTACAGAACAATATAGACGTTCTGAATTAAGAGCTGCAAAGAGGTAACATAAAAGTGAATATAATGAAGACAAAGTCGATGATAATAGGAACAACTAAAGATAAACAAATAATCAACATTGCAGGACAGAATATAGAATAATAAGGAAGGAACCGTGGAGGACGAAATTAATGAGAGGATCATAACAACACGGCAAAACTCTTCAATGCAACGAAGAAAAAGTTTCTGAGCAAGAAGGATATACTCAAAAGGTAAAAGCCAAGGTTATTAAAAAAGTAGTGAAGTCAACAAAACAAGAACAAAAATTGGAGGAAATATGGAGGAAACCAAACGACTGAACTCCCACTAAGCCGACACCGAAAGGTATATGGGCTAAGGATTAAGTAAGTAAGTATTATTATTTAAAAAATTCAATTCCTACATACAATAAAAGGTACATTTAATTACCAAACATTGAAAAAATTATAGGGTACGAAGTAGGGGAGTATCCATATTATGAAATCAGTGTTCTTCTGTTAGTAGTATCAAAGTGTAATAGACGAAAAATAACGATACCTTGATTGTATAACCTAGTTGCAACTAAATCGAATGGTGTCATCATTAAAGTTACATTAATGCCGCCGATCATACTAGCCATAAATAATTGTAATATCGTGCTCTCCCTAAAGTAGCCTTTGTTCTTTAACCATTGCTTCGCAAATTCGAAGGAAGTAAGTTGAGCTGCAGATCCAACCATTGCTCTTGGTATTGAAGAAAAAGCGCCTCTGAATAATCCTCTAATCTGAAATATAAACTATATAAGATTTCTTGTTTTTATCCGTCAGGGATGGGACAACAGTGCGACGAATGTGAAAAAGGCGGATAATAGAAACAACTTAACGTCTTCTTTCTAGTACAAACATTATATTAAAATGTACATAATCGACCAATCATAAACATACAACAAAGAAACAGACATAAACATATAATTTTACATAAAATAGGAAGTGTAGTAAACAAGTTTTATTGCTTACTTGCTAAATACTCATATTAAAAATTGTAATAAACACTTTCTTAAGATGGACATAGCCAAGGCATACCCAATAAAGGTGTTCAAAAAGAAATTGTAACTACAAAATAATTTTTTGGAATATAACTCGGACAGCAGTGACTAGGCCAGTGAAGGATAATAGGTGACGAAGTACGGAAGTGTTTACCTTGAGTCATTGCCATTGTGTATTGTTGAGAAGAAAAAGTCTTCATAGTCATTTAGGTCGTGTATATCCAAACAAAGGATAATCTGAGATTTTTAATAAAAAGATCCAGTGTTCAATGATATCATAGGAAGGGGGGAAAAGGAAGTTTTAAACTAAACTATCAATTTCTTATTTATCGATTCCCGATTCCAGTTTCCCAGTTTTGTAAAACTCAGAGAGCACCAGATAATCTTTAATGGATCCATGAGATCAGTATCACTAAGACAATAAAGCAGTAACACATTTTCTTAATACTGGTCATAAAATCAATCTCAAGGGTACAATATCTTAGCCAGAAGCAACAGTCTTAGTATGCCCACAATGTAGGAGATTGTCGAAAGAAAAAACGGTCAGGAAACCTAAATAAACAAGAGGAAGCACAGCAATTTTCCATGATGTGGAAAACCACCGTAACATAACTATGCATGGTAAAATCGTGTTGTTCATAACGTTTTGATAACATTTCAGTTATCTTCTTCTAAATATTCTTTTTGTTTCGGTGGATGCCGTACTAATTTAGTGCTTTGTATAATGTATTATTCCAGCCCTATGACTTTATAATTTTTCACTTCAACTGTGTAACTGTTCGTACTTTTACAATCTATACTTACTGCTATACTTACTATATTTTGTCTTTTTATTTTGCATAAGAATAGAGTCTCATGCAAAATAAAAAGACAAAATATAGTAAGTATAGCAGTAAGTATAGATTGTAAAAGTACGAACAGTTACAATTGGCGCGCCAACTGGAGGGCTAGAGGATTATTTAAACACACTTAGATAAATTATGTAATTAATTTGATACTAAACGGTATAGAATATTTTGTTTTTGTAAAAAAAAAAACAATATATAGGGCATCCCAAAATTGAAATATACAAACGGTTTATCAAAGTTAGCTGATGTACTTGAGAAACGGCAAGGTAAAGAACATAATTGTTGAAAAGCAAACGACATCATACGGACAAAGCAATATCAACATGGACAAGAGTGTTAGCCAAGCCGGAGCAGAAACTCAAACAGACATGTTAATGGCAATGATGAACATGATAGAACAAAACAATAAAAAGCTACAAGAAAGCTTTAAAGACCTTAAAGAAGATTATAGAAAAAATTTTGAAAAAATGAAGGAAGAAGTTGAAGAAATACTGGAAAAGAGACTGGAAAAAATGGAAAGGAGAATAGACGAGTTACAAGAAAGTATGAGAAAACACCACCGCATTGCCCAAGAAGAAATAAAGAAAGTAGACATTAAATTAGAGGATCATATAACCTCAATGGAAAAGACAAGAAAACATAATTTGTTGCAATTAACAACAGAAATGATTAAGAACAAGAAAGAAATCCAAAAGAAATACAAGCAAAGAGCACACAACTTCATGTAGAGCTATTTCTTCAACAGGAGGAAGACAAAATAGAAATAGACAAAAAATTGGATGACGAACTTAAAGAAATAAGAGAGAGCAACAGAAAATGTAAAGAATGAAATAGAAAAGAAATTAGAAACATTGGGAGAAGTCATACCAACCTGCCGGGGAAGATTGGATGAGGAAAAAAATACCGACATTTGACAATTCGAGACAAGGAATTCATCCAATGGAATTTATTAAAGCACTAGAAAGGCACTTCCGGAACAAAGTTATTTCAGAAGACAGAAAGGTGGAGATAGCTTTAGACCTATTAGAGGGAGATGTGTCTGGGCTTCCAGCTCCAGAGAAAGATTCACCAACATGGAAGAGTTCAAGCACGAACTGCTGCGAGTATATTGGTTGGAGAGCATCCAAAAGAGAGTTCTTTCTGAACTTTTAAGACCAATACCCTACCATACCAGATCAAACAATATGGTACACTACGTGTGGCATTGGGTAAGAAAGACACAATATCTGACTCCATCCATTAGTTTCTTATTTTTATGGAAGCCATCACCAAGCATTTTCCCTTTGAAGTGGAAACCATTTTACTTAGCTCAAGGATTAACAATGTAGAAGAACTGGTGGATCTACTGGAAGAAATCCAAGATCGGGACAGAAGAGAAAGAAGAAATGAAAACAGAGGAGGTCCAATGCCACTGAGGTAGCAACCGCCATTGTCCACAGCAAAAATATTTTGAGTTATGTTATCCCACTTAGCTTCTCCTTTTGTTTGACATTAGTTTTAGTCTTGTTCCGACAAATTGTTATTTTTTTGTTTCACAATAAAAATGTCGGTAGAACCCCATTATATGTGTAAAAAAAAAAAGAGTGGGTAATGTAAGGGGTCAAATGTCACTGTATATTGTCTTTTATCATAAATTAAGAAACATTGTTCGGTGTATCAATTCCGGAAGGAACTGTATAAATATGGTTTCCATATTTATACAGTTCCTTCCGAAATTGATACACCTAACAATGTTTCTTAATTTATGATAAAAGACAATATACAGTGACATTTGACCCCTTACAACTGTGATCGAATCTAGAAACCCCAATGTTTAATCTCCAATTTTGAGACAGTAACCAATCTCTTTGTATTTTCACAATTAGTGCAGCATCGTTTAATCGTTCCATCACACTCGAGAGCATGAATTTTAGGTTTAAAATCAGTACAAATATACGCTATATCTACTGGGAGTTCAGTGTCAATAGTGTTTTGGCGTGCTTCGCGCGGGGGTGATGTTCATTGCGCAGAGTTTTGGCTCATTTTGGGCGTTGGTCGGATTTCGCTGGTGTTACTGTATCCCTCCAGTTAGGTGTGATAGGGGTTGCTTTATTTATTTTATATATTATTTTAACCACAATCTCCTCATTCTCATTTGCAATTATGACTACCCGGCCAAAGGAGTTTAACAGGCTTATATAGTTTAGTCACTAAAATTAGATTATTGATTGCTGATATTAAATTCCTAAAGCAATGCAAACTAAACAGTATCTTTCCAAAATTTGTGGAGATAGATGTTGCTTCCAACTCAAAAGTTATCAAAAATGTCATGTTTTGTGCAAAAATGAAACGGCTACATTTGGAAATGAAATACCAGTATGATAAGAGAAGTAAATTAGAATTAGAAGCGTACAATCTGCATTTAAGTTACAAAGGATTTAGATTTAGCTGAATACCGAGAATGGTGTAATTTTCAAGTACAAGGATGAAAGATATTTTGGTCGGAAGTGAATGATCCAAGACTTTAAATGAAACGGAATTGAATTTACTTAATGAAGGTTTAAAATATTGTTTTTCAAATTTAGAACCACCTTCTGAAGAAGTCATCGCTGGAATTGAAACAACCATCAGATATTTCAACGAACCTTGTGGTTTATGAAAAAGCGTGCAAAATCAACATAAGAAATGCCAATTGGTTAAAGCAAAAAAACAAGTCAACACAATTAGCAACTTCAAAACCATCAATAATCCCAAATCAAAAAATTGTTTCTACCTTAAGGCAGATAGAGGTAACAAATTGTTAATGTTGGACAAGCAAGAGTATTTTAGTAGAGTTAACGAAATGATTTCGAATGGACCATATATTGAGTTAAAGAAAAATACTCTATCGTGGAAGATTTAGCAAACCAATTAAAAAGTGTACGGAATTGGTTACATCATCAATCAAATACAGACTTATAGTATTGAATCTCACAATGCTGAAAATGTATTGCTTGTCCAAAATATACAAACCTGGTAAGTCGATGAAACTCATCGTATCCGGAATTAACTCACCCACATATTTAATATCCAAGGGACTTGTAGAAGAGTTTGGAAATTTACCCTTAAATACTGGAACTTCGACAGTAAATAATTCCCCAGAATTCATTGAGAAAATTAAAAATTATATGTAATTAAAAGAAGGCGACATCTTGATATCAGTTTATTATTTCCATCAGTTTCTATTCCTGACACTGATACTGACTTCTGAAAAATTTGGAAAACTTACTCCATAGAAATTATGTGATATGAGCTCGGCAAAATAGAAGAATATATCAAACTAACAACACTACATTTCCAAGAACTGTTTCCAAATTGCGGACAACCGGAAAAGCATGACACTACTGTGGGCAATAGTTTGGCACCATTTATGGCCGATTTGTTTATGAGGTTAGTCTAATAAAGCAAAAATACGCAGTGTTCTTCTACAATTAAACACTGTTCCTTTTTTAATTCGGTTTTACTTGACAATAACAATACAATTTCACTCTATTCTATTCTAGAATACATTAACAGTAAATATACATTTCTGCACGCCTCTCTTACTCTCCATTACATACACATTACATCCTGACAAACACATGATATACATCTTCTTTATGTTTTCTACTTTATCGACCTAATAATAATAATAAATGTCTGTTACAGGCACAGATTACTACAGGTCTAGTAAATATGAAAATTTATCCACTATAGTTATCTTTGTTTACCTAATTAAAAGATCATATGCTCCTTCTTTGTCAGTATGAATCCAAGGTTCGGCAGATGTCGCGATAATTGCCGGGATTTTTTAATCGTCCACAGTCGTAGACAATCGTAATTACTGCTATTAATTCGTTGGTGCTGTATCAGCGTAGAAGTATGTTTTTTCTGATTTTTTAATTCGTTATTTTCCACCATTTTTCATCGTCGAAATGAGCGACAAATGTGTTTTGTATGGAAAGAGGAGGTTGTAAAGATGTAGTACTTTCCGAGGAATTTTGAGAGATACGTACTGATTTGTACACATAACCTTAAATAAAAGAAATAGTTGTAAAGTTATGTATCTTCAATAAACTTTATAGATAATCAAAATTCTAGATTTTAAAATTTACAGAACAACAATAGAATAGAAGATATAGTTAATGAAAATAAACATATTGGCGAATAAAATTGAATCAGCGAACTATCTAAAAATAAATTTTTTTGGTCTTATACTGTTTTTCCACTCTCCCATTTAATTCTCCATTTAGGAGTTATACGTAGTAATAATGAAATATGTTTTTAGGGTAAAAATATGGTTTGATTCACCGCATTTTGGAATTCTAAATGACGCAGAATTTAAGATAATGCATCGACCATTTTTATTCCTCCATATACGAGCAAGAAGCTCTATCGCATTGCAGTACCTAAACCCGTTCAAGAAGAAAGGAAGATTTTGGATCCAGAGAGGTAAGCTTTCACTTATTATTATTAGCATTTACTTTCAGTGCTACGTATATTTTCCACTATACCCACTGTTTTTGTTTTGTACATGTACAGAGATTGGGAAAAATCTTTGTACGAGAGATTTTTAGTTTGTACAACATAATAATGGTAACTGAGCGGGAGGAGCTGATGAACTGGAATAAAAATTATCAATAAATTTTGGGTAGGTGCATGGATGGAAATTATAAACAGTAAACTTTGGAAACATTAAAATTTTTATTGCGGAAATCGTACATAAATTATGAAACGATTTACGAATGGAGAAACACAGCCAAATACAGCTGGAAACAAAAACTAAAGACCAAGTGTAAAATAACTTTATTCCAGTGGAAAGTATAACAATGTTGTTACTTTAATAATAATAATAATAATAATAATAATAATATGTTTTATTTGCCCAACAGGTAATCCCACTTACAGGACAAAATTCAATAAATTACAATCATAGATAATTCAGCAAACTATATATATGTACATATACCTATATAGAAAAATACAAAATTAGTAAAAATCCTAAGAGAAAAAAAAAATATTATTATATTAACTTACTTTTTAAGCATTAAATATGTCTTCAAAATGTTCATCCACACATTTTATTAGAGTATGAATTGGAGATCTTAGCAGTGTGTTAGTTCGTGCTGTCGGTGTATAGAAAGTGGTTTAACGTGGAACATTCAGTTTTATTCGCGAAAGTAGAAACTCACAGTAAACTTTAAAATTTAATAAACTACACAAACACTTGGCGCAGTGAACCTGTCTTCTTTCAGCTAGGGACTTCATAATGTGGCGCCGGAGAACTTCCTCTTGCGGAATACCACCCTCAGGATAAAGACCATCAGATTTGAAGGAGAGGTATTTCAAAAACTTACGATGTATTTTTTCCAGCCAAATGGAGTGACAGAACCAAAAAGGATTCCATACTAGATTCGCATACTCCAACTTACTAATCACAAATACGTAGTATAAGGACTTTATGATGTTATTGTCATTAAAATGTTTCGACGTTCTACAGATAAATCCCAGCAATTTACAGGCGGATGAACATATTTCATGAATATGCACTTTGAAGCTTAGGTGCTAATCGTATGTGACACCAAGATCTCTAATAATTCTTACTCTTGTAAGTTCGTGATTATGAATATAATAGTTCACATTTCGAAGGAATAGTTTCTTTGAGAATGTGATTAAATTCAATTTCAGTTTGTTAAGTTCACACCAGTCTGCAACAAGGGAAATATTTACCTGCAGAAGAACTACGTCGGTATCATTATTGATAGAGTTATATATCTTAAGGTCATCGGCATAGGCTAAGGCTCGACAAGTCAACGATTGAAGAAGGTCATTAATAAACATAATAAAAAATAAGGGTCCCAAGTTTGATCCTTGAGGAACGCCGGAGGTCGATATAAATTCGTAAGAGCGATATCCATTAAAGAATACGTAGTTAGTACGATGATCTAAATATGATTTGATAAGATTTATTAAGCTAGGTGATAACCCAAAGGAGCTCAACTTTTTTAATAATATGGAATGGTCTACGCTGTCGAACGCTCGAGAAAAGTCTGTGTATATTACGTCAACTTGGCCCCCACAACCGACGATCTCACAAGCATACTGAGTAATCGTGACTAAGTTCGTAATAGTGGATCTCTTTGAGACAAAACCATGTTGATATGGAGAAATGTAGGATTTTTCATTATAATATATACGATCATAAATTATGTATTCAAAGACTTTAGCAAAATTTTAAATTATAGATATTGGCCTATAATTTGACACGTTTGAGGAATCACCTTTTTAGGTACAGGTACGATTCGAGCTCTTTTTCCAAACACTGGGAAATTCACCAGAACTTAGTGCCATGTTAAATATTGTCATCAAAGGTTTTACAAGGTCATACCGACAATCTCTTAATACTACATTCATTCAAAAAACAATTATTTCAACTAAGCGTGCTATTAACTACCCAAAAAATTCTTTGTACAATGTACAAAGACGCTAAAAATCTTTGTGCGGAGCCAAAAATCTTTGTCTCGTACAAAGAAAAAACAGTGCCTGTGCCTCTATTTTCGACACTTTGATCAATAAAATTGTTGAACGCAATAGAACTACTGCCTATGAATAATACTACTATCTATAATTTTTTTAATTTTTAATTTCCAGAACTGTTACCACAACGCACTAGGGATTGCTGCTTTAATCCATGATATCGATGAGCTATTTGATAGTTTAAGCCTGAGTACGACCAGATGGGAAGGCATTCTGCTGCTGCTTCACCTGAACTTACAAACAGGGAACTTTTGGAACACAGCCATTTCCAAAGCCAGGATGTGGAATTACATCTGCAGCAAACCGGCAGATCTGTTGGAAACTACCATCCCAAATTTTCTGGATGCACTCCATTAAAGCTATTACTTTAATATGGGAAACATGAAGAGTCGCGGAATAATTAGTATCCGACCTACAACTTTTAACCAGGATACCCCTGAAAATTTATTTGGTGCAAATCATCTCGGTTGTGGCTGCATTGATAACCCAAAATTTTTACAATTTGTTACTTCTTTAAAGACTCAAGTCATTAATGGTCCCACAAATCTAGGGTTGCAAGAAGCCAATTCTATTCAAATCTATTGCTAAACGAATTCTCGCTGATATTAATTGTGATATATATTTAAGTGCTTTAACTTCTGAATGTTCACTATTACGCAATCAATTTCTTTTTTGAGAGAGTTCTCTGAGTAGCAGAATAAATTAACATATCCTTCGGAGAAGTAAACTATGCCTGTTGGTCATGGAAATACGTTCTAACAACATAAGCTCTATTGTTTTGAGCATTTAATTATGTCATTCCTGTACTTATTATATCTTTGATTTAATTAATACTCACTTTTTTAACGTAAAACGCTACTATAATTATATTTTCTTTTGCATTGTTTTTAGCCTTTAATTATTTGATTCCTCTACTTATTAAATATTTCTATTAATATTCACTCATTATTTAATGTAAAATTCAATTGTAATTAATTTTTCTTTTCCTTTATACATTTTCTTTTCAAATTTTTCTGTTCATCTTGTACCTATTATACCTAGGAGGTATTATACCTTGAAGGTAAGACTCACTAACTTGCTAGTATGTATTTTACAAGTATTTACGTGTTAATAATTCATTTTGGATGAAAATGTAACCTAGTGAGTCTTACCTTCAAACCCACGGTAAGCACATTTAATATTAATTTAAAGTTCCCGCCAATAATTTTAAATTTCGCGGCTAGTTGATATCTAGCGCCCTCTTTGACACCCTCAAATCTTGCTTGCAATTTTATCTTCTGTGATTAACTTGCATGTAGTCCTTGGAAGCCTCAGACGAAGATAAAATTCCAACCCAAAAACTTGTTTTCCGAATTTTACCCATCAAAAAGCTTTAGTTCACTTAAATTTGAACTCCAGTTCTGCAAATATGTAAGTTATACAATTTGAATAGGATTGCTTGACATGCGTAATGACTTTACCCCGATAGTATACACTGGTGTCTTCCATATTTTCAAGTTTCGAACGAGACTCGCTTTCAGTGGCAAAAATAATTCATCCAAATGTTGTGTACAACCCATATGCAAGCATCGCTAAGTGGATTTTTGAAAAACTCATTTAAAACTTTTCGATAAATGTCAATAGACACAAAATATGCTTTCAAGGCTTCGAACGTTTGTATAATTCGTTCCATTATTCCCATTAGGTTCAAAAAGCTGGTTTTTGAAAATTATAACACTTTCTTGTACTCAGCATCAACAAAATCGCAAACCTGTTTTAGATTATCCAGTCTGACTAAACACATAGAAATGCTTAAAAATCTTAACCATAATAACCCCAATGTCAATTGGTAAGACGTTCGTCGTATTTTGTTACAGTTGTTGCGAATATGAGTCACAACCAAAGGTTTGCCACGAGAAACATTCAATTGGAAGAATAGATTGCTCACCCCTTTTTTGTCATTCCGCCAAAATTGGTATTCGTATTATCAGCAGACAATCCGATACATTTGTCAAATAAATTGTGGTTATTCAAAGCACTAATCACATTTACACTAGTCATTCAACTGTTCTGATGTTTCACCGGGTAAGGGATGCAATTGAAATAATTTCACTTGGATACTCTTTTCATAATCAAAGTACCTTACCATTAGGGGCACAATTTTTAATTTCCACATGATTTGACGAATCGATCGTGATGCTAACAAAATTTGCTTATTGTAGAATTTTTATCTAGATTGAGATTCTTGACCAAAAAGTTTTTTACAATCGCCTGTTTTAGTTCGAAGTGGTGCAAATTTAGGCTCAAACATATGTATTTACTGTTAGTTTTGACGTACAATCTAAAGATGTGAAACTTTGCAAATGCTTAATTGTAGGATAAGCAGAATAGAGTGTCCCTTATTAAGGTTGTTTTATTTTGTTTTAAAGTTTTCGGGATACCCGCTCATTTTTTCTATTTTAATTCAATATATATATATATATATATATATATATATATAATCGATAATTCATCTATACCCAATTGGCTGTCAGTAATACATTTTATTACGTATTGCTATAAACAAATGCAAACCATTTCTTCTTGTCTTGTGCTAGCTGTTTTGCCTCTGTCCATGTTTTTCCTTTCTTTTGGATAATCTTTCCCACCGCGTTATCCCATGTTTCTTTTGGTCTTCCTCTGCTTCTCTTTCCCGTGGTTCTCGCTCCCCATACTCTTTTTACCGGTATTTCATCACTCATTCTTTGTAAATGACCCCACCAACTCAACTGCCGTTGTTCAATAAAATCTTGTAGTGATTGTGTTTGTAAATTTTCCCTAATTGTGTCGTTTCTCAGTTTATGTAACCTTGTAACTCCTTTCACTCTTCTTAGGGATCTCATCTCGACCGCCTGGAGCTTGTTTCTTTGACGTTGGTTGAGTACCCAGGATTCGCAGCCATATGTGAGTATCGGTTTAATAATTGTTTTAAATACCGTCATTTTGGTTTCTTTGGATACTTCTTTTTATTTATAAATCCTTTGCTCATTGCATAGTATACGTTATTCGCTTTTTGAATTCTGTTGTTTATCTCCACGTCATTATTACCATTTTCTTCTATTGTAATGCCCAGATACTGAACGGCATCCACTTGTTTCCAGTTCGACTCCTATATGTATGTGCATTTCCTCTTTATCTCTTGCTACCATCATTACTTTTGTTTTGGATTTGTTTAGTTTCATGCCTTTCTCTTTCATTATCTTGTTCCAAATTATGGATGTTGTCTTGTAGGTTCTTAACAGTACTTGCAGCAATCATTATATCATCTGCAAAGGCACAGTCTGAAATTTCGACTGGTTGTAAGTTCCTATATCCTATGTATAGTGGTTTGGTACTTTTGTTACTCTCTCTGATTATCTCATCCATATATATAAGGAACAACAGCGGGCTAAGGCCCCTCCTTGTCGTACGCCCTCGTTGGTCCTAAACATTTCTGATTTCATGTTGTCCCTGATTATATAGTTGTTGGTTTCTTCATACATGCATTTAATTACATTAATCATCTTGTGGTTAACTTTTTTCTTCTTTAAGGCGTTCCGGATTTCTTTTCTTGATATTCTGTCAAAGGCCTTTTCCATGTCCATAAACGCAAAGTATGTCTTATTATTGTACGTCAGAGTTCTGTTTATAATTTCCTTAATTGTAAAGATGTGATCCTGAGTGCTTCCTCCTTTTCTAAATCCGCTTTGTGAATTGGTCAATGTTGCTTCTGTTATTATTCTAAGTTTTCTTTCTATTATCCGTTCCAGCACCTTAACCACCGTACTAAGCTAAGTTATGCCTCGGTAATTACTCTCCGATCGCCTTTTTGTATATAGGTAGTATGACACCAATCTTCCAGTCAGCTGGTATCTTCTCCTCACTCCATACTTTATTATAGATTTGTTTGAGTACCTCCTTTCCAGTTGGTCCCTTCTTTTTAAACATCTCTACTGTTATTTTGTCATGGCCGGGTGATTTGCCGTTTTTTAATCTTTTTATTGCTTCCTCGACGTCTTCTCTTGTGATTCTTCCCAAATCCATTTCTTCCAATTTACTTGTTAATTCAGTTTCCATCTGTTGTACTGTTTTACTTTCATTCAGTAGTTGCTCAAAATATTCTTTCCATCTCTGCATAATCTGTTTTTCTTCTGTCAGCAATACCCCTTCCGCACTTTTAACCGATATTATATCATATTCTTTCTTACATCTCATATTTTTTAGTGTTTTGTAGAATAGTTTTTGGTTGCCTTTACTATCACTTTCCAGTTTATCTCCGAAATCTTTCCAAGTCTGTTTTTTGGCTTCTCTCATTGATTTTTTAACTTCTTTGCATTGCTCTTTATATGCTTTGTGATTTTCTTGTGTTTTGTTACCTAGATAGCTTTTCCATTTTCGTTTTTTGTTTCTAATTTGCTCCTTTAAGTTTTCTGACCACCACTTAATTCAATATAACGCACATAAATTTTTATTGTACGAATCGGAGATTTATTTATTATGTAATCATCTATATAATGTCCTAATGCCTCTAATGCAGCTTGTAGTATATAAACGGAGTGGCCAACACTCAACTGGCATCTATCGAGGGCAGCTACAAGTTTCGGAAAAATAAAATACTTTTTTCCCCTTTTTGCAAAGGCAATAAATTTTCTTCCAAAAATTGTGGATGATGATATTTACGATTTTCAACTGAATTGATGGATGATGTTGTTACGTACACAAATTTCATTAGTTCAGTTTCAGTATTTCGCTTAACATGTTTCAAATTTGCGCTCACACTTTAGTCCCAGTAGTCAAATGTTCCTTCCTTAGTATTTCTGAACCGATCATATCACCGCGTTGAGCAGTGCCCTTGAACGTTCTGAATTCGTCCAATCACAAGTACGGGAAGAGAATATTCGCTCCGGCGCAGTAGCGAAGGGAGACAATATGAGGTAGCCGAAGAGGAACGACGGTTACGATATCGGGTGAGTTTTGCTGAGTGAAATTAGGTTTTGGGTATCGATTTATCGAAATATCGTAAAGATATTGTTTACCCTGAAGTAGGGAATTCCTCAGCAGACCCTCAAGTGTATCTTAACAAGTACAACTCCCGTTCGTGGAGGAAGAGATCCGTTATCGAACCCTCAATACACCTCGTCGTACCGAATTGAACACCTTGCCGTTATACCTCCCCAACAAGGTATTAAAAGAAGCAGATCCTATAACTGTCTAACCCGTCGGACAATTCTGAAAGACCATCTTCTCCAACAAACGAGGCGGACGAAACTTAGAAATTTATGCGATGACATCATCCGAAGGCTATGACAGCTAAGCTATTAATATTCTAAATGTTTTAGACCTTTCTTTTGTTTCGAATATTTCGTATTTCGCATTAGTAACTTCAACTAAGTTATCGCCTTTAATATCCATAAACTTGTAAAGTAATCATTCAATAGATCGCCGTACTTTTATTAAATTCATTGATACACATATGTATATAGAGATTCAGAGTAGACTTGTATCGCATTTGCATAACTCACAGCACAACTTAATATCACGTATTTTGTATTTTATCTTGTGAAGCTCTACGATAAAACGTTTTATACTGACTTACGGTTACCGCATTGTCCGCATTATTTAGCTAATTTAATCTCAAATATTATGTAGTTTCTGAATTTGATTAACGAATTCCGCCTAAAGGCTAGTTATACAAGTTCTTGAAGAGCCGTGTGTAGTTTTTGAAGTAGAGCTTTGTTGTTTACGTGAAAAGTAAAACCATATAGAATCAACGCTTAAATACACGCATCCTCCCAGGTGGGCTTGGTCACTCCTAACGTCATACAGTATTTTCGTTCAATGAAAGGTACCGATTATATTTAACCATGAAAATACCGTGTGTCCGCGGATGGGGGTACCCATTAGGGAAAAAATCTTTATTATTCATTTTACGACCAAAAGTGATTCTTTATAAAAGTTCTGCTTGTTGAGAAAATGCATTAACGATAAGAAAATTTTAGATCACATGTACAGGATGTTAATAAATTAGGAAAATATGAAAATGCTTCGAGAGATAAGTACCATTATTTATTACTTGTTACAAGAATGTTATAAAACAAAATTCTTTATAAACGACCGTAAAGTCTAAATACAAATCT
Source organism: Chrysina gloriosa (assembly GCA_038088585.1). Taxonomy (NCBI): domain Eukaryota; kingdom Metazoa; phylum Arthropoda; class Insecta; order Coleoptera; family Scarabaeidae; genus Chrysina; species Chrysina gloriosa. The sequence continues at coordinate 39,508,196 of CM076091.1, read as the reverse complement.
TGAAATAAAAATTCGAATTTTTAAAAATAAAACGAGTGGTTTTTATTTATTTGCATTTCACAAAAAATCAAGATAGTCGATTTTTTATACATTCATGTTACGTCAGAATATTATTTACATGTGTCAGTATTCTGTTTTCGTGAAGGCATTTTCGAAAATGTTAACCAAAGAAGAGCGTATTTATTTAATATAATGTTATGGTATTGGAAATGTGTCTTATCAATACGCTATTGATGTTTTTAATGGAAAATTTCCTAATACGGCGGTGTCAAAAGAAGCATTGCAAAGATTATTAAAAAATTCAATGAAACTGGGTTGGTGATGAATGTACAGAAACCAAAGAAAAATACGACCAAAATGATGCAGCTACATTGTTAGCAATAGGGTCCGTTTTAGATAACCCGAAATTATCTTTAAGGAAGCGTGCAAAAACACTGGATTTAAGCAAAAGTGTATTACACACAATTTTTAAGGAAAACAATTAAACCGTTTAAGCCAAAGATGTGTCATACACTTGAGCCTGGTGATGAAGAGAGACGTTTAGAGTTTTGTTTATGGATAGGTGAAAATTTCCTTGAAAACCGAAGATTTAATAGATTTATTCTTTTACCGATGAATGTACATTTTGCACGTATCTTCACAAAATAGTCATTGGGCTTACGAGAATCCTAATTACATAATAAACAAACGAAGTCAACGTTACCAAAAAGTTTTTGTATGGTGTGGAATTTCTTATGATCGGATCATTGGCCCATATTTTATAGAGGGAAATTTAAACCAGCACATGTATTTGAACATTTTGGAAAATTTTGTTTTACCATTTCTTAATACATTAGAGCCAGTTGTACGTAATAATTTGTTTTGGCAACAAGACGGCTGCCCTGCTCATTGCACAGCCTTGGTCAGACAATGGTTACATGATCATTTTGGCACAAGGTGGATAGGGAGGTTTGGCCCAAACCATTACCCAGCTAGGTCGCCAGACCTTTCATTATTAGATTTCTTTTTGTGGGGTGCCTTAAAATAAAAGGTTTATTCAGATGATTTTCCACATGACAGGGAAATACTAAAACAACGCATAGAAGAAGCAATCCATGATCTGAATGTGCCGCGAACCATTCGTAAAGTGTACGGTAGATTTATTAAGTTAGCCGAAAAGTGTGTCGAGTTGGGAGGTAGCTATGTAGAATAATTTTTAAAAATTCGAATTTTTATTTCAAAATTTGTATTTAGACTTATATTATAAACAACTTTGTTTTATAACATTTTTGCAATAAATAATAAATAATGGTACTTATCCCTTGAACCATTTTCATATTTTCCTAATTGATTAATACCCTGTCCATGTGATCTAAAATTTTCTTATCGTCAATTCATTTCCTCAACAAGCAGAACTTTTTATAAAGGATGGCTTTTGGTCGTAAAATGAAGAATAAAGATTTTTCCGTAATGGGTACCCCCATCCGCGGACATACCGTATATCTGGTAAGCTCATATTACCTTTGACCCAAACTTCTTGGTTGGCGGCCATATTATCTGTTCTCCTGACAAGACCTGTTTTCAACGGCCGTTATTATATCTATAAAAGGAACCTACACGACCTCCTACTGAGCTGGGCACGGCATTGGCTAGCCTGTTGCGACAAGCGTAGGTATCGCGTATTGTTGTTCTTGTTGTGTTGTGCACCCTAGCCAATTGTACCCCTCAGTTGTTGCTATCTCGGCGAGATAGTGGTAACGAAAGTTTTGGGGTAACAATGTATCTGATAAGAAAGAGTTCGATGATAAGGCTACTGTTTTATTTTCATTTAGCCGCCTGTTTTCCTCTGCTAATGACCGCTTTTTTGTTCTTTCTTCTCTTTGCGATAATTTGTGTTCCACACCTATCAAAGAGCCAGGTCGACCTGGTTCTCTCTGGTGTTGCAAAAATTTATCGTCATCTATTTTCATTATTTCTAAAGCATTAGCGTGCGCCATGTCGAAGAGATTATCCAGGGTATCCACAAAACCCTTTTCTTTCTCTTTGAGCACTTGATTAGTGTTCTTCGAATTTTTTCGGAAATTTTGCCCAACGCGGGGTAATTTAACAAGTTCTTCCACACAATTTTTAATATCAATGTTAATATTAATTATACTGTATTTAGTAATAAGTAACGTATTTTATTAAGATTCAATTATTTTTGTTAGAAATTTCTTTGTTTATAAATAGTTTATTGCGCAATGATCAAAAAGTGAATTTATTTAATAACCTTTTAGCTTTTTGCTTTGTTTTGTCTTGTTGTCGTTTCTTCTCTTTTTCTCTTCTTTCCTTGCTTGACTGGTTTTAAAATCCCCAATTACATAAAAACGAGATCTCATCGTTAATTAATAATAATAATAATAATAATAATAATAATAATAATAATAATAATAATAATATGTATTGCATGATATACAACAATAGCAACACGTCAAATAGAACAATAGAAAGCAATATGTTTAGCAACTCATTAAGATTATATGGTTCGATATTACGTAGAAGAATGCGTACTCTTTTAAATATAGAAAACAATGGTATATGGTTATGGTAAATTATTTAAAAATTTTATACAATTATAAACAATATTCTTTTCGGTTAGAGTAAGATGATGTCTTGGCAAGCGGAAGTTCGCCCTATTACGGATTTCATGTTCATGTTCAAAACAATTTGCTTCAAACAGAGTACGGTTTTTGAATGCGAATCTTAAAATTTCCATTATGTAAATGCCGCATACTGTTAAAAGGTTGTGTTGTTTAACCATAGAGTACTAACGTTCGTCGAAATGTAGTGCGTGCAAATGTTAAAAAGGTCTAAATCCAAGGCGTGTCATCTGCCATCGTGCCAAACTCACCGCACCCGTCGCTCCATCGTCATCAGGAAGAACCCGAATGGCTTCCGACAGTCTCAGGAGCTGCAAATCTGTACTCAGCCCAGCCCTGAAACCAAACTGTTCTTTCGGGAGGGGTCGATCTCCTCGATCAGCTCTCGAAGTCTCAAGAGGATTATTCTTTCGACCAATTTGGAGAGGTTCGAAAGAAGACTGATAGGGCGGCGATTCTGCGGGAATTGAGGGTCTTTTCCCGCCTTGGGGATAAAAATGACATCCGCCTTCTTCCAGGTGTTTGGGAAGTAGCTATTTGCGAGTATGGCGTTGGTGATCGCTAGGAGGTCATCCAGGGCGGAATCACGCAGGCGTTGCCGATCTTATCCAGTCCGGAAGCCTTCTTCTCGTCCAAAAAATGGATAACGGACATCGTTGCTGGGCCTAGAAACGAGCCAGCATCCAAGAGGGTGATGATAGATTCCACATCTTCGCCGATGTCATCATCCGCCGGAACCGCGGATTCTTCATCACACAAGTTCCCCAGGTGTCGGCCGAACATACCCGCAGGGCCATGGAGGGACTGGTTGCGTCCATTGCTGCTCCCTTCAGTCTTGGTGAGTTTCCATAAAGCACCGTCGTAACATACTCCGCCCATCGGCAGTCCCTTTCTTCGGCCAGCGCTTGCTGGAGCCTGTATTTCAGGGCATTAGCCCGGGAGAAATCCCCTGGAATAGGGTGGTCTGTGCCCTCTTCAAAGCCGCTCCCTCTAATGTGGGCGAGAATGTCAGGTGGCACGCGGTGGATCCAGCTCTGCTGAGCGTTCCATATGGTCAACTCGGTTATGACAGAGGAGATTTTGTCAGTGAGGGCGACAGCGTAGGCCTCAATAAACGGACGAGGATGCTCCAGAATATCGCCTTCCACTACGTAGAGCAGGGGATTATGGCAGGAGGGGAGGTCCTGTAGGTTCTGGACATCGACGTTCAGCGGGAGATTCCGGCTCAACACGAAGTCCAGTATATCCGGTCTGGTGCCGGCGCGAAAAGTCGTTGGAAAGGCCTGGGAGTGGACGACGACCGTCAAACTCCGAAGATAAACATAAAGGCTTGCTTCGAAGCCGTTGGTCGCCCTCGACGATCAAAACAGATGTTTCGCGCTAAAGTCACCGGCAATCAGGGTTGGAGTGTCGGATTCTAAGATCTCCTCGTAGTCTCGGACTACAAAAGTCCTACTCAGGTAGGTGTAGACGGAGAAGAGCCTCAGCGGGCCTACGCCGCGCGTCGAGGTCTGTATCGCCGCCACCTCAAGGGAGACCAAATCGGGGAGGCCAATCCGCAAGTCCCGGATGCTGTGACGCACCAGTCTGTCGGAGCGGTGGCTGACGTAGTTCGGGATGATGAACCTGTTGCAGGCTTCAGCCATGTGTCACCCACCAGCAGAACGTCGATGTTCCGCTACGCTAGAAAGGCTTGTACCTGTAATCGCTTGTCAGCCAAACCGTTGGTTCTCCAGGCGACTACTCTCAGCGTGTCGGAAGAGGTAGATCCGCGCTCATTTTGGATGCTTAAGGGCGTCGCGTGGAGGGAGCAACATATGAAGAATACATGCGGTGCGACTCGTCTGCTCGAATATATCTTGCAGGGAGTAGAGGACCGACACCAAATCTGGGCCGGTGGTCTTCTGCTCCACGTCAATTTCCCTCTCTGCCCTTGGTGGAGTGCGGTTCCTCCTCCGACCCGAAGCCGGTGTTTTTGGGGCATCAGGAGGTATGTGGTTGGTTCCTAGGTGGGTAGATAACCCAGAACGTAAAGCCTTTCCATCCGGGACACCGTTTCCGAAGAAACGGATATCATCTATTGAGACACCAGTGGGAACGCCTCTAATAGCCACATGGAGAAGCTTGGTGATTCTACGGAAGTCCGCCTCTGTCTCGGGGAAGAACCCTATACCGTCATTGGTGCTGGTCGCTCTCAGGAAATTAAAACCTGTGGGCTTAATGTCTAGGCTCACTCGGACCAACCTGGTGGCATCTAGCAGGGCAATTAGTGGAATCTTGCCCTTGCTAGTGGCACCAATGGGGTCGGGCGCAGGACCAGAAGCCGGCATTCCAACTGGACCGGGAGCAAGGTTCGGAAAAAACATTGAACCCCGTTTAGGAGGGGCAGTGTTCGAGGGGCCCGATCGAGATGCCGGGGCACGGCGAACGGGAGAGGCCCCATCGGCCACGACGTCGAGGACGTCCAAATCCAAGTTTAGGGGCTTCTTGGTGGCGGTCGCAACGGTTCTTGAACCAACAGTGCGTTTCCTCCTCTTAACAGGGTCGGGTCCATCAATATGCACCAAGGCCGTGGTGAAAGTCTCGGCGCAGGAATGTTTTCGTTTGATCGCCCCCGGAGAGAAAGTTGTAAAAGATGCCGGAATTGAAGAAGCATCTGACATCGGGGAAAGCGGACTACGTTCGGGGTTCCCGGCGGCAGCGCCTCCACTGGTGGACGTAAGGTTGCATTTGGCGTCCATGCCACTGCGGAGATCGCGTTTGGCGCGGTCTGCTTCGCATCGTCTACAGACGAGTAATTGGAGCCTTTCTATTAGTTTCAGTACCTTCTCAGTCAAAAGATGATCGAATCTGAGAACTTCAGGGTTCTCAGGAACCAATACTGGAGTTGGTGTTGACTCCAGAGCCTGTACGCCGGGCGGAACCACCAGAGCGCCATCACTCTCCCCCAGAGACTCTGGGAGCGGAGTAGCCAGAAAAAATGCGGCTCTTTTGGGAAGTGTTCACAAGATTGCAATCGCAGGAAGCAGGAAGATACAGGAAGATACAGGAAGCTAATAAAATCTGTAAAAGTGTCCGGAAATATGACACAGGGACGGACCGGCTAGAGGGGCGTTTATACCCTCATTCGGTCTAACGACAAACAAACGAAAATATCCCACGCAGCGGCCAACGTGAATCACCTGAGTCAAGAAGATCAGAAAAGAAACTTCCCGGAATACCGGAAGTGGTCAACACAAAACCGAAATAGCAAAAGAGTGTTTCCCTTTTGTTATTTCGGTTTTGTGTTAAAACAAATAAGAACAAACTAGGAAGAACCTTACCCAGGCCTTAAGTGGCCGGCGTCAAAGAAGTGGGAATTCTAACTGGCAGAATACGTCAGAGGTGACGTGCCAACAGATGTTGTTGATGCCTCCCGGTAATTACGCAACAGTGGCAAATCGCCGCGTAAGGAGGACGACCTCGGTCGACCCGTCGAAGATCAGCAAAAGTTGGTAGCGGGGATAATAGAAATCGCTGTGAAGCACTAAATAACTCGGAGCACCACACGAATACGTCCACTCACAGCCGTGTCTGGCACATAAAAAGCAGGAGTTTGAAATGAATGTACTATCATACTAGAAAAAGTACCCTGCCTATAACACATTGGTAACACTTCTCAGATACTGTTTAAAGATAATAGCATCGCTAAAGGAGCACGTGTCGGCGTATTTAATTAAATAATTGTGTGAGGAGGAGTTTAACCAATATGTTGTACTGTCAGTAATACTACACCACAGTGCTCGCAATCACTATCACCAGTCTCCTATTATAAATGGAGAGTAACAGAAAACGGTATTTACACTATACGTGGCATCTAAAGCAACTATCAAAAAATGAGCTCTGTCAAATCCTATAAAATCATTCGGTAGTATAGTAGATTTGAGTTTCGTTATATCGCCTGAGAAAATAGTAGTGATACTTAACCTTTTAAATGTCCTTGCTTTTCTACGTGCTCTGCTTTGCATTGCATTTACCATCTCCTTTAACCGAAAAATGAATTACCTTGATTGCAATGACGGTTAACCTATTTTTTTTTCATTCATGGAGAATGCAATAAAATTCTGGATAATAATAATAAAAATATCTAATATCAAGAATCTACAAGAGAATGATACATTAAAGGATATAGGATATAGTGAAGAAAATTACATTAAGTGAAATTGTGGCAATTTTAAACCATTTGAGAAATATGTACAATTTATTTTTAATTTTCAACTCGTCGATCTCGACAGTACGTTGCACGCTGCATGCTAAACAAGTACGCGGAGGTGGGACGCCCAAAGGGTGTACCGTTCCTTCGAATCTGAATAAATATCAGGCATTTCCATGGAATAGATTATAGAAGTCCGCATATTTATTGCAGAATATTGTGCTGAGAATTTAGTTAATTATATAGAAAGCAAAAATTATTACAAATAATATTTATAAAATTTGAGTATTATATTAACAAAATTATGAACAATATAATCAAAATATATTACCTAGCGTGTGTATAAGTGTAATTTGTTTTCTAATTCTTAACTTCTCTCTCTCTCTCTCTCGCTTGAATTCTTTCTTCACTTCTTTTCTTTGATCTTTTCCTTTTATTGGATTCCTTTTTCTTTGGTCTGTTCGTCGTTTGTAAACAACAACTTCTTTTTTGATGTGGTCTGCTTCTTTTCAACCCTGGTATTTTATATAACTTTTCATCTGACTTTTTTCGTCAACCATCCCATTTGGCGTTTATAAACAAACTTCATTTCTTTTTTTTTTTCGGCACGTCGTTATAGCAATTTGGAATTCTAGATTTTGAAATGTTTCAAGTGTATGTGTGGTATATATTTACGTTTTTCTATTTCTTAAAGAATGCCTACTATAAAATTTACATCTTTTATTGGTAATTTTACTAATGGAGTATTACCATACTACAATATGCAATAACGGATTGCTAAGTCACGATAGGTTTGAATGTAGAAAACATTGTAAAAGTAAATGTAGTGTATTGAATTTAAGTAGCAGTATTCCATACTGGCAATTTGATTTTATTGATGATTTTATTTTTATGTTAAGTGTGTGCAACATTCCACAACATCTAGCATCAAATGAACACTTTCGTCTATTTTGAGCTAAGCACGTTCCCTCGTGGAAGTTGCCAACATCTATGCAATTACGACACAATTTGTCACGTGTTCAAGAGACAGTAAAGGAATGTATAAAAGATGAGCTAAGAAATAAGAAAAGCTGCCTATGTATATGTGAATGAAACAACTGATGCTCAGAAACACAGCGTCATTCCTGTTGTAGCGCGTCCTTTAAAACATTATTGTCCACCAGCGTCATTGTTGTTATCCAGTAAAACGATTCAGAAAACTGATGCAGAAACCGTATGTATTCAAACAATTATATCCGAAATTGTGAGCAGCACCTCAGCCTGTAATAACGCGATGGAGAACATGGTTCCAAGCAGTATCTTACTATCAGAAATATTTTTCACAATAATATTATTTTGAAGATTGATTCAAATGATTCTGCAGCAGTTCGAGATAGTCAGCAACCTTTTTCCAATTAGGACGTTCAACAACAATAGATGAATGGCATAAACAATTTACAAGCCGCTCTAGAAAACTTGACGAACTCTATAAGAATCGGTGTTGTTCAAAAATGCACAGATGAGGAAGAGAAATTTCTGACATTTGCAAATTTTACTTCACTGGATACCGAAAGATCTTTTTCTAAGTATACGACAACGTATTCACAACACGGTCGACGGGTGAAGGAATCGACAATGGAAGCGTTGCTAATGTTGCAATTCTACGCATACCGGGGCGGTTGCCTATTGCCACAGTGGACATCAAGATGACAGTGAAAGGTAACAATATTATTTTTCACTAATATTGTATATTACATACATACATACTTTTATGTGGTGCGCCACTGCTGATACCACCTTTTAACAAACTCTAATTATTATACACATCATGTAGCAAATCATCAATCAATTTAAAATACACTCAAACCTTGTAAAGTGCCCCGGCTCGGATCTCGTTTGGGCGCGCAGTGGCGTATCTGAATAGAATTCTGAGAACAATGTTTTTGAATGAAGTGCCAGAAATTGTCTATAGGTCACTTAAGCTTGAAAAATTACTACATTCTTTCGAAGACATTCTGACCCTGAAAGTTTGTTGTGAAATTGGAGTTTCAAAATGATAATTCGATAAATATGTCTTTTTTAAAAAATATCTAAGCTGTTAAAATTGAATTTTTAAGCTACATAGTATCAGAAATTGAATCGCAAACGTCACGATTTAAAAACGTTTCATATAATATTTTATCTAATATAATATTTCACATAATTTGATTTCATAGCGTTTAGTGGAATTGTCAGTATGTACTCGCTGTGAAAGATAGTAGTGTAGATTAACACTACTAAAGATGGAATGAAAGTTAATAGTCCTTGTCAGTGTGAACGCCAATTTGTAACTATGTACAATACGGTCCTGCCTTACCGAGCACGTGGCAAGAAATACTAGTCTCAAAACGATTGAGGATCGAATAAAGCGACACTTTGCGAGGTGACACTTTACGAGGTTCGAGTGTATATTCAATAGGGCTAAGAAAGTGATCAAGTAAATATTTTTTAAACTTTCCTTGATTATATACTCTAGTAAATTAATAATAAAGTTGTGGATCGGCATCCTAAGTTTGTTCCTGTGTCGAGTAGTTGCTGCAAATGCTGATAAACTACAATCAACGGTGCATAAATCTATAAACTAGGCAGCGATGTATTTTCAAATTATTTTGAACCACCGGCACCGCCTACAAGACACTGTCCGTCTCAAACCAATTATAGCTCGTACAGCTAATTTTTGTAATACAAAAACCCACTCCGCTCCGGTTACACGACCCGAAAATACAATACCGTACAATTGATTCAAATGCCGAGTGATAATAAGACAATAGTACAAAGCAACGTGGTTTGGAATGGCCCACCAGACACCGGAAAGTCTTTTTGTGGGCCGGTCGTATTGCGCGATAGTGGGCGGATAAACAATCGACTTTTGAAAAAGACTACAATCGAAATAAATTTAAAAACAAAGTTCACTTTGGAAATAGTTAGTGCTAAAAATCAAATCACAGAAGTATTGGTAACAAAAACAAGATTTGTTAATGGTTATTGATAATGAAGTAGTAATTAAAAAAATATGTAAGGGAAGTCCTGAATTTGATAAAAATGTAAAAACTTAAATAGCGATCTTAATAAAGATGTGACTTTGCATAAGTATTGGATTTTCTTTGCTTTTTTAGAGAAAATTGACCGGTATTCCAAATCTTCCCGGTGCAAATTGTATAGCCGGCCCAACTACTATTAGCTACTAAATATCGCAAACGATAAAGAGCACAACATACGCTGATGGTACCATGTTGGTCCTGCGTGCACATATAGATCCAGAAAGCTAGTGCTTCGGAGTTTTATGAAAAAGACTCTAATCGACTAACCATGACCAAAATGTCCAGGAAGATGGAATTTCATTTATTTCATTTTGGCACTACAGTCAGAAGAATGCTCACAAAGCAGTTGCCAACTATGAACGAAATGAATAGGACATATTTCATTGAAGACATGACATGTTCGATTTAAAACTTTGCTGCATTCTTCACGAATAAAGAATTCATTTAAAATATTTGTGCTCGAGTAGTTGTTATTAATGTTTTTCCGTTTTTTGGTGAAAGGGGAAGATTCAGAAGCATATATTAAGAGATAAGGTATATATAATAGGTAGTATATATAGTCTTAGATATCGGCCGATTGGTAAAATCAGTAATAATTAGAAACCTAGGTTATAGCGAATCTTGGTAGGATTTGAGAGAGCGCACTATTGTAATTTTAATTGTGCATTGCACTTAAAAAACAAGTTTCGTGTTTTCATATTTAAATTAAACTCATAACACGTGTGTACAAGGAAAGGAGATTCAATGTTAAGTGAAACTGGGTAACAAAATTTCAAAAGTTCATGCTTTTAAGATGAAAATTAAGTCACGCATTAAACAATAAAAACACAATATTCTGTTTATGATTTTCGATGAAATGGTATCAGCTGTGTCCTTAGTCGAGGATAGAAATTGAGAAATCGTAGTAAGTGTTTGTAGTTTATCTTAATATTAAAGAAACACTTTGTTTAACATTTCAGAATACATTACTGACAAGGGGACTGCTAAGTATGGTACAAACGGAGTTTAATGGGTCTAGGATATGTTGTGAAGGTATGTGCCCAGAGTACTAGGCTAAAAGGATTTGTTCCAATAGGCCTTGGTTTCCGAGAAAATCGAAGTCAAAGTTTCATGCATACCTATTATACCTGTACATTTTGTACGTTACCAAGCGAACCAGCGTGGTGTAGGCAGCAAGGCGCTTGGCTGGCACCCCGATAAACGGGTTCGCGTCCTGCTCGTAGTATTTGTGCCGACTGTGCCCCACCCTTCTTTTGTTTGCTTCGAAATTAATTAACGGAAGAGACACTTTTTTAATTTGAGCGACCAGTGTTTTCCGGTATCGCTGCTAAAAATCTGTGCGCCTGTAAGGAGGTAGTATTTATTACATGTGCGTGGTGCTGCAATGTTCTGTGCTTTCGGTGTTTTTATGATAATTATTACCCAGAATTGTGTACACCTGTTAAAGCCAGCGACGATAGCGACTGTGAATAAATAACATTGCATTAACTTTGCATTAAAATTGCATTAAATAACATTAAATCAAATAATGAGTGAATACTGTGTTATAGTTTATTATTTCCTGACGATTTATTGCCTGTCTGAAGGATAAAATTCAGTTAGGACTCGTCGTATGGGTAGGCACAGCATAAGCGGGGATAAAAAGAGGTAGGTGACAGTCAGCGCAAATACTCCCTGCGGGACGCGAACCCTGATCGTCGAATGCCACCCACGCGCCTTGATTTCTGCACCACGCTGACTCGCTTGGCAAAGTACAAAATGTACAGGTATAATAAGTACGCAAGGAACTTTGACTTCGATTTTCTCGGAAACCAAGGCCCATTGGAACAAATCCTTTTAGCCTAGTACTCTGGAGACATTCCCTCACAACATATCCTAGACCCATTAAAATCCGTTTGTACCATACTTGGCGGTCCCCTTGTGAGTATATACGGATGTACTGTGTGCTGTTAGTTGGCACTGAATAAATTTTCTAATCGGTCTGGGGACCAATTGTGTTGAATCGACTGCGAGTGAACTCAGTTCGCTGATCAACTCCGATAAGAGCGAAACTGATCCAAAATTTTCACTCACGGTTAGTTCAACCCTAAGGGCCTAAAACATGCGACTGTTCTTACTATGTAGTAAGTTATCGCACGGTTTTTGATCTCTATGTAATTTAATGGTAGCTGTTTTAAAAAGGACATTGCATATTACCTGATTACAAAATTAGTTAGTTACTGGAAGAACTCGAAATCCATGCATTCATGTGTCGTTCTCCAGACTTACAATTAGAGTTTCGGCAAGCAGATACATGGTTCAATGATTTACACATAAAAGTTATAGCACCGAATGTTTTCTAATGTTTTCTAATGTATCTAACTATTTACAGCATGGGAAAATAAATATGCCCCTATCACATATTTATTTGAAAATTTGAAAAACTAAGTTAAAGCTGGTTTCGACAATCTGAAGACATGGGATTTACTGCGATTGAGTGCAGATTTCTACAGCGAAGTGATTTTTAGTGGAACACCTACGCCGTGAGCATTACGCATTGAACTATATATAATGATCACTGTACATCGCACAATATATAACGTACGCTTCCGAACTTCACCAAATCACTATTGACACTCACTATTTAGTGAAATGCAGCAGTGTATACGTTGCATAGTGTGCGGTGTGCAGTGGTAAATGATACTTAATTCCGTCTTGGTGTTTCACTAAAGACAACAGCTTAGCTACCGTAATGGGCATTTAATTTTCGAAATAGAGGTCTGGTGAGGGCGTTGTTTATTTTATTTTGTAACTTTTAAGCCACAATACTGAACTAATTTCGAGAGCCAAAATCTTTATAAAATAAAATCTGGATATAACAACCTATTTAAATTAGATGCGTTAATGGGCAGCTATCAAGTAACCATGCAAAAGCTTAGAAAGTAAGCACAATTTTCATATGCCAATAAAAATAATAAATAGGTTGTTATATAGAGAATCCTCCAATTTTTATTTTGTTAAGATTTTGGCTATCAAAAATAGGTTACTATACTATACTAATTAATTAGTCTGCAGTTGCGGTTTGCGATTGACAAAGCCTAATTCTCCTTACGGATTATTGCCATATGCAAATTGTGCTTACTTTGTAAGCTTCTGCACAGTTACTTGATAGCTGCCCATTAACGTACGTAATTTTATTAGGTCGTTATTTAGAGGGTCATCCAAATTTTATTTTATTCTAATCCACAGTTTTCTCTGAATATGATTAGAATACTTACACCGTGATCTCTGTAAATATTCCTAAATGCTGTTATCATTCCATCATGGTTATGTTGATGACCAAACGCGATTTCTTTAACCGATTGAGCTTGAATGTGTGTTTTCACAAGATAAAATGGACTTCCAAGTAAAGAACCACCTATTCCGGTAACAGAACTTGCAATGACACTTCTATAAAATACAAGTTTGCCATCCTCACTTCTCAGCATACCTAATGAGTCTATCATGTCATATGCACCTGAAACAATGTTGCAGATTTCTATTTATAGATATCTCGTTATAATTATTACAAACCTAGTCTGAAGCCATTAAGACATAATTGAAACCACAATCCTGGAACCAAACCCGCTTGAAGTGCAAGTATTCCGTCATGCTTAGCAATTATATATCCACCATGCAGAACATTTTTATATTGCACCACATATTTATTACGAACGCTCAATTCTCCCTGTAGTTGCATTCTTGTTTTGATAACTTCGAGAGGATTTGTGAAACAAGTAGCCCCCATAGCTGCAAGACCTCCGAGAACGAATTCCATGTTTCTTACTTTAGGAGATTGACTTAGTTTCGGTTATTATATTGCCTAAAAAAGTGTGCTGTCATTAAACTCCAATTGTTGTATTAGATATGCAAATATACACTATTTATAGCTACACAACTAAGAATTAATACATAAGATAAGAAATAATAAATACATAGTTATGTATATAGGTATGTACATACGTTAATATTATCATTACACAATCTGCGAAATGCTGCAATTTAGTATTGTTAATATCACTGTACTTTATATTAAATATTTAGAGAATTTTTTCAAAAAATGTAACTGTAACTGACCATAGTGATTATAATATGTACTATGAAATTTTTCTTACAAGTACACTTTTATACTTCAACGTATACACGTTTAATTATAAAAATGTATTACTCGAATTATGACATAAAAATGTGACCTCAACTACAAATATTATTATGTAAGGTTCTTTCGATATATAGTGAATATCGTTTATTCTTGACCAATACCGGTATTTATTGAGATTAGAATAAGTACCGCTCTTCTAAACATTAACCACAAGCGTATCTACTACATCCTATACTATCTAGTTATGTCACTGCATATACAGTGTGTAAAGCGATGGAGTATACAAGAGGGATGTTTTTTAAATATTGATTCATGAACAAAATTTATTCTTCATGATATTTTTTGCTTGCTTTGAAAGTACCAATAACGTTTCGATAATCTAAAATTTATTTCTAGAAACCTGGAAAAATAATAAAATTATTTTGTTTTATTGTAACTAATCTACATTCTAATCAAGTATCAATAAGAAATAAATAAATAAATTTTATTTATTATAAACTGTCATTCTACATAATCTCCTCCGTTTTCTGCACACCTTTCCGCTCTATTCCTGAATTCCATATAAACCTTCCCCAAAGTTTCCAAGTTAACTTCTCTAACCGCTGCAGTTATTCGTTGTTTTAAAATTTCCACATTATTTCCTACAGGTTCTTCATATACTTTTTGTTTAAGGTGTCGCCAGAAAAAGAAGTCCATGGGAGACTAATCTGGCGATCCGGCAGGCCAATGCATTGAACCATAACGGCCAATCCACCTCTCAGGAAATTGCTGGTCTAACCATGCGCGAACTAATAACGTGCTGTGGGCTAGACATCCATCTTGTTGATAATAAATGTTCTCCAAATTCACGTCTTGTAGTGATGGAATCAAAAATTTCGTAGCATACTTAAATAACTATGTTGATTCAAATTTTCGTCAAAAAGTAGGGCCCAATAATTTTATTAATTAACATTCCGCACCAAACATTAACTTTTCGATAACGCTGATTTCTCGTGTTGATTTTAAAATTGGGATTGTCTCGTGACCAAAATCTGCAATTCTGTGAAGACACAACACCGTTTGTAGAAAAGGTACATTCATCGAAAAACAATATGCGTTTATATAAATTAATAAGCAGAAGTCCAGTCTCAAAGCATGATCTGGAATCTCAAGGGTATGTCTAAATTTTGGCTTAAACGGATAAATTTTATTTCTTTTAAAAATTGTTTGTAATAAAGTGTGACTGACATTAAGCTCTGCTGCCCTCTGTCTTAATGATAAGCGTGGATTGTCTTCAACGGACTGCAGTGCCATAATAGTTACCGCATCATTCTCATTGTACACCTTTCTTATCTTCTTTTGTCGACCACCGATCCTGTTTCGTCGAATTTTGCAATTAACTTTTTAAGAGTCATTTTTGTTACAGCTACATCTGGATACTTTTGATGAAACAAATTAATTGCGTACTGATACCAATCAATACCGTAACATTTACCTAAATAAATTCTTTGCTGTAACGTTAGCGTCAGTTTGCGTCAGTTTGACACATGGAGTGTTTTGTTTGTGGTTTGATAGCAATACGCTATCTTGATTATACTGTAGAATGATAACTTCCAATAAAAAAATTAATTTTATTATTTTTCCAGATTTCTAGAAATAAATTTTAGATTATCGAAACGTTATTGGTACTTTCAAAGCAAGCAAAAAATATCATGAAGAATATTTTTTTCATAAATCAATATTTAAAAAAAATTCCCTCTTGTATACCCCATCGCTTTACACACTGTATGTATTGATACTAGAATGAAAGAATTCAAATTTAATAGAAATAACACTAATTTTTATTCTAGAATGATTTTTGAATAATTTTTATTTCATATTACTTAGTTTATAGAACGTAGATAAAATTTTACTTATTTTCATAATAATAATTATTATTTTTTACTATTAACAAGTGTGTTGAAGAATCAACATTCACACAGTCCCTAAGGCCTGGTACGTCAACAAATTTATGTTATGTATGCAACTATGAAAACTTTAAATGTCCGTTATGAAACAGTTCTTTAAAGTCGAAAATATTATTTATTTTGTGTCATAAAAAGAGTTTGTAAATTGTTAAAAGAAAATCAATAAAATAAATAATATGTGAATTGATGGGTCACTTATTATGCCTCTTATTTGCTATTTTTCTAGAATTTATGATTTATAGATAAATAAATATAATGTGTTAGTAATTAAAATTATGTTTCAGTAATTGAAATATTTTTAGTTTAATTAGAATGTGGAATATAAATAATATGTATATGCAACTAAGTTTGTTGTATATATTAAAAAATGTGCCATTTAGTACGAAATTTTCGTATCTAGAAACAGTTAAATAAATACAAATTCTTACTACAAAATTGACTTCATTAATAGACTGATAAATGATGTAAAATTCAGATCCTAAACAGTAGTAAGTGTAAGAATATGTTTAATTTTGCCGACGTTCGTTTTGATAAAGTGATGTAGATCTAAAATATTACATACAGAACATTAGAATATTAAAAGATAAATTTGTTGTTATCGCTGAACCGAATAAATGGTTTCATGAAAACAACCTGAACCTGAATGTAAGAAGAACCGGACCAAACAATTATGTCTATATATGTGTATGTACACGTATCAAAATACAACAGTTTTAGAAAATCCATTTCTAAAATATTGAAGGCATTGTAGATGGTGCTCAAATACAATATGCGATGTTGTGGTATATGTTTTATTTTGCCGTTGTATTACTCTCACCCTGTTGAAATGATTTTTCAAAACTTTAATATGCAATAATCGGCGAAAAACAATCTTACAAAAAAATGTATTGCAATAAAAGATATTCCTAAAGAAAATAAAAACAAATAAAGTAGTGCAACAAATTAATAAATCGACAAAAAGGAAAATATTAATTATTAAAATTAATTCTGACAGCAAAGAAAAATGAAGTGATATAACAAAAATAAACAATAAATTGGCGAAAATATAACTAAATGAAGCAAATATAATAATAATAAGGCCTAAATAACACTCGAATTTTGTAACATTTTAAATTACATTACACAAATCACTGTGAGATTGACCTCTCCTTCTTTTTAAATTCATTCTTTTTCAGTGTTAATATAAAAGAATGTTATATTGTATATCTACATTCACCATTTTATTAAACCGAATGTTGGTAAATTTACTAAAGATATTCTTAAACTTACTACTGTTTAGAAGATTCTAGTTTTATATCATTTATCATTATATGAATGAAATAATTTTTCTCATAAAAAAATTAGTATTTATTAAACTTAAAGTTTTCTCGACACGAAAACTTCGTGTTGTATGATATATTTTTTAATATATAGCAAAGTTATTTGCAGATATGAATTATTTATGTTCCACATTCTAATTAAATTATTTGGTGTAGTAGTTATAAAAAATTAATTTCAATTACGGAAACCGTAATTCTAATTATATTTACTTATTCATAAATCTTATTGTTAGAAAAGTAACAAAGCAGAGGTAAATTTATTAAAGATATTCTTAAACTTATTACTGTTTAGAAGATTCTAGTTTTACATCATTTATCATTATATGAATGAAATAATTTTTCTCATCAAAAAAATTAGTATTTATTACACTTAAAGTTTTCTCGACACGAAAACTTCGTATTGTATGACATATTTTTTAATACATACCAAAGTTATTTGCAGATATGAATTATTGATGTTCCACATTCTAATTAAATTATTTTGTGTAGTAGTTATAAAAAATTAATTTCAATTATTGAAACCGTAATTCTAATTATATTTCCTTATTCATAAATCTTAGAAAAGTAACAAAGCAGAGGTAATAACAAGAAGAATAAATGACTTATTAATTTAGTACTACATGTACCTTAATCTACTTTTTCAAGTTTCAAGGTGTATTCTTTATGAAAGTATGACAGAGCGCTTAAATTACCGGAAGTTGGCAAATCAGGCGGCAGATGTCCGATAGAATAAGTACCTTAATATTGGTGGAAATTATGTTGAAAAAGAATATACCTCATACATAGAGTTGGTTAAATCGGTTTAATCCCTTCTGTGACTAATCCGTACGGGCATTCGAATGACGCCGCGCAACGTATGCTGTCGGTACATCGCTTTCTATTCTAGTTGTAACAGAGTGTATTGTATATTTCGCATTTCATAAACTTACCGATGTCGCGTAAAAGCCAATGCCCTAAGGGGCATAGGCAATAAGTTGCACATACACAAATCGGTTGTACTGCACTAGAATTTTTCAAAATTACTAGGCACACAACACAGGGCCGTAGGTAAAAGATAAATAAATAAATAAATAAATGTCTTTATTCTGCCCAACAGTTAAAAAAAAAACAAAATTAGGCATTCATATGCATACATAGGTCGTGTACACTTCAGAATATAATAGAAATAAAAAATGGGTACATCATTATAAAATAAAATATATTCAACAAAGAAAAATAAAAATGTAAATCGCATAAAGAGAAAAACAAAAAAAGATTATGCATAATTCACTTTATGATCAAAAAAAAAATCTATATAATATATGTCAGCGAGTTTGCAGATTTGATAGAGGGGGCTTCTGACCATGCAATTGGTTCTACACCTAGGGGCGACGAAGGTTTGCGCAGTGCCGAGATGAAAAGCGAGGGACGTTGATTGAAATTAATTCCAAGAACATGGGACAGTCGATGGTGCCACGCAGTAGCCTATGGCGAAAATTAGCTATTGCTATTTCTCTGCGCGTGTCAGGGAGTTCCAATCCATGAACCCCCAATAGGAAGGCGTGGTCACAATTACGTTCCGGATAAGCGCCCGTAGTTTTAAAAGTCAGATATTTAAGCAGACGACGCTGAATGCTTTCTAATTTGAGTTTGTGACAGGGGTAGTTCGGAAGCCATACAACAGACGCATACTCCAATCTACTGCGCACTAATGAATAGTACAAATATTTGGTGGTGCAAGGATCGCTAAAATATTTAGAATTTCGCAGAATAAAACCAAGGGTGGCCGAAGCGAATCGACAAGTTTCGGTAATGTGTTCAACAAAAGTGAGTTGGCTATCGAATAACACTCCAAGATCTCTGATAGTTTGCTTCGTCGATAATGTTTGACCATTTACATTGTATCCAAAATCCAGTGTAGTTCTCCTACGAGTGTATCTGACTACGCTGCACTTCTCAATATTCAGTGTTATGTGATTCCTCTGACACCAGCCCCATACAATCTCGAGATTTTCCTGAAGTACACATGTATCCTCAAGGCTTTCAACACAACAGAATATCTTCAAATCGTCAGCGTAAGCTAATGCCGAACACGTTAATAAGTTGAAGAGGTCATTAATGAATAAAAGAAACGGTAACGGACCCAAGTTCGATACCTGAGGGACACCGGATGTAGCCAGAAACTCAGATGATCTAAAGCCATTATACTGGACATAATTATACCTATTAGTCAAATATGAACGGAATAGGGAAAGTAAGCGATCATTGATCCCAAAGTAATTAAGTTCACCCAATAACAAACGGTGATCGATGCTATCAAGAGCTTTAGCAAAGTCTGTGTATATCACATCCAACTGACCACAGACATCGAGAGCTAATTTCCTGGGTAAGGCATATTAAATTAGTTACGGTCGATCTGCAAGGTGTGAAACCATGTTGAACAGGTATATCTTAGAAAAGTTGCATAATAGTGATATTGGCCTATAATTCTTTAAGTCAGTTCTGTCACCTTTCTTAAAAATTGGACAAATTCGAGTAATTTTAAACATTTTTTAAACATTTAAAACAGAAAACACAGTGGCGAAGCCACCAACTATGTCCTCAGGGTTGTCGCAAATTAACCCTTCGCAATGCATCACTCGTGGAATACGCGTAGTCCCCTGTTTAAGATGAACAAACTCCCAAATTTTTCGTGGATCACGTCGCAAATCAGATTCGGCCCTACTAGAGAAACTTTTATAGGCAACACTGATCTGGTCTTTAATGATTCTTCTTAAGCGAGAAAATTTCACCAGGTTAATGGATTTCCACCTTCGTTGGTAATATCTCTTTAGTTTAAGGTTATCTGTGATACACTTAGTAAACCACGGTGGGAATGCACTACGACGGGGGCGGAGTGGAGAGGAACAAATTCATTTAGGATGTTATAGAGCATTTCATAAAATAAATCAACACAATCAGCCACATTACCACAGTCATTCAAGCAGGACCAGTCACTTAAAAATAGGCGGTTGTATAAGTTTACGTAATCAGCTTTGCGAAAGTTGTAGCGGACGAAGATAATAGTAGGAAGGGCTAACATATTTTTAGGAGGGACAAGAAAAAGAAACGTTGAATAGGAACACAGAAAATAGAATACAAAATTTATCGTATTCTATGAACGATTATTATTAAGAATATTATAACTTAGTATTTATTGCACAAAATATAGTGTATAGGGAAACATTAGAAACCTAAATCACATCACATACGAGTTAGATACTCATATGTCTAACGGTATGTAAAATATAGCTAGCGGCCAAATGCGGGTCCGAAGACCAGAATAATTGGAGCACCTTTGATCTACTAAATCAACTTCAATTTTAGTTTCACTATAGAATATAATTGCCGGTTTCTTAGCGTTATGGTCAACATCAGGTGTATGATGCATGCTCGAAACTAAGACGACCGCTTTGTTTTGCTTCGGTACAAACGATGTAATTGTTATGCCTTCAGTAAAATTAAATATAGATTCAACTGGTCGATAACGGGAAACAAAGAATTCAGGTGGTATGTCTCGCTGGTTTTTTCTCATGGTACCTACTGGGGAGAGTTTTTTTTTCTTTCAGCAAATTTACTAGCTCTATCGACGTAAACCAGTTGTCTGTCTATATATTCCTATTGGTTCCTTCAATCCAAGGAATGAGACCCATTACAACTTGCGTAGGTTTCTTAAGCCGACTATATTCTGTAGGTAGGTTTAACCCATCGGAGTATTTTTCTGTGTAGATATACGCATTCAGAAGATAACATTTTCTTGCATCAGTGAGGCATAATATTTTAATGCCGTATTTAGATGGTTTCTTGGGCATGTACATTTTAAAATGGCACTTACCATGAAATGACATGAACATTTCGTCGATACAAGCGTAGCTTCCAATTGCATGGACATCTTGACATTGTCTGACGAATGAATCGAACAACTCAGATATTGGCGCAGATGCAGCAGTTTTTCCTCGAGTTTCTCTTGTCGAAGAATCGTTGAATCGAATAGTATTTAGTAAAATTTCGAATCTGTTCTTACTCATTATGCATTGATAAATTTCTCTACCGGTACCATCAGTACTATATCAAGATCGATACCATTCGTGGTTTCCTTTGAACACGGCAGTATAGACTAACATACGAATGAATGCTTTCAGTTCTACAATATCTATATCTTGAACACAAGTTTGTTTCTTGTATTTTGATTTTATAGCTTCAATTTTTTCATTTGTATGCTGCACAATTATTCCAAGCATTTCATCAGTGAAATACTGGCTCCAAATGTGAAGCGGACAAGAAAAAGAGTTAAGTACGTTTTCATACGATGCTTATAGACCTTCTCTTTGCTGCACAATGTTGTTGCAATGTTTGTGCGAGAAGAAGGTGGTAATGATGACCAACGAAAACGTTTTTTGCCAAAATAATTTCTTTCCTTAGGTCTAGATCTTCATTGTTCTAAGGGAATTTCATCTTCGTCTGACCATTCATCATTTTCTTCCACTAAATCAATCAAGTCTTCACCGCCTATTTCTGAATCCGATTCGGATACTTGACCCACCACAAAACCGTCACCAATATCGACTTCCACGTCGCTGTATTCTGCATTTGGTAATTCTTCGTCGCTAAGCTTTTCTTCCAACCAACGCTCAATAATATTTATATTAGATGTGATTTTTTACTAAAGCGATAAAAATTATTCAATTTAAAATATAAATTATAATATTAGATGTTGTTTTTTGCTAAAATAATATAAATCATTTACCCTTACACCGAAGGGTAGAAAGGGTAAAAGATTATATATATATATATATATATATATATATAAATCATTTTATTGAAAAAAGTGCCGTAAGTACCTACCTGGAGTCTTTTATAGCCGTTCAAGAGCGAGCGGGATCATCTGTATCATCGACGAGCACAGACGTGATACTATGGGTAGAAAGCGGAAGGTACAGGGACATGTAACCAGTAAAGATGCACATGCGACTAGATATAACCAAAATAAATTCCGCCAGAGTCTGAGAGACTCCAGGTAGGTACGTATTATGTCGATTACTTCATAAAACGCAGATTTTAAATCTAAGGTAAAAAAGTTTCCAGTTGACTCCATTACAACAGTTAAGTTTAGAAAAAGGTTTTTCTTACATTTTGGATTTTGTTATTGTTCAGGTTCGTGCATTAAATTGGAATTGATTAAAATTCCTTCATATTTCCCGTCATTTCTGAAACTTCTGATAGCGTCAGTTATTAACTCCACTTTTTGGCAGTGTTTCTCAAGCTTGTAAGATTTTCTCAGCTGGCTCTAAAGTTTGCAATATTATTTGCGTAAAAAGAGTAGGAAACCTAAACTGGTGTGTTGTAGTAACTGCATATAATTTCACAGCTTCAGTCACCGTGTCACCTTCAAAATTTTTGTCAGACTTGATTTTCCAAATAAATAAGAATGTATATATATATTGTTTTATATATATGTTTTATTGACCTATTAGTGGTAGAGATCTATCATATAAGATAATAAATAAGAATTCGTCATTAGTCAAAATTGAATTGCAAATTCTAAGCTAATGCAGTGATTCCAAAACGCACTAAAGCCGGATATAATCCCGCATATAAATCATCGGTTCTTAGACCATAACGTCTACGAAGGTTCACAAAGAATCCATATTATAAACCCATTCTCGTCGATCAAAGTTAAATAAACGAAATAAATCTGTATAGATACAAAAAATATTTTAATATAAAATACTCGTAATTAGCACACGAGCTCATAATAAGGAAATATTAGCCGTGGGTAAATCTCTTTATGAGGATTTTAGTAGTAGTTTTTCAATTCTAAAAACGTCCAAATGCCGAAAAACAAATCTAAAAGCACAAAACATTCCTCTCTGGTACGCATTATTCTTTGACTGGAATTTGGTATTTAAAACAAATATGAAAACTTTAAAATGAAGTAGACTTTCTGTATCACTACAGTGTCGGAGGGAGGAGGGGGAAGCAAAGGAAGGAAGCTGCGCCCCATTCGCCACCCCCTGGCTACGGCCTTGAAACAACAGGGTCCCATTCTATAGTCAACTTGCAAAAATTTGCAATGAAACTCAACCAAGTACGTATTTAAGTGACGGATGAAGTTGCATATATGCTAAACGTCGGTAGGGCATTGAAATGCCTAATCTTCATATAACATGTTGCGCGTTTTCCAGCTGAAAGTATTAGCGCTTAATCAATAAAACAAAAACAAATCTGAAATCTCCTCACCTAATTTGGTAGTTTTACAAGTTATGTCCAGCCTTCTGGTACCACCACAATCGGTTACAACGGGAGGAATTGATTCGCTTTTATATTACAGCACACATTTCAACAAAACGTAGTCTCAAGTTTAAATCCGCATGATTAAAGAAAGTCAAGAACAGTTTAAGAATTCCCAGTTGTAATAGGTATACAACTTATTTCACACCATTTCTCAGTTATCTCCAATTACATTAATAGTTTGCATGACATCTGTTTGTCATCGCAGCAATGTCAAACTTTCTGGCTTGTTTCCGACTGGCATTGATCAATCCTTAAAATTAGCAAATCTTACTTCCATAGATGTTCAATTTTCTTTTTGGACATATTAAAGCATTTTTGGTGATAAATGGCGAAAGTTAGGAGAATCGATCATAGAAAGGACCTTATGAAAAGAACTAAGAGAGTGAGACTAAGAATTCACTCATGTCGAAAAATTTGTAATTTATTAAACTAATATTCTTTCTGTCAACGTCTACGTCTTACAACTAATGCACCAGTACGGAAATCATCATTTTAAAAAACGACAGTTTTAAAAATCATAAGAAATATAGAAAAGAAAATTAGAATTAAATCATTACAGCACTTGGGGCCGTGCGAATGCTCGTCACGGAATAAAGAGCTATGTTGATAGCAAGTGCTTTCGTCATGCGTGATGTAGAAAATTTCATGGATATTGAAAAGACTTGAGCCACGGGTGAAGACCTCACTGACGAACAAATCATTGCTTGATTGCTATCAGGTTCCGCTAATTCAGACGCCAATTTTCAAGAACCAGATGAAAATAAATTATGTTACAAGAAAATAGTGTGCTTTCAGTAGTGAATACAAGTTCTACTAAACTCTAGATCAGTGTTTCTTAACGTGGACGTTTTTCTATGTTAGGGAGACGATTAGTAAGAATTTATATTTTGGGGAGCCAAAAATAATTTTCTGGGCGATATAGTAAAACATTATATTAAGACTAATTGGATATTTCATTCGTTACATCGTACAATAATTAAAAAAATAATATTATACTAATCACTAGTCAGTCTATTAAATGCAATACGAATTTGGGGATTTTTTCGAAGTCTTAGGCGATACTACGAGGTACTGAGGTAGTGCACAGCACAATATTTAATAAAATTTATAATGTGCAAGGATTTGTTGAATGCTAGGAACTGATATACTGAAATACCATCAAAACATAACCACATAGGCTTACGTTAATGAAAAGTTTACAACGATAACTTTTTTAAGTGATACAGAGAGTGGTTAGTATGTAAGTACATACATTTATAATTAGTATTTATTAAAAAGGTGAATGACGTGTTATCATTAAGTAGTATAAATCGGACTGACGCTGTCACTCCTCCGAATTTTATTATTCCATGATAAGTCGTCATTGATAAGTTATCATTGAATAATAAAATTTGGAGGAGTGAAAGCGTCAGTCCGATTTACACTACGCAATGGTTAAACGTCATCCACCTTTTTAACAAACTCTTACTCATCATACCACATATTTGTCCAGTTTACTTGGAACTCATCGTAAACCATTATAGGCCCCTAGTATCTTATACAATAGTCATATCCTATTTGGCCGAGAGCTGCAGGAGCATCTCGCTACAATTGGAATTGTAGAAGCTTGACGGAGGAGAAATGAGGCCAGTTGAGAATATAACGAATATAACATTATAATTTTGATTAAGTCATAGAAAATTTGACAAAGCTGTCGCTTCTAGGCCGATAATTATGTATTTACTTGTTTGAATTGAATCGATGACATCTGTTGCGCTATAACGATATACGTACGAGTTTTGTATACAGAATACTTTGAATGTATAGTATGATATAGAAATAGTAATATTATATTTATAATAATTTGATTACTATATTCCTGAATATAATTTTGACCTTGCACATTGGCCACCGACTGTCCCCATAGTATAATTATTTGGTTACGCCAGAGTAGTTCGGAGAACTTTGACCTGTGTAAAATTTTTAATATCACAAACTAATGTCATATATTAGTTGGTTTGCTAAATTTAGATTCTTTATTATTCGAGATAGCCCATATTCTTTTTTGTGTCCATTTTTTATTGTTCGCTTGTATATGTACTTGACGAGATTGCAACTTTATATTAACTCGAATTGATCGGTTAAGATCCTATATCTATTAATTTTATTATTATTTATATTTTGTGCGAGAGAGTGATATGCTTGGCCCTAGTCAATCAATAGTTATATTTTACAAGCGACTTGTGCTATTTTTGGTTTTGCTTTGTATCCCTTGTTGTCAATTCACGTTTTCTCAAGCGTTTCTGGATTGAAAATTTGAGTGATGCCTTGTTCGCCTTTTTAGGAACCGACTAAAGCCGGTTCTAGCATTTTTAAACGACCGGGATCTCCTGATCTATAGTTTATCAGACTAAATATGATTTTAATTCACATCTGTATGTATTTAATGTACTTGGTAATTTTTTTTATTCATAGAAATGATACCCTTGAGCTTATTAAATTTGCAATATGGTTAGTGAAAATGAAATCAGTTAAATCATGCGGGTTGTCCACCTTTCGGGGTCGATGAGGTGGATAACCCGCATGCATGCGTGTCTGGAAGGTATACAACCCCTCTTGAAATTTAAAATCTGGGCCAACACCCTCGAAAATTCAAAATTCGCGTTAACCTCCCTTTAAATTCAAAATTCGCGCCAACCTCCCCGGAAATTCAAAATTCGCGCCATCTGAAGGAGTGACTCCCTTTACCCCACCCCGACCGCATATTAGCAAGTATGCTACTCAACAACGTCTTGACGTTTGACGTTCGATAGTAACTGCTGACGTCGCATATTTTGAGAGAGTTTTCCATAAATTCATTGAATTTAATAACATAAACGTTAATATTTCATAAACATACAGATGTCTTAAAATCTCACCTTGTTCCAGTACGAAGGATGTCCTATGTGCCTGTAGATATTTACTTTGTCCGTGTTGTTTAAGCTGATGAAGACAAACCTGGTTTTGAGGAAATTCGTGAAGCAACAGGTTTCGGTTTGCTTCTGGATGCTAATCCCATTTTACCTTAAACTTCTATTTTTTCAATCTTGATAGCATTGTTGTCCCCTAGGCGTAGGTGTGTATATCATTAGCCTATTAGTATGGATGTACACCTCTTATCGTTCAAGTACGATAGTGCCAGTTTCCTGTATTCCACATTAGATAAATATCGTGGAGAGCTGCCCTGAATATATGCTGCGTTCTATACAACAAACTGTCGTTGTAGAGTAAGATCCTAGAGTCGCCAGACGTTACTTATTTTCTGATTAACAAAATGTATTGCACAGTACACACAGTAGTGTTAGTTTGTACTTTAGTTGGAAGACGATTTATTAAATATCAACGATGAAGATGATGATGAAAATTAGAAAATACTGCTCATAAAAAAAGAAAACTTATCTTGCAATAATTGTTTTTATAATTTGTAATGCACATATTTTTTCATACTTTAAGAAAAATATGCAAATAAAAAATAAATATTATTTTGTCAAATGCTGCTAATAAAATTAATTTTGCAAATTTACTGAATAGGTATAATACTTTCGCCCAATAGTCAAGATTTGCTTACTCTAAAAGAATATTTTTTAATTTATTATTAAAAATAAAATATGGTTTAATTTGTATTAAAATATGTCACAAGATATTAAAAAGAAAACATAACTTTAATGAACGAGTGTCAAAAAATTATAAAATTATTATGCACGAGATCATACACACCGTAAGCTCTTAAATGTGTCTAGGAGATATCTGGCTGCTTACAAATAGTATTGAAATAGTTCTAAAAACGTCATATATAAAAATCAAGACTCGGGCTAAGTAAACTTACATTATTTTTTTGCAAGCATTTTTAATTTTTAATGATGTTGTGTAAAACATACGTAAAAACCAACAGTCAGACTATAAGAAAAGTTATCACTGTCTTTATGTACCTTTAGCATCTGCTACCTGCAAATTGGCCGCCTGGTCAAGCTAGCCGGTACGCATATCTTCAAAGTACATACTAACACTACCCTGTTCAATACATTTTGTTAATCAGAAAATAAGTAACGTCTGGCGGTCCTGGGATCTTGGACTATTGGTCAGATCCCTTCACACGTTTAATTTGTCGGTTATCTACTTGAAGTCCGACCATCTTTGATTGAAAATCGACAATTTGAACATCCCCTGCACCACCTTACGTCGTATGAATTATATCGTATTCAGAATCAGATGTGTTTAATTTATACGAATTTTGATTAATATCGGCATACACGTTCTCAGTATCAATGCATACTATGAAGCTATCTGTATTCGTATAGCATATATATATATATATATATATATATATATATATATATAATCGATAATTCATCTATACCCAATTGGGTGTCAGTAATACATTTTATTACGTATTGCTATAAACAAATGCAGACCATTTCTTCTTGTCTTGTGCTAGCTGTTTTGCCTCTGTCCATGTTTCTCCTTTCTTTTGGATAATCTTTCCCACCGCGTTATCCCATGTTTCTTTTGGTCTTCCTCTGCTTCTCTTTCCCGTGGTTCTCGCTCCCCATATTCTTTTTACCGGTATTTCATCACTCATTCTTTGTAAATGACCCCACCAACTCAACTGTCGTTGTTCAATAAAATCTTGTAGTGATTGTGTTTGTAAATTTTCCGTAATTGTGTCGTTTCTCAGTTTATGTAACCTTGTAACCTCCTTTCACTCTTCTTAGGTACCTCATCTCGACCGCCTGGAGCTTGTTTCTTTGACGTTGGTTGAGTACCCAGGATTCGCAGCCATATGTGAGTATCGGTCTAATAATTGTTTTAAATACCGTCATTTTTGGTTTCTTTGGATACTTCGTATAGCATAATGGTATTTTATTCTAGTACAACCGTTTCAGGTAGTTGTAGTAAAAGTGAAATGAATCCGACATATGCGTATCTATTGTACATGACTTCAAGTATCTTCATTTGAATTACTGTAAAATTATCGTTAAATATATTGATATTTTTAAACTTGTTTTGCAATCAAAGATCTAGCGTCTCGTCTTCGCCTCAAATTCTTTCAATACGTTAGCACCTTAACATATACTTCTTTATCAATGTTCTCCTTCGCTCATTAATTTAAAAAATCCCTCTAGAATTTATTCTCGGATTGCTGGCTCAGGGTGGTATTCTAATCAATCTAATATTTCAAACATGAGAACTGGTTGAATCGTAGTACTTGATAGATGAGTAGGAGTTCTAGACCGTTGAATATAGTCTGCTTAAGGTTGCAATGTAATGTATGTAATGTATAATGTAATGCTGTTTTCTTTAAGGCCACCTTTTGTACTTTTGTCGTAATGCTGTTTGTTATAGATTTTGTAGGAATTATGTTTTCGAGAAGGAATGGATCGTCGTTGCGGACATCGTTCAATAGCGTTTCATCGTTGTCCGCTATGCTGCTAATGTCGAGGTGATCGACTTCATCGGGATCCATCCACTCAAATTTGTCGTAAGACAGCGATTGAGACATAACGCATCCACATAAATTATTAGCACCTCAGACTACCAGGTACGTTGATGTGGTGCTGCTGTCATAGCCGGTTATGTATTTATAGTTGACCCTTGCGTGGTGAAAACTTGAGATCAAACACACTGAATGCTCCTATTCATAAAATTACCGATTGTTGTTATAGTGGGTTGCGTTCAAATCGTGTGTGTATTGTGATATACTTGTATAAAATTTCCAAGTACGTCCGCGAACAGCAAGAGATATGTTTAAAAGGTAAATATTCCAATATTACAGTAAGTTGGAACGAGTGATGGTGTTCTAGACCATTATAGCCTATTCTTAGTCTTGATCGCTAACGCCTTTACCTGTCAATCTGTCGTAGAAGTTGTTCTTGGGCAGCAGAGTCGATTCATTTAATTTCCGTACTTGTTGATATTAGTACGGGGGCACACGTTTCTTTGCTGTGAACTTCAACTGTTAGTCGTCCAAGTACGCCTGGACATATTTACATTGATTTTGAGATAGATTTTCATCCTGCTTGTCAATAGATACCGCCTTAAATCTGAACGAGTCCGCGAATCCTATGTTAATATTTATTTTTCGAAACCTTATGGACATAGTGATTTGATTTAAACGTCTTGATGCAGCTAATGTGTTTTTCTTTGTTAAGTGGGTAACTTTGATATCTTCGCTATCGTCGGCTAGCTGGCGTATTTGAAGATGGCTATCATATCCACTTAAATTATGAAAGAAAATGGGAGCAAATGTAGATATTTTGCAGGAATGCTCTGTACAGCTGAATGGTTAATTCAAATGTTCTGTTACTTTATGTCCGTTTGATGCCTTTTCGTATATATATATCTGTTCTCGACTGTTCATGCATTTGGGGAATTCCATATGATGGTTGTAGAATTGCTTGATGTCTTTCCATCAAGCGTTGCACGAAAACATTGATGCAGTCTGGTCCAGTGTACGTTGTTATGCTTATGCATAATACTATACATAATACTATGTTCAAGGTGAAACTGTGTGCTTGGTGCATACGCGTTACGCTTGTATTCGTTGTTTGAGATTTCATCTCCGTCGTAGACATCACGTTAAACATCCCATTACATACACCTATGGTATGACCACGATGTCGATATCGAACGAGATACTTCCGTTATCATGTTATAATGAGACTTGTGTTTCCCTTCTAGCAACAGTACATAGATATATGTATCCGTTTTCACCCCTTATTAAATACACGGTTCATACAATTTCCTGGGTTTTTGTTTCTGATATACATATGGCGAGGTTCTTGTATTCACTGGTACTTCTTCTTAAAACCCTTTTATTTCAATTGTATTTATAAACCTTTTTGTTGACTTATCTATCTTGTCAATTTTCTTCGTCATTAACCAAACAAACCTTTTTTGTTTTTTGAAACCAGGATTACACTACATTATTTCTCCGCTGCCCACGAAACGAAAGCTTTAATTCACCTTGACTCTAGTTCATCCAGGCATATCGTTGTTATAGAAACATGTATTGAATGTCGATGTGTTCTTGGTTATTTATATCCAGTAATTTTTATAAATTCTTGTAATGTAAAAGTGTTGTATGTATGTGACTGAATGTATACAATGCTTTTATATCTTTTAATCGATGCTTTTCATAATAATTACTAATTTTATTTCTAGTTACATTTTTTTCTCCCATGAAACATATCTGGCTGGAGTTAAAATAAGAAGCTAACACCTGTAGGGTAATAAAATGCTCAAAAGGTGGTGGGCGTGGTGTCAAAATGGTATAAATAGAACCCCAAAATAAATCGAATGTCAGATGAAGACCATATCCCCAACATTAACTGTGAATTGTGATAAATTGAATTGTAGTAAATGATGACTTTTCTAATGGTAATTAACCATTCGAGTATTACTATACTACAATAAACATTCTTACGCTGTTTTGTTATACTTACTTATTAGTAATATCGCATTATTTTACTACTGCATACTTATTATAAATATTGTTCCATCCTTTAAATAAAATGCGTAAAGTTTATGACGATATCTTTTATTCAGTATAATATGTATACAATTATTTGATTGCCTTATTATATCTCACTCGCACTTGTCAACTGACAGCTTTCTAAATGCACTGAAACGATTCACATCACGACGTGGACTTTGCAGGCAAATATTTTCCGATAATGCCACTAAATTTAAAGGTGCTAATAACGAATTAAAACGCATGCGTCTACTAATGTCTGAAGATGTTATCAATGATTATTTATTAGAAAATCAAATTAAATGGAGTTTTATTCCTGCAAGGTCACCCCATCACGGCGGCTTGTGGGAATCTGCTGTCAAAACAACAAAGTATTATCTAAAACGTTGTTACGTGCACAAATTTCATTTAGTTCAGTTTCCGTATTTCATTTAACTTATTAGAAATTAGGCCCAAATTTTACTCCTTTCACATAATACTTATTTCCGAATATCGCGTAACGATATTACCGTTGAACACATCCCATCGCAGCGTGTTGGTTGTCCTTGAGTTTTTCGAATTCGTCCAATCACGAGAAGCGAAGCGAATGTTAGCTTCAGATAGTATCTAAGTTTTGGAAGAGAAAGGAAGGTATCAAGCGGTCGACTTGAACGGTTCGGTGACGATATCGGAGAAGCTTATGGCTGATAAAATTTAAGTGCGCGTAGCGTTTATCGTATTTTCGTGGGAAATAGTAATTACCCTGTACTAGGGGATTCATCAGCGTAGCCTCTAAGGTATTATTACAGTACATCTCCGTTCACGGAGGAAAAGAAACCCGAGATCGAACCAACCACCCACGTCGTACCTAATCGAACCACATTCTACCTTTACCTCACTATCAAGGTTTGTTAACGAAGGGAGATTGATCATCTAACCCATCGGATAATTCCGAACGACTCCCTTTTTCAACACTCGAGACAGACAACTATTAGGACTCCATGCGATGACATCACCCGGAAGCCATGAGACTTAACAGCTAAGCAATTTTATCCTATATGTTGTAAACCGTTCTTTTTATTTTCAATAGTTCATATTTCGCATTATTCTTTTCCGCTAAATTTAACGTTATTATTATTCAAGCTTGTAAAATCATTCTTTTCTAGATTGCCGTATTACTTATTAAATTCATTGATATTCAAATATATATAGAAATTCATACCCGACCTGTATCGCCTGTTGCATAACTTACAGTAGCAATCAATCTCACGTATTTTTGTATTCTATATTGTAAAGGTTTAGCTAAAACGTTTTAGATTGACTTACGGTTACCGCACTGTTTGCATTATTTAGTTAATTTAATCTCAAATTCTATGTAGATTTTCAATGTTTTTAACGAAATCTAACGAAAGGCTAAATACACCAGTTTTGAATAGTCGTGTGTAGTTTTCATGTAGCATTTTTATTGTTTTCCATAACAGCTTTTGAACATATAGAATCAACGTACAGTTACCAGCTGATCTTGGTTACTCCGGACGTCAAACAGTTTTCGATCTTTATACAGGTACCGATTATTTAACCATGAAAATAGATCTGGTAAGTTCGTATGACCCTTGACCAAATTTCATGGTTGGCGCCCATATTATCTTTTTCCCTGACAAGACCTTTTGTATTCAACGACCGTTATATAGATATTGAAAAAGAACCGACACGACCTCCCACTGAGCTGAGCACGGCGTTGGCTAGCCTGTTGCGATAAGCGTATGTACCGCTTCTTGTTTTGTTCTTGTCGTCTCCGGCATTCTAGCCAATTGTTCCCCTCAGTTATTGCTATCTCGGATAGATAGTAGTAACGCGGTTTTGGGGGTAACAACGTGTAGCTGCTAATGCTAATTTAACTTATGAAGAATTTAGTACATTACTCTGTCAAATTGAAGCAGTAATGAACTCTCGACCAATTAGTCCTTTATCCTGTGATTCCAATGATTATCAACCTTTAACCCCAGGCCATTTCCTTATTGGTAGCGCCTTAACCGCTGTTCCTCAATTACATCAGGTAGAAGAAAATATCAACCTTCGATCTCGTTACAATTATCTTCAAGGCCTGATGCAACAGTTCTGGAAAAGTTGGTCAAGAGATAATCTCCACACCATGCAGCAGCGCAATAAATGGAGATTTACCCAGGATGTGCCCAACCGTATCGGCTCTTTGGTTCTCCTCAAAGAACCCAATCTGCCTCCACAACGTTGGTCTTTGGGAAGAATTATAGCAGTTCATCCTGGCGAAGATGGATTAGTGCGCGTAGTGTCAGTGCGTACTCAAAGTGGTGTTTTTAAACGCTCTGTTTCAAAAATTTGCTTAGTTCCCATTACTTAGTAACCATGCATTGTTTTGCTCATATATATCTATCACAAGCCAATGTATTAACAGATTAGTATGTATTCCTGTTTATATTTTTCTTTTTTTTGTACTTATATATTTATTTTTATATGCATGCACTTCACTTGTTGATTGAAACCAATAGGTTTCAAGGCCGTCGGTTATGCATACTCATATACTTATAGCGCCTGCGCAGCTTTTAACCATCTTGGTCCGAAGTAAATTTTGTCGAGTCGTCCTTGACCAAGAGAGTGTGTATATAGCAGTACAGCAAGCCAGACGCTTAATTCATTGTTAGATAATTTGCATCACGAATAAAATTTAGTCAGTAAACACGTGTAGTAGTCAATCAATAACCAACACTTTTTCTTGGAGAGCGTCGGTCCATCGATACGATCTTCACGTCGAATAGTACTGGTAGAATATCAGATATTGTTTACGTCATTTTTCATGTTGTAGGTTGTAATACATCATGGGGTGCGTGGCATTATCATTATTTTTACATTATTGTTTCGGGTGCTTTTTATGATGAACCTATCCTCTTCAAGTTTAAGAGAATTGCTGTTCAGATGCACATAGAAACAAAAATGTCCATTGTGTAATGTAGCCGTCGGTAAGGTTTATCCAGAGCCCTGGATATCAAGAGGCCGCATTCAAGGCTTCAAAATACAAAATACTCAGGTAATTTATGACACGTGCGCAAAAAAACCAAGAGCTGCGCTTATCATGAACACCGATATTAATTTCTTGCCTCTCACAGAATATATGGACGGCGACACCGCAGTGGTGCTAGTTGAGTTGGACTCAAACGGAGGTAGGAGAGAGGTCGTTATCGTCTCGGCCTACTATCCGGGGGATACAGACGAAGCACCACCTTCAAATATCAAGGGCCTGGTGGAACACTACAGATGCCATAGAAAGACCCTAATCATCGGCTGTGATGCAAATGCCCACAACCTAGTCTGGGGTAGTACGGACACAAACAACAGAGGTGAGTCACTCCTAGAATATCTATTACTTACAAATATGGGGATTGTAAACAAGGGGAATAATCCTACGTTTATCAACGTCATTAGGGAAGAGATTCTTGACTGGACCCTCGTAACCAAGAAATCGTATGACATGATCAGTGACTGAAGGGTCTCTGAAGAGGATTCCATGTCGGACCATAAAAATATCCTTTTTGAAGTGAGGTGAAGAGTCAATCGCTCTACAGACACCCTAGGGCAACAGATTGGTCGAAATATTCGGAAGATCTGCAGTCCAAAATTAATGGATATATATTTCCTACTACATCAATTGGCGAGCTGGATTCATCAGTTGAGAAACTGACTGATGCAATCATATCCTCATTTCAGAACAGCTGCCCTCTCAAGATAAAATCCTCCACGAAGAGGGTACCTTGGTGGAACAAAAATCTTGAAAAACTACGCAGCATAGCAAGACTGGAATTTAATAAGGCCAAAAAATCAAAAAGTGGGATAGGTACAGAGAGGCCCTAACCACATATAACAAGGAGCTAAGGAAGTCTAAAAGAAAATCAGAGAGGCTTCTTTGTGAAGAACT
Source organism: Chrysina gloriosa (assembly GCA_038088585.1). Taxonomy (NCBI): domain Eukaryota; kingdom Metazoa; phylum Arthropoda; class Insecta; order Coleoptera; family Scarabaeidae; genus Chrysina; species Chrysina gloriosa. Next base: position 39,473,216 of record CM076091.1, on the reverse strand, counting down.
TAGAGACGTCTCGGCCACGGCCAGGTTGCACAAGGCCATTTCCAAAGGGGCTACAGATCCGGCAGGTACATTAAGGGAGACAAATGGCGCCTATACAAGTACTTTCAACGAAACACTAGAGCTTCTTCTCAGAACTCACTTTCGTGTCTGCAGGTTTAGAGCGTCGGATGCTGATACTCAACTAGCATCGCCATATGGTCAGCGCAGGACGACAAACCAGGTCATTAGAAACATAGTAACCTTTGAAAAGATAGAATGGGCTGTAAATTCTTTCAGACCTTTCAAATCACCGGGGCCGGATGGTATTTTTCCGGCATTACTATCAAGGGGAAATGCTACCCTTTTTCGGGTGATGGTTGACATCTTCCGATCAAGTCTAGCACTGGGATATATGAGATTTGGAGGGAAGTAAGAGTTATTTTCATACCCAAGGGAGGGAACAAACCCCTGGAATCTCCCAAGTCCTACAGACCAATTACCCTATCCTCTTTTATGTTGAAGACAATTGAGAAGCTACTGGATCAATACCTTAGGGTGGGGACACTCTCTCTGAGTCCATTGCATGGACTTCAATTTGCCTACCGGACGGGCAAATCAACTACTACGGCATTACATAAATTGATTCTAGATATCGAAAAGGCCTTGAGCGCCAAGGAGATAGCCTCATGTGCATTTATGGACATTGAGGGCGCCTTCGGTAATGCGAACTTCCTCGCAATGGAAACTGCACTCTCTAATAGAGGAGCTGATTCAGCGATAGTAAAATGGGTCAGCTGTATGCTAAATCAAAGGCTGATTAGAGCCTCACTCGGATCTACGGACCTCAGTGTCACTGCGGTTAAGGAATGCCCACAGGGTGGGGTATTATCTTCCCTTTTATCGTCGGTATTAGTTGATGACCTGATTAGGGTCCTTAACCGGAAGGGACACAGAATGGGTAATCATATAGGGACGATTGCTGAACGGATGCAAAATGCCCTGAATACAACATGGGAATGGTGCAGGCTGGAGGGGCTATCAATTAACCTAGAGAAGACAACCATCGTACCATTCACTAGGAAAAGAGTGATACATATTCCCACCTTAAAAGTAAACGGCATCGAAATCGTCCCTAGTGATAAAGGTGAAATATCTGGGAATTATCTTGGATAAACTTACCTGGCAACTGCACCTCGAGTCAGTGCTAAAAAAGGCAACAAAAAACCTTTGGACTGCAAGATAACTACTTGGTAGATTCTAGGGTCTGAGCCCCAAAATTACCTACTGGATATATACCCAAATGGTTAAACCCACAATATTGTACGGCGCTCTGGTATGGTGGGGTAAAACCAAACAGAAAACAGCCATATCGAGGCTATGCAGGGTGCAGACACTTGCGTGCCTATGCATCACAGGGGCTATGAAATCAACCCCAACGACGGGGACATCTTACAATCCTGAAGGGAATCGAAGACATACTTAATGTGTCTCAAGCAGGCGACCACATGGATCCCATGTATTGCTTCGATAGGAAGTACGGGGTCGTCTTCCCGGCAAGGGACGTGTGGTGCGCAAACCCAAGATGGTTACGGGATGGATCGCAAAAGTGGTACATAGATGGATCCAAAACGCTCCAAGGTGTGGGGCAGGAATAGTGGGGTCTAGAACACACAGGTCAATAGCTTTGAGCAACGACACCACAATTTTCCAAGCGGAACTATACGCAATCTTAGAAACTGTAGGAATCCTATCCGAAAAGGGACACATGGGAATACGAATCAAAATATTCTCGGACAGCCAATCAGTTTCTTAAGGTCCTAAGCAGTTGTACAATTGAGTCCAATATATTATTGGAATGTCACAACATGCCTAACGACCTGGCTACTCAGAACCAGATCACTTTGGTCTGGATACCAGGGCATGAGGGGCACGGAGGAAATGAGACGGCATCCATCTACGCAAAAAAAAAGGGCTGAGAGAAAGCTTTACTGGACCTACCCCATCTTTTGGGTTTAACAAAGGTCTGCTTAAAGGGGAGATAAAGAAATGGACAGAATCCATCACCACAAAACACTGGAATGACACCAGTGGGCTGGAACATTCCAAAAAGTTTCTGAGCTTCGATGCTAGGAGGACGAACCTCGCCCTAAAACTGGACAGGAGAAGGGGACACTGACGGGGCACCTACACAAAATGGGCTTATCCAACACGGCACTTGCAGATTCTGCGGTGAAGAAGAGGAGTCAATGGAACATCACTAATTGTGGGGCACTGGGCCACAGGAGATACAGAATATTACATGCATATACATTGAGTGAAGAGGACCTATTAACACTCCCATTGAAGGAGCTGATCCTGTTCCTAGACGTATTAAACAAATAAAAACAAGGGGAAGCACAATAGATCAACGTGGTCGCAGTGCAAAGGGCCATTTTGGGCCAGACCTCACCTCATTACATTACATTACATTACAAGGTTTAGCCGCGGAATCGAAAATCCTCTTCCGACATGCTATTGACCGGATGGCCCGCTTTACTTGGTGACTGCTTCTCTTCTGAAACCTCTCGTTTCTTGGTAGTGGAGTCGATATTATGCGTTTTCTTATGTCAAGACAGACTATCCGATCTCGTAAAGATTTCTTCACATATCGAGCATATGTAATATTTCTTATATAAGCAGGAATGTCTGCTCAAGCCATCTTTTCCTGCGAACGTTTTGTAACATATCTCGCACTCCATCTTAAACTATAATATTGCATCCTATTAGGGAAGGCATGTGGTGAAATTTATATAACTAACCTAAAATATGCCTCTCCTGCAACGATGAATACTAAATAATAATAAAACGATATACTAGTAGGAAATCAACGCATAACTATAAACACTAAAACGATATACTGGAGGCAAAGATGTTGAAGTTCACGACCTCACTTTCTTAAGTGTTTTTCTACATGTATCTTAATAAATTAATAAATAATGGACTTGGCTTTCAATTAATTTGATTTTATATTAGCTTACACATTTAACACAGAACTCTAGTTAATCCTGTTTGTAGCGTCACATGCTCGTATCAATAGACAAAGGAACTCTCTATTGCCCAATCTTATTATACGGGATCGCTATAAAAATCTAAATATCTTACTGAATGACCTGACCAATCGTGGTATGTTTGTCTTCGTTGATTTATCATCGGTTATCGTTGGTATAAATGTTCCAGTTAAACCTGCGCCTACGTCACACGTTTTAATAAATTACTAAATAATTTACTCTCGTTCCATTTGCTTATAATATCATATGATAGATAAAAACCTATTTTTGATGTCTAATGATGTATAGTACTGCGATTAGTGGTCTATCAATCGTATGAAGCCCGAGTACCTCCAGATTCCTCAGTCTGGTCTATTTGACGTGCCAACGTGTAAACTGATTCCTCACCTTACTGACGATCGATCGAAAGTATATAGTGTTCACCAGGACTAACATGCGCATGCGCAGTGACATCATCACTTACTGTCTGACGTTAACACCTTGATCAATGTTAAGGAAGTCGTTGGCGAACTACTTTCCTATACATAGCATAACATTCATCCTGTTCGTATTAAAATATAATGTTGAAACCGGTTTGTGATGTCTAGTGATGTATCGTACTGTGATTTGTGGTCGATCAATCGTATGAATCTCGGCTCATCTCCCGATTCCTCAGTTTGGTGTATTCTACATTTAAATGTATAAACCGGTTTTCACCTTACTGACGAGCGATCGATAGTATATAGTGTTCACCAGGACTAACTTGCGCGTGCTCAGTGACTTTATCACTTACTATCCAACGTCACCGCCTCAATCCATGTTAAGGATGTTGTTGGGTGAACTACGTTGGTAACCAATCAAAACGCTGCATTTTATATGATACCATCAATCAGAATATTCGTCTTATCTAACATTCATCTTGTTTATGCAATCATGGTATTACGTAATATCTTATTATGGGACGATACATATCTATCTGTTTTATCAACATCTTCTGACTAAGGGCAACGCCTTTTGATCAAGAGCGACATTCTAACATATCTTAATAAATAAATAAACAACCAACGTTTCATTAGCTTACATCCAAAATTCGTCGAAACCTGTTTATGACGTCATCCTTTTGCGTAATATTATATACAGAGACGCTCTATCTATCTAGCCACCTTTTGACAACGGCCATAGCACATTGACAATACCAAGTCAAACAACGTCGGGCACGGTCAGCACTTGGATGATTTACCACCTGTCTATTTAAAAATGCAACGGCCATAGCACGTTGATAATACGGGTTTTCGTTCGATCACCGAAGTTATACAGCGTCGAGCGCGGTCAGTACTTGGATGAGTGCAATTGTCTGGTGAACGTGGTATTTTATTTGTGATTGCGGTCCATTAACATTATATTATTATAACATTATAACATTAACCTATTCATGAAATTGCGTCATATGATATACAGAGGTGCTCTATAGGTATGATTTTACTTATTTATCTTTTGAACAAAACCTTCCGCCTAACGCCTGAGCGAGAGAGACATCTTTTGGTGACATTCCTAGTTCCCTTTAGGCCTTACGTACAGAGCTCTGTTACCACCTACAGGCACCTGTACCACCCAGAGAGCTGTCAATCATTTAGCGAGGCTGGGTCCCGAAGGATTCATAAGCCCCTCGGTCTTTCGCTAAGCGGCCCAAGATCTAGCCGCAAGATGGTATGTTGGAGGCGAGCCGAACGGGTCCTTAGCGTCGAGATCGAACTGCTTGTTCATCTTCAACAGAACTCCAGGGGGATCATTGTCACGGGTTAACCTCTGGAGTCGCACTCAGCTCGTCATCAATCTCTTAGGAGGTGCTGCGCCCGCCTAATGATGGTCCTAGGCGGGGGTCTGTTGGGGTCGAGAGCAGCGGTATAGCTCACTACCGGGTTGTCCGAAACCTGCATTCTCTCTAGCGTGGCTCTAGCCAATTGAAGAAGATAGTCGTTCATATTCGGTATTGAGAGATCCTCGTGCAGTTGCTTGTTCCGGACAAACCACGGGGCGCAGGCGATCATCCGCAGCATTTTATTTTGCGCCACCACGAGCCTGTTGATGTTCGTCTTGGTTGCAGTCGACCACGACACCGCTCCATATGGTATTGGTCGTAAAAACACCGAGAATAGTAACATATTGATTGGAAGATATAGCATAGATTTCCGACATAGGAGCGGCAGCAGAATCCCCCTGGCGACGTAATATTTCGCGTGGACAGTCTCGATGCGGGATCGGAAGGTCAATCGCTTATCCAGGGTCACCCCAGATACTTGACGGATGGCCTCCATGGAAGGCAGGTCCCCCATACGTAGATGATATCGCTGAGGGGAGGGGGGGAGGGAGTCTTCGGCGGCAGAAGGAGATCGCGACGCATTTTGTAGGATTAATTCGCAATCTCCACGTCTCCGTCCATTCCAGGAACCCGTCAACAGCAGCCTGTAGACGGTGGCACACCAGCCGATCATTCCTACAGGTGGTGAACATGGCCGTGTCGTTCGCGTATAGAGCGATCTCTATCGCAGGCGGTCGTGGGACATCGGACATATACAGAAGAAAAAGCTCCGGTCCGAGAAGGGAGCCCTGGGGAACATGGGTCGCCATAGGCCGTGTCGTCGAAAGATGAGCCCCAACACTTGCCGAGACAGAATGCCCCTCAAGGTAAAATTTTACGATCCTAGCCAACTGGATGTTGATGTCGGTTCAACTCATTTTCAGGATGAGGCCATTCAGCCATACTGAGTCGAAAGCATTGCCTAAGTCGAAGAAAATCACCCCCGTAGTCTCCTGTCTCTCAAGGTCCGTTCTTGCGGCCTTTGTCAGCCTAAAAGCTGAAAATCCGCTGACAGGGCGGCCCTGAATCCGTACTGCTCAGCTGGCAGGACGGTCAGTCTGATCAGCTGATCTCTGAGACGGGACAATATAACCGACTCTGCTGTCTTAGATAATGTAGACAGCGGGCTTATGGGGCGGTAATTCTGGAGAAATAGCTTGTTCTTTCCCGTTTTGGGGATCATCGCGATCTTGGAAGTCTTCCAGACGGATGGAAAATAGCCCATGGCTAATATGGCGTTGATGATCGTAAGTAGTTTCTTCATCAGGTTCTTGGGCATCCTCTTCATGGCGATATTCGTGATGCCATCGTGACCCGAAGCCTTGCCGATCGTCAGTTTTGACGTAGGCGGCGATCTCCACCTCGGTCGCGGACGGAATCGCTGCCGCCGGAGCATTCGGGAGGTTATCAATACCGTCCTCAACCTCTTCCTTCAGTTCTTCATCGGAATCAAGCTCCTGCGGCCCTTCATAGATGAACTGAAGGTGTTCGGCCATCACTTCCGACTTTCCAGGGTCGTCATAAACCACCCCCGTTGGTCCCTGAAGAAGGGCAGCGGCTGTGGAGGTTGCGTTTCTTCTCATGGCCGTAGAAAGGCGCCAAAGCGACCCGTCGGCGGTAGCGAGAGACGCCACACGATCCGCCCACTGGCTTCGGCAGAACTCGCGTAAGGCGCGCAGCAAGGCGGTTTGCCGTAGAGCGATAAACTGGAGCCAAAGTCCTTTGGGCGATCTTAGGAGCCCTCCTCTTCTCAGCCAGAAGAGTTTTAATGTGGGGTGGAAGCCAATGTTCGACTGCTGTGCTCTGTAATACGTGGCCTCTCTAATAGCGGTCGTCACAATACCGATGAATTCGCTCGAGGGGAAAGATGCAATCCACTCCTGGTACGCCCGCTCCTCTGGATGACTATAGGATTATCTTCCGACGACAATTCTGGAACGGACGTAACGATGATATCATCCGCTATATTCTTCGCGATGACCAGATCTAGAATATCCGGTCTTACGCCGGTTCGGAAGAACGTTGGACCGTCTGGGAGATACACCGAACCATCGTTGGCGGAGAGGTGGTCGAAAAGTCTCCGACCAGACGACTTCTTGGTAAGGCACCCCCAGAACGGGTGCTTCGAATTAAAATCTCCAGCAGTAAGAACCAGATCGTTCCCGGCCATCAGCTGCTCCATGTCGTCGGCATCGTATCCATCGGTGGGCGGGACGTACACTGCAACGATCTTTAGTGCGTCGAAGCTTGGTGGTTGAACAAGGATCGTCACCGCATCGAGAGAGCGAAGCGGGGGCACGACAGTCAACGAGTAATCGATGTACGTCCTTATGGCGACGGCTACGCCGTCACGACCAGTGAGACGGTCTGCTCGATAGAGCGTGAAATTGACTATTTTACATTTATCACCCGGACGCAACCATGTCTCGCCGATGAGGGCGCCGTCGATGGACTCCTCCATGAGAAACGCTGTTACCTTCCCGCGCAATCCGTGTGCATTCCAGACTACCATCTTCAGCGCCGGCAAGTTATCGACTAATCCCGGATGAGCCATTAAAAATTGTTACTTCTCTCGGTCGTGCAGATTGCCTTCATTGCCTCCGCAACACTTGCGAGCTGTTGAACAAGTTTGCAGAAGACGGCGAGGACCTGGGGGACATCACTAGGTCCTGGAGAAGGTTGAACTCCTCTGCCCGACCAGGGATTGCGGACAAGATTGGTCTGCGCCTCGTTGGAACGGCTTTTTGGTGTCTTCGGTCCTGGAGGTGAAACAGCCCCAGGGGCAGCACGGGATCCCACAGCCGCCACACAAGCGTATGAACCGGTTGAACGACCGCCAACATCGGTCCTGTTGTTTCCAGGCGCCGAAGGCCTGTTCTGCCGCAGCGGAACTGGCTTAGGCTTCGGACACCTGGGCGACCGCGATAATTCGTCGGATGCTGTTCGCCACAATTGGCGCAGGTGGCAGGATCTTCCGTCACGTCACCAGGCGCCGTGGAGTGTCTCGGACCCCGTCGATCCTGTCGCTGGGCAAAAGACTGGCTCCGCACGACGTCGATTCTGTCCATGTCTTGCTGGACTCGCTTGATCTTCTTGGAGATCGGCGTTGGCAGAGGGCGCGATGTAGAGGGTTCGCCTCCGTCGACCGATCCCCTGGCAGAGGTCGAAAGAACCCTCTCGGCAGCAGCAACTGGACCCGCAAGAGAAGCAGGGCGCTTCTTGCTGCGCCTACCGCCTCGTCTGACCACTACAGTGGCATTGCGGAAGAAGGATGCGATTATATCCACCGGGAGAGAGCTGCTAGAATTGCTTTCATCGTTCTTGGAGCGATCTGGAGGACTGCGTTCTTCGGAGGCGAAGAGATTTTTCGCAATCGATCTGTCGACGCCGCGGCTACGGATAATGTCACGGAGCGCAGACGCGAAAGCGAAGATCTGATCATTCGACATGGCTTTAAGGTCTTTCATTGTATCCGCAATCGGTGGATTTGGGGTTGGAGTAAGGATCGCATCCTCTACAGAATACAAATAGTCGGCGGAGTCGGCATCCGGCGAGAAAAGTAGCGAAGCAGCTCTAAAGAACTTACAGTCCTTGGATGGCGTCCTGAACATTTTCGCAGCAACGGTCTTTTCTTACGCAGAAGAATGAGTAAGGACTAGGGTGACCCGCAGTGATATGGGGGAGAAAAAGTTCCAGAATTTTGTCAATGGGAACCCCATAAGATAATGAGTCTTTGCAGATTTTACGATAGCCAAAGTTTGAGCACGATTGGAGTATGTTAATCCGTGCCGCTGGGGGCTCAAAGTTTAAAAAAGAACTCGATTTTTGGCTGCCTAGTGAAACTTCTAATTATTTTCTCATGATGTATGAGTCAAATCATGGGCAATGTTGTTCTATGTAATATATATTCTATATATTTGTTATTACTTATACTAGAACACAGCTATAACAGCCCTTTTCATAAAAAACGTGACGAGGAAATTCTATTAAGGAAATTATGATATGACAATTTTTTCAGAGTTTGAAATGAATTATGATGGAATAAAATGACAATGCTTTTTAATAACAAATTTAAATATATTTTATTTTATTTTTATTTATAAAAAAGTGACATTGTATCGTTTGCCATCTTTAAGAAGGATACAATAATGAAAACTTTATTATACAAGTTTGCTCAAAGTGTCTTTAGAAATGTCAGGATACAGCTTTCGGCATTTGTGTACTACTTGTAAAACATATTGTTTCTGCTCCTCACCTTTCTTTGGTGAGAAGGTTATTAAAGTCTGTAATTAATATCACTCCTCGTCCTGCCACATCATTAAAGACCTTTAGTGACTTCACAATCCGCAATCCTTTCTGAAAATTTATATTTTTAGGCCAGCTACTGGGGGTTCTCTGAGAAAATCTGCATTAATATGGAAACGTTCAAAGAAATGCATGGTCGCCTTGGTAATTAAATGAGATAACCCTACATTAACCAGTTCTTCCAACTGAGGTCTTCGAAATTTGGAGTTTACAATTTTTGAATCTTCTGTCTCGGTTTCACTCAGAGTTTGGACCTTGTTCGCCATTTCTTCGTCTGAAATTGAGGTATCAAAGAAAACGAGAGCTACCAATTCTGCATTGAAATACCACAAATGGTTTGAAAATTTCTCCAAAGCTCTCTCAGAAATATCCTTGTCAATCTCCTGATAGTCCAACAAACATCACAAGAGGTCAAAGTCTTGCTTGGGAGGTGATTGTGATTTGTGGGCGTTGAACCAAGCTTTGCAATACACTCTAACGAGAAAAATACAGATAGCTTCTAGGACATTGTGTTCTTCATCACTAAGTGTGAATGAAATATACATTCCAACGAATATTTGTTTCCGAAATTTAATGTAAAAATAACAATGGAAAAGAAATACCATTAATTAAATGTTAAAATTTTACTACCTAGAATATAGCCTCACTTGTGACCTCACTCATTCGCAGTACGATCACAACTCTCCACCTGTACTACGACACGTTCCGACCAACAGCGGCACCTTCCAGCTAAAAACGACACCTTCAGACACTACATACAGTCACCTGTATTACCGACACTACCTAGGTAGCTATCCTACCGAACAACAGCGACACCTTCCGTCCAGAAGCGGCACTACATACAGAAATCTGTATTACCGACACTACGTAGGTATGCGCCTTACCGATCAGAGGGGGCGCGAATTTTGAATTTTTGAATTGCCGCAGCGATAATGTACCACATGTTCTTTGAATCGTGTAGCTATTGCGAGTCTCGACTGTCCTATATATGCTTTATCGCATTCACTACAATCAATTTTATAGATACCCGACCGTTATTCCGAAACTGTTTTGTCTTTCGGATTACCTAAAAGATTTTTTAAGGTGTTTTTAGATGTCGAGCATACCTTCATGTTTTGTTTTTCTAAAATATTGTTAATCCCTTTTGAAATCTTATGATGCGGTAGTTTTATAAAATTCTTTTCCCGCGTAACTACCGGGGACAAAGTCGTTTAATTTCTTATGTGGGCTTTTCTTTTAATTCTTTCTAATCGTTTTTTAACATCTCTTACGAAGTAACCGTTGTATATAACTATCTTTTGATATATTCTAATTCTTTTCGAAACCTATATTCTGTGAGCGGGAATTTAACTAACCTATTGAGTAAGAAATTGATAAACGACATTTTATGTTGCATGCAATGGTTCGAGTCCGCCATTATAAACCTCTTAACGTTTGTAATTTTCGTGTAGACGTCCACTTCTAATTTATTATTACTATTGTTTCTGATAACTAAACTATCTAAAAATGGGAGGCGATTATTCACTTCTTCTTCTATCGTAAACTTAATTGTGTAGAATTTTGAATTTAGTTGTCCTATGAAATTTTCAACCGAGCATTTCCTGGTGTCGAAAACGGCAAAAATATCGTCCACACTCTAGGAAAATATTCACTATCTCTCTTCATCGCCATTTCGAAATTACTCATAAATAAATTAGCAATGAAAGGAGATAAGGGGTTTCCCATGGCTGTGCCTTCCTGTTGTATGTACATTTTGTTATTAATTTGAAAATAATTTTGTTTCATACAAAGAGAAGTCAACCTTTTATATTCAGTTATTCGTACGTCGTCGATATTGTTCATTCTAAGAAAATCCACTAAAAAGTCTAAACTTTCATTAATCGGTACGCTGGGGCAGAGTGAACAAACGTCGAACGAAATTAGAACTTCGCCTTCTTCCAATTGCATTCCGTTGATCTTATTCACGAAATCTACTGAATTTTCAATATCTAAGCTATCAGTCCTCCTATGCAAAGTTTTAAATTCGTTTATTAGCCACTTTGACAACTTATAAGTAGGGGAGTTGATACACGATACTGTTAGGTAATCCGAAAGAAAAAACAGTTCCAGAACAACGGTCGGGTATCTATAAAATTGATTGTAGTGAATGCGATAAAGCATATATGGGACAGTCGAGACGCGCAATAGGTACACGATTCAAAGAACATGTGGCACATTATCGCTACGGCAGGATAGACTCGTCAAGTACCGCGAGACATATGCACGACACGGGGCACGACATAAAAATGGAAAATTTGAGATTGATAAGACAAGTCGATTCACCGCGAGAACTCGATGCATATGAAGCTATACACATACACAAAAATATGAACCTTCTACGTCGGGACGCGGGACCGATTTAATCTAGTTTATTCCGATTATTATAACCAAACGAAAGAATTAAGTAATATTGCTCAGAGAAGGGCAACTAGCTTTTTAACTTTAATTTCATTTCTTCGGCCATTAACCAATTTATTCACACAATGTACTTGTAAATCTTTTATTTTTTCAAACTTCGTGTTAGCAGGTATTTTTTCCCTTGACCGTCCACTTGACATAGTATGTAGCCATTTACGGAGGTGAAAGGGGTCCTAGACGTCACCCAGCGGGAAAAGATTTGTTCATGCACACATATGGTCACAGTAAAAAGTGGGGTAAAAATGCATGTTTTAGAATTATTAATGATAGAAATTTGTCACTTCGGTTTATACGGTTGTTGAAGATGCTTGCCTCGGGCTAGCGAAACACGTGTCACCGATTTTATTATAAACAATTGTGTGGTAAGGAGTTTACCGATATGATATTTGTGTCTTTATTTATTTTACGTAAATATACAGCAACGAAGATATGTAAAAAGCAATTTTATACATTACTGTTGTAATTACATTATCCGAGTTTTCGTTTATCCGATGCAGGTCGCCCCCGTTACCTCGGATAACTGGGATTGTACTGTTCTTAATTTTTAAATTATCTTTGTGTATATACAGTACCGCTCATAGGATTTGGGACAAGTGAATAAATTATGTTAAGCGTTAAATAAAAGTTATTAGGAATGGCATAAGATACATTTCTCAGAACTATAATTAAAATGAGTCATTCTTGGAAGTTTTTGATAAACCTCCAACATTTTCTTATGATGAAGTCTTTACGGATAAATATATAATTACATTGCAAGTACAACATATAAGTTCAATTAAACTGATTGGGGACCATCGATAAGTTCTATTTCACTGCCTGCGCAAGGTTTTGCACTGTATGTAAACTATTACAAAGATAATAAACGCATCAGTTCCCATAGAGAGAATTATGGGTGTGTCCGTAGAGATCCTTCTCAAGGAGTTACAGGAGGAATTAATGTAATTTGGATTCTATCTTGAATTGCCTGCCTCATACGAGGTGTAAGGGGTAGATGCCACTCTCTCTCGTGAAGATGCCACGGTCCTCCTGTAAGGAGGTGTGTTGATTAGCTAACGGTCAAATTCCTCGGTGTCCAACTGTTGCCAGGCACAGCCAACAAACTACAAGAGCTGCAGTGGCTTCCTGCGTTCAAGACCCAAAGCTCAGCACACTCTCCTGCCACTCTTTCGGCCAAGAGTTTACGGAAGCACTTCTCCAAAGTGCAATACATCAGTACGACCAGCCAACTGAGTTGCCCTAGCTCCTCCAACAATCTTAACGTTTTCGGGGCTTCCATGCTTCAGCAATTTCAACAAATTCCAGCTGTCATACAGCAGTTGCAGAGAACGATCCCGTGAAAATATATGCCGGTTGAATTATGAATAATTTAATCAACATAAATCAACAAATAAGAATAAGGAGACTGTGGTTAAAATAATATACAAAATAACTAAATTATCCTTACCACACCTTTCGGAAATAATTCCAGATACGTATTTCGGCAACTAAATTGGCTAATTTTATTTATTTTATATAAAAGAACTATTATTATTATTATTATTATTATTATTATTATTATTATAAATCAATAGGGTAAGTCCAGACTGGTCGTCTGGAACGCTTGTAACATCAAAGACAAGATGCTTGAGCTTAGAGACGTTCTCGTGCGAGAATTATACTCATACTGTCGTCGATTCACTTCACCAGAGGGCAAAGGAAGAATTAACTGTGCGATATCAAAAGAACAGATATGGAATATCCCTCAAGAAAAGTGGAGAAACACTGGCGATAATACAATAAAAAAATTAATTGATCGGATGCCGAGAATTGTAGCAGCAGCTCTAAAGTCAAAAAGGAGTATTGTTTTATGAAAATAAGGTTGAAATTACTTCTTTTATATATAGTGATCCAGATTGATTGACGTGTGCCGCTCTATACTAATATGACATTTGCCGCTCTACATGCATGCGTTTAACGATAAATTCCATAGGCGCGCCGACAATCCATTTCTTTTGTTACTCATACCTATCTGTAATTTGTATAACTCTTTTAAAACAAAATGTAAATCAAACGATCGGAGCAATCTATAAAACTTGCACTAAAACGCTAATAAAATGACAACTGACAATTTTATCCCCTATCACAAAAGCGCTGATCATCGAAACGAAATAATACGAATCATAATTGAACTATTAACTTTCGCTTGGAAAGTAGTTTCGATAATAAAACAACAATTTGTGGGTATAAATATATATACAGGGGCTAAACAAAAGTTAACAAAGAAATAAAGATATGGAGGATGATATCTCGAAGGATATAGGAATAAAAAGAGGTAGGGAGCATGATGAGACTTACGAAATATTCAAGAAAAGCAAGAAATTAGTAAGAACACCACAAAAGAGAAAAGATGGGGAAGGAGAGCTAGTGAGTATGATGAGAGAACTGGTGAGAGACCTGAAGGAAATAAAGAGAGATCATAAAAAGTACCAGGACGAGTTAAAAGTACTGAGAGGGGAGAATGAAAAATTGAAGACAGAAAATGACATAATGAAGAAACAAATGAGAGATATGGAGAAAAGAATGTACAAAATGGAGAAGACAATATCAAAGAAAAACACAATGCAGGTAAATGTAAACATAAAGGAAGTGATAAAGATGGGAGAGGCAGTATACAAGATGGAGTTGGAAAGTGCTAGGAATAAAGACGCAGTGATGAGAAATAAGAGTAAACTTAGACAAATAAAGGAACGAATATATATAGACAACGAGTTAACAAAAGGCGAACAAGAAATACAGAGGAAGCTTAAACAAATGGAAGATAAAGCGAGAAAATACGGGAAAACAGTGAAGATGGGGTATCAAAGAATTATAATTGAAGGAAGGGAATATAGATGGGATAGAGAGAAAGGGGCACTGGTTCAGAGCGAACAGGAAAACGAGGATAGAAACGCAAAAACCTAAAAGAGGAAGAAAGAGCGGAAGAACGAGGACGACCTCGGCAAACGAGAGGGAAACGGAAAGCCAAAGGAATTTCAAAAAGGTTAATCCAAGGAAAGAAAGGGGAAAGGATAAGGAGAGGAAGGTATTTAGATTAGGAACATGGAATATTAGAAGTTTGAACGGTAAAGAAATAGAAATTGCAGAGGAATTTGAAAAAGCAGCACTGGATGTATTGATAATATCAGAAACAAAGAGAAAAAATCAGGGAATAATAGAATTAAAGAATGAGCATATTGTACTGAGAATTTAGTTAATTTTCTCCAAAGTAAATTGCATCGGTCTAGCTCGTAAATAATGATATAAAAGCATAAATTATAACAAATTATGTTTATAAATTTTTGGAAATATTGAACATAAAATCGAAATATTTACCTATTTAGTGTGTGTTAATGTATAAATGTAATTTCTTTTTTATCTCCTCTCTTCACTTCTTTTCTCGACGCAGCTTTATGGATTCTTCCCTTTTATAAATTCTTTCTTCTTCTGTATGGTGAGGTTCTTTTTCTTACTAATACATCTTCTTAAAACCCTTTTCTTTAATATAGTTTTAGACTTATTTATTGACTTTTCTATATTATCAATTAAAATTGTCGTTAACCAAACAAACTTTTATTTCTTCTTGAAACCAGGACTACATTGCTGTCTTTCCCCGTTGTCCCCGAAACGAAACTTTAATTCACCTTGACTTCAGTTCATCCATGCATTTCGCTGTTATAGAAACCTGCACTGTACGTCGATGTATTCTTGGTTATTTCCAGTAAATTTATTTGAATTCTTGTAATGTAAATGTTGTATGTAATGTGTTTTGAATGTTAACAATGTTTTTAAATATATCCATTAATATATGCTTGTTATAAAATATTTAACAAATTTTATTTCTGGTGACATTTGTTATACTACAATGTCCTAATCAAAAAGGAAATTAGAAACTTAGTAACTAGGTGGGAGGTAATTAGTGAGAGAATGCTGTTAATATAAGTGCAATGTAAGACACATTAGAAAACAATCGTAACCATATATGGTACTGATGAAAACGAAAAAGCTGAGAAAAAGATAAATTTTGGGAATATCTGGCATACGCATTACAAATGGCAAAAGGATAAATATTACTAGCAGGTGATTTTAACGGAATAGTGGGAGTAAAAGATGATACATATACAACAGTAATTTGAAAGTATGGTGAAGTAACTAGAAATAATAATGGAAAAGGGCTGTTAGAGTGTTGTATTGATAATGATTTAATAATAACAAACACGTGCTATGAACATAAGGAAATACACAAATTTACAAAAGTGCAACCAGAGAGAAGGGAAACGTCCATAATAGATTACATATTAGTGGAAAGAAACAATAGGAGAAGAGTATTGGATGTACGAGTTAAGAGAAGTTATGAAATAAACAGTGATCATTATTTACTGATTGCAAAAATTAAAGAAAATGAGGAAGAAATAAAAGATAATAATAAAGGAAAGGTAAATAAAATATATGAAAGTATAAAAACATATAAGTTGAAGAATACAGAGAAAGCAAAAAATTATGAAAGTTTAATATCTAGCGAAATAAACAAAATACAGGAAAAAAATAAGAGAAAGTGTATTAGAAGAAAAATGGGAAAAATTTAAAAATATAGTAATTCATGCAGCAGGAACAACGTGTGGAGTTTTTAGGAAAAGTAAAAACAAAAAACAGACAGTATGGTGGACAAAGAAAATAAATGATAATAGAAATAGATGAGATTAAAATCAAAAAGAATTATGGAAGAAACATTTAAATAATATAAATACAGCAAATTATGAAGAATATAAAAGACAAAGAAGTAAAGTTAAACAATTGGTACTCCAAGAAAAGCAAAAGAAGTGGACAGAGTTGGGAGAAACGGTGGAAAAGGACAACAAGGCAAATCAGAAACTGTTTTACAAAGCAATTAAAAACTGTAGAAAAGACTGAAATATAAACACAATGGTAATTAAAAAGAAAGACGGAGTAATACTAACAGAAGAACAGATGGAAAGAATATTACCAACAACTACTAAATGTAGAAAAGGAAACAACAGTATATCGAGAACAAGAAAAAGAGGATAGAAATGAAGGAAAAGAAGAAATAGATAAAGAAGTAATAGAGAGTGAAATAACAAGAGCAGAATTAGATGGGGCAATTAATAGTTTAAAGAATGGTAAAGCAGCTGGATAAGATAAGATCACCACAGAAATGATAAAATACATGGGTGATATGGGGAAAGGATTGCTACTGCAACTATATAGACAAGCATGGAGGGGGGGAGAAAAAACGCCAGATGAATGGAGAATAGGGCTAATATTACCGATACATAAGAAGGGAGATAGTAAAGGCTGAAACAACTATAGAGGAATAACACTTAAGTACAGCAACTAAAATTTATGAAGAAAATTATAGAGAAAAGCTAAGGAGAATAGTTGAGAAGAAGTTAGATGGGTCACAAAGTGGATTCAGAAATGAGCGTAGTATACAGGACCATATTTTTACAATTAAAGAAATAATAAGTGGAATGCAGAAAAGACAGTTTACCTAACATTTATGGATATGGAGAAAACTTTTGATAGGGTACCTAGAGCGAAAATTTGGGTGTGTTAAAAAGGAAAAAGGTGTGATAAGGAATAATATGGTATCAGAAAGCTTTACTACGGTAGAAGGGGTTAGACAGGGTGGAGCACTGAGCTCTCTATTGTTCAATTGTTCAATATATATGGATGAAACAGTAAAGGAAGCAAAATTAAGAAGTAAGCCGATAAATATAGTATATAGAAAACCTGAAACAATAGAGTTGTCAGAATGTTTATTTGCGGATGATGTAGCCATTATAGCAGGAAGTGTGAAAGAATTGGAGGAAAACCTGGTAACGTGGAATGAAACTTTGGAAAAACACGGAATGAAACTGAATAAGGATAAAACAAAAATACTAGTGGTCGGTAGGAACAAGGAGAAAGTGAAGATAAAGTCAGAGAGAGTAGAAATAGAAGAAAGTATAAATACCTAGGTGTAATATTGGAAGAAAGTGGCAAGCAAGAAATGGAGATAAACCATAGAATAGAAATAAAACTAATAAACTGTATTAGGCAATAAACAAAGTTCTCGTAAATAACAAAGAAATAAGCAGACAAACAAAATTAAGTGTCTATAAAACAATATACTACTTACTGTACTAGTATATGGGAGTGAATCGTGGAATCTGACGAAAAAGGAAAAATAGAATGCATGCAATGGAGATGAAATTCCTAAGAGTTAAAGGGGTAACAAGAAAAGACCGCATAAGAAAGACAACAATAAGAGAAGATCTGGGAATGGAATCATGAGAAAACTACATTGAAACAAGGCAGCTGTGTTGGTGGGAACACTTACAGAGAATGAGTGAAGAACAGTTAAGAAAATCTGGAAAACAAAAGGTGACGATAAGCAGTGAGCAGCAATGATGGCGGAGGTATTGGAGCGGAGAGGACATGGAAGGACGCCAAGGAATTAGCAATGAATAGGAAAGAGTGGAAGAAATTTAGTAGAGGAGAAACAGAAGCCTGAAAAGGTAAAATACATACACCTTAGCGTAGAAGGGGAAACCGATTATATATATATATGTATATACCGTGTGTCCCCGGATTGACTTCACTATAGGTATAATTAATCCAAAATTTTGGAATCTCGTTTTGATGTTTTGGGATCCCGGCCTGCTTGGTCTGAAAAGAATTTCATGAACATTTTTTACTTTTTAAAATCCAATATGGCCGTGACAACTGAGAAAAATCATTTTATGTTGAAGTAAAGCGCCATTTCGGTCAATAATACGGCAAATTGTTATTAAGAAAAGTTGTTCAGAATAGGAAATTGTGTCCACATGAAAAATTTCACAAATATCGGAACACTTTGATTAAATCAGTATTTGATTTGTGGTCTTGCACACAACCACACAACCACACAAACAAGTATTCTGTGTAAATAAAAGAAATGCATTATTATTAACTGTCATTAAGATTACAGTGATATCTAAAATAATCTGTTTGAAATCAATTATTTATCTTTTATTGTTTGTGAATAACTTGTTCGTTAGTTTCCTAATTTAAAATGTTGACCTTAGAACAGTGTGTTTATCTAACCAAGTGTTATGGGTTGGGAGAAGCATCTTATTCGCATGCTATTGATAAGTTTCATGAGAAATTTCCAATAGTAACAATTTCTGTTAATGGATTAAAAACCTTGTAAAAAGTTTACGGAAACTGGAAGCGTGGTTAATGTAAAGAAAAAGAAAATGGTTCATGATCATGACGATGCTGCTACACTGTTGGTGAGAGATTCCGTAAATATTAATCACCGGCTATCATTGAGAAAGCGGTCTGCTGAATTATCAATAAGTAAATCGCACGTACACAGAATTCTCCAAGAAAATAAAATTCGACCATTTAAACCCATTTCCAATCATAAATTAGAAGCTGGGGACGATGGTCGTCGACTGCTGTTTTGTTTTTGGATTGGAGAAAAATTTTGGAAGATAGATATTTTTATAAAAAATAATCTTTACGGATGAATCTACCTTCACAACAAATGGCGTTGTGTCTTCGCAAAATTGTAGATACTGGTCTCATGAAAATCCACATGTTCGTACAATAACTAACAGTCAACATTATAAGAAAGTCAATGTATGGTGTGCAATAAGATAAAATTATTGGTCCTTTCTTTTTCGATACTACTTTAAACCAACATCGTTATTTGGACATGCTCGAAAATTTTTCTTACCTGCTATGGAAGACGTCAATTTAGAAAATTTTTATTTTCAAGAAGACGGATGCCCAGCACATTCAACTCGCCTTGTAACACATTTTTTGAACCAGCACTTTCACGAAAGGTGGATTGGACGATATGGTCCAATGCATTGGCCAGCCAGATCGCCTGATTTGACCCCTTCAGATTTTTATTTATGGGGATACTTGAAACAAAAGGTTTATTCATGCGATCTTCATGATGACCTTCAATTATTAAAACAGAAAATCAGTGATGCTATAGATGAAATTAACGCAACAAGCATAACAAAAGTATTTGAGGAGTTTCGGGTTAGAGTGATGAACGATGTGCCGATCGTGGAGGAACTCACATTGAATAATTGTCATGTATTTTCTTTTTTTTAATAAAATACTTTATTAGAAACATACATGTTTTTGGCAACTTATTACAGAATACATAGTTGACACATCAAATACTGATTTAATCAAAGTGTTCCGATATTTGTGAAATTTGGACACAATTTCCTATTCTGAACAACTTTTCTTAATAACAATTTGCCGTATTATTGACCGAAATGGCGCTTTACTTCAACAAAAAATGATTTTTTCTCAGTTATCACGGCCATATTGGATTTTAAAAAGTAAAAAATGTGCATGAAATTCTTTTCAGACCAAGCAGGCCGGAATCCCAAAACATCAAAACGAGATTCCAAAATTATATATATAACAACAATACAGTTGTCACGCGACAGACAATCATTCTAGATCATTCGTAATTATTATTTAAATTGTAAATGCTCGTTTAACGTCTTTTTGTTTCCATTCGTTTTTACAGTGAACGGTAATGTGTATTATGAATATCCCAAGAAGTGAGCGCACGCGTTAGCTTTATAAAAATAACATTGTTCTTCAGTCCTTCGTATACATCAGTACAAAGAATTTCGTTACTGCCTCCTTAGAGAACGAGACGCAATGCAGGAGACATTTAATTCTTGAAATTTATTGAAAACCATTTTTGATATTCCTTCAGTAATTTATTATTTGCTCCCGCAAGATGTAGGAAGGTTGGAATGAGGAAACTATCCCTAGCACTAATGGATGGTCCACCTCCAAACCTATACGGGGAGGTTGGTATGCAGGCCTGTTAGTGTGATTCGCCAAACTCTTACAATGTACGTTGCTGACTTAATTGATGGGGGTCAATTCCCTCTTATTGTATTTGATTTAGTGAAGTTTAACTATTGTAGTGCTCATGAATAGAATATCTCATGTAAAACAGTGGATTTGGCATGAGCATCCGACACTACTCAAAGCGTGACCACAAATCATATCATTTATTTCTTTTTCACGAACTGAGGATTATATATGCACATACTATATACAGTAAAACCCCGTTTATCGCAACACCCGTTTATCGCAACAAATTTCTCGCTTGGCTTGTTTGGCATCCAAGTCATCCATCATCTCTGGTTTAGCAGCGTAAACTAGGGACTTCACTTATCCTCACAGAAAATAAACTAAAGGTGTTAAATCACACGATCTTGGAGGCCAATTCACAGGTCCATTACTCAAAATTATGCGCTCATTGGATGTTTCCTTCAATAAATTGATTGTGCCGCACCCTGTGTGATGCCACAGCTCTTCCACATTAATTCCATTCAATTGGCGAACGTAAAGTCTGTAATCATAGATTTATAGCGTTCTCTAATGACCACCAGTCCATAAAGCATACCAAACAGTGACTTGTGGATGTAGCGGCGCGGCAATAATGGGCTGTGGATTTTCTTTACTCCAAATGCGGCTTTTGCTTTTGCTTGCTGACGTAACCATTCAACCAAAAATGAGCCTCATCGCCATACTAAATTTTGTGATGAAAATAAGGATCAAGAGCAATCATGTTTTCGGCACATTCACCGAAGGTACGACGCACACGATGGGCAAGCGACTTCAATTCTTGTACGAGCTGGATCTTGTAAGCTTGTAAACCAAAATCGTCCATAAAATGGGTCGATACAGCTGCAATTGCTGTGTACGATGATGAATTGACTCATGCGTGTCCTCCTCAATGCTACGCTCCACACCAACAATAACTTCTTCGGTGCGCACTGTACGACGTGTCCGCGGATATATATCATCAATTAGAGTATGAGTGGTGTGAAAACGATCCGTGGTTATTCGAATTACTGCATCGGATGGACGATTATGTCGACCGTAAAATAAATGTAGGGCACGGTAAGTTTGACGAGCGAAACCACGGTTCTCGAAATAAATTTGCACAATTTGCAAGCGTTGTTCAGGCGTAAGTATATTTATGGTGAAATGGCAAACCAAACTGAGTACAAATCAGCTATCAGCTATCAAATTCGCTGTCGCTGGAAAGACTTGACGATTAGAAAAAATTACTCTAAAAAAGGCACCATGTACTATTGCGGCAACAAAAATCGGGACAAGTCTTATAGGCTATTTTGATTGTTTTTTAGTTGTATAAACCAGTCGTTTGTCATGTTCACGTCAATCATCTTATCTAATGTCAAAACTAGTTTACCCACGAACGCAAGAAAATTCTGTTAAATGCATTTATTTGAAATAAAAATCTTGGAAACAAATCTTCTTTTAATGGAAGCAATAAATTAATCTAGTATTTTTAGTTATTTTTTACCACGGTATCAAATGGGTTATTCCTTGAACAACTGAATAAGATTTTCTTTTTCCATGAAATTCCGTACTAATTTACGACCAGAACCACTTTGCCTTTCTACAGTTCCCAGTTGTAGTCATTTATTTCTAATGTTGTGTGCGCCTTTGGGCACTCCAAATGTATTACCTAGCCTTCTTATGGACCATTCTTCCCCAAGTAATGTAATTATTTCCATTTTTGCAGTAGCACTTAAATGCGACATAATGACATATGTCAATAATGATTTCAAAATGACATAACTTTTGACAAGGCAAAAGTCAGATTTAAACTACATTATTTTAAGTGTTCCATTTTTTGTTGCCGCAATAGTACATATATGGTTTCGAGCTGTTGAATGAAACTTGTTTCATATACATATATGTGTGAAATAAAATAACACGTGGATATTACAAAAATCTTTTCGTTTACAAATTTTGTAAAAACTAACTTTCCTTCAACTGTTCCCAATAATTTTGAAAATTGGTAATTTTAATTTAAAGCGCATAATTTTAATTCGCATAGTTTTAATTTAAATCTTCTATGTATATAAAAAAGGAGGCGATTTTGGGCTTACGTATGTCGCCGCATCACGCTCAAACGCGTCGACCGATTTAAACCAAACTTATACACAAGGTAGCTGTTGGGACCCATATGGTTTACTTTAAGTTTGGTTGAAATCAGAAATCGCATGTGTGCGATAAATAAATTTCAAGATACCATAAATAGCCGCCACGTTATTAGATGATGGTCGCACAGTTCACTCTGCACTAAAGTTACCCATCAATATGAATGTCAATGAAAATCCCACGTGTAATATTTCCAAAAATTCTGGAATGGGAAAAGTTTTACAACAATGCCAATTAATTGTTTGGGATGAATGTACAATTGCACATAAGAAATCAGTAGAAACATTGGACAGGACTGTACAAGATTTACGCAATGGTCAAGCAATATTTGGTGGCGCTTTGATATTATTGGCTGGTGATTTCCGTCAAACATTGCCTGTGATTCTTCGTTCAACACCAGCAGATGAAATAAAGGCATGTTTAAAATCAACTCATTTGTGGAGACACGTACAAACACTCACTTTGACTACAAATGTGCGAGTTCAAATACAAAATGATCCATCGGTCGATGCATTTTCTACGCAACTACTGGCGATAGGAAATGGACAAATTGCTATTGATCGTGCTACTGGCTTAATCACTTTGCTCGATAACTTTTGCAATTTCGCACCAACAAAACAAGAATTGGTCCCAAGTATTTTTCCAAACATTGCGCAAAATTATACATTGGTAAGCTGAAAGAGCGATACTGGCTACGAAAAATAAGGACGTTGGTGCATTGAATGCAGATATTTTAGCCCATGTTCCTGGCGAGGTTGTAACATATCAATCAGTTGACACGGTTACAAATCAAGATGTTACTGTTAATTATCCCACAGAATTTTTGAATTCATTGGATTTACCAGGTTTTCCATCTCATCGTTTACAATTAAAAGTTGGTGCTCCCACTATTATGCTCCAAAATTTAAATCAGCCTCGGGTGTGTAATGCGACCACATTAGCAGTCAAAAGGGTTATGCATAATCTCATTGTAGCAACCATTTTAAAAGGGAAATTTAAAAGCGAAGATTTATTCATTCCGCGTATTCCAATGATTCCACAAGATCTACCATTTGATTTCAAAAGACTCAAATTTCCGATACGTCTTGCGTTTGCTATGACAATAAATAAAGCGCAAGGGCATCATTGGTATTGTGTGGAATTAATTATATGTATCGTGTTCACGTGTAGGCAAGCCATCAGTTCTCTTTATTTACACTACAACTCAGGGCAAAACAAAAAATGTTGTTTACGAAAGAGCTCTGCCATAGTTTAAGTTAAAACATAGGATTTATGTTGTAAACAAATAAAAATAAAAGTAGATGAATATAAGCCAAAAAATCAACTTTGTTAAAAGCCAGTGTGTTTCATTTCTTATTTTGAAAATTTCTTATTTTGTTTTGCCTGGCAAAGCAGAGACAGGGTCCGCTAGTATATACTACATATATGTTAAAGACGCACATCTCCCCAACTTATTTTGCATGCGCACGAATATCTTGTGCATTAGTAATTAAGTATTTATGTTGTTATTATTAACATTGCGTAACTTCTTACCTGATTAGTAAATTCACGGAGTCAAAAACCGACTAAATAGTTTTTTAGATAGCTGAAATGAATTCGTATGTTTATTATTTTTACACAAGTGAATGAGTAAAGGTCAACAAATCATTTATTTACAAAGTACGTCATACATCACTAGAATACAACCAGTAGTAATATTGATACGTGTATTGTACATACATGTGTATATATATATATATATATTTATTTGAACATAGATATATAGGTTATGTTTAGAACATGCCTGCTTTTAAGACTCATCTGTTATATATACACACATATATCCATGTACCTTATTACGTTTGATGAAAATAGATACTTTTAAAAATATATGCATACATGCGCGTACATATACTTTCAACATAAAACGGATACTAAATGTGTACTAAAATTAAGGGATTGTAGAGTACCCGAGTTTTGCTTCCGAACACCTGTGCGCAGCCTGTCTCTCTCGCCGTCTTTCTCGTTTTGTATGCCATCGTCGATTTACCTAGCTCAAATTAAATGTGTGTGTCGTTTCTGTAGTACTACAGTTTCATGGAACTATAAATGGAATATTTACTGAATATCTATCGAAATGAAATTTTTTATTATAATACATTATACTAAAGTGTATATATCTATCCTTAGATCCTTACAAGATATATAACTTACACTACACTTACATACAAATCAAATTCCACAAATCGTCTATTAGGTAATTAGAGATAAATAATAGGTAAAATAAATTTTAGATGACTGTGATGTATGCTTTATGTGGTGTGTATGACTAAATACATTGGGCAAATTGGCAGACAACTTTCTATCAGTGGCGCTCGTCCGGGGAGGCTAAAGAGGCTATTATTTTTAGTAAAATTTTGTTTATTATGTATTAAAACAATGTTTAAGCATTGGCTATATACTAACATAAAGCAATTTTTATAACGAATTTATAATAAATAGTATATCTATTCATTACTTAATTTAAAATTGCAAACAAATTTCCAGTAATGCATGAAATTTTAGTGCACGCACTATAATAGCAAGCGAAGAGGCTATCGACAAATCTGGCCCCGCGCCGATATTATTAGGTTCGTTCCAACACAGCACAAAAGCAGCTTGTGGATCGTCCGATTTGGCGTTCCAAATTTTCTTTGCGCATGTACCCGACGATTCAAAAACTGGTTTTGCGGTATGTTGGAACGAACTTTATATCATCGCTACAACCGATGCGTCCTCGTAAGTGCATGTGTACTTGTACAGGGCGAAAACGTATGCGCGGAGGTTTGGGCTCCAGTCAGATCGTACGAGATCGGCAAGTTGTCGTTTTGCTAGGTCATACATAGAAAATGAATAAAATTAACGAAATAGGGAGCTGCAAAGATGTCGACCGGTTGGTAAGAAATCCTTTAGTTGTGTTGAAATTACACATTGTACAGAAAATTGAAAAATCTCGATCTAATTTATCTTTAGTATCTAACAACGGCAATCGGCAAATCGTGGTTACAGGTCATTGTTATACGCTATATGTGATTGGTTAACAGGTTCAATTAAACGGGAAAGATTATTTTGTTGGCCATGTCTACTTTTTTGTAACCAAACTTAAACGTGATGGAACAAAATATTGCTACTGCTATAGACAGCAAGATACAATAATAATAATAATAATATGCGTATATGCGTAATATATAATACATAGGTTATAACATGTCAATGTAATATGTAATACATAATAATATTAACATTAATACGTGATACATGGTAAAATAAAAGCAAAGTAATTTTACAGATGGTTATAAAATATATCCTCATATATTTCATTTGCATCAATGGCACAGTGCACTAAAGGAGCGTTGAGCAAAATGTTGGTTCTTGCTGTGTCGATTGCAAACGTTGGATGGTATCTCGCTGACAATCTGGGCACGCAGAAGTTGATCCGAGATAGTAAACATGGAGAGTCAATTCTATTATTAACAAGCCCGTAGATAAATTCGGCACCAGATAATTTCCTGCGTTCTGCCAGTGAAACAAAGTTGTATCGCTGTAGGAGATAGGTGTATGCAGTGTCGCGGCCGGGGTATACGCTATCAGATTTATAACAGAGGTATTTCAGAAACTTCTACCTTTGTACCTTTTCGATTATTTCTTTGTATATAGAACAAAGTGGTTGCCATACAACCACTCCATATTCCAATTTAGACCTCAGTAAGGAATTATAAAGTGATATCAGAGCCGTGGTGTTTGTAAAGTCTCTCGACAAACGGAAAATAAAGCCAACATCCGAAACATGTTGTGGGAAGGAGAGTTGGCTATCGAAAGTGATACCCAAATCTCTCACCATTGATTTGCGTATTATAGCAATCCCCTGACAGTATAGCAAGAGTATACCATATGGGACTTCCTAGCATAAGATATCACACTACACTTATCAACATTCAGACTCAAACCATTTGCGTCACACCACAATACGACTCTATCCAAACTGTTCTGCAAGATATTAACGTCACCTTCGCTGGATATGGACGAGTATATTTTTAAATCATCTGTGTGCTAATGCAGAACAAGGAATGGAAGAGACTAGATAATTAATGAAAATGTTGAACAATAATGGTCTCAGGTTAGAACCTTTGGGTACGCCAGAGCTCGATATGTAGGTAGTAGATTTATAGCCGTTCAAACAAACGTGGTTAGGTCGATCGCACAAATAGCTTGATAAAAGCTGTAAGAGAAGTCGGACAAAACCAAAAGCACTAAGCTTCTGAAGCAGTACCGAATGATCAATGCTATCAAACGCTTTGGTGAAATCCGTGTAAATGACATCCAACTGCCCTCCACGGTCCAATGTTTCCGCAATATCCTGAGTAGCTATTGCAAGATTTGTGGTAGTAAATCGCCCAGTCATAAAACCATATTGTCGAGGTGATATATATAGGTGTACCTGGCTCATGATTACACCATAAAGTAGCTGTTCGAATATTTTGGAAAAGTTAGTGAGGATGGATATAGGCCTCTAATTTTTAACGTCTGCTGAATCCCCTTCTTAAATACCGGAGAGATCCTTGCCATCTTCCACATTGTTGGGTATTTTGATGTTTTAATTGATAAGTTGAATAGCTTGCTCAACGGCAAAGAAAACACACAGGCACAATCCTTCATCAACAAACTGGGGATGCCATCGTCACCAGCTGTAAATTTATTCGGCAATTTCCGAGCATAGGAAAAACTTCGTCAGCACCAATAGGAGAAACGGAGACGGGTGGGATATTAGTTGGTATATTTGGTAGTTCAGACATGTCGCTTGATGGCCGATATACGGAGGAAAACATAGTTCCGAAGACATTAACTATCTCCTGGGGTGCAGTGTATTCTGTATCGTTAAAGTAAACTTTACCGGGTATTCTGGTGGACCCTTGTTTCGACTGAACCAACTGCCAAAAAGCTTTAGGTTCTTCGGATATTCTGTTTCCAACAGCAATCACATAATTCCTGTATGCAGTCTGAATATCAAATTTCAACTGCCTGCGTAAGTCTTCAAATTTAGTTTTATACTCTGCATTTCCGGTAGATTTCCATCTATGATGATATTGCATCTTTAATTTCAAATTTTGTTTTATTCTATGCGTGAACCAGAAAGGAAACTTTACTGTCTTACTGCCAATTTTTAAAGGAATGTACCTATCGAAAGTTGAGAAGATCTTTGTATAAAACTCATATATCGCAGAGTCTACATCATAATGGTTATCGATGAATGACCAGTCTAGTGCAACCTACTCGGAATATAATTGGTAATAATTCGCTTTTCTAAAATCGTAGTGGCGATTATCGTTGCTAGAAAACAAAGACGGTTTGATAGAATATCTGCTTTCACACTCCGCATATAAAGACGGATGATGATAGTCCTCAGAAACAAGTGGTTGCTGGTTGCTGCACAATTAAATTAGAATTTAGATTAGATAGTACTAAATCCAGCAGTCTATCATTACGATTAAGTTAAATGTATATATATATATATATATATATATATATATATATATTTCGTGACCTCTTGATACTTATCTTATATGATGGATCTCTACCACTAATAGGTCAATAAAACAAGGCTGGTTTGAACGATAGTTATATTTTCAGAACGTTTACAAACGTTTTCGGAACACCTTCTTCAGTGAAAATATAACTAGATAAATATATAAGCAAACATTTGTTTTTTATTTGGGAACTATCAACAAATTAACTAATGACTAGGATTTCTTGATATAGAGGATGTGTAAACAACTTTTATATATACATAAATTATAAAAACTAAATTAATGCGTAAACATACATACATATTAAGTAAAACCTTATATCAAAAAATCTTTGTCGAAATCTTAACAATTCTGTTCAAGGACTAGGGAAAACCCAAATTTAAAAAACCTAGCCAAAGGTTTCCTTCTTAAGAAATGTAAATGTCATTTTAACAAATTGCTATATACATTACTTAAATTTTGAATATCGGTCCTGAAATTAATAGTTCTAGTGTCTTTCTGTATATTTATCATTTCATATATTAGTCGTTTTTTATAATTATTCTCTGTTTTTAATAAAATTGTGTTTTCAAAATCAAAGTAATGCCCAAGATCTTTTCTAATGCTTTGTTACAGCGGTTATTGCACCAAAATCATTATTTAAAGAATACTTATGGCTATACAACCTTTTCTTTAAATATAGTTTTGTCTGACCGATGTAACAACCATCACAGTCTTTACAGTTTATTTTATAAACTACATTACTCTGATTTTGTTTAATTATTTTAGATTTAGTATTAGTAAAAAGAGATCTGTTACTATAACTTGGAATGAAAGTACTGTTTATGTTGTTTTTATTAAATTCTTTTTTATTTCTTCGCTTAAACCTTTTTTATAAGGAATAGCGTGATAACATTTATTGTTATTATTTTTAATTCCTCTATTGTATAATTTGTTAATTCTATTTTTTATTATTTTTTCATAAAAAATATTTGGATAATTATTTTTATCTAAGATTTCTTTAACTTTGTTTAAACTCTTTTCCCTAAATTCAGGATTCGCTAATCTAACCGCTTGATCAACTAAACCGGTAACTACATTAATTTTATGTAATTTTGATGTTTCTGAAAAATAATTTAAATGTCTTCCTGTATTGGTAGACTTTAGACTGTCACGTTCAGGAAATTCAATGAGTTATTAGATTCCCTCTCATATGTAAATTTTAATCTATTATGATAACTATTAAATGAATCTAATATCTCATCAATACTATCCTTTCTTACGGAACAAAAACAGTCACCCACATAACGTCTGTAAAAACTTACACTAGAATATAGTTTTGCCAAACAAGTTTGCTCTAGGTCCTCCATTACCGGGTTTGCGATAACTGCTGATAATGGATAACCCATTGCAGTACCGAAAATTTGTTTATAAATTTTATTTTGATATGTAAAATAAGTAGAATTTAAATAAAGTTTCGAATCTACAATGAATTCCTCCTTTGGAAGATCTGTAAAATCTTTTATGGAATTCCATTTTTATCTAAAATTTTTAGTGCTAAATCCACAGGAATATTAGTAAATAAAGAAACAACATCTAAACTGATTAATTCGTAATTATTAGGAATTGTTTGATTTCTAACCGAATCTACAAATTCCCATGAATTTTTCACATTATATGTAGTTTTACCTACAATATTGCTTAAAATTTTAGATAAAAATTAGGAAAGATTGTAAGTGGGGGAATTAATGCAATTTACGATTGGACGTAAAGGAATACTATCTTTATGTATTTTAGGAATACCGTATATTCTTGGAGATATAGAATTTAGAATTTTTAAATGGTTACTTAAATCTTTAGAAATATATTTTTTAGAAACCAACTATTTATTAGTTTATTCATTTCATTTTGTAATTTATTTGTTGGGTCTGATAATAATACCGAATAAGTTTGATTATCTTCCAATAAGGAATTCATTTTGGCTTCGTAATCAATCTTATACATGATTATGGTTTTTCTCCTTTATCTGATTTAGTTATTATAATATCTTTATTAGATTTCTATTTTTTTTGTTTCATTGAAAGCTTTTTGTAAGATATTATTGTTACTATTATTATTTTATTGTTTTCTTTATTTTTTGTAATTTGTCAAAATGTTAACCAACTTATGTTTAAGTTAGGTTCTAAGTTTTCCTCATAATTTTGAACGATATTTTCTATACTACAAATAAAATCATCTATCGGTATGACATTAAAATCTATAGAAAACTTAGGACCTAGACTTAAAATTAATTTAACATTTTGACAAATCTCTTTATCAGTTAGGTTGATTATCCAATCTTCTTGTAAAATTGGGTAATCAACCCCTGCATTTTTATTAACTGGTTAAATTTATTAATATTGTTTTGTTTTATTTTATTAAAAGTTCTTTCATAGTTTATATTAGCTACATTAAAAAATTCATCCGAATCCTGTAACGACATTTGAATGACATTTTTAACATTAGAAATGTCATTCTCTAACATTTTAATTTTAATATAACATTCATTTATGTATTTATACTTATTTTACATATCAAAATAAAATTTATAAACAAATTTTCGGTACTGCAATGGGTTCTCCATTATCAGCAGTTATCGCAAACCTGGTAATGGAGGACCTAGAGCAAACTTGTTTGGCAAAACTAAATTCTAGTGTAAGTTTTTACAGACGTTATGTGGATGACTGTTTTTGTTCCGTAAGAAAGGATAGTATTGATGAGATATTAGATTCATTTAATAGTTATCATAATAGATTAAAATTTACATATGAGAGGGAATCTAATAACTCATTGAATTTCCTGAACGTAACAGTCATGCATAATAACGGCATTGTGAAAACAAATTGGCATATAAAGTCTACCAATACAGGAAGACATTTAAATTATTTTTCAGAAACATCAATATTACATAAAATTAATGTAGTTACCGGTTTAGTTGATCAAGCGGTTAGATTAGCGAATCCTGAATTTAGGGAAAAGAATTTAAACAAAGTTAAAGAAATCTTAGATAAAAATAATTATCCAAATAGCTTTTATGAAAAAATAATAAAAAATAGAATTAACAAATTATACAATAGAGGAATTAAAAATAATAACAATAAATGTTATCACGCTATTCCTTATAAAAAAGGTTTAAGCGAAGAAATAAAAAAGAATTTAATAAAAACAACATAAACATTACTTTCATTCCAAATTATAGTAACAGATCTCTTTTTACTAATACTAAATCTAAAATAATTAAACAAAATCATAGTAATGTAGTTTATAAAATAAACTGTAAAGACTGTGCTGGTTGTTACATCGGTCAGACGAAACAATATTTAAAGAAAAGGTTGTATAGCCATAAGTATTCTTTAAATAATGATTTTGGTGCAATGACCGCTGTAACAAAGCATTACAAAGATCTTGGGCATTACTTTGATTTTGAAAACACAATTATATTAAAAGCAGAGAATAATTATAAAAAACGACTAATATATGAATAATAAATATACAGAAAGACACTAAAACTATTAATTTCAGGACCGATATTCAAAATTTAAGTAATGTATATAGCAATTTGTTAAAATGACATTTGCATTTCTTAAGAAGGAAACCTTTGGCTAGGTTTTTTAAATTTGGGTTTTCCCTAGTCCTTGAACAGAATTGTTAAGATTTCGACAAAGATTTTTGATATAAGGTTTTACTTAATTTGCATGTATGTTTACACATTAGTTTAGTTTTTATAATTTATATATATATATATATATAAGTTGTTTACACATCCTCTATATCAAGAAATCCTAGTCATTAGTTATTTTGTTAATAGTTCCCAAATAAAAAACAAATGTTTGTTTATATATTTATCTAGTTATATTTTCACTGAAGAAGGTGTTCCGAAAACGTTTGTAAACGTTCTGAAAAAATAACTATCGTTCAAACCAGCCTTGTTTTATTGACCTATTAGTGGTAGAGATCTATCATACAAGATTACGATTAAGCACAGTGCTACATTGAGAGAGTCCAGTGGTGTTTAAAAAGTTTACAAATAACAGGTGCTTTGCATCAAAGACAGATGGGCGGTCATTGACATATTCTGGCAAATTGAAATCTCCAAATACAAGTACTGATCTGTTTAAAATAAGCAAATCCATATATTCCAATAATATTTCGAAATCATGGCAGTTAAAATTGGGTGGTATATATAATAACATAATATAGAAATGTGACCCAGAAGCGGTGCATTTGCAAAATAATAAGTCAACGAAAGGGAGTAAGGATGAAATAGAAGAAGTATCGACGGACTCACAAACAATGTCACCGGAATAAGCAATCATTACACATCCATCCCTACTTCTGCCAGTTACCTCGGCATTGCGATCCTTACGAATTATATTGTAACTACAAGGCAAAAGTTCACTATTATCAATGGAGTCGTTAAGCCAAGTTTCTGTTAAAAGCAAGAAGTGGTAGTGAGAAGAAAGACCAGATGAATAGAGTGTGTGCGTCTTACCACGCAGTCCTCTAACGTTTTGGTAATAGAAATGAATGCTTTGAATAATACTGTTGGGCGTATCTAGTTTCCCGATTGTACAATCTTGGGCGTATCATTTACATACTTTATTTTGATGTTAGCTTTTCCATTAGCTTTACGATTTATGAATTCCTGTCTAATGTTCTTATACACCTTAATCTGCATCGGTGTTTGATCCCGTGAGATGCGTACAGAGGAGAACGCAGTAGCACTTTAAATGACGCACGCTTCTTAAATAGTTTGGGTATCAAATCGGCAGAAGATAAATTTACTCTAATAGGACGTTTTTGATCAGTCTTTGAGTGATCGTATCTACCCAATCTAAGTATTCGAAAGTCACTAACATCTGTTTCAAGGGTGTCAAATATCTCCTTAACAATTCTCTTATCAGCATCAATCTGGTCGGATTTGGTATCACACTTAATTTCATCGACACCAAAAACAATAATATTGGTTGTACGACGCTCACCTTCCATTATTTCTTGAATTATATTATCAGACTCGATTACAGGATCCATAATCTGCACGCCCTTGTCTGTCGATTCCTTAAGCATTCTAATCTGGTCCTGCAGCGAAAGTATGACCGATTTAATAGCATTTAAGTCGCTATTAAACTGAGAACAGATATTGCATGACCAAGAGAGACCACCAGTAGAGCTGATTTTTCTGTTCTGGACAGATCAGCACAAGTATTTTTATAGGCTTATAAGGTTTTTTGCAAATACAACATGTCGCGAAGAGATCATCCTTAATTAAAACATTACAGCAAGTACAACGATTCATTATTACCGAAACGATTAAACAAGAAGGAAAAGGGAAGAAAAATAATAGACTTAATAGACAAACAAGATAAAGCCAATGGTAAACACAAAGTGGTGTACAAAGGCAAGTTATTAATATCCGCAACTGTACAGGAGCGTCCCAAGCTCTCGACTTCTTCAACTCGAACTTAAGTTAAAGAAAACAGCCCAGAAAAGAAGAAACAGTCGGCCAACACACAACAAAAGTTATTGTAATTACTGACGCGAGAGGAAATCTAGAATAGAAAACTAGCACACTACGTAGAGCAAAAGTTTACATACAGAATAGTATAAAATACGACCGCAATATCACTGATAATACAGTAGAAAAAGCATACCAAAGCAGGACACGATACAACAGAGTGTATCACACTTCTTACCACGAACGACTTATTATGACGGATAATAATGAAGTTAGAGCAAATCGCAGCAATTTAAGAAAATTAATCAACGTAACGATATTTTTAGCATCTAGCTCTAGCATCCAGATCTAGCTTCTCGGGGACACAATATGAGACTTCAGATTCTTTTAATCATGAAAATTATACAGAAATAATCGGACTCTTTAGCAAATATGCACCTAGTTTTAATAGATTTGTTAGTAGTAACATTTTTTCGGGTACATCTAAATCTATTCATCATTCAATGATTTATTAGATTGTATTAATTGGATAACTCGGGGATTGATCAAATTGGGCTTTTTATAGGTAACTTGTAACGCATTTGTAACGCTCGAAGTTATGCCTAGAAGATCGGAAATTGTGTGCTGTTTACGTAATCGAGCTATCGAGCTTACAACACTTTTATCGAGTATTTACGTTATCGAGCGTTAGCTGTAGATACAGAAATAAAATTAAAGAAGCTCCTTATTTTTCTTGGCAAGTAGATTAAACCACAGATATTTCCTTGCAAGTCTCAATTATCAATCATGTACCCTATATCGACGGCGGTGTAGTTGTTGAAAGATTTTGTTTTTTTTTTTTTGACATATCATCCGGTCGAACAGCTGAAGATTTGTTTTAATCTTTAATTAAATAATTGCGAAAAAATTAGTCGCTCAAGCATATGATGCTGCATCAGTTATAGCAGAACATTGAAATCGTTTACAAAGTAAAATAAAAATAATTGTTCCTCAAGCTCAAGCTCATCTTTTTTCAAAATCAACAAACGAACAAACATTTTAGATAGAATATGCCCCAGTAGTTATAAGTTATAAGCATTGTCGTCCCTATGCCGATAACTTCCGCTTCAGTAGTGACGAGTTTTTCAACATTAAAATGAATTAAACATTACAGCCGCCACACTATGAATCAAAATCGATTGAGCAGTATATTGTTTATATCAATTGAAAAGGTCTTCTTAAATTATTAACGCAAAATGATGTATTTTACGAGCGGGTAATTGATTATTTTCCTAGTACAAAGAATAAGGAAGTTTATTTTAGTTTTTAAAAAACATAGATCTATTTAGTTGTTATTATTATTTATCAACAATTTATTTTTATTTACCGTAGAATTTTATTATTATATTTGTTATTTATTATTATTTTGCAAAGAGTTTATTATTATTTTTAGAGTTTATTTTTAGTTTAATAAGAGTTTATTTTAAGGTTTTAATACCCGTTTACCTATAACCTCACATCAGTTACACGTTGTACAGTTTAAGTATAGTAAGGGTATGTACACGTTTTGTTACTCTGCGTTTAATCTCTTAAAACGAGTGTTCATTTTCCAATTTAATTAGTGTATTATATATCATTATGAAGTGCTAAATTTTGCGTTTCTTGTCGTACTTATACTTTTGAGTTTGACCCTAGGGGTAAGCAATTATAAACTCTTATAGCCACCTATTTTTAATACCAAAATTGTTTCTTTTGGATGGTTGATTCGTTCTTTTGCTTCTATTTCTTCTGCATTTTTTTAATTCTTTTGACGCGCATTATTTGTGTGTTATAAAATATATATTTTGTCTTTGTTCTTTCTCTGGCTTGGTTCCTACTGTTTCTGCAGCTGATCCTTACCGTTGCCTTGTTCCCTTGTTTGTCTTTTTAGTCCCTGCTACGGGCAGCGCTAGGGCAAAGTTTGTATCCCTGTTTTATCCTATATACGTGGTATTGTTTTTATTCTCCTCCGTCTATCTCTTACTTTTGTTTTCGCATTGCAATCCCTGGTAATTATTGTATAATTTGTAATAAACAGGATAACAGCTTGACCCTGCAGTGTGATGGCTGTAAAAGATTTCTTCATGTGAACTGTGTACATATTGATTCTGATGATGCAAAACGTATTACACGTCAGCACGCTAAAGGCGTGAAATTCTTTTGTAATACCTGCAATCTGGCTGTTGATCAGTTCTCTGAACTGAAATCTATGCTAAAAAATATTGAAGAACGTCTTACGAAATTGGAGTTCCATCCTGAAGAGCTTCCACCGCGAATTTTCGAAAATTTAATTCGGGAGACCAAGCAGCGAATTGAAAAGGAGAATAACTTAATCATCTACGGTATAGGAGAGACCGCTTTGGAGTCTGACGAGAATGCGGTTGGTAAAATATTCAATGCTATTAAACTGTCTGAAACTTTCGATCTTGGATCCGTGACTGTGGAACGTCTTGGCAAAAGCGGTGGTGACAAACCTCGAGCGATTCGTGTTAAATGTAATAATTCTTCTGTGGTCAAATGATTATTGAAAAATAAAATTAAATTAAAAAATTCCAATGATTTCAGAAATGTTTATATTAAGCAAGATGAAACGTTGTATCAGCGGAAATTGTTATGGAAGTGTAAAGAGCATTTAAAATCTCGCACGGACAATGGCGAAACTGGTTTGAGTATAAGGTATCTTGAAGGTGTCGCCAGTGGTCGCCAGAAGGGATACTCAAAAAATTAGTTAAACCCGACAGTTTTGATATTTTGTTTTACTATCAGAATGTGAGGAGTATTAAGTGCAAAATTGATGAGTTTTCTTCCAGTATTAGTGAATATGAGTACGACTTCATTGCATTGACAGAGACGTGGTTGGATTCGAGTGTTTGCTCTGATGATTTTTTTCCAGAAGATTATTCGGTTATTCGATGCGACAGGAACTTTTTAACTACCAATTTGTCCAGAGGTGGAGGTGTGCTATTCGCTTATCGTACTTGTTACTCAGTTGATCCGATTGATGTGTCTGCTTTAACCCTGGAGCTACCGTCGCTGGATGTGGTGGGATCGCGGCTTTCACTGGGTTCATTAACTGTGTACATATATGTATGTGTTATACCTACCTAAAACGCCATCTCTTGAAGAACTTGTAGTTTTGTTTGACTATTTTGTACGGTACTTCTCTAGTGATAAAAAGGTTTCATTGTCGGTGACTTTAATATACCAAATTGTTGTACTGAAAGAAATTGTAAATTAACATTAGCTCTTCGTAATTTTGCTACTATGCTAAATCTAGTACAATACAACAATATCCGTAATTCTGATGGTAAAATGTTAGATCTTCTTTTTTCCAATGTATACTGTAGAGTTGAACGCGATGAACTACCTCTGGTTGGCGAAGATCTGGCCTATCATCCTGCGCTACGTGTATCTTTCTGCATTTCTCACGAAATTAAATATACTAACTTTCCAATCGATAGTACTCGAAAACAGTATAATTTCCGTAAGGCCGATTTTCCCAGTCTTTATGGTGCTCTTACATCTATAGATTGGTCAATTTTAAGTAGTTACAGCGACGTTAATGATGCATGTAATTGTTTTTATGATATACTTTATCATATGTTTGATCGGTTTGTGCCGGTTTATAGTGGTCATAGAGGGTACAAACATAGTTATCCCTGACTGGTTTGATAATGAAATTATACAAAATATTAAGCTAAAATCGAAGTGTTATGAGAGGTACAAGAAACATAATTTTCCTAACGATATACGGAATTTTAAATATTTGCGTGGACTTATCAAGTATCAAGCGAAGAGAGCGTATCGCCGGCATATTGATAGTGTTGAGCGCTCTATTAATTCTAATCCTAAGAAATTTTGGTCTTTTGTACATTCACGCCAAAGAAAGACTAGAATACCAGGTGTAATCCATAGCGGTGACTCCTTCTTTGATGATCCTGAGTCAATAGTGAATGCGTTTTCGCAACATTTTCTTAGTGTGTATCGTCCTTCAACTGCTTTCTCCATTGGTGACACTCTGAATGGCTGTTTGTCTGCCATACGCGTTAGACCATTTTCCGAATCTGATATTCTTTGTGGTATGAAGACACTTAAAAACAATTTGTGTTCTGGCTTTGATCAGGTGCCCAGTTTTTTACTCAAGGATTGTGCTGTAATATTTGCTGCACCTTTGCAAACGATTTTCAATTTGATGCTAAAAACATCTACTTTCCCTCCAATATGGAAGCTGGCTACAATTTGTTCCGTGTTTAAGAGTGGGGATGTATCTGATATAGCTAATTACCGACCCATTTCAATACTATCTGATATCGCAAAAGTCTTTGAATCTGGTCTTTACAGGAGCATCTACCGTCAAGTTAGCCACCTTATAGCCCCTGAGCAACATGGATTCGTTAATAAACGGTCTACGGTCACCAATTTGTGTGCTTTTCTTCAATACGCTACTGAGGTCGTTGATAGGCAGGGTCAGGTCGACGTCATTTATGCTGACCTACCCAAGGCGTTTGATCGCATTGATCATGGTATCTTGTTGCGTAGGCTGGAGGGGTTGGGTTTTAGTACATCACTTATTAATTTCTCCGTGTCTTATTTACTGGATCGGCAATCTTTTGTGTCTTATAATGGATTTGTTTCAAACATTCGTAGTATTACCTCTGGTGTTCCCCAAGGTTCCAATCTTGGACCACTTTTGTTTCTGTTATTTATTAGTGATTTAATTCAACATGTTGATTGTAATATCTTGTTATTTGCTGTTGATGTAAAGTTATATACATCTATTGAGACAGTAGAAGACTGCGATAATCTACAGTCTAACTTGCTTGCGGTTTGCAGTTGGTGCGCTTCTAACGGACTTGACCTAAATATTTCTAAATGTAATGTTTCTTTTCTTTTGGTTGAGCACGCACTTACCCTCATTTAGGTTTTTAATTAATTGAATAAGATTTAGTTTATATATCCTTACTGTACTGTTTTCTAATTTTATGTATTTTGAGGTTTTTTTTTAGTAGTTTTTTGTATCTTTCTCTTACCCTGTAATTGGTTTGTAAACTGTTGGGTAATAAACATATTATTATTATTATTATTATTATTATTATTGTCTTTTATCCAGTTCCTTATAAGTTAAACAACACTTAAGGATCCCCCAAACCAACACGAAATATTCGCAGTCGCAACGAATTTTTCGCGGCGTGGTCGTGCCCACACCGACGCGAAAATATCGCGCCGACGCACAGTGTGATATATGTACAATCTAGCAAGACAAAAATGAATTTTGCAAACTATTCAAATAATTACAATAATCTAATATATGAACTCTGGATGGTCCATAACATTAGAAAACATTAGTTTTATATTATTATTATTATTATCCTATAATGAATAGGGCAAGTATAAAGATTAAGGTACTTCATGTCAGTCCTAACCTACCTTTCCATTAGTTAAATTGGTACGTGAATTGTGTGATTACCAGTGGACTGTAGTGACATTTCTGTATTTTTGTTATTAATTTGTGTATTGTGTAGGGATATGTAAATAGATACAGAAAACTGTAGGAGTAGAGTAGTGGTTACGCGGTTGTGTAGATCGGTAGAGGGGTAGAGAAAGAGAAGCGAAGGAGGTACAAAAGAATTGTGAGGGTGTTATATTTACGGTTATTACAATTAAACTATTCTAAACTAAAGAGTGTTTTCCTGAATAGTAAGAAATAAGAGGATGACGACACTTGTTTAATGTATACTTGCACCATCCCTTTCTCTTTAAAGAAAGTTGTGTATTTGTAATAAATTTAGAAAAGTTTACGCTTTTGGATCACGGATTTTCCAATATAGAAAGGATTCTTTTATATTATACCGGTTTATACCTATTGCCTTCCTGTTTAATTTAAACTTAGTTTATTGGTCAACTCAAAACGTACAGATATATTTCAGACAAATGATGAGCTCTGTAGTATATTAGCTACTATATTCTAGTATGTATATACGCTATTAGGTATGGGTATACTCATGATCAGAATTTCGTGGACAAACCGTGTGCAGAATGAACTGCCGAAGTGTATACAGGTAAAGTTTTACGTCCCTTTCTATTTCAGGTAAACATATAATTAATATATAAACAAATTTTTTTATATTAAAGTATTAATATAAAGATTTACATCCCTTTGTTTTTCAAGGAAACGTAATAAAAGAAACTTAACTTTACTAGATTTACACCCCTTTACTAATTCTTGATGGTTGCCGTTACATTCGAGGATACATTTCTTCGAGTGTCGACTCCATATTTCCTACAGGCTACACGTAAGATTATGGGAATTCCGAGAAGAAAATTATACGAAAGGAAGAAGGAAGGAGTTAATACAGGGTAAGTTCAAGACCGAACTTGGTTTATTAGTGGACATGCCTAAGCAACAAAGTGGTAGTATGAATGACGGCAATACTGTTCGCGCATTCTTCAGAAATGTAGAAAAAATGGCCGAAATTACTGGTGTTAATTTGAAATTAATAAAACGTTTTCGCATTATATTGGAATGTTTAAATTCTGGATTTCCAATAAGTATAGAGAAACTTGATATGTATGTCGAACAAACTCGAGAACTATAACTCAAAGAATATTCATGGTACTCAATGCGTACATAAAGTACTTTGGCACGGAAGAAATATAATTGCCTATAGGTCTGTTATCCCAAGAAACCAAGAACAAGGATAATATAGTCTATAGGGAACTGTATACAGCAAAAACCTCAAGAATCAAGACTAACACGGATTTAATACATAGGCTATTAATTAGTTCAGATCCGGTAAGTTATAGGAAGAACCAGTTCTCTTGGTGCAATATTATTCGATAGTGATGCCAACTAAATCTAAATCTACTGCAAATATTATCTTAAATTTATTTAATTGTGTATTGAAATTTAATTATAAATTTCTTTAATGTCATGCATTTAATACTTACAATTTACATTACGATTGTAATGGCCTGTATTCTGTATTCTTTTATGCAAATATGTATATTTTCTTAAAATATTACTAAATATCTATAAAATTATAAGTAATTGTTTAATTTAGTCGTAAGAAATAAAGGAACAACCAAGAAGAAAACATACCATTGAAAAAACATTTTTGTCTTGCTAGTTTGTTAATATATCACACTGTGCGACGCGTCCTTAATCCTTAAAGGATTCCCCAAACCAACGCGAAACAATTTCGCCTTACCTGCGACACGGCGAATTCTCGTGATACTCACACCAACGCGTCAGTTTTTGATTCTAGCATGTATTTCTCATTGGACGAAGAAGAAGCAGGCCTATTTCTTGCTTTAGAAGCTGAGGAAAATTCAAGGTTTATATTTTTAGTATTTTAATTTTTATAGGTGCCGGTTTTTAATATTATTTTTTTATAGGAGGAAAAAAAGAAAATGGATTCATGAAATCAACTTAGAGCGTAAGGACTTCGGAGAATTCCACACACTGATGCCTCAACTTCGGCAAAATGAAAAACGATTTTATCTTTATTTTAGAATGTCTAGCGAAAATTTTGATGAAATTTTAAACTTTACAAAAGAAGATGTTACAAAAAGGAGACTAATTACCGTGACGCTATATCAGCAGAAGAACGACTTGCAATTACGCTAAGGTAAGTAAGATTTTTTGAATTTTTATTTAAATTTTATTAAAAAACTTAAACGCAATACATATATTAACACAATCACAAAAAATAGTTTTCATAAGTATCTACCTATTAGTAGGATTGAATAATTGAAAAGAATTTGAAACGAAATAGTTTTCTTCTGAAGGATTTACTGGCTGTAAGGTATTCAAAGATTGATTTTGTGAAGTATCCAACAAAGTATATATTGGTGACATGCACTGATTATAAGTAGATGTGGTAGAACTAGCTGAACTAAAAGGACGAAATGAGTCCTCATTTTGGTGTGATGAAGACTGTTCTTCAATATCTAAAAGTTCTTGTTCCATAATAATTTTAGCAACTTCCATTTTTGCTATGGCCTGACGTTTTTTCAAAAATCAGTTCACAGTTTTCGCATAAGCTATAAACAGCATTTCGGTTTCCTCAATTTCGGGCCTTTTTTGATCTGGAAATATGCAAATAAACTGTTTATAGAAGAAGGGGTTCACTTTTCCTTTTCTTTTTATTTACTGACGAAATGGTTGTTACAAAAGGAGTGGATGTGTTGGTAGTACTTAGTGCTGGTGCTGGAGTTAAACTTGCTCGTAAATCGGTGACAGCTGAATCTTCAGAAACTATTTCCTCTATATCTATTGTATGATTGTCCGAGTTTTTATTTTGAAATTGTGATTCTCTGTGCTCTCCACTTTCAATAGTTTGAGAACAATTGCTGTCATTAGTATCACTAATAATCTCTCGACTTTCCGGAATATCAGGAACATTTGAAGATGTTTGTGCAAACGACAAAAAGGGGTGAAATGCTTCCATTTGGCCGGACCATTGCCATTTTTACCACTTTTTGCAGCTTGACCGGTTTTGGTTTTATTTGCCTTTATATGTCGTATTCCTGATGTTCTTCCATTTCTTTTACTTCATCACCTGAAAAAGTTGAAGTTCTAATGAGATATAATAAATTTCTTTTATAACATAAGATGAATTTGTATAAACTTTTATTTCTTCAGGTATCTTGCCACCGGAGATAGTTTTTATACAATTGGACACAGTTTTAGGGTTGGCTTTGAAACAGTTAGTGTAATAGTAACAGAAGTTTGCTAAGCTATTTGCAGAAGAATGGAGAATATCTATTTGCCTAAACCTACAAGGGGAATTTGGGAAGAGTCTGCAAAAGCATTTGAAGATATATGGCGATTTCCCGATTGTATCGATAGTATAGATGGAAAGCATGTTACCATCAAATGCCCTAACAAAACCGGGTCTCAACATTTTTCTTATTTGAATAAGTTCTCGATAGTTCTTATGGCTATTGTTGGTCCCGACTATAAATTTATTTGTGTGGACATTGGCAGCTATGGCAAAAACAGTGATGGGGGAATTTTTGAGGCTTCGAATATGGGTCAAAGATTTGAAATAGGTTTGATGAATATTCCTAAAGATAAAGCTTTACCAGCGCAAAGTGAACCTTGCAATCACGTTCTGATTGGTGATGAAGTCAAGAGTTGATCCTCGTAAAGAAAATTATAACACACGATTGTGTAAAGCACGAAGAGTTGCAGAAAACGCCTTCGGAATCCTAGTTCAAAAATGGAGAATATTCTTTAGACCAATTGCAATTAAAGTTGAAACTACAATTCTTAGGGCCGATTTCATAATCGGGTACTTAAACCTCCGTTAACTAATGGAGGTTTAACTTTAATGGTAGATTTAAAGATACATGAAATTGTGGCAGTTTCATAATCGTTTGACACGCGCACGTTAAGTAACGACGGTTTAAGTAAGCATTTGAACCAATTAGGACAAGTGTGCGAAGAAGAACAAGAAGTACGCTATCATCAGCTGTTATTTCGTTCAAAATATAACCTAAGTTAGAAAGCAGCAACGGCAAGAAACAAAGAATGAACATTTTAGAAACAAATAGTTCTTTATCTGATAATGATTATGTATTTATACGGAGGAAAAAAAGGTTTATAAAAGATCTACCAATTCCGTTGAAGGAATATGATGAAGTGAATTTTTGGTTTGCCGGTCGCGTTTCTTAAAATTCTCTATTACTAAATTTACAAAAAACTACCGCAAGTTAATAGAAATTCACCGTGCG
This sequence comes from Chrysina gloriosa, assembly GCA_038088585.1. Classification (NCBI taxonomy): domain Eukaryota; kingdom Metazoa; phylum Arthropoda; class Insecta; order Coleoptera; family Scarabaeidae; genus Chrysina; species Chrysina gloriosa. Next base: position 39,429,794 of record CM076091.1, on the reverse strand, counting down.
AAAAATACAAATATCATTCAAACGTTTCTCAATAAATATTTATAGGTTAACTTGCTTACATAAAGAAGTACCGGTACGCATGCGCGGCCCAGTTAGTGCCACCATTAACGTTATAATGCACCAAATATTAGCCATTAGCTTAAACGTCCACTAACGCCACCCGTTACCTTAAACGATGGTTATGAAATTCATTTTTATTTTAATGCCGGCGTTAACATTTAATGGAGGATTAATTTTGATTATGAAATCGGCCCTTACTGTTAAAACAGCATGTATCGTACACAACTTTTTATGTACTAAACAAAGCGACACTGAAAATTGTGATTCTGTGGACCCATCAGACCAACCTAGACAACAATCTATCCTTACACATATGGAAATTAATTCAAAACGAGCAACAAGCTTAATATTTGACATACGAGAAAAATTTGTTAATTTTTTAATGTTAAATAGATAATTTGGGTACTTACCAGCATCTTTCAATTCTGCTCCAATCTGTTCCCACACCTTATCCTTTTTCCCGGCATTTTTGTAATCTTCATGTGATAAATCATCATAAAATATGCTGTCTGTTTACTAATTCAATTAGTTTTGTGTCATCTCGATCGAACAATTTTCGCATGGCGACAGCGACTAAAAACAGTGCATGCGGCGATTGTAAATAATTCGCTGCATTTTGCCACGCGTCACGTCGGCACGATATTTTCGCGTCGGTCTGGGCACGATATTTTCGGGTCGGTCTGGGCACGATATTTTCGCGTCGATCTGAACACGACCACACTTTTCATTTACAGCGTTTCGACGCGAGAAATTCGTTGCGACTGCGAATATTTCGCGTTGGTTTGGGGGATCCTTTATACTCTTCAAATAGATATTCAAATAGAGCAGCTTTAAATACAGATTTCACCTAATTTATTTTGCCTGGTGTGTGTTGTGTCGCAGTCATTTCAATTCATACGTTATAGAATCAAAACAGCTGAAAGGAGCAATAGAGGATTTTATAGGGAGTTAAATTTAACTTAAGTGCAGAGAAAATAAGTGAGCTGGAATTTATTAGAAAACTGGGAATATGAGCGACAAATTATATTTATTTAATTTGCACTACAGGCCTTAGTAAAGCTTTCGAGGGGCAAAGTAAGCTTACTTATACATAAAAATAAATTACGAAAGTATAAAGCAAAAATATATATAAATGCGAGATGGGACGGAATGTACGAAAAGAAAAGTAAACAGAATGAGGCCCCCTTCCCGTCCCATTAGGCTATTAAGTGCTACAGTAGAATATAATGAAGTGTTTAAAAGCCCATAAGGGGAAGTGTCATTATTATCATTATTACTATTATAATTATTATACGTGACTGTATTCTATAGGTTTGGACGGTTTTACCTCCTTTTTTTGACAGGAATAAATCATTGTTTTCTCTAGTTCCTCAATCTCGACTACTGCGATTTTCCCGAATTCCTCCAGATCTCACGCCCGAGTTCGCAAACAGTATGCGATATGTAATATTCGTCCAACATTCAAGTCATCGTTGTTTATATAGTTTTTACCACATTATTTTTGGTCCTGCGGACTCTTTATTAAAATAAAATAAGTGTTGAATGGATATTTATTAGTTAAAAAAGAATACCTATAAATCTATCTGTTATAGGCATAAGCCAAATACAATCAACCATGAAATTCGATCCAGACCTTTTCTTTCAATAGTAATTTAATATTTCTTATCTGTTACAAGTATTATAACAGATAAGGGGCAAGGAACAGCCGAAAGCGTACCGCTGCACATCAGGCCGGTTCGCCCTCTTCGGCTGGTTCCTCCACTATGACGAATATTTCGCCAGGCAAGTGAGGGGAAGCTGGCAAGTCGTTTCTAATATTCGACCTCTGGAGGAACACCGCTCAGAAGAGCTCTCAAGATCTATGATATAGCGTAAATCAGTTCCTATTCCATTCTTCTTCTAATTCTTTTACATATATCGTTCCATTTTTTCCTATTTCTAGTGTTGCACTTTCAGTTAGCGATAACGGCCCCGTTGAGGTCTGCTATGACTTCTTGTAACCACGTTAGCCTCGGTCTACCTCTTCTTCTTTTACCTCCCAGTATCTATTCTATCATAGTTGTACTCTCTCCTGCCCTTCAAATACGCCCAAGCCATCTTACACGTTTGCACTAGCCGTCTTAATTTAACAGTTAGCCTCAATTCCTTTGAAGCACACAATTTCCTTTTGAAGGAAGGTTAAATTGAGCTCGAAAGAAAATAAACTATGGATAGATGACAATTTATAAATAAAATTCAGACTAAAACGTCAACCTTCTGAAGGGTAGCAAAATGTGCGAATTATAGCGGCTACGTATAAAAACTTTAAAAAAGATGACTGCAACAGAGAAAACAGAATTATTATTCCCAATATATGAATGAAGTAACAGGAAAAACTAAAACTAATAGTGAGATTTAAGACAAATAAGAATGAAAGAGACGAAGAAACTGTAAATACGGTAAATTTATTCTTTAAAGATTTATGCATCTCTACTGGAAATCAAGTAGATAAGAACTTGAAACTAATAGAACCACATACAAATTCATTTTTAACCAATACAACATCTGTTGAAATATATAATATTATAAATTCTTTGAAAGACACAACTGCTTTTGAAGCTGATAAAATTCCAACCAAAATATTAAAATTCGGTGCAGACATAATAAAAGAACTAATCTCGAGAATTATAAATCATTGTTTCAGAACAACTACATTTCCAGAACAACTAAAAGAATATAATATTATACCCAAAACCGATATTAGAAATCGGCCAATTGCTTTAACATCAGTCGTAGCGAAGATATTTGAGAAATCTGTATTGGAACATATGTTAGGTTTCTTAGAAAAATATAATTTAATAGCTCATGTACAAAATCCATACATTATGATCAACTTCACGATCAATATATTTAACTTTGAAAGAGGATGCAACAAACAATAAAAGAAGTGTCAGGAGTATTCCTGGATTTGTTAAATGCATTTAATAACATAGATCACGAAATTTTGTTAGACAAATTATATTTGACGAGCTTTCGGGGGCCGATATACTACCTACTAAAGTCGTACATAGGCAACAGAAATCAAAGAATACTTTTCAACTCTAACTCTGGACTAGAAGTTGTGTCAGATTGGATATCGATTGCTAGGGCTGTCCCATAGGGCTCCATTCTGGGTCCAATATTGTATATAATATACACTAATGACTTGTCATGTTTTAAAACATCAAATAGGTATGTTTGCTGAAGACATATCAGTAATAACTTAAGCAGAAGATCACGAACATTTAATAAATGAAATAATAATAATCTTACAACGTGTAGAGGAATGGTATGGTCCCAGGACTTACAGCAGAAAAACTAATTCCTATTTTTCTTGAAAGATACGATAGGATGCTCACCTACGACTTTAATCTTACTTGGTTTTGAAAGAGTCATGTTGAAAACATTCATAACAATAAGTACTGTTACGTGTTGTAAGAATATGTACGCAACTGGACTAGCAATTCTATAGCAAATGCCTGAACTCAACCGAGCGGTCTTGGATTATATACGGAAATGTGATTTATCGACAGTTCTTTTCTAGAATGCTCGTACAGTGTTCGAAAATTTACTGAACATTATTTAGTGTATTACACAAACCCAGAAACGATATCTATTTTTTTAGTGTTTGTGTATTTTTACACACAATACAGTACATAACAATTTTTTAACGCAAGTAACAAACATTACGTGGCGTTCTTTTTTTTTCGTCCTAAAACAGTACAATTGTAGTGATTGTGTACTATATTATACCTAAGCGTTCTGTAGTGTTCTTTTTTCATAATATACAAGTATTTTACTTTTTGGTAAGGCTTGCGGCATTTGTACGTGCATATGTCAAGCAGTTTAGTTTAGCCATATGGAGTGGGCGCCCGTTGTTAGTAAACAATTCTACAATGGCAAGCTCTATATTTTTTTATTGATAGAATAGTCCAGGATTTTTAGACATTCGCTCAGCAAAAAATCCTGATAATTGATCTTTCGATTGGATTGTGTCAGAGAGTGTCCTCTAAGTATAAAACCAAGTTTGTGTCGTCCGAAACCGCGAGCGTTAGTCGCCATCCTGGAGAACGCCTTCTTGCAAATACCTCGGAAGCGGTGAGTTTTAAGTTAAAAATTGTGAGGGCCTTTTTAGAGGATAAAATTTCCCATCTTTTTTATTTGAAACTATTTTCTCTATTGTTAATATTTACCGAGATATAGGCGATTAAAGAAACCAAATTTTTGTTTTTGGAAAATAACTCGATAATTTTTGGAAACACGAAAAAAAACTTTGTTCTGTTTAATCGGTTATATCTCGGTAAATATTAACAATAAAGAAAACAGTTTCAAATAAAAAAGATGGAAAATGTTATCCTCTCCAGAAAATGTCAACGCAAATTTTAACGTAAAACTCACCGTTTCTGAGGTATTTGCAAGAAGGTCTTCTTCAAGATGGCGGCTAACGCCCGCGGTTTCGGACAACACAAACTTGGTTTTATACTTAGGGGACACTCTCTGACATAATCCAATCGAGAAATCAATTATCACGATTTTTTGCGGAGCGAACCCGTTTTTGGTGCTAACATTTCTGGACTAGAATTTGTTACACCATTTCCTTTCAATTGTATACGTGTTATGTAATTTTGTTATTCCTTAATTTCTTTTGGTAAATATACTTTTCATATACATCTGGATGCATCAGTTTTAAATGTCTTTCTATTACCGCTGTAGGAATTTAACACTTTATTTTCGCAATTACGTTTGTTGCATATAATTTCATTACTTTCGTTTGTGGAGTACAATGTTTGCAATAAAATATTTTCTGGACGCGGCATTTTAAAATTTAAATAACAATTCTATAGTACGAAAGCCAAACGGATACTAATAGTAAATGCACAAACTGTACATTAAGAATAATGTGCTGAACCGAACACCATTAAATGTTTTGATCTTTATGTTGAGTTAGTTCAGTACAATATTCTCGTTGTGTCGAAAGATCGCAAACAGAAAAACACTTCTTTTTTTTGCGTTTGGTATTAAATATTCTACCGTACGGAACACTAAAGTATATTATATAAGGTAAATTTTCGAACACTCGTTCGTATAGCGTCAGCTGTGTTTTCGCGCGATAGAACTTTCTGGAACAAGTCAGAAGAAAACTTACGTGCGTAGGACGCAAGGATAATAAAGCAATTATCTAACTATTATCTATGAGCGATTACGGCATAGGGCGCGGCGGACGTGGAGACGGGTGCGACCAATGATAGCCGAGATAGACCGAATCGATCGTCGTGATACGGACGCGTTTTCAAATAGGGTTTTATTTATTATTACTATTATCTGGTTTTCAAAATTGATTCGGGCCGCAGGAAAATGTTCAGTGGGCCGCGTGTTTGACATGCTTGACCTACATCATATAAGGATTTACAACTGAAGACATTCAAACAGTTAATAAAGAATTTTTAATTATTAAATAATGCATTTTACAGTGTACACGACTATTTTTCATGCGAAAGTTTTGATTAATTTATTTAATAAGACATGAATGTCAATATAGTTTCTGTAATATATTTTCTTTTGTATTGTTTTCATTTGTATATATGTATATTGTGTACATTATATTGTAGTTTGATTGACATGTTCAACACCGAAGGGTTTTTTTTCTTGAATTATTATTATCATTATTATTAATTGTTCCAAGAAATATAAAAGTTGGCAGGGATATGGTTTCTTACATTGCATACATGACGTTTAGTTTTAATGCTTTCTGTATTTTGATGCATCGTAACCTAATGATTGCACATCCACCTCCGAATATACGTTCTCGTAGATTCCAACCTCGGAACATAACTTACATATTTATTTACATAACGTGCAAGCGGCAAACCTTGTTTGCGAGGAGCTATGTTTTCGAATAAGTTCACTTATAATCGTCCAATAAGTACGCTGGTACAATTAAGACCGATGTATCTTACATCACCGAACCGCTTCGACATTTGCCATGTGATCACATCTATATATAAAATCAATTTTCCAAGCAAAAGGAAGTCGCCATCTTGTTGATGGTATGTTTGAGTTTGCCCGCGGAGTTCTATTTCTAAGTCTACCAGTTCTCCGCATTCCCTTGATAAGTTTTCAATTGAACTCTGCGGTAAATATGGACGTCTCTGCCAAGTCCAATCTTTCTTTTGGTCAGTTGGTATGTAGTTGTGCAAATTTATGGGTGTCATGGCTTTTTGATTCAATGTGTGTGTTTAATTTAGCGCGTCGCTATTAGAAATGTTTGTTGGTTGGCTTTCACTTTCATGCAGTGTTCGAAAATTTACCTTACATAATGTAGTTTAGTGTTCCGTACGGTAGAATATTTAATACACAAACGCAAATAGTGTTTGTGTAGCAAATACAAAAAAAAGGAACTGTTATTCTTTCTGTGATCTTTCTACACAACGAGAATACTGTACTGAACTAACTCAACATAAAGATCAAAACATTTAATTGTTTTCGGTTCAGTACATTCTTAATGTACAGTTTGTGCATTTACTATTAGTATTCGTTTGGCTTTCGTGCTATAGAATTGTTATTTAAATTTTATAATGCCGCGTCCAAAAAATATTTTATTGCAAACATTGTATTCCACAAACGAAAGCAACGAAATTATATGCAATAATGATAATTGCGAAAATAAAGTGTTAAATTCCCACAGCGGTAATTTAGAAAGACATCTAAATCTGATGCATCCAGATGTATATAAAAAGTGTATTTACCAAAAGATATTAAAGAATAACACAATTACATAACACATATACAATTAAAAGGAAATGGTGTAACAAATTCTAGTCTAGTTAGAATACTATTAGAAAGAACAAAGTTTTCTTTTTTCGTATTTCCAAAAATTATCCAGTTATTTTCCAAAAACAAAAATTTGGTTTCTTTAAATCGACTATATCTCGGTAAATATTAACAATAGAGAAAAAGTACGACACACACTTGGTTTTATACTTAGAGGACACTCTCTAACATATAGATGGGCAACCTCCGGCCCGCGGGCCACATGCGGCCTCGAGTAAGATTTGCCCGGCCCGCTACTGAATTCTTTCGTTGCATATTAGCACGGCCCGTCTAAACTTAATTCATAATGAATCATAAGGATACCACAAAAATGTATATTTTTCAAGATTACTCGCAGCATAAAACTTCTACAAAAAGAGGTTGCCCATGCTGAGTCTAACATAATCCATTCCAAAAATCAATTATCAGGATTTTTTGCGGAGCGAATGTCTAAAAATCGTGGACTATTCTATAAATAAAAAAATATAGAGCTTGCCGTTGTAGAATTGTTTACTAAAAACGGGCGCCCACTCCATATGGCTAAACTAAACTGCTTGACATATGCACATACAAATGCCGCAAGCCTTACCAAAAGTAAAATACTTAAATAAAAATTACGTATATTATGAAAAAGAAAAACACTACAGAACGCTAAAATATAATGTAGTACACAACCACTACAATTGTACTGTTTTAGGACAAAAAAGATTTCTGGGTTTGTGTACAATACACTAAGACAACCATCGTACCATTCACTAGGAAAAGAGGGATAGATATCCCCACCGTAAAAGTAAACGGCATCGAGGTCGTCCCCAGTGATAAGGTGAAATATCTGGGAATTACCCTGGATAAAAACTTACCTGGGAACTGCACCTCGAGTCAGTAATAAATAAGGCCACAAAAAACCTTTGAACTGCTAAACAACTACTAGGTAGATCCTGGGGTCCGACCCCGAAAATGACCTACTGGATATATACCCAAATGGTTAAAACCACAATAGTGTACGGTGCTCTGGTATGGTGGGGTAAAACCAAACAGAAAACAGCCATATCGAGGCTACGCAGGGTGCAGAGACTTGCGTGCCTATGCATCACAGGGGCTATGAAATCAACCCCAACGACGGGCATGGAAGTTCTTCTGAACCTGACACCGCTAAATATGGCCGTGCAAGAGGAGGCAGCTACACAAGCAATCTCCATCTATAGAAAATAAAAACTTAAGGTAGGGAACCTTACCGGTCATCTCACTATCCTGAAGGAAATCGAAGACATACTTTGTATGTCTCTAGCAAGCGACCACATGGATCCCATGCTTTGCATCGATAGGAAGTACGGGGTCGTTTTCCCGACAAGGGATGAGTGGTGCGCAAACCCGAGATGGTTACGGGATGGATCGCAAAAGTGGTACACAGATGGGTCCAAAACGCTCCACGGAGTGGGGGCAGGAATAGTGGGGCCTAGAACACACAGATCAATAACTTTGAGCAAGGACACCTCAATTTTCCAAGCGGAACTATACGCAATCTTGGAAACCGTAGGATAGTCAATCAGTCCTTAAGGCCCTGAGCAGTTGTACAATCACGTCCAAATAATTATTGGAATGCCGCAACATGCTTAATGGCCTGGCCACTCAGAACCAGATCACCCTGGTCTGGGTGCCAGGACATGAGGGGCACGGGGAAATGAGATGGCAGACATCTGCGCAAGAAAAAGGGCTGAGAGAAGCTTTACTGGACCTACCCCACCTTTTGGGTTTAACAAAGGTCTCCTTAAAGGTGAGATAGAGAAATGGACAGCGTCCATTATAATGAAACACTGGAATGAGACCAGCGGGCTGGAACATTCCAAAAAATTTCTGAGCTTCGACGCTAGGAGGGCGGACCTCGCCCTAAAACTGGACAGGGAAAGCTTAAAAACACTGACAGGGGCACTCACAGGCCACTATACCTGTAACAAGCACCTTCACAAAATGGGCTTATCCAACACGGACACTTGCAGATTCTGCGGTGAAGAAGAGGAGTCAATGGAACACTTGATCACTAACTGTGGGGCACTAGACCACAGGAGATATAGACTACTACATGCATATACGCTGAGTGAGGAGGACCTATTTACACTCCCATTGAAGGAGCTGATCCTGTTCCTAAGCGTATTAAATAAATAAATAAAACAAACAAGAGGAAGCACAATAGATCAACGTGGTCGCAGTGCAAAGGTCCATTTTGGGCCAGACCCCACCTCATTACAATACAATACGATACAATACAATGCAACTCGGTTTAATATACGTAACAGAACGTAATTTGTGAATCTTAATTTCAATAGGTTCACAAATATACAATTACATGTGATAATCATGTAACCACATATACATAAGTGTGACAGGATGTTTGAACTGATTTCACTATTTCCTGGGTTTAAGCCATATGTTTAAAACATTAAACATGAAAAGTAATCGCTTCTAGGAAATCTTAGTACTACCAACTTATTATTCCGTACATTAAACTACACTTTACTGATTGTAACTAACTATAGGTTGATGTAAACGTTTAAAACTAACCGGTTTTAAAACTGAACCCAAGATTCAAATAAATAAAACACACTTTTTACTTTGTAACAATATCACTATTATATTGTTACAAAGTAAAAAGTGTTTTTTATTTATTTGAACCATGGAATATCACAAAGTAACGGCCAAAAGCGTTAATTATCTGAACCCATGAGTTTATTTAAACGAAAAGCTAATCGAAGGTGGTGTAAACGGGTCTTAGTTGTTCATACATGCTTTTGGTTAAATGTATATGTAAATCGTGACCTAAATACTTATCTTTTGAATAATATTCCCCATTCTTTTTTGGTCAATCAAAAAACAAATTTTAATTTAATAGCTTACATTTATGAAATATAAGCTGTTAAAAGGGTGGTAGAGGTTATTCAAAAATACGCTTTTGGCTTTTTCAAAAATTAGTTGTGGCAAGTAAAAATCTCCATTTCCGCAATGAAATCTCGAATGTTATTAATTATTATTATTGTTATTAACTATTCATTGTGCCTCGCCGATTAAGTTCTCATTGCGATTACCCTGAAACATACATATGATACATATACTTTAAACAAAAAGTAAATAGGATCATTAGTTAACGTGATTACAGAACACTGGATAATAAGAAAAAAATGTTGTATATAACATCAATGGTTGTTTCTATAACTGACACATGAACTGACACGTGAAATGTCAAATTGAAATGTTACGTTTATGTAATTTTAAAAATTTTAGTTTCGAACGTTTACGGGTTAAAAACAAATATTTTACTTTACTGGAACATAACGAGGAAGGTAATCAAATATGAATGTTGGAAAATTTTTCAAGAAGTATAAATTCTCGAGAAAAGTACGGTCTACAAAACAAATGTAAATTAGGTATTTTATCTCAGTATTTTAGCCGAATGATATAGAAATACTTCAGAAAATGGGTTATTCTATAGAAAAGTCCATTGGTGAAGGTACATACAGCAAGGTTTGTTTGGCTACAATGTCGCCGAGATTAGGAAGCGACAAGGTCGCTTGTAAAGTAATCAACAAAAAGTGTGCTGGACAAGACTTTATAAAAAATTCTTACCAAGAGAATTAAGGTATAAACAATCTTTACATATTTAACTTCAAATATAATCTTTATCTCAGTTCCTGCTGTTTACTATTCTAGAATTATACGTTATATTACACATCCTAACATCGTTATTGTACATGATATAATTGAAATTAATCATACAATTTATATCTTTATGGATTACTGCAGGAATGGTGATCTTTTGGAATATATTAAAAATCATGGCCCACTATGTGAAGATAAAGCAAGAAAATATTTCAGGTAACTGATATTATTTTGACTTGTGTTAGTTGACTTATTGCTTTAATGAGTAGCTTCCCTAATCCCCCTTATTTCATTGTATTCACTACCCCTCCCCCTTTTGTTGCTGTCGTGGCCATGTTTAATTCTGCTCTTTTTCATCCTACATCTTTGCCTCCTATGCCCTGTTGAGAATTTTCTGAAAGAAATGTTTCCATGCATTTTGTATTTCCTATTCGTCTGATATCAATGCTCTTGATGCACTTTAAAGACCACGAATTCTGGTTTGCTAACCTTCCCGTGTATATTGTTTTTGTAATCGTTTAGTTTATATAGTGTACGTTTTCTTGATTTCTTTAAGTAGTTCCTTATTGCGGCTTGTTTATTATATCTATTGCTGTCTTTTTGTTTTTTTCTTATTGTATGTGTACTCTTGCCTTTTTCCTTTTTATATTTCTTCAGTACATTCTTCGTCGAACCACTCTCTTTTTGCGTTATATTACTTGACTTAATAGTGTCGCTATTTCCTTTACAGAATACATTATTTCTCTATTTTTTGGATGGCTTCGTCTATATGGTTTCACATTTGTGATATGTTATTCTTCTCTCTTTTCTGTCAATATATGGTCTACCTGGCTGGTATACAATCTGTTAGGGGCTCTCCTTTGTGCGTGCTTTGTTTTTCGAAGTCCATACTCTGAATTCCTTAAATTATTGAACATTTTTCGTTTCCTATTTGTGCATTATTAGCACCAATACTTAGTTTCCAATCATACCTTTTCTGAATTTCTTCATATTGTGATCGTAGTATCTCGTACAGTTCTTTAGAATAAGGAATATGCAGATATGGAAGCCATATCTGTATCTTCAGCTCCCGATTTCTACAAGAACCTTTATTTGTAAATCGCATCCACACAAATAAATAATGGATAGACTTAAAATTATAATATCATATAATTTAGCTTCATGAACTTTATTCATCCTTAAACTTCAGTTAGATGTATATCTGTATATCTATTTTATTTTTGCTCAGTTTCGCAGTCTTATCTCTTCTTCTTCAATTATGGTGGCTAGTCTCAGCTGAAAATTCTAAGTATTTTTAACTGAGTTTCGAAGATATTCGTGGCCAACAATTTAAGTACATACATACCGTCGGGATTATGACGGCCATATTATTAGTTATTAATTTGGAAGGTATTTCATTTTAACAGATACTAACTACATATGTGCAGATATAAATTGATAGTACTCTAACTATTCAAATTTAAATGCCAAGTGTTCTGCTTTACTATACTGCAAACTCTCAGATAGAAACAACTGGAAAGATAAATTTACTGCTAATTAAATAATTTCAATATTACGACTGAACTATTATCTGGTGCTGACATAAATAAATTGCCCCATAAATAGACTTATGCTCCTCTTCAGTTAACTTTTCGGTTAAGTAATTTAATCCGTTCAGTTTTAACCCGGTTAGTATTACATAATTACACCAACCGTATCGTTAGTCATAATTTAATAAAACGTAGTTAAGGTAGGGAATAATATGTTGGCAGTACTAAAATTCCCTACTAGCGTTGCATAAACATGACATCAACTCAGGAATGTGATCATTTTTCATAGTTTAGAATAAGAATATTTTTGATTAATTGTGATTTAGTGTCCAGTGCACTAATGTTTATCATATTCTATATTTGTTTACCGGTTCTTTAAGGGCTAAGAAACTGATTATTTTGGGGGAATATTTAAAAATATCTAACAATAGACAAAGAATCCATTTAGACCAGGCATGGGCAACCTTTTTTGTAGAAGTTTTATGCTGCGAGTAATCTTGAAAAATATACATTTTTGTGGTATCCTTATGATTCATTATGAATTAAGTTTAGAGGAGCCGTGCTAATATGCAACGAAAGAATTCAGTAGCGGGCCGGGCAAATCTTACTCGAGGCCGCATGTGGCCCGCGGGCCGAAGGTTGCCCATCTATAATTTAGACTATTGAGCAGGGTTCAGAAAATACACACATCATACACATAATGTACTATTCAAATACAACCCACACATATTTTTATTTTCATTTCAATTATGTGTGGCTTTAATTTTTGTACGGTGGCGAACACAATCATGAATGTGTTTTGTTTTAATATTTGGTTGCGTACACGAACATGAGTAGTTCACGTATTGTTCGATCGCAACACACTTGAACCACACATGTTCGAGTGTATCTATACTTTAAGTTCGTGTCGTGTACGGCAAAAAAAGTAGATGAACGATAGACAGGTACGAGTGCTGGTGTACTTTAAGTTGGTGTACGCGTACGGCAAAAAAGTACATTAACGATATACAGATTCGAGTGTATCTACATTCTAAAGCTGAAAGTCAATACCATCCGTTCTATGCAATGTAACGTTGCTGTAACGTCCCAACCTGTACAGAAATATAATTTCATCCCAATCTGATACACGCAAATAAAAACGACAACAATTGTTTCAACCAAATTTATTTTAAAGAATCAAAATAATTCATTAGCAGTTATACGGAATAAATATACAAAAAGTAAAATAAATAAAAAATCAAAACGAAAATAATTCACAAACAAAATATATAAACTTGTCTGTGTGGTTAAAGTTAAACTGTTGTTATTCACTGTTTTCTATTTTAAGGGCAAGTCAAAGTTTAATTTTGTTATTAAACTATTAGAAAGATACTTCTTTGAGAGCTTAGATCTTAACTTGGTTAAGACTGTAGCAAGTGCACTAAATGCACGTTCTACAGAAACTTGTGTTGCATGTACAGGAAGTACCACTTCGGCAAGCTGACTTAACTTTAAATTGTGTTGAGAAACTTTTTCCCAATATTCCAATACGTTAATTTCTAACGGTTCCATTTGTTTTTCACATATAGCAAGAAGTTCTGTTTTTATGTGATAATTTTGATTTGTTGCTGTTAAATGAGATGTATTTACGAGTAGGTTGATATGCTGTGCTAGTTTGGAGTGTGCGGCATTTGACGTACTTGGAGTAATATCTAATGAGCTTGAACATTCTAAAAATGAAAATATTGTCATTTCCGTTTTGCGAAGATATCGAATGTGATACATGATTAATAATTTCATATGCCTTTATTAAGTGATCCTGAAAAAAATTGTATTCAAAATTTTTTGGAACTCAAAAATGAAAACTCAAAGCTACCATTGCAGTTTGTTTTTGGTCGTTGGTAAGCAGGGGAGTTTCTTAAAAATTAAAGCGAGGATCTAAATACAATGCTGCGAGGAAGGCGTCGTTTTCAAGAAGCTTACGTTTTCTTGTTACCATTGCTTTATGTAAAGCCTCCGCATTCGAGTTTGTCTGGATCATACCTTGTAAACCTAACTCACATTCCAACCAGTCGCGATAAAAATCTCCAAGAATATATTGCTCTTTTTGCATGTGCATTGTGCACATGCAAATGGTTTAAATGCACTAGCAAAATTTTCCTCAAATATCCAATTCACGGATATATTTGTAGAGTCATCGAGTTCATTAATATACTCTTTGAGACCTAATATGGAAATAATCATATCGTATGTAGAATTCCATATAGTCGCATTATCTAGACATGGTAGGCTTATGTTCTCATTTCCCGTCCTTAAGATAGTTCGAATCTTTTTGCAATATCTCGCACAGAATTAATTTCCGTTTCGAAAGTTCAATATATTATATATATTATATTCATATGCCGTTAGTTGTATCGTATGTGTTGCACAACGAACTACTGAAAATACTCACGAAAGTTGAGTCTCAATTGCGTCATATGTTTTTGTATTGTCATATTCGCCATCTACCACGGTCGTTAAATTATTATCCTGCAATTCTTGCAGTAGGTTTGCAACTTTGACAACGTTGGCGCCATTGTCGGTAGTGTTAGAATAAATTTGCTTTATATCGATTTTGTATTCTTCAAGACATTTCATTATTTCCTCTTTCAAATATTGGGCTGTGTCTTTCTTATTTAGTTGAATCATACCTGTGTGCGAAATTTATTTATGGTGTAAACAACACTAATAAGGTGAAACCTTAAGAGATGAAACTTACCTATATTGTATGTTTACTCCCAAAATGTGCTTGTCTTGCCGATTGGCGACATCAATTTTCAACAAATCATTTTGTTTTCTACCATCTTTGCTATGGCTCTTTTTATTTCTTGACTGGTGTCACCAAGAATGTTTGAAATGTTTTTGGAGTTTAAAGTAATTTCAAACTTTGTAGGGTTCTATAACTTAAAAAAAAAATCTTTGTCGTCAAAAATTCGAAACGGCAAACTTTTTGGACACTAATCCAGTACAACATTTTAAGAACTCTTCTCTGTTTAATGTACTGTTTAATTTGGTTATTAGATTTTTTTATACACCCTTGGGAAGTGTCTCCACTCCATCAATTGCAATGTTATGCACCAGTTTACAATGTCGTTTAAGATTTGCATTATTTGCTGCACTCATTTCTTTTTTACACGTTTCAACGAGACATATAATTTTTTTGTTTCGTCATTAAAAGTTGTGAATTTTTTAAAGCACAACTTATTTCTTTTATTGTTTTCCATGTTCGCATTCGTCAAAGTAATATTTGCAACTAATGTATAGACCACAACATGCTACGTTCATGTACTTTTTTGCTGTACACG
Source organism: Chrysina gloriosa (assembly GCA_038088585.1). Taxonomy (NCBI): domain Eukaryota; kingdom Metazoa; phylum Arthropoda; class Insecta; order Coleoptera; family Scarabaeidae; genus Chrysina; species Chrysina gloriosa. Next base: position 39,414,403 of record CM076091.1, on the reverse strand, counting down.
CACGCGTACACGAACTTAAAAGATAGCTGCACTTGAACCTGTCTATCGTTCATATACATTTTTGCCGTACATGTACACGAACTTAAAGTATAGATAGACTCGACATGTGTGGTTCAAGCGTGTTGCGATCGAACAATACGTGAACTATTCATCTGCGTGTACTCAACCAAATATTAAAACAAAACACATTCATGATTGTGTTCGCCACCGTACAAAAATTAAAGCCACACATAATTGATATGAAAATAAGAATATGTGTCAGAACCAGATTACCCTGATCTGGGTGCCAGGACATGAGGGGCACGGGGGAAATGAGATGGCAGACATCTGCCCAAATAAAGGGGCTGAGAGAAACTTTATTGGACCTACCCCACCTTTTGGGTTTAATAAAGGTCTCCTCAAAGGCGAGACAAAGAAATGGACAGCATCCATCACAATAAAACACTGGAATGATATCAACGGGCTGGAATATTCCAAAAAGTTTCTGAGCTTCGACGCTAGGAGGGCGGACCCCGCCCTAAAACTGGACAGGAGAAGCTTAAAAATAGTGACAGAGGCACTCACAGGCCACTATACCTGTAATAAGCACCTACACAAAATAGGCTTATCCAACACGGACACTTGCAGATTCTGCGGTGAAGAAGAGGAGTCAATGGAACACTTAATCACTAATTGTGGGGCACTAGGCCACAGGAGATACAGATTACTACATGCATATACGCTGAGTGAAGAGGACCTATTTACACTCCCATTGAAAGAGCTGATCCTGTTCCTTAACGTATTAAATAAATAAGGGGAAGCACAATAGATCAATGTGGTCACAGTGCAAAGGACCACTTTGGGCCAGACGCAATCTCATTACAATACAATACAATTACAAGAATATGTGTTGGTTGCTTTGAGCTGGGTTTGTTTACATTTATGTACGAGATTTTTATTAAATGTGTGTACTTTTCTGAACTCTGCTTTTAAGGTTCGTATTATGTTCTATAAAATGTATCGATTCCAAGTTGTTTTTCAATGTCATATTAAAATAATATTAATTTTTCACAATAAATCCGACCAAAATATCGGATTTTAATAAAATACAAAAATATTCGAACAACCATTTGTCAACAAAAAGGGTAACAATAAATCAAAATAGCGTTTTATAATCGCGTACAGCTCTCGCAATATAAGTTGGCGAAGGGTGGGAGTGAGTTCGCGCAGATAGAGGAGGGATAAATTGCCTATCATTTGTCCTGCAACGTTCCCGTATCAGTGGCGTACCTGAAGGTTCGTAATTGTTAAGTAAATTTATATATAAAAATACAAACAATTTATTTTTAAACAGAATTGCTTTTTAATTTACTAGTGATCGTAATGGTTTTTTTTTAAAACAATTTGTGTCCTAATCCGTAATTATAGTATACAGGTAATTTGATTTATGAACTTATATGTCGTTAAAGAGTTATCTGAAAGTACAATAATTATTAGTTAATATTATTGAAGATTTAATGGAATTACGAAATGAATAAATTAAAGGAAATTTAAACTAATCACTGACATCGAAGTATATTTCATCATCACTATCTTCATCTAAATTAATAATAAGCTGTTCACAGCGTTCGTCAACCAGTATCTCATTCTGTAAATATTCTTCTTCTACTTTCATGACATGCTCACAGCGTTTCTGCCAATCCTTCATTGATATTTTTGAAAACTCTTCCTCTGTTAATTTCTTTACATCTTCTAATTTGAATGTGACGTTTCTTGCTCCCACTTTATTCTTAATCTGTGCCCATACCATCTCAATAGGATTGAGGTCTGGGTGATATGGGGGCAACCTTAAAACAGTATGCCCCTTCTATTTAAAATATTCATCAAATTTATAAGTAACATAGCGCTCTTTATGTGACTTGATTATATGATATAATTGTGGTTTCAACATATTGGTGTCAAAGGGAATCCTCTTAGCTGTCAACCATTGAACCATTTCTATTTTCCTACTGACAGATGTAGGTGCTTTGTTTGCTTGAACATTATGGTAGGGAGCATTATCTATGACAACCACAGATTTGTCAGGCAGATTTGGAATTAGTTTCTCATTTACCCACTTTCCGTAATTTTCGGCGTTCATATCGTCGTGGTTATCACCACTTTTTGAGCCAGATTTAAATATTAGTAAGCACTCTGGAAGAAAACCAATACTACCGCCCGCGTGTATTATAATTAGTCTTTGCCCTTTAGATATATTTTTTACAAGACCTTTTGCACTTCTATCGCTCCAATTTTTCGATGAAATATGACCACTATGAATATATGTTTCGTCAATATACACTATGGGATTATTGTTTTGTCTAAAAAATTTTATTTTCTGTAAATAATCTATTCTTCGTTACCTAATATCTATTCGTTCGATTAATATTTTTCTATTATTTTGTGTACACCTAAATTTGAATCCCATATCTTTCACAATTTTTCGCAGCGACGTTTCTGAGCCCTCCTATTCTAGTTCTTTACTCCCCTTCTTATGTAAAGCTCCTATAGTAACACGACAGTCTTCTGTACGGTGAAAATTATAACTTATGTGTCGCAGCTCTCTAATTTTGTATTCCGGCAATATCTTATGCGGATTTTCATCTGTCCACACACGGTTGTTATGAAAATTCCTTATTGCATTTATTGAGAAACTGGCTTCATCGGTGAAAAGAATCTGTGAATTGCGGGATTAAAACTAATGTTTGCAAAAGCCATTGACATAACGCAATACGTGGACGATAATCAGCAGGTAGTAGTGCCTGAACACGTTGAATATGGTATGGATACAACAAATTGTCCTTAAGAATTTTCCAAACTGTCCAATGACTTACATTCAAAGTATTTGCCATTTGTCGCGTAGAAGTACTTGGATCTTCCTCTATCATGTCCAGCACATTCTCTTCCAGTTGTGCAGTTCTTTCTGCCATTAATTTTCCTGGCCCTCCATTTCGTTTCAATGTGCCTGTTTCACGAAGACTTTGATTAATGTTTTCGAAGTTTTTTCCGTCGGGGATATTACGGCCAGGAAACCGTTCAATGTACAATCATCTAGCTTGTAATGAATTGCCATCAGCAAGTCCATACATGAAATGCCAGTCAGTCATCTCGGCGTTCATATACATGGTAGAGAGCTTCGCAAACTAGTAAAGACACGTCAAACAGCCAAACGTCACTCAATGTAAACAACTGCGACCGATACAAGTGATGATCACTGACTAGACGTATTCAAATGAAATCCACTTGTACGTTAGTAAATAAAACAGCCGTTCTATGTTATCGTCAACAATTTTTGTACTTGATAAACTCATTGGCGTACGCCATACTCTTATGGACATTAATGATTTCAACAAATATCGAATATGGTTGTCGCAAATTTTGTTCACCCTGTATCTTCGAAAGAAAGAGGTTTCTCAAAAATCATCAAAGGACAAAATATTCATAGAATAGGCCGAGGAATAATCCCTTTAATTTTTGCAGCATGTTTACCTAACACCCTGTATATATATATATATATATATATATATATATATACATACATATATATATATATACATATACATATATATGCTACATAAATCGGGGACTCTCCTACATAAATGGGTAACTCGAGGATTGATCAAGCTGGGCTTCCATAAGCAACTCGTGACGCTCCAAGTTATTCATAGGCGATCGGAAATGGCGAAGACGTCGCACAAACGTAGATATACACACTCGATCCGTCCCGATTAAATTCGATCTTCGATGATCATCACCTTCGTAGATCCGTTTACGTTATCGAGTTATCGAACTTGCAATACTTTTACGTTATCGAGCGTACCGTATAATCCTATGGTACGAATCTTGTTTTCACGCAATGTTTCCAATACGGTATTTACGTTATCGAGCGTCCGCTGTATTTAAATGCTGGATTCCTTAAGGGAAACTCTGAGGAAGCCTTTTGGTATAATTGATTATTAAGTAAGATTAACTATAGTGTCTATAAATTTTAATTAATTATTTGATATTAAAAAGTACTGTAGCAAGAATTATTTCCAAGTACGTAAACCTTAACCACCGGTTGTGTGCGCAAGTGGATACCTTAACCACCGGTTGTGTGTGCGCAAGTAGACAGACAGACTGACGAGAGAGACAGAGAACAATGGCCGCTGGCCTGTCTCACGAATGTGTACTGTGTGTTTTTCTATTTAGTTTTATCCTAGCTTTGTATATTTTATTAACCTTCCTATACTCACGTCAAAATGAAAGACGTATACTATACTATATAAGTCGGTCTCACAGACCGCATACGTGAGTATAGGAAGGTTAAATAAAGTGATCAACATGTGAATGGCGATTCAGTCCTACATAAAGAATTGGCGCCCAACTTTAGGCCTCTTCAACGTAAACGACGTTTTGTTTATGCAAGAGTCAGAAGAACTATTTTCCGGCCTTCCATGTTGCTATCCAAGAGCAAGGTTAGAGGTGATAAATTAAAAGAAGAAAAACTGTAAGTGCTGCTTTTCAAGTCTTAATTGCCACAGTGTATTTTCACGTGAATCGTGCGTGCATTTCACTAATAGACTTGCTAATTTCACAAAATTGTGCATTTTGCTATGAATACGATCGTAGCGTATTTATACGGCCTATTATCACATTATTATTCGGTGTAATGATAAACTCTCAGTGGATATTTCACGTCTTTAGTGCATGCGCATAACTATATTACTCGAACTATTACGTTCTGTTCGCTATAATTTAAAGCTGTCTATAGTGCGTTTGATATGGGCGTAGTGTTTATAGACTCCTATAGTGCGTTCCACATGAACTTTTGTAAAATATTTTAATGAACTTTCAAACCTTTTCTGCGCACTATACTCTCACAAACATTCAGTTAAATGAGCTCTAACTTAAGAAATAAGCTGAACAATACGTCCTGTGAGGAATCATCAATTTCTAAAATATCAAATCCGGTGTTGATAACACCAGAACAGCTTCAAGCTCTCATCAATGGAATGACTCAAGCCCTAGTCACTTTCCCAAGCTCAAACCCCATCACCAGTACTCAGCGGGAATTTTTCGAACTGCGCTTCGCGATTCTCTGGTAACAAAGGTGAGGATGTTGAGGCTTTTATCAATGCTATTATCATTTACAAAGATTGCGTAAATATTTCGGAAGAAAATGCAATCCGTGGTTTACCCATGTTGTTTGACAGTAACGCTGCAACCTGGGGACAAGGAATCAAGGCGAGTATATCGACCTCGGATGAAGCTTTGGCAGCTTTGCGACATTCTTTCGGGTATAACATGCCGCCGTATCAGACTTTTAAAGAATTGTTTTCACGACAACAACGTGACAAGGAACGTACCGATATCTTTGTAAATTCTGCTCGTGCGCTATTAGCACGCATACCTGACGAATCAAAACTGCATGCAAGAATTGCAAGAATTTTGGTCATCTACAGACAGATTGTAGGAAATATGCTGCTAGTCAGTCCAGAGTAGTTTCACCAAGCACTACCGCAAAACCTACTACGTCTGCGAGTATCAGATGTTTTGGCTGTGGAACGCCAGGATATATACGTTCTCAGTGCCTCAATTGTCGTATTCCTACTTCAGCACATAGTACGCCTTCTTCAGCTGTAAATACTGCCGATGTATCTAGTGCAGATACATCATGCTTAGATGTTCTCATGACAGAAATTTGTTCAATTGACCTGAAATCTAGGCCGATGGTTCAAGTAGAAATCGCAGGAAGACGATGTCTTGCCTATATCGATTCTGGTGCGAAAAGCACCATTGCAGGAAATTTGTTATACTCTCATTTTTGTGAGCGAAATTTGCCTTACAAGGAGAAACTTGTACAGATGATTCTAGCTGATGGACAATTACGCCAAGTACATACGAAAATTTTTGAAACCGACGTTGTACTTCAAGGGAAAAGAATCCCTACTACATTCTTAGCGATGCCTGAGCATAAGAATAGCAAAACACTGCTTGGAATACACTTCATTACCGATACCGGTATAGTTTTAAACATTCCTAAGTGGCAATGGTTTTTCGAAGAAGATTCTTCGACCAAATTTTTTTTCTTCTCAGAACCTCTAGTGAACAAGGACAATGGTCCCAAGATTTGTTAAGTTGAAATTGCTCTTAAGGATGGTGATGGTCCACACTTAACAACGGAGCAAAAGGATCGACTGACTGAATTATTGAAGCAGAATATTTCTGTGTTCGAGGAAAGTTAGGAATTAACACCATATGCAGAGCATTCTATACAGTTGACGGATGAAAATCCTGTTTACCAGCGGCCGTATCGTCTTTCACCTGGTAAGAAAGAAATCCTAGCAAAATAACTCGATAAATTATTGGATAATGGGATAATCGAGGAATGTGAATCACCTTATACCGCCCTAGTAGTTTTGGTACTTAAACCTGATGGATCTACTGGGCTTTGCGTTGATTACAGTTCAGTATCCTTTACCTAGAGTAGATGATTTACTTCGTTCCACAGCGAATGCTGCCTACATAACTACTTTAGATCTAAGAAGTGGTTATCATCAGATACCGGTCAAGAAAGCAGCCCGAGATAAAACTGCTTTTATAACTGGTATATTCAGGTACAATGCTATGCCTTTTGGCTTACGAACAGCACCTGCAACATTCCAGCGCTTAGCAGATCGCTTTCGCTCTGGCTTACCGCACATTTCCATCTAACATATTTACATGATTTGGAGGATCTCTTTAAGAGACTCCGGTTATTCAAGCTTCATGTAAATCGTGCCAAATGTACTTTCTGTGCCGATAGTGTCAAGTACCTTGGTCACTTAGTGAGTAAAGATGGTTTTAGCCCGAGTCCGGATAAAATATCCGCCATTATGAACATGAGCCCCTTAAAATGTAAAACAAGTTATCAGCTTCCTACAGACCTGTTTATGGTTTCGAAGATTTGTTCCAAATTTTGCTGAAATTTCTAGACCATTGAGTAGCCTAACAAGGAAAACTTCTAATTGGAAATGGGGACCCGATCAAGAAAATGCTTTCAATGAACTGAAAAAGTTATTGACTACTGCAACTGTGTTGCGTCAAGCTGACCCAACAAAGCCCTTTATTATTAGGGTGGACGCCAGTTCCTATGCATTGGGAGCAGCTTTACTTCAGGGGGGCGGAAGGGGGGAAGCGAGGAAAGAGCCATAGAATAAGCCAGTTGTCTGCTGACTCCTGCGCAGAAGAATTACCATACAACCGAGCGCGAAGTCCTGGCTTTAGTATGGGCATTTTCGAAATTTCGTGGATATATCGAAAGTTCCAAGGTCATAGTGAAGAGTGACCACCAATCCCTTCGATGGCTGGTGTCGTTGAAGTCTCCAACAGGACGTCTTGCTCGATATATATGCGTATACCTTAACCACCGGTTGCGTGCGCAAGGGGATACCTTAACCATGGGTTGTGTGTGCCCAAGTGGACTGACGAGAGAGACAGAGAACAATGGCCGCTGGCCTGTCTCACGAATGTGTACGGTGCATTTTTCTATTTAGTTTTATCCTAGCTTTGTATATTTTATTAAATAAAGTGATCAACATGTGAATGGCGATTCAGTCCTACAATACGAAATATGTGATATTAAAAAATATTTTAAAAGAACTTAGAATAAGTCAAACAATGGAGATATCATTAGTTCTATTTGGTCGTTGAGGAGGGTTATCCTTTTATCCTTGCCGTGTTTGTAAATTTCAATTGATTCTAATAGATTGAGTTTGCGGATTTTCGGTGCCGTGTGTATTATCTTTATGTTGTTAGCTTCGGGAAACTTGTACGTGGTTTCTAGGCAGTGACTAGCAAAATTGGATTTTTGTTTCTCTAGGTGGTATGACAATTTATGTTCTTTAAAACGCGTAATGAGACGTCTTCCTCTCTGGCCTACATAACAGCTATAGCATACTTCACATTTTAACTTATAAACTCCTGGTTTTTGGTGTGACGGTATATTGTCTTTGGTATTCATCAGAGGTTAGAAAGTTTCTGATGTCGTTTAAAGGCTAATTGGAGATTGTTTTTGGATAGGATGTATGACAATTTATCTGAAATTGGTTCAAAGTAAGTTAGGGTGGCGTATTTCTCTCTACTTCGTCTATTTTCGGGTAGATTAGTTGGATTGCCAGTGGGTTAGTTTTTTTTTTTGCCGATTAGAGATCTAATGGTATGTGGATTGAAACCATTATTAGCTGCACTGTTTAGTATGGTATTTAGTTGTTTTTAAAAATCCATTATTCATGTTGATGGAGTACGTCCTGTGTATCATAGATCTATGTGTCGCTAATTTATGCTGGATAGGATGACAGGAGTGGTTTGAGATAGTGGAATCCGTGAAAATAGGTTTTCTGTAAACATTAAATATTAGTTTCTGGTGTAGTAACTGTAGTAAAACATCAGTCATTTAATTATTTGACTTGGCTTCGATACCGACAAGCAAGCCTGGTCGCTATCACAGGCGTTACTGTTTTATCTATAGTTGTTATGGTGTCTTATGTATTATTATTATTTTATGTAGACGTAGAATAAAGACATATAAGTTTCCGTGAGTTATTTTATTTTAAGAACGTCGACCCCTACACTGGTTAATTCTTTTTATAATGATATGCAAAAAGTTTATGCTCTCCTCAACTTATTTTTCTAACGTGAATTGAATTTTAGAGTGGAGGTTGTTCAGATGATTTAGGGTTTTTGTAGTTCTTCATTGTTACCCCTCAAACATACCAGAATATCTTCTACGTACCTGTACTAGAAGAAAATTTCAGTGTGTATGACTGAGTTCTAAGGAATTTTGTATCTAAATTAGACATAAAAATTTCTACTAATTGTAAGAGAGGGCTTAAAGATGAGTCCTCTCTTAGCGGAAATTTTTGTCTAATTTAGAAACAAAGTTCCTTAAAACTCATCCAATGAAATTATGTTCTGGTATAGGTAGGCCAGACAGGAAGAAATTCCATTACGCGTTTTAAAGAACACAAATCGTCATGCCACCTAGGGAAACAAAATTCCAATTTTGCTAATCACTTCCTAGAAACCACACACAAGTATCCCGAAGCTAATAAAAGTGGAAATATGCGCATAAATATGCAGATGTTTTGGCCTAAATATGCACTTTCTTATGAAAAATATGCAGATAAGAAAATAGGAGTAATGCTAGGAAATATAATACTATAGAAAAAAATGTTCTATTATGTTTACTACAAGTTTATTTATAACATTTTACAACATAATTAACTATAAAAACAATTTACAATTACATATTTCTCAAAGTTTTCAATAGCAAAATTGTGGCGCTTGTCTGATAACATGTACATATGTATTTATATATTGAAAAGGTTCGTTCTACGTCCACGCTTGTTATAGCAGCATATTTTAAATTAGAAATATCCTCTATTGTCAACTCAATATTTTCTACTGACTCACCACAGAAGATTTTAGCAATATCCTTTAGCTTTTTAAAACCCTCATTTTTTCTATTACACTTAAAAATTTTTCATACACGTATTTTCCCACCCTTCCTTTAACATCAGAACATAACTTTTCAAATTTGTTTATTATTTCAACGCTCTCAATTAGCGACATAAATTGTTTTTCCAATTGCAATATAGAAGTGGAAATAAAACTGTAGTTGACTTTAATAAACGCCAACTGTTGAGGTATTTCTTTACTTGAATACACCTTTTGGGCATCTAGCACAGATTGTGTATCGCTATCAAGATCCATAATAATTGTCTTTATTTATTCATAACCGTTAATATATTTATCGGTTAACTGGGCGCTTTAATGTTAGCTGTTTAGCTCGAGCGTCCAGCTGGTTTGTGTTATTATATTTGTTGCTGTCGGACAGCCACCTTGTAAAATGAATTCGCTTTGATTTGTATAAAGTTGCAAATATGCTAGATATATCCGCTTTAAATGCATACATACTTTTCTCTGAGATCGATGCTTTATGCCATAAAGTTTATGGGCACCGGCTGATCAAAATCGCAGGAGCCCAGAGTGTTTACGGAAAGTAACACTTTCTTTGGCTAACACGCATATGATACAACGGAGCCGATTGCCTCAACAACAGTTTTCAGCGAAATCATTGACTGATATACAAATGTCATCCCCGAATTTTGCAAGCTCTTCAAATATTGCTTCTTCTAAAACGGGGGCAAGAAAGCGGGGAATATGCAGTTGCTGCAAGGCTAAGTCCAATATAAAATGCTACATTTGCGTAACTTTTATTTGCAAAACAAACCGCAAAATATTTTGTTTAGCATGTAATGAAACGCACTTTCAATATAAGCATACCTTTTTTGTAAATAAGCTTAGTATTTTGTATTCTATCAAATTGAAATATTCAGTGGACCGAATGGTCCGTGATACAAGATAAGTAACATTCTAATTTTTTCAGTTCAGGCTTATGTCAGATACTTAAAATTATAGATTTAGGCTTGTTACAAAAATAAAACACGTGAGTCGAAAGTTCAAAGCAATATATTACACCGTTAAAAAGTTATTGAGATTACAAAAAGAATTGGACCAAATGGGCTTAATCTAACAGCAGGGTTAATGATAAAATTATACCTAATGACGTCCTTAAAGTTTAACTTATTCTAAGTATTTTTATAGAAAGAATCCAGGATGTAAATAGTTGTTTAAGTATAGTTATAAGATACTTCTAGTTTGACAATGTAACAATGATTACGAAACTGCAGTCACGTTTTTTTAAATAAAAACAAAGTGGTAGTGTAAAAAGTAGTGTTTTTCTTTGCATAAGTAACTTGCAGTTAACTACTTGTAATCCAGATTAAGCACCGCATCCAATGTGATTGATTATTTAACCGATAGTTAATTTTTAACTTTAACTGGTGCAAACGGACATTAGTAGGTTTTCAGACCGTCGCTTCGTCGCGTGATTCACAGCAATATCATTGGTCGCGTGGGCACATATAACATAATAAAGCTTTCTTTTAATAAAGTTGATAAACTTTGAATGGCTAAGTTAATCGATTATGTCTTCTGTCATGCCAAACTGATATTTCAGAGATTCACTCATTTTCCGAAATGGCGCTATCTAGCACCATTGGATTACATCCTATGGTTATATTTTAAGTTAAAGGTTTTTACAAATAAACCAATTTACAATACTGTATTCTACCCCTACCACCCGAAGTAGGTAGCCGAAGAGCACCACTATGGTTACTGCAGGAGTCTATGGCAACGTAAGTTGTCCACTTCTGTAGAAACAAATAGCTGCAAAACGTACATAATGAGAGAATTCATATCGAATTCCTCTCATAGGTACAAACATCACAACAAATAAACCAGCACCACAATTGCCTAAATCAAAGCCAGTATCACTTGCCGTATTGGGAAATAACGGTGGATTTATTACAGAAAGCTATCAAAAACTGGATCCAGGGAATATAGTACATAACGCATGATCGCGCCAAACCTCCCTCCTTTCAACACAAATAGAAATATATGTATATAATACATATTTCCTACAAATTAACGGTCGTATTTACTTTCAAAGTTCTATCATCCTTATTGAAAAACCCGCTAGATATGACGCCATCTGCAAACTTACGTTCTCTGCACATAAGATAAAACAAGAATATACTTACAACTAACATTTTGTGGTTTTTCTTTACTTGTTATAAGAATGCTTTTTCGTAATATTATATAATGTACCATACATATCGTACAGACTAATATATGTCAACGAAACTTATTTCGTTTTTCTTTTTCAGACAATTGACCAGTGCTGTTAAATATTTACATGATCTGAATGTCGCACACAGAGATTTGAAGTGTGAGAATGTATTTTTGACAATTAATAATAGTATAAAGCTTGGTGATTTTGGTTTTGCAAGGCACTGTTTGAACGAAATAGGTGACTATACTTTATCTGACACATTCTGTGGTTCAGCGGCGTATGCTGCTCCAGAAATTTTGCAGGTATTTTCTATTACTTTGCCATCATTCCATAATAATATTGCATAAGTAGTAGTTAGTAATCATTCAAAATTACGAAGTAATATTGGTCAGATCCTTTCTTACTTTTAAAATAGCATTGTATCTCCTTTAGATAGGACTGATGGACTTGCATAAAAAGCAAAGCCTAACAAAACATACCTACATAATCTATTGTTGTATACTATATCAAATCTGATGAATTCAACTGAAAACTATTCTATCATCAAAACCTAGACGTTTTATGTAATTGTTATGGCGGATAGTAGTTATAAATTTAAAACTAAAACAAACCGAGAAAAATAAAGGAACAAAAAGTGCCGCTTCAAAAAGAAACCCAAACCAAAAACAGCACAACACTAATCATGTATTATTAAGCACTCATCTTTTGAACTACCTCCACCATTTTTCTGTCATTCAAAACGGTAATTAATACCGTTCCCATACAAACTTCGTAAGTAAAATATAGGTATAATACTAACGAAGTTCGTATCGAAACGCTGTTAATTATTATTCTGAGATATAAGCTGTAAAATTCAATGTTGCCTTTCGTTAAACTAGAAAAGTGGTGGAGGATATGTGTTTATAAGTTACGATATACACCCTCTGTCCCAAAAGTAACCGCAATGCGTCTATAAATCAGAAACCAGTGGCGTCATCTCTTGATAGTTGATTGATTATTGTAGTGGGACTCTTCCTTACCAACCTGACAAATTTTCATGACATTTGGTGCATAGTCAGCTGATACATCACGCATCCTGTGAGAGTGTTTTTCGTAAACGGTCAGAAAATGAGTCACGAACAACGAGTCAATATTAAGTTTTGTTTTAAACTTGGAAAAACTGCAACCGAGACGTATGAAATGCTGCAAATTGTTTATGGCGACGATTGTTTGTCGAAGAGGCAAGTGTTCGAGTGGCATCGACGATTTCGTAAAGGCAGAGAAGATGTTAACGATGACGAAAGAGCCGGTCGTCCTTCGACAACTTTGGCCGAGGCAAATGTGGAAAAAGTGCGCGAATTTGTGAAAATTTCGAAGAAATCGTCAGTGAGATTTATGGAAATGGAGCTTGGCATCCCTAAAACAACTATTCAGCGCATTTTGACTGAAACCCTTGGTTTGAAGAAAGTCAATTCGAAGTTTGTTCCGCACAAATTGACCGACGACCAAAAAACGCTTCGAATCGAACACTCCAAAGACATTATTGCACGAGCCCGTGCAGATGAAAACTTCTTGAAAACGATTGTGACTGGTGACGAGACGTGGTGCTTTCAATACGAACCAGAAAGCAAACGTCAAAGCGCAGAGTGGAGGTCACCAGAAGAAGGAAATCCGAAAAAATCACGAATGGAGAAGTCGAAAATCAAGTCAATGCTGATTTCATTCTACGATTCGAAGGGAATTATCCATAAGGTGTTCGTTCCATACGGCTCAACGGTTAATGGTGCATATTACCTCGATGTTATGAAGCGTTTGCTGGGTCGCATTCGTCGTGTTCGGCCCGAATATCGCGAGCCAGGCAGCTGGAGATTACTGCACGATAACGCACCGTGTCATCGAGCAACGATTGTCACCGATTTTTTGGCGAAAAATGAAATATATTCGATACAGCACCCACCGTATTCGCCTGATCTGTCCCCATGCGATTATTTCCTGTTCCCTCGTCTTCATTTGAAGCAGAAAGGAGTTCGTTATGCATCCGTAGACGCCATTCAAAGATCGACGACCGGCATCCTAAAGGCCATCCCAGAGATCGACATGAAAAAGTCGTTTGAAGCACTCGTTGACCGTGCAAATCGATGTATTGTAGCACATGGAGAATATTTCGAATAAATACAATGATTTTTGTGGACATAACATACATAGCGTGCTTTATTTCGAACTATTGCGGTTACTTTTGGGACAGAGGGTGTATGTACTACATTTAATTACTATTGCTGCATATACATATATACAACGATGAATTTTCCCGATTTATTATCTTTGTAAGGCTTGTTACAACCGTCGCACGTGATTTTTTAAATTGTTTTTATATAAAATCACAGTTTAATGATTTTTCTTTTGTGAAATACTGCCAGAGCAAAACTATATGCCACGGCTGGTTAGGATTGTAGGAATAAAATTAGAAATCGCGTTTTTACTGGTTAAGATACATTTGACAATGCTAACTTCGTTGCTGATGAAATAAATAAATCAATAATTATAGGGTGCGGAGTTATCGACACAGATCAGTGTGAGTTATGCTACACGTCAGTCCCTGCAATTATTGTAAACTGACAAAAGTTCAAGTTAATTAAAGATAAAGTACAGATATACTAGATAAAGTAACTTGAGGTTCTTCATTATAAAATTAAGATATCTTAATTCAGAAGAAAAAAAACCTCAATAATATTGAGAGGCTCAAATATATGAATAAGAAGGTACTGGACTGATTTTCAAAGGCTGTTTGGAAAACATATGTTAGAGATTTCAATTTAAAAAGTTGCGCCACGAGTGAACGTGAGGAGAATCCCGAAAGTGAGCGTTACGGGAACCTCGAAGTGTGTAAGGATCGGAGACAATGAATGGGCGAACGTGTGAGAAGAGGCACGCGGGGTTTACGTCTCATAGTGTTTGAGTATTCTTGTATTGTTATCAATATATGGAACATTATTATAGTAGTCAATTAGCTTTAATTAAATCCTGACAAAAGTAAGTTTACAACACACATACATATAGCATTGTAATGATACCCAGAATTACTTATGCCTCGCTTACCTAGTGGCATAAAGCAACAAATAAAACAGCAAGTTCGGCAGACTGCACTTCCTTGTCTGGGAATAACTGGGGCGTTATCCATAAGCCAAATCTTTCAAATGCGATTCGACAGAGTTAGTATGGAAACGACGTTAAAAGGCCTTTTAGGATAGTTAGATACCTGATAGGGATGCGAAGTTGAACTATGGGAGCTCCTTAAGGGAAATAGTGGAGAGAGTATGGTTCATAGACGGATCAAAAATGAATATCGGAAATTGAATGGGTTTGTATGATGCGTGAACAGACTTACACGACTCTGTTTCAGGTTGAGATTACTACCATAACTGCGGGTGTGAAAATCATGATGCACAGATACAGTCAGAACAGAGAGGTCTATACCATGACCAAAATTGGCCACAAAGTAGGATACATACAAAACATGTATCTCATTCGCGTTTGAACGTTGATGTTCGTTAGTGTGTAGACAAAAATTAAAAGAATCCCGTCACGCATGTATTTTAGTTTGTGCCTGGCTTTAATCATGACGAACAGTCAAGCAGGTTCCAGAACAATTCATAACATGCATACAGTATCAAGAATTGTCTATGAATGTAGGGATGTACTGATGTCCTTAGCGAAGCACAATAGAGTAAATCTATGGTAAATGCTGGGACTCTGGGACACACAAGGAAAGCGAAGCTTCTGGCAGAGGGGAGCAAAAAGAAAACTTGGAAGTTTTGAAGATACATACGAGGGCAACTTTTAGGTAGTTATAAAAACTAGGAAAGTGAACTATTTCTCTAGGAACAAACTGTTTTATTGCTTTTCAAAATATTTGCCTTGAAGATATATATTATATACTTTCTCATGTGTTCGAAACAATTCTGGAAACATTTCTTCCACTCTGAAGTTGGTATCCCAAATACATAATTTTTAACTACTTCAACCGCTCCTTGAGGTGTTCAAAATCGCTCTGCACGTATTTTTCTTTGACATTCGGCAACATAAAGAAATCCTTAGGCTATAGATAAGGTGAATGACGATGCGGAATTCTTCTAATTTCGTCGATGACTTCTGGCAAATAAATTGTATATAATGCAGCATTAACTGTTCTTCGATTCTGTAAAGAAATGGTTGCGACATGTCCATTAAAACCGAAGAAACAAGGATCATTTTTCAGTTCCTCATTCAAATCTTTTAAGCATTTTCATACACCAATTAACACGAGCCCATTTTTTGGTTCGGTGAAATTATCCAGAATCCATCGGGAATCCATTGTGCTCACACAAAATCAAGTGCATTGCAATCTTCTATATGGTTAAGAATGTCTCTATCTTACTGTAAGTCACATGCCCATCTTGAATTATATTGCGCACAGGATCGATGTTTTTTCGGAACAGCAATGGATTTTGGTCGATTTTAACGAAATTCATCTGTGACGGAAATTATGCAAACCAATTGCAAACAGTCTCTTACGATGGTGCTTCATTTCCAAAAAGTTGAATAGAGCAATTCTATGCATCAAAACAGCGTAGTAAAGCGAGAAGGTATCACGGCAACGATGGGTCGATCGGCGCATGCGCCTTAGTGCACGATATTCACGGTGCAGAAATAAACACAACAGAGACGGACTAAAGAGGATTTATCAACCATACACAACAAAATGGAATAAATATTGAAGAAGTTGGGAGAGATCAATGAGAGACTAAGCAAGTTGGACAGCGTAGAGCAAAAACTTGACAAAACATTGAATTCAATGCTAAAGTTGGAGGCGGAACACCAAGAACTTAAGGAAAAGGTTAAAGAGTAGGGCGAGCGAATTAACATATTGGAAAGAGATGAGAGAGATAAAAATTGATTATTTTTGGAGTGCAGCAAGAAGATAACGAGACAGAAGAGAACTTAAAGAAGAAAATAGCAAAGATAATAGGTGAAATAGGTATGGAGATGGATACGAGAGTGGATTTGATGGAGGAGGGGAGATTGGATGAGGGAGTAAGACGGGTGCAAATAGAAACAAGAACAAGAAAGTTGCGTAACCATATACTAAGCATAAAGAAAAAGCTAAAAGATGCGCACAAGCGAATATGCATAGATGAGTGATGAGTGAAGTGATGAAGCAGAGAAAACAATTGATAGAAGTTGCGAAAAGAGAGAGAAGATGGTAATCAAGCATACCTGAGACACAACAAAATTCTAATAAACGGGAAAATATATACGCTAGAAGAGGTGAGAAGAGAGATTAAACAGTCGAAACAACATAACACACCGGAACCGAACACAATAAAGACTAGGACATTCAGCCAAAGGTTGCCAGAAGAGGCAAATTATAAAGGTAGAGGGAAAATACGTGCAGTTACACGAACTACTTACAATTCAAAAAACTAAAAGGGAACGAAGAGAGGGCTACAGACATAATGACAGTGGCAATGAAAAAGGAATACGAGCGGAAAACGAAGCAAATGGGAATGTAACGAGATATAAAAGAGCCATAAAAGGGAGGAGGACAGCAAAGACACATACACATACACATACATATGGAGCGGTGTCCTGGTCGACTGCAGCGAAGACGAACATCAACAGGCTCGTAGTGGCGCAAAATAAAGTGCTGCGGATGATCGCCTGCGCCCCGTGGTTCGTCCGGAACAAGCAACTGCATGAGGATCTCTCAACATGAACGACTATCCTCTTCAATTGGCTAGAGCCACGCTAGAGAGAATGCAGGTTTCGGACAACCCGGTAGTGAGCTATACCTCTGCTCTCCACCCCGACAGACTCCCGCCTAGGACCATCGTTAGGCGGGTGCAGGACCTCCTAAGGGATTGATGACGAACTGAGTGCGACGCCAGAGGTCAACCCGGGACAAAGATTCCCCTGGAGTTTTGTTGAAGATGAAGATGCAGTTCAATCCCGACGCCGAGGACGTCTTCTTAGTGAAGGACCCGATCGGGTCGCCCCCAACATACTATCTGGCGGCTAGATTTTGGGCCGCTTAGCGGAGGACCGAGGGGCGGCCGGATGACGAATACAGCAATGACAAAAGACATGCAAACGGAAAAACACCGGGAGATGAAAAATGTAGCAATGGCCGAGGGCAAACTGAGAAGGGGAGACATGCATAAAAAGAAACAGAAGGACAAAATGAAGATAGCAACATGGAATGTACGAACGATGCTAAAGCCAGGGAAGATGCAAGAAGTGGTCGAGGAAATTAAAAAATATGGGATAAACCTTGTAGCAATCCAGGAGGTGAGATGGAAAGGACAAGGTGAAATAAACAAGGCGAACTTCACGTTAAACTATTCAGGAGCAGAAAAGCAGGGTCAACAAGGTGTAGGTTTCATAATAATGGGGAAACTAAAAGAAAACAGAATGGAATTTAATGCAATTAATGAAAGATTGGCATACTTGAGAATTCAAGCCGAACCTTTAAATATATCAATCCTAAATATATATGCGCCAACGGAAGTATCAGAAGGAAGAGAAAGAAAAGTTCTATGAGTGGTTACAAGACGAAATAGAGAGGATGCCAAAAGAAAACACGTGGCTAATAATAGGAGATGACAGATGTAAGATCATACAGAGGATCCGATGTTGACTCTGGATCACTTCATAGTGATAGCAACAGTCAGACTGAAAATAAAGAGAAATAGGACAAACGGACGCCCAAGGTGTAGATTGGTTACGTCTAAACTGAGTATAGAACAAGTAAGACGTAACTATGAAAAAAGTGGGCAAAACAAAATAAATCTGGAGAATGATGATGACATAGAGGCGGAATGGGGTGGAATAAAGCATTGTGTCAGCGGAGCAGCAAAAGAAATCCTGAGAGAAGAAAAGAGGAGGGCGTCAAATGAGTGGTATAATGATGAATGTAGAAACCTTGCGCAAAGAGAAAACAAAAGGAAATTGACCTCGTTGAACAGCGGGAGAGAAGAGGACAAAAGAATATGAAAAAATCAGAAGGGAATGCAAAAAGTTAGTAAGAAAAACAAAAAGGAACTGAATGGATGACATAATAAAGGAAATTGAAGTAGAAAATAGAAAAAATAATACGAAATTATTTTACAAGAAAATAGGGGAAAACAATAAAGTATACAAGAGAAAAGTAAAGGGAATAAGAAATAAAGAAGGAAGAGTTACAGAGCTTGAATGCGAATACAAGCAAATATGGAAAGAACACTTCAAGCATCTTCTAACGGAACATGAAATACAGACTCCAGTAGAAAATGAGCAAGAGCAAGACGTGGACGAAATAGCAAAGGAGTTAGACATTTCAACAAGAGCAGAAATAGAAGAAATTATAAACAAAAGCCGAAATGGGAAGTCTCCAGGGAAAGACGGGATAAAAATGGAAATGTTCAAATATGGAGGACAAGAAATTAAAAAAACTATACCAGCTGATTAAAAAAATATGGCAGCAGGAAAGAATGCCACAAGATTTGGAATGCGGAGAAATAATAGCAATTCATAAAAAAGGAGACCAGAGGTTATGTAACAACTATAGAGGGATCGCCCTGCTAAACACAGCATACAAGCTGCTGTCCACACTGCTGCAGAGGAGATTAGCAGAAGTAACAAAGGACACAGTGGAGCAATATAAGAACGGATTTGCACAAGGAAAATCAACGATAGGTGCAATACACACAATAAAACAACTAATGGAAAAGGCTCAGCATTAGAAAATAGAAATAGAATTGCTTTTCATAGATTTCCAGCAAGCTTTCGATAGCATTAATAGAAATGATCTAAAAAGAGCGCTAAAGGAGCTGGGTATAGGTGCAAAATTGAGTAGGCTAATAATGATGACAATGGAAAAAACAACAGCGAGTGTCTTAACGCAGAAAGGGGAGACAGAAGATTTTTATTTCAATAAAGGAGTAAGGCAAGGGGACGCACTGTCAGCAACCCTATTTAACCTGGCTCTGCAATATGTACTCCGAAGGATAAAGAAGGGGACATTAAGGATAAGAGGAGAGCAGATAGTTGCGTACGCTGATGACATTACATTAATAACAAAAAACAGGAGTAAAATGAAGAAGGTGCTGGAAGAAATAGTCACAGAGGGAGCCAAAAATGGGTTTGGAAATCAAAATCAAGAAACCAAAATAATGAGACTAGATAGAGAATGCGAAAAGAAGAAAATCCAAATGCTTTTGAGGAGGTGGAAAGATTTAAATACCTGGGAGTGACAATCACCAATAAATGCGAGCGTGAAGCAGAAATCAAAGAGAAGATAATCACAACAAACAGGATTTTCTACGCAAATAAAAAGCTATTAAAAAGTAAGGTATTAAGCAAAAACAGCAAACTGAAGATCTATAAAACAATAATTAGACTAACACTGCTGTATGGCACAGAAACGCTGTCCATGACAAAGAAGGATGAGGAGGACCTAAGAATAGTGGAGAGAAAAGTAATGAGAACTATCCTGGGTCCAATTAGACGAAACGAGAATGAATACAGAAGAAGGACGAACGAGGAATTGACACAATAAATAGAAATGGATGTAGTGGGAAAAATTAAGCAATCAAGAGCAAGATGGCTCGGACATGTATGGAGAGCGGGTCCAGGAGCAGTAATATATGATGTGACAGAGTGGAAGCCGGGATGCAGAAGAAGGAGAGGAAGACCGAAGAGTTCATGGCCGAAGGAAGTTGAGCAGAATATACGAAGGACCGGACACATCAATTGGAAACAAAAAACGAAAAACAGAGAACTATGGAAGAAATTATGTGAAAGCATATAATCAGAAGAAGAGGCTGATCTCCCAAATTGTAATGATCATTTCTTAGGCTTACTCTTCCGGTTCCCTTCCTTTTTGTTGCGTATATTACTAGTATCTCGAGGCCCCTTTCTTCAAATTCGTTTATTAACCTTCCTATACTCACGCATACGGTCTGTGAGACCGACTTATATAGTATAGTATACGTCTTTCATTTTGACGTGAGTATAGGAAGGTTAATTAGTTTTCTTTGCCATTCAGTCCTCTGGTATTCGATGCTCCCAGCTTCCATATTCTTGTTCTGCTTTTTATCTCTGTCTTCCTGTGTATTTTCCTGTTTATGTTTTTGTTTTGTTCACGTACACTTTCCATTTCCATTTCCATTACCCGGTCTGTTTCGTCTTTACCTTTCCTATCTGCCTTTTCTAGTTTTTTCTAAATGTTGTTCTTATTATTTTTCGGAGTTGTTCATCGATATTACTTGTTTCCGGTGATCGGACTTGTGCTGTTCGTTTTTTACCATGCTGTATATTTTTATAGTTTCTTGTATTTCGTTCAGAGACTATCAATAACTATCTAGACATGCAACTCGTTGGCCCGGTTATAGACTACGGTATTCGTTTTACCCAATGTCGTTATGGGCGCTTCATCTTAACAGCGGGAATTTTGAATTACATTATTTCATACCTATTGATATGCTGTACTAATATCAATAATAAAACACAATCTTTACTTTGCTAATACCAATTTATTGCACAACTTGTAGCAACAGTTTTGACATTAATAACACTGTTAAACATATTACGATCTTTAAAAATTCATTTTATCGAAATAGGACTATGCGACTATCATTTATATATATATATACATTTTATTTCTAGTAGAAGAAAATGCTTCGTGCACACATACGCTCGAGGATTCGAACCGTGACATGGTAGCGAAAGACTCAAACCCACTAAAACCTCCCCATAATTTTCATTATTCTGGAATCCCTCGTGCAAACTATTTCATTCATCTTTATTTTCGATTATCAATGGCTTCTTTCTGGTGATATATTTTCCTTATCCACAGTTTGGTAAGCCTCCAGCGTACAACCTAAAGAATATCACCTTCACATTCTACAATGATAAGTGAATATATCTTTACCTGGGACATATAATGATGGCAAAGCATCTCCGACAAGATTTGTCCTGTTGTGATGTGTTTGAAACTTTACATTTTCAGCGAAATGAAGATCACATACTCTATAATTTTTTCTTATCCGCTCAAATGGTTTATCAATTAAATCGTTCCGTCCAATTATGCGAAGCCATTCGATTAAGCGCTGTCAAAAGATACAAACCTTACGTATTTTGCAGCGTTAATTGATACATTATTAAACTACGCTTACCTCTTTTGGAAACGAATGTAGCATCACTTCTTTATTAGATTTAGCGCAAGTAAAAACGCAACATTTATATACCATGATTTCAGATTAGAAAAACGCGCAGATAAAATGGCCGACAATAATGTCAAATTCGCATGTCAAAATATAATGATAATAGCGTCCCAAGGGGCACTAGGTTAAATTACGTTCTGAAGCCAACGTTGATGCCTTAAGTACCCAGGCGTTCGTTGTCTATTATCAGTTTGTTGTATTTAATTATTGCTTTATGTCCCTTGTCGTTTCTCTGATCGATGTCGACTCTTATTTTCTGCATTATCTTGTTTACTTTCTCTGTTATTTCTGGTTCAATTTCCTTTTCTTCTTCATTAACCCCTTTTATTATTATATTTCTTGATCTAACCTATCTTTCCAATTTTTCTATTTTGTCTTCCTGTGTTGCTACCTTTTCTCTTAGTTCCTCATTCTCTTCTCTGATTTGTTTCATTTCCTGTACAAAATTATCCATCTCATTATCCATTTGCTTCATGTTTTCATCCAGTTGTTGGAACATTTTCTCAATTCTTTCCATGCCTATCATTCGGGCTTGGGTTG
The DNA here is from genome assembly GCA_038088585.1 of Chrysina gloriosa. Lineage (NCBI taxonomy): Eukaryota > Metazoa > Arthropoda > Insecta > Coleoptera > Scarabaeidae > Chrysina > Chrysina gloriosa. The sequence goes on along the minus strand of CM076091.1, from coordinate 39,391,969 downwards.
TTAGCGTACTGCTTGGTTGTCGAATTAAATGCGGAAGGTTATTTTGTTATTCATGTATCGATTATCTGGGTACGGCTCTGTTCTTTCTTGTTTCTTCCAACGTGTACTTCTTTCTTAAATTTATAATCTATATACAATTGGCTTTGGAAGTACATAGGAGTTTCTTTTAAATCAATTTTTGTGGAAATGGTGCACTTTGTATGAAATGAATCGATTCTTTGCCCTAAAGATGAACATTAAATGGTTCATTAAAAACAGATTGCAATCAAAAGAGAATATTGTTGTGAAACTACTGTAAAAATTTCAAATCGATCCATACAATAGTCTCCGAGAAATCCGTCCTTCCAGGTTGACAAAAGTGGTTCCGGGAAAAATACGTTTAAAGTTTTATGAACACTTTAATTCGCCGCGTGAATGCTCAGCGCGCGCTCTGAGGCGCTGCGACAAAATCGATAATTGAACCTTTTAACATTTTTATTTTCACTATAAATCAAATGGCATATTGTTTTTATGACCCTAAAGTATCGTTTAAGCCAAAAGAGATCGTATTTCTGCAAATCCTATTTGCAAAAATAAGTATTGTAAGACAGTTTTGCATTTAACTATACTTTGTCCGTCCTCATTTAAACTATTTACAACATTTGTAACTTTTTCCACATTCTCGGAGTAAAGGCTTCTAACCACGTACCCCAGCTAGTTACGATAGATGACGGGGGTAATGGGAGTAAGGGATATTTTTGTTTCTAGATAGTAACTCTTGCTGGCGCTTTCAAAAAAATTTCTTAGTGCTGCTAATTAATTCATTTATGTTGGGAAATTGCTCTTTCACAAATTTTGCAATTCTATGTAAAGCACGGATGGCACATGTAGTATGAAGTATATCTTCAAATTTGTTTTTTAATAGTTTACCAGCTTTTATCATATAAGCGCCAGCATCACTAATAAAAAGTAAAGCTTTCTCTCGGCTTACAGCACCTTCGAATATATCATCAATGCCGCTAGCAGTGGCATCAGCTATCGTATTTGCATTCATCAGTTTAACTATTTTGGCCGCTATCAAGTACGGTTTAGTTGGCTGATCAGCATTCAAAAATAGTTGTCTCTTTTTGCGTCTCTGTGACGTAATGAGGGAACCCGTTGGTCCGGTCCATAGTTATTAGCTTCGGGAAACTTGGGTGTGGTTTCTAGGAAGTGATTAGCAAAATTCGAATTTTTTTCCTAGGTGGTATGACGATTTGCGTTGTTTAAAATGCGTTATACCCCGTCTGGCCTATGTAACAGCTATTGCATTCTTCACATTTTAACTCCTGATTTTTGGTGTGGCGATATATTGTCTTTGGTATTAAATAAGAGGTTAAAAAGTTTCTGATGTGGTTTGAAGGCTACCTGGAGATTGTTTTTAGATAGGATGTATGACAATTTATCTGAAATTGGTCCAAAGTATGTTAGGGTGGCGCATTTCTTTTCTACTTTTTCTATTTTGTGGTAGATTAGTTGGATTACCAGTTGTTTTTGTTTTTTGTTAGTTAGAGATCTAATAGTGTATTGGCTGAAACCATTATTTGCGGCAATGTTTACTCTGGTATTTAGTTGTTCCACTATTCATGGGGATCGATTACGCTCTGTGAATACTAGATTAGGCTGGATAGGATGACAGGAGTTGTTTGAGATAGTGGAATCCGCGAAAATAAGTTTTCTGTAAATATTAAATATTAGTTTCTGGTTAATTCTTTGTATAGTCATATCCAAAAAGTTTATGCTCCTCTCGACTTGTTTTTCTAATGTGAATTGAATTTTAGTATGGAGGTTGTTAAGCTGATTTAGGATGTTTTGTAGTTCCTCATTGTTACCCTCGAAACATACAAGAATATTGTCTACGTACCTGTACCAGAACAGAATTTTAGTAGATGGGACCTTTGTTTGTTTCCGCTAAGAGAGGAATTAAAGGTGAGCCCATAGCTAGCCCATTTCTTTGTTTGAAGAATTGATCATGATATTGAAAGTAGTTTTCATTTTTCGTCCAGGTAGCCTTTAAACCACATAAAAACTTTCTAACTAGAAAACTAGAAAAAGTAGAGAGAAATACGCCACCCTAACATACTTTGAACCAATTTCAGATAAATTGTCATATATCCTATCCAAAAACAATCTCCAGGTAGCCTTTAAACCACATTACAAACTTTCTAACCTTTTATTTAATACCACAATATACCGCCACACCGAAATCAGGAGTTTATAAGTAAAAATGTGAACAATTCAAATACGTAGACCAGAAAGGAAGAAGTTTCATTTCCCGTTTTGAAAAACACAAATCATCATACCACCTAGAAAAACAATATTCAAATTTTCCTAATCCCTTCCTAGAAAGCACACACAAGTTTCCCGAAACTAATAACATAAAGATAATACACCCCGCACCGGAAAGCCGCAAACTCAATGTATTAGAATCAATTGAAATTTACAAACACAGCAAGGATAAAGGGATAACCGTCTTCAACGACCAAATAAACCTAATGATATCTCCATTGTTTGACTTATTCTAAGTATTTCTTATTTCACATATTTAGTTGAAATCCATAGACACTATAGTTAATCTTACTTAATGATAAAATTATACCTAATGACGCCTTTAAAGTATCACTTATTCTAAGTATTTTTATAGAAAGAATCCATATATATATATATATATTTTAGTCATTAGGTATAATTTGATCATTAAGTAAGATTAACTATAGTGTCTATGGATTTCAACTAAATATGTGAAATTAAAAATACTTAGAATAAGTCAAACAATGGAGATATCATTAGGTTTATTTGGTCGTTGAAGAATATATATATATATATATATATATATATATATATATATATATATAGTAAAAATGTATTTCGACCGTACTGTATAGAGTAGAATATATAAATTCGAGCGAAAAACTCTATTGGGGTGGTTGGTCTGTGAAATAAAGAGTCTCATTTGTTCAACCTCTATATTTCGTCACCGTTTGGTAACTTCATCAGGAGTATGCTGAAAAATGTGCTATCACAATGTTGCAACTTAAGGATTAAACTAAGACTTACAACTAGAGTAGATCACTAGCCCTCAGATACATATTAACGTGGTATCAGACCATCAGATTTTGTACGTGTAATCACATGAACGCGTTGAATATGTATGAGTATTTGTTAAAATTGCAACGACAAGTATACATGTTAAGCGCAAGAGAGACAAGAACAAGTTTGTTTTTATTGACGTGCAAATATTTTTATGTACAAGATGCATAAACTAAAATGTATACACAGTTCATCCCAAAAACCACCAAAATTGGCAAGGTTACAAGCACATCAAAGATTTAGCAATTCAGTATATATTATGCTCAATTGATTGACATCTGTCTTAAAGTTGATGGCCCTATTGTTCTTTTGAATGTGTATCATTTCCAACAACAATCTTGTTTTGTAGTTGCTTTCCCTATCCAAAATCTTAACACTGTCATAATCAAAAGTATGAAGAGATTGCTGAGAATGAACAGCCAACGCACACGAACCCTTTTTCACCCTGCAGTCGCTCTTATGTTGTGTTAATCTTTGTTTTAGCAACTGTGATGTCTGCCCAACATATGTAGACTCACAATCACCACATGGAACTGCATAAACGACATCTTTTTGGTTGAGCAAAGGTGTTGTGTCTTTAGTTCTTGTGAGTATGCTACCAATATTGAAAGGATTGTATTTAGCTATTTTAATATTAGGGAACTGTTTAAAATGTTTTATTATTTGATCTGTTAAATTGGATATATATGGAATTTTTTTATAAGCTATTGATTGTTCATTGAATGTGGTTTCTGTGGGTCCATCAAAAGCATTAGAATTATAAATTAATTTGTTTAATATGTGTTTGGGATATCCATTGTTTCGGAAAATTTTGTGCAATTGCTTCAAATTAACATGTATAAAGGAGCTATGGCAGATATGCGTGATTCTGTTTTTCATTGCTATTACTGTATTATATTTTTGTGCAAGTGGGTGACCGGAATTGTAGTTGATGAATCTACCCGAAGCCGTAGGTTTTGATACCAATTCAATATCAATCTACCACTGTCAACTCTCAAGACTCGTGTATCTAAAAATGGAATGGATCTATCGGTTTCTGTTTCTATGGTGAATTGCAGATCATTATTAAATGAATTAAAAATGTGTAAATGTGTCTCTTTCATATTATGAGGTATGGCACAAATTACATCATCAACAAATTTATAAATAAATGGTAACTGAAAAGGAAGATTATCAATCACATTATCAAATAAATAATCAAGTACGATAAGCGCCAAGATGGGACTAATTGGTGACCCCATGAGTACACCAGATTTCTGCATATAAAACTGTTGATCAAAAGTGAAATAACAGTTGTAAAATATGAATTGTAGTAACTCTAAGAAGCTTGGTTTTTTAATACTACAATATAGTTCTATCAAATTCCGATGTAAATTAATTGTGTCTACAATAAGCGTGAATGGTATGTTAGTAAGTAAGGAGACTACATCCAAAGAAATCAATTCATAATTTTCTGGTAATATTACACCCTCCATGGAATTTACAAACGAGAACGTATCTTTTATATTATAATCTGTTCTATCTGCAAGACTAAGGGTAAGGATATCTGATAAGAATTTTGATAAATTGTATGTTACAGAGTCTATTGAGCTAACAATGGGACGAAGGGAGGTGTCTTCTTTATGGATTTTTGGCAAACAGTACAGTACAGTACAGAAGGTACGGAAGGTACGGAACTGTAAGTAGTAAGTCTCTTTGCTGTGGCTTGTGTAATTTCATTATTGTTTTTTAACTTTTTTATTAGATTATTGTGTTTGACACATAACGGATAGCTCCAAGAATGTACAGAACATACTAACGGATGGTAACAGAAGGTACTCCAGAGATGCAATTACGTTCAACAATACGTTAGGCTTAAAAATTCTTAATTTTGAAATAGACATCACTCACAGAGACATAAAAATCATAAAGAACAATATAGAATCTATTTATTTGAGTGTGAGGGGCATTATGCCTGGTTTTGTACTTGATGAATATAAACATAGACTTCATTTAACATTAATAAAACAATTTCATAAGGTAAAGAAGGCACAAATACATAAATTCAATGTGGTGATTGGCGGCGTACACGAGCCTGGTACTCTTTTCGTTGATAACAGCAAGTAGTTCAAGAATTTGTCCAGTGTGGCAATACCTCCTCATATTAAAGATTTTTTATCCCTGGGACCCAAATTTAGTGTCTATACCACCAATAATAACATAAATGTCAATAGATTAGTTGCTGAAGTAGAAAATGTAATAAATGACATTCAAGCTGAACAACAGAACAGGGTACGAGCTAAGGTAACTAACTGCATTACCAATTATTTTTACAATTCACACAATCATACATTGCAGTCACCATTCTTGTCCACTTACATCGAAACTAAATTATTTTTAAAAATAATCCATCTTTGTACATTGTACAAGCTTATAAGGGAGGTTGTAGTGTGGCATTGGACAGGTCTGATTATATCCAAAAAACTCGTGGGTTGCTGAATGACATAAATACTTACACACCCTTAACAAGAGACCCTACAATTACGATACAAAACAAACACAATAATCTAATAAAACAGTTAAAAAACAATAATGAAATTACACAAGCCACAGCAAAAAGACTTACTACTTACAGTTCCATACCTTCCAAACTGTACTGTTTGCCAAAAATCCATAAAGAAGACACCTCCCTTCGTCCCATTGTTAGCTCAATAGACTCTGTAACATACAATTTATCAAAATTCTTATCAGATATCCTTACCCTTAGTCTTGCAGATAGAACAGATTATAATATAAAAGATACGTTCTCGTTTGTAAATTCCATGGAGGGTGTAATATTACCAGAAAATTATGAATTAATTTCTTTGGATGTAGTCTCCTTATTTACTAACATACCATTCACGCTTATTGTAGACACAGTTAATTTACATTGGAATTTGATAGAACTACATTGTAGTATTAAAAAGCCAAGCTTCTTAGAGTTACTACAATTCATATTTTACAACTGTTATTTCACTTTTGATCAACAGTTTTATATGCAGAAATCTGGTGTACCCATGGGGTCACCAATTAGTCCCATCTTGGCGCTTATCGTACTTGATTATTTATTTGATAATGTGATTGATAATCTTCCTTTTCAGTTACCATTTATTTATAAATTTGTTGATGATGTAATTTGTGCCATACCTCATAATATGAAAGAGACTACATTACACATTTTTAATTCATTTAATAATGATCTGCAATTCACCATAGAAACAGAAACATATAGATCCATTCCATTTTTAGATACACGAGTCTTGAGAGTTGACAGTGGTAGATTGATATTGAATTGGTATCAAAAACCCACGGCTTCGGGTAGATTCATCAACTACAATTCCGGTCACCCACTTGCACAAAAATATAATACAGTAATAGCAATGAAAAACAGAATCACGCATATCTGCCATAGCTCCTTTATACATGTTAATTTGAAGCAATTGCACAAAATTTTCCGAAACAATGGATATCCCAAATACATATTAAACAAATTAATTTATAATTCTAATGCTTTTGATGGACCCACAGAAACCACATTTAATGAACAATCAATAGCTTGTAAAAAATTCCATATATATCCAATTTAACAGATCAAATAATAAAACATTTTAAACAGTTCCCTAATATTAAAATAGCTAAATACAATCCTTTCAATATTGGTAGCATACTTACAAGAACTAAAGACACAACACCTTTGCTCAACCAAAAGATGTCGTTTATGCAGTTCCATGTGGTGATTGTGAGTCTTGTACATATGTTGGGCAGACATCACAGTTGCTAAAACAAAGATTAACACAACATATGAGCGACTGCAGGGTGAAAAAGGGTTCGTGTGCGTTGGCTGTTCATTCTCAGCAATCTCTTCATACTTTTGATTATGACAGTGTCAAGATTTTGGATAGGGAAAGCAACTACAAAACAAGATTGTTGTTGGAAATGATACACATTCAAAAGAACAATAGGGCCATCAAGTTTAAGACAGATGTCAATCAATTGAGCATAATATATACTGAATTGCTAAATCTTTGATGTGCTTGTAACCTTGCCAATTTTGGTGGTTTTTGGGATGAACTGTGTATACATTTTAGTTTATGCATCTTGTACATAAAAATATTTGCACGTCAATAAAAACAAACTTATTCTTGTCTCTCTTGCGCTTAACATGTATACTTGTCGTTGCAATTTTAACAAATACTCATACATATTCCACGCGTTCATGTGATTACACGTACAAAATCTGATGGTCTGATACCACGTTAATATGTATCTGAAGGCTAGTGATCTACTCTAGTTGTAAGTCTTAGTTTAATCCTCAAGTTGCAACATTGTGATAGCACATTTTTCAGCATACTCCTGATGAAGTTACCAAACGGTGACGAAATATAGAGGTTGAACAAATGAGACTTTTTATTTCACGGACCGACCACCCCAATAGAGTTTTTCGCTCGATTTTATGTACATATTCTACTCTATATATATATATACCAGCTGACCCGGCAAACGTTGTTTTGCCATATAAATTATTTCTAGTGAATATTTTGGTAGTCAAATAAAAAATAACTAAGTTAGTGTAAGTGTGTGTGAACGATGGCAGCCTATAAAAATAGCAAAACACCAAACATTCACTTTTTGAAGTCATTGTACTTTTATTATCTTAATGAATAAATTTCAAATTACATCTCTATCATAAATGATGACAATTAAAAAAACATTATCAGTCTCTTAGTGCAATGGAGTGTACGATATTTTTAGTGAGTCCCTCTTTAGCCAACACAAACAACCAAGCGAGAACATGCCACATATAATTGTCCGTGTGAAAAACGCGGTGTGCCCAAATCTAAGCCACAAACAAACATCGTTTGGCCTTGAGACTTATTGCTTGTCATTGCGAATGCCAATCTAATTGGAAATTGAACCCGTTTGAATTCAATTAGCACATCTGCGGGAATAATAGGGATTCGTAGTAATACATCTTCTCCTCGGAACTTGCCATTCAAAATGGTGGCTTCGACAACGTTTTTCATCAATTTTTTAATGACTAATCGCGTGCCATTGCACAGCCGTGATGGGCTCAAATTACGAAGCAAAATAACCGTGACGTGTTGAAAACTATTTGTTTATATGAGATCACTTAATTAACTGAACGTGAGAACTATCTTGAGGAAAATGGGAATAAATAATTATAGCACTACAAATTGATGATACATTTACTATACCATATACTTAACATGAAAGTTGCACTGAGAAAGTAAAATGATAAGTATAAGCGTCACTGCTACGATCGACGCACAATCAATAATATTGGCCGAAAACAGTTTAGGCCCTAAACTTTAGTGAGCGAGAGAAAGCTTATTGTGTGAGAAAGGCAGCTGTGCTGTTTACGGGGTGAGAAGTGACATCGGTAGACGCTTGGCAGGAATAACTGATCGTGTGGTAACTGATCAATTATCGACCGCCGAGAGTAGAAAATTATTACAGTACTAATATCGCTATTAAAAAATAGGAGTTGGTGCTAGAAGGGTGAAAATTTAGGGTTGTATGTATTTTTAAAAGCCGAGTCATAAAAAAATTAAAATAAAACATTTGGTCCAAAAAATAAAAAAAAATTGGGGTGAACCACCCTTATCACTTAGGGGTACGAAAAATAGTTTACGTTCTATTCTCAGACCTACTGAATATACAAACAAAGTTTCATAAGAATCGGTCAAGCCGTTTCGGAGGAGTTTTGTTACAGACACTGTGACACGAGATTATATATATATATATATATGTATATATAGTTGTTTAAGCATATTACGGGGTTCGTGGGCCTTATAAAACAAAGAAAATATTGTTTTAAATCCTAAACGTAAAAGATATAACAAAATATTAAATCTAGATAGATACACTCATAGCACTATTGATAATACAATAATAAAAATGGGACTGCAAATCAATTAAATGTCAAAGTCGTAATAGGCAACAATCTGTAGCAATGAAATCGTACGCTGTTGGCGATGCGAGTACAATCTAGAAACTTCCAATTCAGTGTTCAAAAGAACGGGAAAGACGTCGCGATCAAACAAGAGTAGGCTTGAATTGAGTCGTACGATGCGCTTAAGAACCACGAATTACTTTAATAAGATAAAATAGTAGTGCAGAGTGTGTATTAATAAATTACTGTACACTTTTTACTTAAATGTGCGCACATTGAACGTGAAAGTGAATAATGGTTATTCTGCAATTCTGTTATGAATTGATGGATAAAACCGGGTAGTTTTGTCAAGCCTGGCAAAAAGCTGGACGAGCAATCAATTCTTCTACTTTAGTTCCTGATTTGAAACCAACACAGCATGGCGATGCTGGAAGCTGTATTGGAATACCGTCTGACCAGCCAGAAAGTAAAGAAACGAAACGAAAATATGACAGCGTCAATCTAAACTCCTTTGCTTAAGTTGTAATTAAGTCACAGCAATTTAAAACCAATACTTCTTGGCAAATGCTGTGAAACAAACATCCGACGTAAAAAGATAAACCTGTTATTACCTGGTATTATAAAATGTATGCTTGTAGAAGAGGCGGTAAGGAAAATTGACGTGGTTTCCTTATCTTACAGTGTCGGGGAGAATTAATGAATTGGCAAATGATGTGAAAGATCAACTTTAGAAAAGAATAACATTGAATTATATATATATATATATATATATATATATATATATATATATAAGGGGACACAATTGTCGATATGATCAATGGCTAAGAAAAATGGCTTGAATGTAGGCACATATGGCGAAAAATTAATGATTAATTTTCTAGCGCTATAGCTTGATTAAAGAATATCAACGAGAATATTGAATGGAAATTAATAGGCAAACACTGGCATGTAAACGTATTTCTGTAAAGTTTGGTAAAGTTTCAACTGACACTGCAAAAATGGTAAATTCTTTAAAAATCGCCTACTATAAACTCTCGTCTATTTCAGACGTATTGTCACATGTTTATTTATTACTTCATACAGAAGCTAGATGGTTTCCTCGTAACAATCTTTGGAAACGCTTAATTTCATTTATCCTCTTGTATATTCTATATTTTTTGGGTACAAACACCTGCATAATTATATGATAAGTTAAATAAGTTAAATCTATCTTTACCAAGCCCAGATGTCTCTGTTTGGATATTAGAAGGCTTGCTAAGGAGGTTTAACTTTTGGATTCAATGTCTGCAGATGAATGAATATTAACTTTTTGGTTCTCTCAACAGTATTTTATCCGAAAATGAAATTCAACACAAGGACCATATCAAAAGGAATATTACCGAACATCTCAAACAGCCTCGATTAACTTTTATTGTTGATTTTCTTGATAGACCTATAGATGTAAGCTCATATATGTACTTCTATAAGTTTACTTGAAAAGGAAAGCTCATTGATTTATGTTCTGACAGTTCCCCAAACGCTGTTCTTGATTTTTGATTGACCTTGGCTCAGTGTAAGAAATGAATATCCCGTTTCGTCATAAAAAGCCATTACAGTTTAATTGCCCTTTGTATAGTATAACTGTGTAAGAACGGATATTTAACGTACACTTATCTCAAAATACAGAAACAAGTTAAATGCAGAACTTAATCTAACAATAAGACAAACTTTCGGATATCTAATCAATTCTTTTATTCCGCCAAGCAGGCATGAATATCTCATTGAGTAAAATCCTGAATCAAGTTTAACCTACGTTTAGCTAAGAACCAGCTCGTATTCGTTGGCATTAAATACAGTTCCGGTTTATTTTCAGCTGTACTGGAAGAAATGTTTTGTTTTATGGTACCTTATTCATTTTTTTAGAGCTATATAGTGCTTTATTTTTTTATTATCATTATTTATTAATTATTTTCTATTAGGTAGAATTTCTCGTTGTAAACTATTGTTTAGTTTGGAAAATAGATTTTAATAATCCAATTTTATTGTTTTATTTACTATATCAGTATAACGTACTGACAACACGGGGATTTCGTCAATTTATTCTGGGCTTTAGAAGAGGTTCCCAATGAGAAAAAGTTGGGAATCGCTGATCAAAAGAGTGCAGATAAAAGAGAAAAACAAAATAACAGCAGAAGGGAGCAAAACGTTTTCAAGGAAATACCTGTAATTTTTATGATAAAGGCAAGGTCTCTCTCGAGGTAATATGGTAATGTTTATGATCTGTTCCTTGAACCGCAACAGAGAATTAAAATAAATGACCCTCACAATTACGGAAGGCCCTCTCGAACTCAAAAACCGGAATGATCTTTATCTTCCTTGTCATGGCCTCTTGAATACCTTGGACCGAACCGTGGACCATCCTTTCATAACCCGTTTGAGTCGGGAGAAGAGAAAGAAATTTAGGGGAACGACATCTGGGCTGTAGGGGTGGCTGAGAAAACGTTGGAACACGGTGTTTAGCCAAGTAATCCATGACAGCAAAGGCAGTGTGGCTCGGCGCGTTGTCATGGTGGAGTTCCCAGGAATCGGAACTGCACTGCCATGCAAAATGCGCCAGTCATAGTCTGACCAGGAGATACAAACTCTTTGTGAACTACACAATCAACATGGATTTCACTTTCGACTTGCTTTTTGGGGCGAGTTGAGGCGGAGGTGCATCATTCGGAGCTTTGACGTTTTGTCTCCAGGTTATACTCAAAAATCCATGATTCGTCTCCATTGATAACATTGTCTAGAAAATTTGAAATATCACAAACACAATCAAGGAGTTCCTGACGCATCTGCAAACGTCTGTCTTTCTATTAATAGGTCAGCAAATTCGCACCAATTTTGCACACACTTTTCTCATTCCCATGTTCTCGGTTTCCATTTCCTGGACAGTAGTTGTTGGCAAATTTAATTGTTCAGATATTATCGGCACACTCAATCTGCGGTCGGAGTTAAAAAGGTTTCTTAGTTTTACCAAGTTATCGTCATTTTTTGGCGTTGAAGGGCTTCCTGAGCGTCGATCGTCCCCCTTCGCTAGCGAAACAACTTGTGCCACCCGAAAACACTTATCGACTCATGGCATCATTCTCGAAAGCACTTCGGATCATTTCATGGGTTTCACTCACGGTTTTCTGACGGTTTAAAGCAAAATTTTATCGCGTAACACTGTTCCAGTAAACGGTTCATCGCGAAGCGTGACGAGGTAGCTTAACTGGAGTTTACTTTAAAATCAACCCTACTCCGGAAAGAGTCGGAGGCGGCTAGCGACAACTACCGACCGGTTCACTGCTTACCTAAGAATTCCCACCACGCGACCCGCGCGTAAATGTCATCCTCAGTCTGAGTAGGAAAAATTTCCCGATGGATCCTGTATATGAGTGAATAACTTTCTAAAGCTATTCATTGATTTAGAATTGTTGGAATTTAGCAGCGAATGATGTGAATTAAACCAATTAAAAATGTTTTCCACGAAAACATGAAGGGCGGCGCAACCAGTACGATAGCTAATGTAACGATACAAGTACAAATCATTAGCAGAAGAAAAGTTTTCAGAGAAAATAACTCATTAATAATTTGGTATAAGTGATAGATTTGGAAACGTGGGAGTGACAATGCTTGCTTTTCAGTCACTGCAAGGCTGCATCGTCTATTTAAAGTTAACGACACAATGTTATAAACCTAGCGGAAAGAGTTCACAATCTTCACCGAGATCATAACGAGTTACGATCTAGGTTGATTATAGCTCTAAGTTAAAGCGGTTGAAATGCTCCTTTAATTATATAATAGAAAAAACTGTAAAAACTATATGTATACCTAATATTGTCAAAAAAAAATAAACAAACATTTTCTGTTATTAGGGAATATCCTATGATCCCAAAATGTACGATATGTGGTCTTTGGGATGTATTCTGTATATAATGCTGACAGCTTCCATGCCTTTCGATGACACAAATATTAAAAGAATGCTGAAATCCCAACTGAATAGATCCCTCTGCATTGCAACGTTTAAACATTGGAGCAAGAACTGTCACCACCTAAAGAGTTTATTAGCGTAAGCATACATATGTATTGTTCTAAGTTCTTGTGATACCGAGTGCCATTTTAATCCGCACGATTCAATTGAATTAGTGTATCATATTTTTATGCGTGTTTTGTTTCGTGAAAACAGTTAACCTTTATAAAATTGGGTTACCAAATTGTAGCGGTTATTATAATTACAGACTTCAGGTATAAGACTGACGTCAAATGTTCCCTTCCGATCGCAAACGGTCGCTACAGTGCGCGTTACCTTGGTCGCTGCGCTGCTCTGCGCGTTGCTCCAATCCGCTCAGGTCTTAACTGATGTTCAATTAAGAAAGAGAAGAAAATCAAATACCTATGAACCGCGGCAGAAATATATACAGTGCCTCAAAGAAAAAGCCATAAAGTGCAAACAAACAAACACTTTTTGTTCAGGATTTAAAGACATCATTTTAAATAAAATATCATATTAACACTTGTTATATGTATTAATACTTTTCATTTATTTTAACTTCAATAATTGGCTGAACTTTTTATCAGTGTTCTAAAATTAATATTCATTTCTTGTTGTATATGTAGGTACTAATTTAGAATAGTTTCATGTTTTATTTTTTGTAAATGCTTATATTATGTTTTAAACGTTACCGACAAATCGTCGCCTACGAACAACGAACGCCTTCAATAATGCCTACACAGAAAAATCCTTAACATAGATAAGAAACTTCGTCGGTCGGCTACGGTGCGAATTTGCAAAGAGTGATTCACGTCGACTAAAAACATATGGCCCATTGCGTAGACTACGGTACGAATGGATCGACCAATTACTGGAATAACTTTCTGCTGCGCTGTCGTGGGGCCAGCGCGTTAGAAGAAAGTGTTGTGCAGAAACTGAGTCTGACACTATATTAGAGCTCGATTAACAACTGATGGCACCTGCACTAAACAATGAGTTGACAGTATTAAATGAAAGGGGTTGGTCGTATAGTGTCAGGCCTATATATATTAGTCCACATGCCGGTCAGTTATTCATCAGCTGTTGTATTGTGTGTTGGTCTGTCACTCCGCGTATATTCCTGGTATTTACTGCTTCTACGATAAAATCAGGTTTTTCAAAGCTCGTAGATCTGTGATACTATTGACTAGTGTGCAAGTAATTATAAAATTACTTAGAAGTAAATTAAATAGCAATAAAAATAGTTTAATTTAACCCATATTATCCTAACGCCCCATTTAAGGTACAATTCAATTTACTCGTAAAGCACCTTCTTGTTCTATAACGGTCGCTTATTCTGACTACTAAACGTTAACTAGACACCATTTCACATCACGTACCACGTAAGATTGTGTCTTATACGCAGTAGTTAATTTGTTATATTCCGTGCAGTTTACTGAATTTTGCACATCATGAGTACCAAAAAGGGGTAAGTAATTATACAAGTAAATTTTTTTACAAGTGAGTCGATATTATTTTCTTATAACTGAATATCTACACTATTAGTTTAAGTTTTGAAAAAAAATATTTCTGTTTTTTAGAAGTAAAATGTAGTTTTTATATAATGCCCCATTTAAGGTGCGCTGGGAATACGGGCCACCAAGAAGATTTTTTTTCGAGGGGTTCATTAAAACAAGTTCTAATTAAATTTTAACGAGTTTGAACTATCCATTTTCCTTTTTCTTTTTTTTTTTTTTTTTGAAGATTGAGCGTCCACCAAATCATATCACTTCTGGAAGATGATAGCCCTATTATATCCGCAGATATATTTATCACACCACCAGATGAAAGGGGTATAAGTGATGAAGACAGCGGTGGTGAGGAGTGAGGGGACATTAGCAACCTTGCTCGTGGCCAATTATTGGCTGAAGCTGAAGTACGATACCAGGTACCATCAACTGAAGGAGTTTTGGAGACAGTAGAAGGGATTCCGTTCACCGCGGGTGAAGAGGAGAATAAACAATCATCTTTTTCATCCGAGGAACCAGCTACCAAGAAAGCTAAAATTGTTGCTAAAAGGAAGTGGGAACAAGAGGACATATCTTCAAATCCTGAGAGACACTCAAATGTGCCAAATTTTTGTCGGACAAAGATGTTTTTGACATTGAGGTTTACGAATTATTGCGCTCTATTACAGAAAATAATGCCATAGCAAAAGGACAAGTTAATTTCCGAATTGCAACGGAAGAAGTGAAGAATTTTATTGGCATTTTACTTTTGTCTGGCTACAATAGTACCTCCCGTTATAGATTGTATTGGGATCAAAGTATTGATACTTATCACCCAGGGGTAGCATCATGCATGAGTCGTAATCGATTTGAGGAGGTTCTTCGATATTTTCTTGCTTGCGATAATAACCATCTTTCTTCCGATGACAAATTTGCTAAAATAAGACCTTTCTGGGACAAAATGAATGAAAAGTGGCTAAAGTATTTTCCAGGCGATAAATATCTATTCCATAGATGAGTCTATGATACCATATTTTAGTAAGCATGGAACTAAGCAACATATACATGGAAAACCAATACGCTTTGGTTATAAGATCTAGTCACTATGTACTCGCTTGGGTTATCTTATCTATGGAGAGCCATACCAAGGCGTAAAAACCGGCAACACAAACCCAACTTTAGGCGTAGGAGGCTCGGTTGTCACTAGTTTAATATCCAAATTACCTGATGGAGAACAATATAGTTTCTTTATGAATAATTTCTTGACATCTTTACGTCTGCTTGATGAAGTTAAACAAATGGGCCATAACGCTACCGGAACACTTCGAGCTAATAGACTTGAAGGAGCACCTCTAAAGGATGTGAAGGAAATGAAGAGAACTGCAAGAGGTTCTTACCATCAAGTTACGGACGTCGACTCTAATATTACTTTGGTCCGTTACAATGATAACAACATTGTAACTATAGCCTCAACAGAAAACGGTGCTCAGCCACTTGGAAAAGTGAAAAGGTGGTGCAACAACAAGCGGATAGACGTCAATCAACCCCATTGCTATCACGCATATAACGAGTTCATGGGTAGTGTAGACAGACTTGATCAAAATGTTGGAAAATATAGAGTTGCTATAAGGCTGAAGAGGTGGTATTGGCAAATGATGATGTTCCCAATAAATGTGTGCGTTAATAACGCGTTTCAGTTATACCGCCTTTCACCATCGGGACAAGCTAAAGATTGAGAATCTTTGATTTTTATCTTTTACAAAATATATAGTTCAAACTTATTTAATGCTTGGCAGAACATCTGTCTCGAACCGAAATGAGACTAAATTGTCAATGATTATCAAGAAGAAACTACCCGATTCGATAAGACTAGATGAAAAGGGACATTATATTATTAGAAATGAGACTCAAATTAGATGCCACCAGTGCCATAAAAATACAAAATTTAGATGCAGCAAGTGTGAAGTTGGATTGCACCAACATTGCTCTCAACTATTTCATACTTCTAAATAATTATTTTGGTACATATTATTTCTCTGCTTTATTACTTTAAAACACTACTAAGCTTGTTACTTTTGCCAATATGTAAAAAAATTATTTCTGTATTCATTTATTTAGAAATAAAAGACACTGTAAACAAAACACACGTTGGTTGTTTCCCCATACAAAACCCGTAGGCATATTATCCCAACGCCCCATATAAGGTGCGGTTCTAAAATGCAACCAGCAAACAAAATAAAAAAATGTATATTTTTGCTCGTATTGACGGCTATTTATCACAAATTGATAGAAAAGAAATTTGGGTATTACGATTTAAACACCTTGGGAAGATATGGGTTAAGGTTAATAAAATGTCTGACATTGAGGTCAACGATGTAGCGACTCTCAAGCACTCTCAACAAGCGGAAAATTAGACATGAACAAGCACATGCAAGAGTTATTTTATTAAACCTTATTAAATCAAATAAACAAGTCTATTGTTTTGTTTTTCTGGAATATAATGTTCACAATTAGATTGTTTTATATTTCTTTTCCACTTTTATATTCAAGTTCCCGAATCATTACAATTATATTACAATAAAACAGTAAGTACAAATTCACTTATTGAAAATAACACATGCACGTTATTGTTTCAAACAAAAGAATATATTTCTAGAGCTCAGAATCATACAGTATTAAGTTACATATTTCAGATTTTATTCTCTATACAATTTAATACGATAAAATCGGTATTACATTGTCATATTCATTATCGATACACGCTATTTATGCTGCTTATATTAATGTTTAAAATGCGCGCGCTTTGGATTGCGACTGATATTTTTAGTGCGTATAGTATAGTAGTTAGACCACGCCTTCGCACATATCAAGTGCCATCAGTTATTAATCGAGCTCTATCCGAACGTCGTCTTGAACTGACCTTGCCCCACCGACGATGTTTGTTCGCTTTTGAAAACCGCTGCTTATGTACTAAACGTTTAGTACAAAAAAAGTGCGTGATATATAAGTTGCGATATTTTTTTAACATAAAATGCTCTTTTTTAATAAAATTGTCCGAAATCGCTTGAAAACTATATCTAAATCAAATTATAGGTTTCTAATAACAAAAAGATGTGGCTATATAATCACCTTTTCTGTGAAAAATGTAGAAACATGCAAAAATCAACAATTATAGCACACTTTACGTAATTTTGACTGTGGCTAGCTTTTAAGCTATTAACAGAATCTAAACGTATTTATTTAAGAAGACAAAGATTTTTACCTTAAATTCTAATATATTAGAAACAAACAAAAACATAATATGCACTTCTGGTAACAAAACCCTAAAATTCTGACAACTAACTTTATAAGGTCAATTATTGGCAATCGTTGCACAAAGGACGTGAACATCGCAGACACACAGGCTTGTTGCACTCGATACAAACATGAGTGGTCATTCTATGCTTTTTTGAGGGACGAATACTGCATACCCTTGTAGTCCGTTGCATGACTGCTGGTACCTGAACATCCACTGTAACTATATCGTTTCCTAAAACTCGAGTCATTGTCTACCTGTCTCGATAAATTTATGTTACATGTCGTTATATGTGAGGCATCACAATAGAACGACCTAAATTTTTGAGGAAATCTCATCTGTCAATATCTTTTGGTTAATGGTTTATTCAGAATGTATGCATTCATTCTACTCAAGTCTAGCACTCGATAGAATAACAACCTTGTTCGGCGGTTTCTCTAGTAAATCGAACATTTCTTGTCGGCCTCATCAATACCGCCTTTCGTAGTATTGTAATACATTATAATTTCGGGCTTATTAGTATCTCTATCAATCTGATTATTATGATCCATACAAGATATGAATGTCACAGCTCTGTTCTTCCTTGGCACATAGGAACATAAAGTTTTGTCTTTTGTAAAACCAAATAAAGTACACTGAACTTTTCGACGCTTCTCTGATTAAAATTCACTCGGTAGCTCCATTTTGTTCTTTTTCACAATATTCCAACATATGTCAGCCTCCGCTTCGATAGTTCATCTACGAGCGGATTTGATGAGAACCATCATCAGCCATCACGTTCCCATTGCTTCCTTGGATGGGTTTAGTCAGGCGTAGGACGCACTGAGTTGGAACTAGGATTTCTTTTCTTGGGCTATCAATCCTTTACCATCAGAGTCCTTTCCAGAGAATACATAACCGTTATACAAATAAAAATTTTTGGCATCACATACTGCTTGTATCACCAATCCATATTTGCCTGGCTTTTTAGACACGTATTACAATATGTGATTTCTTCCTTGAAACTTGACTAGCATCTTGCCCACCGTAACACATTCTCTATATTCATACAGTTATTGGGAATTACTAACAAACTTAAAAATATGGGATATAGCAGCCAAATCTTCAGTCTTTTTTCTCTTAGCGCGGTCATTTGGATTGTCAAGGCGAAGACCCAACAGCACTATAAGAAATCTTGCTTCTGACATATAGCATCTAAATATCTCACAACCTGTACCATTCAATGCGAACAAGTAACTTGTGTTTTTATGGTTTGACTTCAACACAGTTGAACAACTTAAAACAACAGACCTAAGAAAGTTTTTAATTCAGCAATGTTCAACTCTTCCAATTCCGGTCTATCGTGACGCGCAAACTTGGTCCTAACCCCTAGCCCCTAACTAGAAATTTGAAAAAATGACCATGGGCTTACCATTCTTTTTGAACTTTATAGACTTGCAAAATTTCGAGCCCATAAACTGACTGGTTTTTCACTTATTATTGAAAAAAAAAAATAAAGCTCTAGAAGCTTTTAACTTTGTAAAAACTTAGTATTTTATCGTTACACACACTACTTTCACTATGATTTTCAAAATAGTTTTGGAACCAATAAAAAAATTATGTTTAACCGATCCTGAAAAAAGTATCGAACACCCTTAAGTCGGGGGATTACTGAACCGCATTCTATAGCCTTTGTATATATATTATCGCCCTGATAATATTTGAAAGTATCGACAATATTTAATTTTTTCGCACTTCGCCTAAGGTTTGCTGTTAGAATGTTAAGTGCACATTTTGAACCACAGTGCCCGAATAAAATTTAAGTCGATAATCCCTGCAGCGGTCATGCACTACCAAACCATTACGAGATTGTTACGCGCGCGCGACGTTGTGTATCGACTATTTTTATTTCGTTTCTGGTTACATCGCAATCCATGACGAATAAATAGTAATCTATTATTTTCGAGAGCCAAAATATTAATTCCTAGAATCTGGATCACTGTCTACAAACGACCTAATTCATTAGATGCGTTAATTGGGCATCTCTTGAGAAGGGGGTCGGAAGATGGAGTCACATTTTTGATCAAATCTTACCTCCACGAATAATCATCATATTATTATCTGGGGGATTGTGCTTCATCAATCGCGGGCTGTTTATACCGTACTGACAAGTCCTAATAAATACGAAACTATAAAGCCTACCGTTGCAGTCCGCGATTAATAATCCATAATTGCCTCCGTGATTATTGGCGTATGGAATTTGTGCTTGCTTAGTAAGTTATTCCATAGCTGCCTTGTAGCTGCCAAATTAATGCACCTAATTAAATAGGCCGTTTATAGAGAGTCATCCCGGTTCTATTCTTCTATTCTATTCTATTCTTGACGGGAAACAGCACGAGCAGTAATACGACTAAAACTGAAGTTATGATAAGTAAAGGAGAAGGCCAATAGAGTATCACTTTGAATGTTTGTACAGTAAAACAAGTTAGTGATTTCAAATACCTTGGCTCAATGTTACATTCGGGAGGAAGCATGGAACCTGTACTACGCGCTTAGTAAGGTGTTCATAAGAAGGAAGGAAATAAATACAACTACTAAGACAAGGATATTTAAGGGAGTATATGTGCCAGTTCTGACGTATGGAAGCGGGACGTGGGCGTTGGATGATAGGTATAAGTGCAGAATACTGATCTGTGAAATGCGCTATCTCAGAGCGGCAGTGAGAGTGACAAGGAGAGAACACATTAGTAACGGTGCACTGCGGGTCCAGTTGGGGGTGATACCGGTTTTGTCAATAATAGAAGAAAGATATTTAATGTAGTTCCACTGCATGGTACGTATGGGAGACAACAGGAGATTAAAGATGTCTGGAGGGCGGATGTAGATAATAAGAGGAAAAGTGGACGACCCAATAGACGTTGGAATGGTGAGTTGGCCAAAGAAGGTGCCCGAGGTAGGCAGAGCGGATGGCAGCGGACCACCGCGAGTGGAGCAATTTCTGCTGACACCTTGATATCGTGAGGTAAAAGAAGAACGCTTTATATATTATTCGTGGCAGATTACGATGTAACCAGGTACGCAAAAATCTCTTGGGAAGATAGGGTCACATTTTTGCTCAAATCAATCTCCACGAATAATCCTCAGATTATCATTTGGCGCATTGTGCTTCATAAATCGCTTAGTGTCTATATCGTAGGTACTGGACCAGTCTCTAATAAGGACGAAGCTATTGGTTACGGTTGCAGGTTTGATTTATTGATTTCATTATGAACGTAAAATAGATAAATTGTATTTTTTAGAAGTTTAAGTAAAGATAAACAAAATGTTGACACCACTTTCATTTAAATCAGTGTAGTCCAACCAGTGGCCCACCAATTCATTTTTGTTGACTCTTGACCTTCTTACTGGAAAATATTTTAACATTTAGAAAAAAATCGGGTGCCCTTCTTACTGCTTTATATTTTTAAGTGACGGCCACATTGAAGCTTCACTTTTCGACCGTTATAATCCGTAGCATGCCTACTTCCATTTTCACTTTCATTCAGTACTGTTAGGAAGGATGGGAAAGCAAAGTTCGCTTGCAATCAGAATTGTCTTTCCACGAATACGTTCGGCACGAGAAGCGGTCCCACCTCCAGGGAAGGGTGGCCGCCAGTCATTGGTTGCCGATAGGTTCGTGATCATTCATGTGCTGCGGAGGATATTCTGGAAGGTGTCGGTTTTTCTATAAAAGGAAGTGCAAGGCTGTTGGAAGTGGTTGTTTTTTATGAGAAAGGTTATTCAAGAGATATAGTACGACGAGAAATTGTTGTCATCGTTGTTTCGAGAGCGGTACCTAAATGTTATCGCTCTTTTGCAGTACATACCTGTGTGAAAGTGCTTTTTCTGCTCTCAAACAAATTAAATCAAAAACGTGAAGTCGAATTGAAAATGCTTCACTGGAATCGAGCCTGAGACGTTGCCTTACTGAACTTACAGTGGACATTGATAAACTGGTATCAGGAATGCAGTACCAATCATCACATTGATTTCTCGAGTGTAAAATGAAGTGGTATATTAAACTAGTACATATGTTCTTCTTCTTTCAATATAAATTTTAATAACACAATATGTAATTAATTTTCTTTTTGAATGTTTCTGGCCCTCATATTCCTATACTAAAGTTTGATTGGTCCTCGGATAATTTAAGGTTGGACCACACTGATTCAATCAGTAGTTAGTAGGATTGTTATAACGCATTCGTTTTAATTTTCAGATATTTACTTGAACCAGATGTTATGCAGAGGGCTACTATTGATCAAGTAGTAAACTGCCCGTGGCTAAGGGAAGGTTACAAACCCAAAACACAATGTGCATCATCTTTGCCAAGGGCAAAATTACTTTAATGTACGTTTTAATGAAAATAAATTTCGAATGCGAACTTGTGATTTATTTACTCATTCCGATATCAATTTCAATTTGGGTACTTATTATATAAATAAATAGTTATACATCAATGATATGCAAATTATGCGTAAGTGTATGAACACTTCTGGAAGCATTCATTAAAATGACTAACTCATAGTATGCTTACCTATTGTTAGTAAAATCGAGGATGAAATCGTGAGCAGAAACGCCGGGTAATACACTGTTTTTGAAGAACAGATACGATCAAATACATATACATAAAATATATAGATTAAATCTATTTCCCGAAGATAATGACTATTACGGTCCATGAGGCACGTATAGTAGAATAAATTAATCAGTTATATATGAGTATTCTTATTAATACAGCAAATGCTCGATAACATGAACTAATTAAAACCCTGGCTGTTTCACATTATCGAAATGTTTACATTAGCGAAGGTGATTATTAACAACCAAATTATTAAAAGAAACCCAAATTAAAATTCACAAAATTCTCGGACAACCTTTTGTAAACACTAAGGATAACAATAAATCAAAATAGCATTTTATAATTATGTATTAAAGGACAAACCTCATCCAACAAAGTTGTAACTAAAACTACTTTTGCAAAATCAAAACTACATATGTATGTATACGCAACTTAGCATCTAGTTTTGCTATAGCAATGAGTTATCTCGGGAATGTACACAATTGGGCTTCTCATAGGCAACTTGTAACGCTCGAAGTTATTCATAGCAATCGGAAATTGCGAAGACGTTTTACGTTATCGAGAATTCTGTATAATCCTATAGTACTAATTTTGTGTTCACATTAGCGCAATGTTTCCAATATCGGGTATTTACGTTATCGAGCGTTTGATGTATTATGATTTATGATTCTCTTAATTAAAAAATTTCTCGTGTATTATTTATTATTTTCGCGTTATTGTATCTAACCTACTAAGATAAAAAAACAGTTCTTTCCAGAGCCACCTGTACAATATACAACGAGCAATATACCATATACTATTGTTTTCGAATATACATAAAATAAACTCATAATAATCCTTCTCCATTCTTTAATCGTGAGTGTAACGATGACATGTATACTCATTTACTGTGCATTACATGAAATAGGCAGTAAATACGGGAAAGCTTTTACCACCATCGTTCTTGGTACATCTCGATGCCAATAATCTATATGGGTAGGCAAAGATACAATATATTTGCCGTGTGGTGGTTTTAAATGATTATCGCAAGTAGATATTAATAACTATAAAATTTTAAGTGTTGCAGACGATTTAGAAGTTGACATTTTGTATCCTAATTTATTACACAATAATCATAATGATTTCTCCTTTCTACCCCAAAATTTAATACCATCTAGTTTCAAATATAAAAATACAAAATTAATTACAAATTTAAACGACAAGAAGAAATAGAAATCATTATACAAATTTAAAGCCAGCTCTTGAGGGTGGCTTGAAACTTAAAAAAAAATGCATAAAATTCTATAATTCGTCAAAATGCCGAAAGTGAAGTTGGTATGTTGTACTTAAATAAATCTGGTTAACATTATTTTTACTAAGATATGTATTTAGGAATTTAGGAACTATGGGTCAACTATTTTTGTTATAATGTTCAGAAATAAATTGTTCATTTAACCTTCCTATACTCACGTCAAAGTGAAAGACGTATACTATACTATATAAATCGGTCTCACAGACCGTATGCGTGAGTATAGGAAGGTTAAGTTGACCTCCACGTTTTGTTCCATATTGCATATTACCCCGGTTGGCATATTACCCTAGCCACTTGGCAATATGCCACTTTGCAGGCTCAACGATTTTTATAAATTATGTTCTTAAAAGTGTACTCTTCCTATACTGAAAGTGCGTGTAAGTGTACAATAGATGTGATATAAGAGATCAATGTGCAAAACTAATTCATACATTACAAAATTTGACAAGGAAATGGAATTTCCCTTAACTATGGCGTATTCCCCCAGTTACCTTATATAACCTTCAGTCGTTCAGATTGAATAGCTACTAGATTTCTTGCAAATATCGAAATATTTATTAAATTCAATTTAGCAATTGAAGTCCATCGTCTCTTCCCTCTATCTTACCAGTAAGTAACTAACTTAACATTTAGACTTTTATCGACATTTTCCATAGTTTTACAGAAAACTGCATTTTTCATGAGTTTATTATTTTCTTCAACTTCACTTTCGGCATTTTGACCTGGATACCCATCCACTACAACATTCAGAAATTATCCAATCACATTTTGGACCGTTTTCGACATAATAGTATCCATTGCGTGCAGCACAGTAGTTATTATCATGTTAGCTCATATCGCTATCACTATCCTGATATGTAATATACTATGGCATTTTATCCTGACGTTAAACTGGCATTTTATCCCAAATGCAGTTATACAGTAGATGTATATTTTACACAATATGGCTGCCTTAACCCTAGAATACTAACCCACGTAAATCACGTGTAGTTTTTTTAATATTGTTGCTACGCATGCATCCAGCAGCCTAGCGGTACCAAATTCAACAAGTGCTGTTTTCAATAGTTTTTGAACAAGCGCAAAAACATAAACAAAGCATATTTAGTCATTAAACTGCTTTAAGAACGTGAACATTAAAAGCTATAAGTAAAATTTACGTGGTGTTACTGGTAAGAGTATAATTTGTATACGTAAATTTTACGTGGCGTTAGTAATAAGAGTATAAATTTGTAGAAGTATTTTACGTAGTGACTGAAAATGGCAAATAAAAAACCGATGAATTCCAAGCGCGGTCTCAACTGTGAAGATGTTGCGGCATTACTAAACTCTAGCGACTGTAGTGATATCAGCGACGTTAGTGATAAAGAGGAGCAGGAGGATTTTGATAGCGACGACAATTTCGCTGATAAGAATTGGTGCCTCACTGTAGCAGATGAAAGTGACATCGAAAAAGAATTGGTAGAAGCCTTTGATAGTTTCGCTAAATCGCAGAACTGGCGTTTTGCCATAACTGGCGTATTCCCTCAGGTGAGCCTACATAAAAATTGCCGATTTATATGGACTTTTCAGTTTTGGAACTATCAAAATCATTAATGTATAATTTCTATTATGGATATTTAAAAATACCTATAAAGAAAATACACGTCTATGTTACATAGAAAATGATAGCGTAATTCTACACCTCAATGCCGATGACATTTTTAATCATATTAAACAAGATTCATCAAAATTTAACACATCTAATTGTCTAAGCAACAATATTTTTGCAAACCGCTTAAAAATAAGGTGGTGTTGCGATTATTCAAAGATGAGAATGTTGACAATATAGACACGGATTTTATTAGTCCACCATCAAAAATGTATTGTTTTAAAGAGGAAGGAATGGAGTTACTCAAAAACTAGGGGAATTAGTAAAGCTGTGGTTAGCAATGAAATTAATTTTTAAGATTATCAAAATTGTTTATTTCATGAGCTGTCAATTTTTAGACACCAAATTCTTTTCAAAAGTCTTAAACATACCTTTTATACTGAGCAAAATAACACTCTCACCATTTGATGACAAACGCTACATCATGCAGAATGGATTGTCAACACTAGCCTGGTGTAATTATAAAATCAAGTTAAAAAATATTTTGAACAGAGGATGCTGCTTATGGTAATTCATATTGTTTTGTACCTGGTCTAACTGAGGAGTTGCTAACGCTGAAAATATTATAGCATCATGTCCTACGACTAAGGCTAGCCGATTTACTGATGTGCTTGAGATGTACCAAGAGAACACTTCTCAAATTTAGATCGATTGACGGTTGGATTCACGACTGCCTAGTTTCACTTGCCACTGCAAATGGTGTTATCACAACATTATTCATAAAAAACAACTGTGAGGTTATCGATTGCACGGAATGTTCATACAACATGTTAATATTGCTAATACCATTTCTGCTGCAGTAGTATGAAATTTCGACCAAGCCATTTAAGAATAAAGAAGATAAATCCTCATCATAAACTCCTTATTTTTAAAACTTATATTTTGTAGTTTTTTCCTTTCTTTTTGCTAAATATGTATAAAATTATATTTTATTTTATAATCTACAAACGAATCTGTTGAAATGGAACAGAGGACTTGCAAAAAAATAACATAAGCAATCATACGAACAAAACGGATATCATGCTGATAAGTAC
Source organism: Chrysina gloriosa (assembly GCA_038088585.1). Classification (NCBI taxonomy): domain Eukaryota; kingdom Metazoa; phylum Arthropoda; class Insecta; order Coleoptera; family Scarabaeidae; genus Chrysina; species Chrysina gloriosa. Next base: position 39,365,577 of record CM076091.1, on the reverse strand, counting down.
AAGAGATGACCAATTGAACATGACTTTGAATGGCAAGGCAGTGAAACTAGTCAAAGACTTTACATACTTGGCCTCTATATTAAATTCAGGACATATGGAAAGTGAAATTGACAACCGGGTAACAAACCAATAAACTGTATATCAAACGCCACTAAATTGTATTACGCACTTAATAAGCTTTTTAAAAAGGAAAAAGAAATAAATACTGCCACCAACACCAAGTTATTTAAGTGTGTATATATACCTACACTAAAATAAATGGAAGTAAACCCTGGGCTCAGAGTGACACAGAAAAGAGTAGAAATGTGTGAAATACGATATCTTAGATCTGCAGAAAATTGACAATTGATGTGGTTAGATCATTTGGTGCGAATGAGTGACAACCGAAAGACTAAAGTTGTTTGGATGTCTGGAGTGGATAACAAAAAGAAACGGGGCCGGCAGAATAGAAGTTGGAATAGTGAAATAGGCACGATACTTCATAGAAAAGGGATGGACTCGAGACATCCTGAGAGGATGGCTGTTCGTAGCGCGTGGAATCGCTTTTGCCGCGATACCTCTATACCGTAAGGTAGAAGAGATTGCTTATTATGTGTGATGTATGTAATGTAAAATGCGTTTCACGCGTCACCACTATGTAATGTAAGAAAATAGTTGTTTTTGCTCTATCGTTTACCTTATTTATTTTTAGGAATAACTTGCATGATTATTAGTCTGGGCAAACATATAGTTATGTTCGGATAACAAACACCAGACATAACTAAACGGCAGACGTCCCCTTAAAATATAGAATATCTTCCGTTCAAAATACTAATTCATCCCTGAAAGAATTCCACAAACCCCGACCAGAATTGTTTACAGGACAAGTTATTAAATTAGGCGACACACATTGCCAGCACACTTAGAACTTAGAATCCGAATAGATAACTTGTACCTTTAGGCTATAGGCTTGCGTACGTTATTCTTTATATTATTTTGTGTTAGTCTTTAGTTATAATTTTAAATAAACTTTTTAAAAATCCTTCTGCGATCTTAATAAACTTAATTGGCGCTGCGAACAGGATATCCAAACGGTAAAGAGTTCGCGAAACCACCGGTAATTATCAAATTTTTATTGGATATCCACGAACTTTATCATCGGGTAAACCGAAGTGTGTTACGTTCCGCTCCTGGGAGAATATCGTTCTCTGAAAATCATCTCCACGAAAGGCGCGCGGTATCCACACCGATTTCCCACAACAACCACTGCTGGAGGATCTCCACCTGGACACGGAATCCACTTAGCACCTGCTAGACACCAGTACCTGTACCATGTTATTAGCCACACTTGCTCTCTTGTAAGTACTGTCCATTATATCCATTTTTATTGTGTACGTACAAAGCACGTGATTTTGTCGTTTCTTTTATAATTATTATATATTAAATTACCCATACGTTATATATGAGTAAATTTCGCGAGAGATCGCCCCTAACTTTTAATTTTACTCCATATAATAAAACGGAGCGTTTAATTGCGCCTTCTAACATAAGCGTGAATACTAGTCCCACTTTAAATCTTAGTTTGAATAACTCAGACACGGAAATGGCACTAAATTACGCAGAGTTAAACATTGCAAGGGAAATAATCCCACCATACGAAGGCGGGAGCAGAAATTTATCTTACTTTTTACAGCAATGCGAAAAATTTATTAGTACCTATAAAGTAACGACCCCAGGTCAAGAACATTGCACATTCAACAAATTATTGTTTGAAATTTGCTGCTGCAAGTTAACTGGTGCTGCCAGGGACACATTAGTTGTTTCGAACTGTACCAGCTGGTCGCAGGTTAAAAACGAATTGCTAAACCGTTTTGGCGACCAGAGAAATGAAACCTTGCTCGAAAATGATCTGATTACTTGCTATCAACACCCACATGAAACATATGAGACATACTACGAGCGCATTAAGAATAAACTACAACAATTGCTAGAACAAGCTAGAGAAGTTGACCAAAATATTAAAATTTATAAAAATAATATGTACAATCAACGCGCATTAAGCACATTCCAAGCCGGACTACTTGACCCATACAGGTCATTCATAGCTTATAAAACGTCCGTCTCGTTAGAGGATTGTTTGGTACATCTTAGAAATTACGATAACCATAAACTGCAAATTAACTTTTTAAACTTTATTAGGCAAAGGAATCCCTCAAAGCCCCAGAAAGCTGATTTCAACAAACCATCTTCAACACCCCAATTTCATATGCAAACATTTACGCCGACACAAAATTTCCAATTTACGCCCAAACCGCTACAACACTTCTCGCCACCAACTCCACGAAATGTAGTCAATAACGCTACCCCATTCCCGCGTGGACCTGTAAATCTTTTAGAAAACCGAATGAAAATTTACATTTCAATAACGGCCAGGTAAAAAGACCAACCTTGCCAACACCAACACCTATGTCAATTTCCACCAACACCGCAAATACGTCAAAATCTGCACCATATAGACACCCCAACTTCTTTAGAAGTTCAGGGCCCCCTCGATTTAAAGTAGAGGAATTGCATAACGTAGAATTCAATGAAGAAACCGAATACGAGCAAACTGAATTCGATACTGAGTACAAATACGATCAAGATCAATTTTCTTACAATGAAGTAGATGAAAACGAAGAAAATTTTCAAATACCAGCCTCAATTGACCTAAATGCCGTAGGTTCTAAACCGAAACTACCTTTTATAATTATCCCCGGTTTAGGTTTTAAAATACTGATAGATTCAGGAGCATCGGACTCCATCATCAATCCCGGCCCAGCATTTGCTAAATTTCAAAATTATATATTTCACAAGCCCTTTTCTGTAAAAAGTCTAAATCAAACTATCGAGAACGATGAAAATGTATCATACCCTATTTTACAAGAATTTGGAATCGATCATCCTGTAGATTTCCATGTTATACAATGGCATGACAGATTTGACGCTCTCCTCGGTAGCGACGATTTTGAAAAGTTAAGAGCAACAATAGATTACGGCACGAGAACATTAAAAATAGGCTCCGTAAGAATACCATTTTTTATGGAATTAAACCCCAAGAACTTTCGACCTTTCAAGCATGTAATAAAAAATGAAATAAAAATTCCCGTTAACATCGAAGAAGGTCAAATATTAATCCAAGAAACCCGCGTAGATGATATTGTAATTCCTACTTCAATTTCATACGCTAAACAGGGAATTTGCACAATCCCCTTCGAAGAAGAACGCGAGTTAGAGATAAATTTCCATGTACAATTAGAAGCACAACCCCTCGCCGACTTCGAAATTAGAGATCCCCGTAATGAATCTGCACACCTAGATATCGCAAACAGTTTGCGCATTGAACCCCTCAATCACGAAGAGAAAATGAAAATCACATCATTATGTCGACAATATAAAGTATTATATAAAAAAGACAAGGAAAATTCCGTAGCAGACGCGCTGTCGCGTATCGAAATTAATACTAAAGAAACAGTTAATGACGACGAGCTAGATCTACTCTCAGTACTCCCTAACATAGATTTAGATGAAGATATACCTCTGACTACGACGAAATTCTTAACACCTCCGAAAACGACACCGCTGAAAATGACGTTCCCGAAAATGAGACACCTTCTAACGACACTCAACATACATCCGTTGAAAGTCCAGTTTTCAGAATACCGATATCAGACAAACCCATAAATCAATTTGTCAATCGCATTATCCTGAAATTAGGCGACCATTATAATGTCAAGTATACACGACCGTTTTCTAAACACAATTATTCCATCACGGTCCGCAATAGTCATCAATTGCAAGGTATAAAAGACGCCCTTAAACAAATAATAGACCCCAAACAATTATACGGCATCTATTTTTGTGATAATTCATTAGAACCACTATTCATTAAAATCTGTCAAGCTCTGTTTGACAGCACCGTAAAATTCATGAAAAGTAATTCATTAACAGAAGATGTCGAAAACACCGAACGACAGTCGAATATAATCCAAGGGTACCATTCTAAAAATCACAACGGTATTACTGAAACATACAACCATTTAAAATTAAAATATTATTGGCCAGATATGAAAACTAAAATTAACAAAATTATAAACGTATGCGAAACTTGCCTCCTAGGTAAATACGAGAGAAATCCGTACAAAGTACCTTTTTCCGGCCCATTATTAGCAAAAAAGCCATTTGATATTGTACACATAGACACATTCGCCTTCGATGGACACAAATTCTTAACGCTTATAGATTTATTTTCGAGATATACACAGGCATACTATGTTCAAGACTTAACTGGTATTACGATTCTGAACAAATTAAGACACTACTTCTCCCATCATAATTATCCTAAAAGATTGTTTGTGATGAAGGAGAAGGAATTTAAAAACCACGTATTCCAAGAATATTGTAAGCTATTTAAAATTAATCTCCACTACACCACTAATTATAACAGTAGTTCAAATTCCCCAGTTGAAAGAGTTCACTCCACTTTATTGGAGAAAATTAGAATTGAAAAAATGCAAAATAAAACCGAAACTCCGCAAAATCTAATGATATCTGCTGTACTTACGTACAATCAATCTGTTCATTCTTCTACAAATTACACACCCTTTTCACTCTTATATGGCCCTTACGAAAACTTAAATGCCCATGAATTAGATTTAAACACGGCCATTTATGATAGTTACAACGAGAAAAGAAAAAACGAATTACTCCCGTTTTATGAACAATTGTATCACAAACAACTTAATAAAGGAAATAAAAATCTAGAGAAGGTAAATCAGAACAACGAAGGAGCAATCCAGATTCAAGAACCAACCGTGTATTTTGCAAAGCAACGTATTCGCAAAACAGACCCCTGTTTCGATAAGGTCAACGTAACAAGCACAGACAAAAACAAGATTACAGGTATCAGAGAAAAGTCGAATAAGCCCGCGAACCTTCACACCAGAAAGATTAGGCGACTGAAAAAAACATTTAATTTGCAGGACGGCTCTGACCAACCCCAGCCGGGCCCTTCAACTGCAAGAGATTAACTCTAACGGATACCTTACGGAAAACTTAGGCCCTGTTAAAGTATTAAATCATTACCATAAATTTTACTTCTTTATTAATGTTAGTAACATAGAACATAGTTATAAAACTTTATTAAACAATGTAGTCGTTTTGGAACATAAGAGCACAACTCCCACAGTACAGCAAAATGTCCAACAATTAAAAGAAACATGCACAGAAATAGAAGATCTACTACATAAATTCAAAAATAAGAGAACAAATAGAGCCTTAATTAACGCCTTAGGTACGGCGATTAAATATATCACCGGAAATCCTGATAACGAGGCCCTAATTGATATTAACAAAAACATTCACTCCCTATATGAAAACCAAGATCAGATAGTAAAACAAATTAACAAGTACAACTCTTTCGCGAATCACATTACAAATAGGTATTCAGCCGATCTGAAAACACTACAAGGAAATGCAAATTTCACTTTAAGTTTGGTGCAGAATATTAGCAGTGTTCTAGAAATACAACTACTACTCCAGTACAATAACCAAGTCGGAATTAAAATGTTAGATATCCTCCGGACTATAGAAAGAACAATTTCTCTTGCTTTTTCCGATATTATCAATTTAGAAATAATTTCCAATTCAGAATTAACGGCAATTGCAGATTACCTTAATATAATTTATAAGGGATCCGAATTACTTAATTGGGACAATATTCACCCTTATAAGATATTAGAATTTTCAAAATTTAGAGTTATCTCTATTAACAACACAATCACGTGTATGCTGTATATACCTATTCTTAAAAATCCCATCTACCAATATTCCCGAATATATCCGCGCCCGAACTTGCAAGACGCAGTGCTAATACCACCTGCAAAATTTCATCTTCAAAGTGCGAGAGAAGAATTGTGGACCGAAGAACAGTGCCAAGCTATAGACCAGCAAATGTTGTGCGTTCATCATACAACATCAAACAAGTGTTCTCTTAAAATAAGTGAAAATTGTACGTTTGCTAAAATCAGCAATTTATACACAACTTAAAAATGGTAAAATAATAATAGCATCAAAAAACGAATTTGAAGTAATTGAAGAATGTCCGAATAAACTAAACACGATTAAAGTCAAACGCAATGTTGTAATAAGTTCAGAAAACACTTGTAAAATTATTATTGAAGACCAGACCTACGACAATACCTTTAGTAATTTTACTTTTAATATTCAACCTGTTGAAAATTATAAGTTAAGCAAAGTAGTCGAATTAAATTTAAATAATTTACACGATATTAAAAATTTGAAAGAAAAGGCCCAATACTTAGACTCTCATATTACCTTACATCCTGTAGCGCATTACATACATTTTTCTGTAACGAGCATTTTGACAATTGTATTTCTTCTAATTTGTATTGTATGTTATATGTTTAGATATAAGATAGTGAAGTTTTTCACAAAGGAAAACGATGTCGTACAGCTATGTACGTTAGCAAATATTGTAGTTCCCAATACGCAAAACGAGGACGTTTTGTCTTAAGGGGAAGGAGTTATGTTCGGATAACAAACACCAGACATAACTAAACGCCAGACGTCCCCTTAAAATATACAATATCTTCCGTTCAAAATACTAATTCATCCCTGAAAGAATTCCACAAACCCCGACCAGAATTGTTTACAGGACAAGTTATTAAATTAGGCGACACACATTGCCAGCACACTTAGAACTTAGAATCCGAATAGATAACTTGTACCTTTAGGCCATGGTTGCACAGACTTATGAAGACTAGGGGCCACTCGGGCAAATCATGAACTGATGGCGGGCCGGCCGCCAGAAGTATAGGTAATTAAAGACAATAAAGAATTGATAATAATTTATTAAAATTCAAAAAGAATTTATTAATTTGAAGCGTGGCACTGCATAGTGCTTACAATCTTTTTTATATTTGGCTCAAATTTACTTGTAGCAACACGTAAAACTGCTTCCAAACTTTCATTTGCAAGGCGGTTTCGATTTTTTGTTTTATTATTATTTAGTATTGAAAAAGTTTGTTCACATATATAGGTAGAACCAAATAAGCTGGCACATTTCAGAGCGTTTATGCGCAACTTTTCGTACATATTTTTATCAATGCAGCGGTAAAAGTTCAGCAAGTCTCCTTCGTTGAATTTGTTGCGTAAATCTTGATCGTTTTGAATGTCGATAATTTCTAACTGCATTGACTCTGGCGCATTTTCAACTGAAATCGTGAAAGGATTGCTGAATATGTCCAACAGAGGTTTCACTTTTTACACTCCGAAAATCTGTCTTGAAAAGATTGAATCAAAATATCTAGCTTTTCTACATAACTGAAATTAATCGCAGTTTTGTTGAATTTTTCAGCCATTTTCTTATAATTCGGAAAATGATTGTAATTTCCAGAATTCAGTTGTGATCTGAAAAGTGTCAGCTTGCATTGAAAGGATGATACATGAGCGTAGAGCTGGGATATCAGTTGATTTTTGCCTTGAAGCCGTGTGTTCAAGACATTCAAATGATTTGTAATGTCAACTAAAAAGCCAAATCACACAACCAATCAGGATTTTTAAGTTCCGGGACATCCCTTTGCTTTTCCGCCAGAAATATTCCAATTTCTTCTATTAAATTTAGAAATCGTTCCAGTGTCAATCCACGGCTTAGCCACCTTACTTCTGTATATTACAGTAAATCTGAGTATTCGCTTTCGATGTCATCAAGGAATTGTTTGAATTGTCTGTGATTGAGTCCTCGTGATTTTATGAAATTTACAGTCGAAACTACCACTTTCATGACATTTTGAAATTCAATTTTTTAGAACAGAGGGTTTCTTGGTGTATAATGCAGTGAAACTGCATGAGATCTTCAGCGTTTATGTTTTTTCCTTGCAGATGCTTTTTCAGTAAAGTAACTAGCCCGGAATTGACACCAACCATCGAAGGAGCACCGTCAGTCGCAACTCCCGATAATTTTGATAAGTCCAAATCAGTTTTTGAACACTCATCCAAAAGTACATTGAGTATATCAACTCCTTTGGTTTGACCTTTCAATGAACACATTCCGAATAACTCTTCTAAGACTTCAAAATCTTGAGTAACACCTCGTATGAATATGAGAAGTTGAGCTGTGGAACTAATATCAGTGGATTCGTCGAGTGCTAATGAAAAAATTCAATGATCTTAGTTTTTTCAATTAATTGTTCCGCAATATTACCTGACAAAGACATAATTCGTCTTTGGATAGTCATACGATTCAGTTGAATTTTCTCAAACTTTTTGCTGCTTCTGGACACATTTTCTTAGCGGCAATTTCTATGCATTCTTTTACAAAATCGCCATCATTGAAGGGGCGACTTCGCTTTGCTATCATTCGAGAAATTTCATAACTAACTTCTGTAGCTGTTTCTGAATCTTGAATGGGTTTTGTAAACATAGCTTGCTGACCAATAAGCTCCCGTTTTAAAGACAACATTTTTTGCTTCCTTAATTCGCCTGTAAACTTGGTAAAAGAAGGATGCTGCGTTTCATAGTGCCTTTTTACATTATATTCCTTTGCAATCGCAACAGAATTCTTGCAAATTAAACAAACGACTTTGTTATGCGACCATACAAAAAGTATTTCTCAGTCCAAATTTCTTGAAACTGCCGATTTTCACCTTTAACCTTACGTTTTTTACTAGGTCCTGGCTTCTCCATGTTGCGTTCTAATCCTGGCTAGGATTAGCACAGCACCTAAAAACAATTACAGTACCTACTTAAATTACCCATTCTTTTTAAATTATCAAAAATAATTGATTAAATTCCTCAGAAATTTTAAGATTTTTATACAGATTTTATATCTGAAATAATGACGTAATTATTACAGTTAGAGAAATTCTGATAAAAATAGTAATTTCTTTGTTTTATTTTAATATTTGGCCAACATTAAAGCTAAATTTGATTAAAATCGATTAAATAGGTAGGGAAACACTTATTAATAACTGAGTTTTACTTACGATTTCACAACACAATTATACACGGCACTTGACGGGTTAACAGGAAATCTACGTTGAATGTGGATCAAAATATATGACACCGGCTAGTCGAGTTAAAATCTACACTAGAACTATTGCCTCCCCAAAACACTATTAAACTGCACTTATTCTCAATCACTTATTACTTCGCTTTGTATTTTCGCGCTTATTTCTTCCTGTTGACATTTCACTCAAATTAAAACCGAACTGTCGGTCGCTGCGGTTAGCGTGGCTTTTATACCGCGCATACGACTCTGGAAGCTTCGTGTATCTACTCGTACCTACGCGAGCAATCGGGAATTCGGGACTATTGCTATCTCGCTTGCTCACACCGCGCTAGAAAATTCTTGATTTCTCTACTATTTTGAACTTTATATAAAGGCAGCAAGCGATGTTACTTGACTTAGCATTTTTGGGCGCTAGATTCAAATAGCGCGCGCGCGAGATTCAAATTACTTTTCGAACATATTTTTTTGTTTTATTCTGGAATAGAATTAAATATTCTTCGAATGTACGAGAGTATTATTTTTGCTGTCGGCGGGCCACCAGTATTCGACAGGCGGGCCGCATGCGGCCCGCGGGCCGCGGTCTGTGCATCCATGCTTTAGGCTATAGGCTTGCGTACGTTATTCTTTATATTATTTTGTGTTAGTCTTTAGTTATAATTTTAAATAAACTTTTAAAAAGTCCTTCTGCGATCTTAATAAACTTAATTATATGCACAAAACTACTCGCATACAGCTAGATAAGGCGATGAGGAATCAGCGATGCTTTCGTAACTTATTTTGTAATTATGCGCTATTACCGCTACCCGTCCAGAGTAGGTACGACAGCATCGCCGACTCCTCACAGTCCTCACTCCACTCAGTACGCTATATGCGAGTAGTTTTGTGTATATGAAGAATGAATTTATTTCGTAATTATCGCTGCTTACCCATTACTAATGATTATTCTTTTGTAGTGTTGTATATTTCCCAGACTGATTTCACATTATATTTCATAATAATAATAAGTATAATGTAATATTAAGGTACTTTATATTAATATTCACAATTGCCATTATTTACATTAAATGCTGGGCTTGAGTCATGGACGTCCCATCTTCAAATAATATTTTGTTTGATTTTGGGTTATTTATAGTTTTCCAACACCACGCACGTCGCCGTTTAAAGATTTAGTTACCCTGGGAATGTTAGCTTCCTTATTTAAGTCCAGTCAATGACGTTTAATGGGAAAAAATATGTAACTATAAAAATATCAATCGTCATAAAAAGCATCGATCAAAAGATAGAAAGCAATGTAAACAGTTACACACATACATTCACCACTTTCATGTTACAAGAAGTCCTAATTACCACTAGATACAAGAATTTCATTGCCGAGTTTCCATCTCAAGGTCACAGGTGTACTAACAATCTAGACCTCTGTGATAACCTTATATCAGTAATAAATTGCGCTATCTATTGAAAAATAGTAAACATATCTAGTTACCTGGAATACAGAAAAATGTAGCAACCTTTGGAATGGGGGAGCGTCCTTGTTGAAAAAAATGAAAGGAAGTTGGTTGGCAAGCCGAATGTAAACAACACCAAAATCAACGAAAAGGTTTTTGACGATGTTAAATTAGAATTACAATATAAATTTAAATCATATTTAAAATTAAATGTTTTAAAAAGAAGGAAATATTAAACAAATACAACATTACCGAATATAGAGTTTAAGAGAGGATCCGAAGAAGTGAAAAGAGCCTGAGGCAAGAACTTCATCGTAGCAGGAGAATTTACACATCTTATTCTCATCTGATTCAAACATCTCACATATTAGGTAATTACTTTGAATTTATGTAAAATTATACCCAAATCTCTGTAAATACGTTTGTGATAATTAAGTACCGGACCGACGACGGACCCTATCGAATATGAATCACACGGCATCATCCAGCTACAGTCGTTCAGCTTTAGCGTGCATATGCGTTGGTGGTGGGGATATGCGTATCAGTTAGTACCACTTGCATAGTCGTTTATTTACCCTTCGACGTAAATCGTACGCGAACCAAATGCGATTATATAGTGGCGTAGATTAGATTAGATAATACAAATTATATATGCCACATTAAACAGGATCTATTGACATTGATTATAAAGATGTAATTTAAATTTTCTGCTTTTAGAATTGTAGGCGTGCTGGTTAATATATTTTTAAATATAGAGAAACTTCTTTCCATATCGCAGCTAGTGAGGAGAGAATATTGAAAATGAGATTTGTGAATACGATATTTAAAATCACATTTATTATCCTCAGTATAGAGATTTTTTAATAACAGGTAACAGTATTCCGACCAAAAGCGGCACCAACTTTTTACTTAAAGAAACACCAAAATTATCACAAACATTCTGCAATTTATTTAAAATGTTATTTAATGTTGTGATTGCTTCTTCTAATTTCAATGTTCTTGGGTATATCGCCAAAATGTTTTTAGTAAATTCTAGACTACTTTGCAAAAAATACTTTCGTAAGGCAGTTTTGCATTTAACTATACTTCGTCTGTCCTCATATAAACTATTTACAGCATTTTGTAACTTTTTCCACATTCTCGGAGTAAAGGCTTCTAACCACGTACCCCAGCTAGTTACGATAGATGACGGGGGTAATGGGAGTAACGAATATTTCTGTTTCTAGGTAGTAACTCTTGCTGGCGCTTTAAAAAAATTCTTAGTGCTGCTAATTAATTCATTTATGTTGGGAAATTGCTCTTTCACAAATTTTGCAATTCTATGCAAAGCACGGACGGCACATGTAGTATGAAGTATATCTTCAAATTTGTTTTTTAATAGTTTACCAGCTTTTATCATATAAGCGCCAGCATCACTAACAAAAAGTAAACTTTCTCTCGGCTTATAGCACCTTCGAATATATCATCAATGCCGCTATCAATGGCATCAGCTATCGTATTTGCATTCATCAGTTCAACTATTTTGGCCGCTATCAAGTACGGTTTAGTTGGCTGATCAGCATGCAAGACCTATCATACATGAACCTCCTGCCTAATATATCCATGGTCTCATCTGGGTTAATCCAAAAATAGTTGTCTCTTTTTGCGTCTCTGTGACGTAATGAGGGAACCTGTTGGTCCGGTCCATAGTTATTAGCTTCGGGAAGCTTGGGTGTGGTTTCTAGGAAGTGATTAGCAAAATTGGATTTTTTTTTCCTAGGTGGTATGACGATTTGTGTTGTTTAAAATGCGTTATGCCCCGTCTGGCCTACGTAACAGCTATTGCATTCTTCACATTTTAACTCCTGATTTTTGGTGTGGCGATATATTGTCTTTGATATTAAATAAGAGGTTAAAAAGTTTCTGATGTGGTTTGAAGGCTACCTGGAGATTGTTTTTTTTTAGATAGGATGTATGACAATTTATCTGAAATTGGTCCAAAGTATGTTAGGGTGGCGCATTTCTTTTCTACTTTTTCTATTTTGTGGTAGATCAGTTTGATTACCAGTTGTTTTTGTTTTTTGCTAGTTAGAGATCTAATGGTGTATTAGCTGAAACCATTATTTGCGGCAATGTTTACTCTGGTATTTAGTTGTTCCACTATTCATGGGGATCGAGTACGCTCTGTGAATACTAGATTAGGCTGGATAGGATGGCAGGAGTTGTTTGAGATAGTCGAATCCGCGAAAATAAGTTTTATGTAAATATTAAATATTAGTTTCTGGTTAATTCTTTGTATAGTGATATCCAAAAAGTTTATGCTGCTCTCGAGTTCTTTTTCTAATGTGAATTGAATTTTAGTATGGAGGTTGTTAAGCTGATTTAGGATGTTTTGTAGTTCCTCATTGTTACCCTCGAAACATATAAGAATGTTGTCTACGTACCTGTACCAGAACAGAATTTTAGTAGATGGGACCTTTGTTTGTTTCCGCTAAGAGAGGAATTAAAGGTGAGCCCATAGCTAGCCCATTTCTTTGTTTGAAGAATTGATCATGATATTGAACTATTCCAACTATTTTGGCCGTTATCAAGTACGGTCTAGTTGGCTGATCAGCATGCAAGACACCTTGTTACGTGCACACATTTCATTAGTTCAGTTTCAGTATTTCGCTCAACATGTTTCAAATTTGGGCTCAAACTTTAGTCCCAGTAGTCAAATTTTCCTTCCGTAGTATTTCTGAACTGATCATATCACCGCGTTAACGTTCTGAATTCGTCCAATCACGGGGACGGAAAGTCAATCTTCGCTCCGGCGCAGTAGCGAAGAGTAGCAACTAGGCTATAGGTAGCCGAGTGGTAAAGACCGTTACGATATCGGGAGAGTTTTGCTGAGTGAAATTAGGTTTTGTGTATCGATTTATCGAAATATCGTAAAGATATTGTTTACCCTGAAGTAGGGAATTATTCAGCAGAGCCTCAAGTGTATCTTAACAAGTACAACTCCCGTTCGTGGAGGAAGAGATCCGTTATCGAGCCCTCAATACATCTCGTCGTACCGAATTGAACACCTTGCCGTTATACCTCCCCAACAAGGTATTAGAAGAAGCAGATCCTATAGTCTAACCCGTCGGACAATTCTGAAAGACCATCTTCTCCAACAGACGAGGCGGACGAAACTTAAAAATTCACGCGATGACATCATCCGGACCGCCATGACACTTACCGCTAAGCATTTATTATTCTATATGTTTTAGACCTTTTCTTTTGTTTCGAATATTTCGTATTTTGCATTAGTAATTTCAACTAAATTATCACCATTAATATTCATAAACTTGTAAAGTAATCATTGACTAAGTTACCGTATTTTCTTATTAAATTCATTCGTATACATATATAGACTAGACTTACCGTTACCGCATTGTTCGCATTATTTAACTAATTTAATCTCAAATACTATGTAATTTCTGAATTTTATTAATGAATTCCGTCTAAAGGCTAAATATACAAGTTCTTGAATAGCCGTGTGTAGTTTTTGAAGTAGAACTTGTTGTTTACGTGAAAAGTAAAACCATATAGAACCAACGCTTAAATACACGCAACCTCCCAGGTGATCTTTGTCACTCCTGACGTCGACTAGTACTTCGTTCAATAAAAGGTACCGAATATATTTAACCATGAGGATATATCTGGTAAGCTCATATTACCTTTGACCTAAACTTCATAGTTGACGCCCACATTATCTGTTCTCCTGACAAGACCTTCTGTATTACTGTTGTATTTCTGTATTGTTATTACATCTATAAAAGGAACCTACACGACCTCCCACTGAGCTGAGAACGGCATTGACTAGCTTGTTGCGACAAGCGTAAGTATCGCGTATTGTTGTTCTTATCGTGTTGTGCACTCTAGCCAATTGTACCTCCCAGTTGTTGCTATCTCGGCGAGATAGTGGTAACGAGGTTTGGGGTAACAACCTATCATAACATGAACCATGCTCCTACCTAATATATTCATGGTCCCATCTGCGCTAATCCAAATATAGTTGTCTCTCACATGTTCCCGAATTTTGTTCTTTAATTTGGCATATATTTTTGGAAGGTAATTTTTGCGTGAAGTTGATTCATCTGGAATAGGTTTGTTGAGGAATGGACGTCCAAAATTCGTGGACCTTTTACGTTGAACGTCACTCTCCTGTTTCCACCATCCACGGCTTGTAAGACCGTATCGATTAAGATTGCTAATTTGTTCGGTGGCGATTGGTGATGAAAGGAAACGCGTGAAGTATCAAGTTTATAACACTTTATTGTACAACCTGACACTACGGACCGCGTAACTAACAAAGTAATTTAAAATAGCGGCGATAGCTTACAAAATTTCACGAGAGTGAGAACTGAAATGTTGAGTTGATGTATCAGAACTAACGTTTCTTGCCAAAAAGGAGGCTTTATAACCTTATACGGAGATTTTACTAATTAGGACAATGGGGTTTAATTCCAGGTAATCTGTCATTAACATTGAACTCGAAAGTTTTCCTTGAAATAAATATTAGAAAGTTCAAATCGACTCTAAATATACCATACATATATATATATATATATACATATATATATGTATATATATATACATATATATATATGTATAATGGGACGCCAATCCCAGCTTAAAGACAATTACTGACTTGATAGATAACTATTGTAAAACTAACCCAAGACACATTCATAATCATAAACAGTTACTAAGAATTCAGGTTAGGCCCGAACAAGGTTTACCTGTATATTTTGCAAGAAATTGTCTATAAATTGGATGATCAAGCTTTTGAGATGGAATATTCGTAGCCACATGTGCCCCGCAAAGATCGCTAAAAATCATCTGACGTACATGGATTCTGGTGAATTCCAATTTTCAGATGATCTGCTAATTTTCTTTTTTACACATTTCAAAGTAACCGAATATAGACTGTAGTAAAACCCCGTATTATTATCAATTAGAAGCAGTCGTGATTCTCAATCCAAGAAGTGATGATTTCTTGACGAGATAGTTATGTGAGGTGCCATAATAATTACGGGAAAGTGGCAATTAAGAATATGTATTGCTTCTTGAATAAATAAAATAAAAACATTCATCTTAATATGAAAGAAAGACAAAGATCTAACGACGTCTACTCGAAAAAAAAAAATAAAATAAAATAATAGAAGAAACCAAAAGTTGCTAATCCTAAATCACATAGATTAATTATATTTATTCAAAGCTGTATTAACAAAGGATCTGAAAGCTGTAAAAATGATAACCCAAAAATAAAAGCGGGACTACTCTATCTTATTATTAAGAACACACTGTTTGTCGACGGAATAATCGCAACTGCAGGTGTTCAGGTTCAGCACATCCGGCCCGGTCCATAGTGATAATACATGCTTTAAGCCCGTTTTACATTATCATATTAAATTGTACGAAAAATTGAATACTATTTTATAGTACAATATAAAACACTGTACTATTGTTCTGTGTAAAATCATTGTATGAAATTAGAGCCTGTCCTATTTTCTTACTAAATGTTTTGACTTGCGCCTGCTAACTAATCTGCATTGCACGTATTCCAATCCAACCTCATTTTCTTATATTTACGTCTTGTCCAGTCCTGTTGCAATATAAAATAAACGTGGGTTTATACATTATACTGTGGTCGTGTCAGCAAAAGTTTTTATTGAACGTTTTACTAAAAGTATTAGTCTTATTAGCTACGCATTAAATTGATATTTTTGGAGGTTATGAGAAATATTTCTAAATACTGTGTGATACTGGTGTACAATTTGAAACATGTAATAGCCCTGACGAATGATGAGGTCTAAATTCATAGAATAATCTTGTACAAAAGACTGGTAAAGCGTTTTACATTGTATTATAAAATAGTATTCAATTGTTTGGTACAATTTAATATGATAATGTCGGTCGACCAGGCCACCGCTCCATAGGTGAGCATCGTCCTCAGATACACCGGGTTCATCAGAAATTTTGTTCTCAAATGATGATGATGATGGCATCGGCGTGGGGCTTAAAAGTCAGCCGCTGGTCTAGGATCACCCCTACCTACCTCGCCAGGATTTCACGATCCTGGGCAACTGGGTGTTAAATCCTGCGCGTCTCATTTTAAGCAGCAGTCCGTCGTGCCAAACGGAATCGAACGCGTTGGCCAGGTCGAAGAACACCGCTCCAGTTGTCTTCCGTCTCTCAAGAGCATCTCTTGCGGCCTCTGTTAGGCGGAACAGCTGGAAGTCCGCCGAGAGGCCCTCCCTGAAACCGTACTGCTCGTCAGACAGGATTTTAAGAGAAAGCAGGACGAGAAAGGATGACCTTCTTTGCTATTTTAGAGAGAGTAGATAGCAGACCTATGGGGCGGTAATTCTGTGGGAAGAGTTAATCTTTACCCGGTTTTGGGTCTTTAATACGGACAGTAATCTCCCTCGGTGGCCAACGGAATCGCTACCGCAGGAGCGTTGAGGATTTCCTCGTGGGCGAGTTCGGCTTCCTTCTCGATCCCCTCGTCCGAATCATACTCCTGCGGCCCTTCGAAGATATGCTGAAGGTGATCTGCCATAAGTTCCGACTTTCCAGGGTCATCGAACACTAGTCCCGCTGGTCCCTGAAGAGGGGTAATGGTATTGTCCTGGCTCGCATTTCTCTTCAGGGCCCTGGAAAGACGCCATAGCGATCCGTCAGCCACGGCCAGAGACGCCACCCGGTCCGACCACTGGTCCCTTCCGTAAGTCCTCAGTTCCTCCCGGAGGCGCGTCCACCGGGTCCAAAGTACGCTGTGCGGTCTTCCTCGCCTTTCGCTTCACCCTTAATAGCGCCCGGAGGTGCGGAGGCATCTACAGGCGACGGCGGGCCACTCGAGTGTAGGTCTCGTCGGCAACGGAGCTCCTCACGACGATAGTGAGAGCGGCGGCAGCTTGTTCGATGGAAACGGGGTCATCGACATCGCCGATCTCATCCGCCGGTCCGTCCGCGATCTCGGCAAAACGCACCCAGTCGACGCTCGCCCGGAGCGGGGATTCACTTCTTCCGCTCGTCTGTCCAGGTGGATGGAAATCGGGTTGTGATCCGAGGACAGTTCCAGGATGGATTTAGTGGTAACTCCACCCGTAATGCCGCGACTGATGGCGACGTCCAATATGTCCGGTCTTGTGCCGGTCCTGTAGAAAGTCGGGCCGTCTGGCGGATGCACAATAACATCGTTGGCGGAGACGTAGTCGAACAGCCTCTGACCAGACGTGTTAGTAATACGGCATCCCCAGAACGGGTGCTTAGAGTTGAAGTCAACGGCCACAAAGACCGGACAATCGCCAGCCATCAGCACATCCAAGTCCTCGGGATCGACGCCCTCCCTGGGCGAAACGTAGACTGCAACCAATTTCAACTGATCGAAGGTCGGTGGACGTGGTTCGCCACAGCCTCGAGGGAGCGAAGAGGGGGAACGCCAGCCAGCGAGTGACGGATGTGAGTCCTGATGGCGATGGCTACGCCACCGCCACGGCTAGTTAGTCGATCGGCCCTGTAAAGTCTGGAAGTTGACTAAATTACAGCGGTCACCCGGGCGGAGCCAACTCTCGCCAATGAGGGCGACATCGATGGGCTCCTCGGCCAGGAGGGCGGACAGCTGTGTTCCGTTCGCATTCCAGGCCAACATCTTGAGTGCAGGAAGATTATCTGGCAGGCCCGCACTAGCCATTGAGGGAGTTGGTTGTCACGGGCAGGTAGATGGATTTAATTGTCTCTACCACACTTGCAAGGTGTGGTGACCGGGCGTCGCACGGGATGGAGCCGCCACCTGGGCATAGGAGCTGCCACCACGAAGACCTCCTAAGCCAGGATTCGGATTTGAACTCGAACTCCTCACCGGTCCGGGCTGGACCATATCTTGGCTGACGGGAACCACTCTAGGTTCTAGGGGCATTTTGAGCAGCCCTTGTAGTTTGCCGTGTGTGTTTCCCCGCAGTTCGCGCACGTGGGCGGCTGGTTCTTCAGCCGTGGATATTCGCTGGCCAGATGGCCCTCCTCACGCCACGCATTTACGTGGAGCGGTACACCACGACTGCGCGTGTCCAAATGGGAAGAGTACAAAAATAATAAAGAAAATCTCACTTTAGAAGACATGTATGATTCCTTGAGAAGTAGGACTGATCTACTAGAAAGATTAGAAATTAACAAATACGAATACGACAAAGCAGATAAAAGACTTTTACAAGAACTTGATCTTTATTTGCAGCTGATTCGAGTATTGCATCAAAAACCTTTAGAAAAATCCGTATTTTGCGAGGAGAAGCATAATCAGCAACATTACCAATGCGAGGAATTTCGAAAGCTATCAGTTTCAGAGCGATTTGACAAAAACACTATGTCACAACCAGTACGCGCCTTACTACATTCTGGCTCTCATTCTTGTTTCGCGACGAAATCGCTTTGCAAAAGGTTAAGTGTGAAATTAAATTCCGTTAATTTCGGTGTTGCCACAGGTATTAAATTATATAACCTTGATCCTTTCGTTGCGGTTGTCGATCATTTTCACGAAAATCAAGAACATTACCGCTCTCTTGTAAAGTTCGTCGCAAAATCATATATTCGCTTGCACCACGAAGAAAACAAAAAAGTGAAATTGACAAACAGGTAAGACACTGTCACACCAAAATTGTTCTATTTAAGCACCAATAACTCCACTGTACTTTTTCATGTATGTATAATTATACATTAAAATTAAATACTGGCATTTTTCGATTTAATTTTTCCAACAGCACCTTACATTTACCTAAACCAAACTAAGCTATACTAAACTGAAATAAAATAATCTAAACTCAACTAAAGTAAGTGAAATGATACTACACTAGACTTAACTCAACTAATAATTAACGTAACTAACTAAAAACTATCGACTAAACTTAACTATCTAAAAATTACGGTTTTCCATTTTTTCTACGGGACCATATATTTCATGATACGCGGTTTGTGTGCCGGGACACTCGGCGCATCGATATGGGTAGGCGTGACTACTTCATATTAGTTTCTCCCACCGCTCCTATGTTGGTTCCACTCGCTTTCGCTAGGAAGCATAGGAGGAGTAGCAGTCCATGTACTATAAGGTCTATGTATCTTCCGCATCATGGCGTATTACATGAGCAGAGTCTAACAACTAAATATCGCGTAGTGTTTGACGCATCGACGCGAAGTACAACTGGATTGAGCATTTTGTTGTGTTTACGGCAGACATCGAGAGAATGTATCGCCAAATTTTGGTTGCGCAGAAACAAAGATCACTGCAACAAATATTACGGCGAAAACGTTCCAGCGAAAATTTAAATAGTTACACGTTAAACACGGTTACTTATGGGACAGCTTCTGCACCATTTTTAGCGATACGGTGTCTAATGCAATTAGGCAATGAATATCGCAATAATCTACCTGAGGTATCAGAAATTATTCGGTCCGATTTTTAAGTAGACGACTTGCTGAGTGGATGCTCGGATGTAGAAGAACTCAACAGAACCGCAAATTTTAGAACTTGGGGAAAATGAAACGATACAAACTTTAGGTTTAATGTGGTCGGGCGCCACCGATAATTTAGTATTTAATATGAATTTCATAAATAAACCAAGAACAGTCACTAAACGGGTAATGCTGTTTTGCATAGCCAGAATGATCCTTTAGGTGGTCTTAGTCCATGTATAATTACTCCAAAGGTCATGTTACAAAGGTTATGGCCAGAAAAAATAGAGTGGGATGAATCAGTTTCCCAAACTTTAAGTGTCCAATGGAATGAATTTAGACGTGATTTACCCATAATCAATGAAGTACAGGTTGATCGTAATGTAATATGTCAAAGCCCAAAATTTGTCGGGCTTCATTTCTTTTCTGACGCATCCGAAACTGCCTATAGTAGTTGTGTCTATGTACGATCAATCAACCAGGATGATAAAACACATTGTAAGCTTTTGTGTGCCAAGGCCAAAGTTACCCCTATAAAACCAACTACGATGTCTCGTCTTGAACTATGCGCGGCATATGCGCTCGCTAAATTGGCAGATAAAGTTTTAAATTCTTTGAGGTTAAAGGTAAATCGCAGTATATACTGGATTGATTCCAAAATTGTATTAGGCTGGCTGAATACTTCAGCCAATCTGCTTAAACTATTTGTTCGAAATCGAGTTGTAGAGAGAGCTAACCGCAGTCCCAAATTGGCGTTACGTGCCAACTAATGAGAATCCCGCTGATTTATTATCACGAGGCGTAAATCCCAATGTAATGAAAAATCTAGATATCTGGTGGCGCGGGCCCTATTGGGTATCACAGGATGAACCAGCTTGGCCAATAAACGAACAGAAAATTGAAATATTACCAGTAATAAAATCTTTAGTCGCGATCGATGCATACATTTTTAGATTCAGAAACAATAGTTAGTAGCTAAACAGCTTGATAGGAAAACCGGAACTCTTACAGCTAACGAAATTCATAAAGCATTTGTGATTTTGATACGAATCGCACAACAAAGATCACGCGACTTTAAAGATCTGAGTCAAAGTAAATCACTAAATAAGAAAAGTAAATTGTTAAGTCTAAATCCCTTTATAGACAATGAGCGCTTAAGAGTGGGTGGGCATCGTAGCATTTCAGTTTCAATTTCGATAAAAAGCATCCGATAGTGTTACCGACTAGACATCATTTAACAAAATTAATATTTAAAGCCGAGCATGTAAATATTTTGCACCCAGGTCCACAATAGCTTCTAGCTCACGTACGTGAAACATTTTGGCCGATATCAAGACTAGAATTAGCTAAATTAGTTGTACAAGAATGTGTAAAATGTTGTAGATTCAAAATGCAGACTTATCAACCTATAATGGGGAACTTACCTGCGACAAGGCTATATTCGGGTTTTCCATTCCAAGTTATCGGCTTAGACTATACGCGGTAGCAAATTCACAAAGGAGTATATTTGTTTGTTCAATCGGTTTTAGAGGAATCATTGAACCATCAAGGCATTAACTGGCATTTTGGTCCTGCTTATGCTCTTACATACGGTAGTCTGTGAGAAGCAGGTGTCAAATCCACAAAGTACCACCTTAAACGAATAATGGAAAATGCCCATTTAACGTTTGAATAAATTACTACTCTATTAACGCACGTAGAAGCCATTCTCAATTACTCCATTACTCCTTCGTCCACCGATCCTTAAGATCCAACACCCTTAACACTGGCTCACTTGATCATTGGAAGGACATTAACTTCTACTCCTGAACCAGAGCTTCACGATGTCAGTGAAAATCATTTGTCACGCTACCAACGTTTGGAGCAAATCCGTAAACAGTTTTGGAGATGTCAGCAGTAATCAAAGGGCTTGCACCAAATTCTGTCCTCTGTCAATGGAGCAAATTTTGTTAAAAGACAAAGTTCAAGGACGGGGACATATTCGGTACTTAAGTTCCCATCGCAGTATGTGTGCGACTTTTCTCACTAAAAACATCAGTTTTGTAAAAATAAACGTCTAATGCGTCTAATGTATAATGCTAAAATAAACTAAAGTAATAAACAAGTATATTTATTACGCAATATGACTGCATCACAATTGTTAATAATACGGAGATTTACTGTAATCTATGTTCGGTTACTTTGAAATGTGTAAAAAAGGTTTTTAGCGATCTTTGGGAAGTACATCTGGCTGCGAATATTCCATTTCAGAAGCTTAATAATCCAATTTATAGACAATTGCAAAATATACAGGTAAACATATTTCAGATGAATCAATTTTACGCAAAAATTATCTTCCAAAAATATATGCCAATGTAAAGTGTAACATTCGGAACATGTGGGAGACAACTATTTTTGGATTAGCACAGATGAGATCATGTATATATTAGGCAGGAGCATGGTTCATGTTATGATAGGTGTCTTGCATTCTGATCAGCCAACTAAGTCGTATTTGATAGCGGCCAAAATTGAACTGCTGAATGCAAATACAATAGCTGACGCCATTGATAGCAGCATTGATGATATATTCGAAGGTGCTGTGGACAAAGGCTTTACTTTTTGTTAGTGATGCTGCCGCTTATATGATAGAAGCAGGTAAACTACTAAAAAATAGAATTGAAAATATGCTTTATATTACATGCATCGCCCATGCCCATAAAAGAGCAATTTCCAAACGTAAATGAATTAATTAACGGCTCTAAAAAATCTTTTTGAAAGCGCCAGCAAGAGTTACTATCTACAAAGAAAAATATCCTTTACTTCCATTACCGCCGTTACCTATCGTGGATGGGGGAGTGGTTAGAAGCGTGCTGTTTTTATTCCAAGAATGTAGAAAAAGTTGCAAATGTTGTAAATACTTTAAACGAGGATGCACAAAGTGTAGTTAAATGTAAAACTATCTTACAAGACCCATTTTTGCAAAATAATTTGGGATTTATTAAAAATATTTTGGCGATATACCCAAGAACATAAAATATCTCGAAATGCAAACGTTGAAATTGGAAGAAGCAATGACAACATTAAACAACATTTGAAATAAATTGAAGAATGTTTCTGGTAATTTTGGTGTTTCTTTAAGTACAAAAATTGATGCGGTTTTTACTCGGAATCCTGATTTTGTGATATTAAAAATCTCTACATAGAGTGAAAATAATGAATGTGATTTTAAATACCATATTCGCAAATCTCATTTTCAATATGCTTTGTTTCTTTATATTTAAAAATATAGTAATCAGCACGCGTACACATCTAACGGCAGGAAATTTAAATTATATCTTAATAATCAGTCTATAAATCGTATTTAACGTGACATATATAATGCTTTGTAAATGTAACTTATTTAAAAATATGAATATAAAGAGCGAAAATTAAATCAAAACATATTTAAATTTACGCATACGCATGCTAAAGCTGTATGACTGTAGCTCGGCGAAGCGTGGGTGATAGGGACCGTCGGCGATCCGTTCTATATTCATCACTATCAATGATGAATGCGGATAAGGTTAAACATCGCTTGCAATCTATCTGCCGACACTGCTTCGTCGCTTGCCAGTCGTCCAAGTTTACTTTTGTCCCGTTGTACCTTTACTTGTGCCACAGAATAGACAGAAGTGACAAAGTTAGAAAATCTTGTGATCAACTTTATATGCGCATGGCCGAGAACCATGTTTTAAATATGACGAAAGTGTTATATTTTGCTAGCTTCATTAATGTTATTATTCTGGGATGGTGTGTGGATATTAAAATTAAAATATACGGTTATTGTTGTGTATCACTGATTTAACTTTTTAGCAAATACTATTTTTAACATATCCAAAACTCTAATATTTTTCAATTAATACGAACACATGTGCACCTTTCGTATTTTCAAAATGGCGTTAGCTAACTTCTGAGCTATTTCGAGGACATTCAAATCGACCACATGAACATCAAGGCTGCCGACACGCCTTGTCGCTTCTGTCTATTGTAGTATCGTAATACTCCATTAGTAAAATTATCAATAAAAAGATGTAAATTTTATAGAAAGAATTTTTTAAGAAATAGAAAAGCGTTGTAAATATATACACACACATACACTTTAAGCATTTCAAAATCTAGAATTCCAAATTACTATAACGACGTACCGAAAAATAAAAGAAATAAGTTTGTTTATAAGCGACGGAATGGGATGGTCGACGAAAAAGTCAGATAAAAAATTATATAAAATACCAGGGTTGAAAAGAAGCAAACCACATCGAAAAAGAAGTTGTTGTTTACAAACGACGAACAGACCAAAGGAAAACGAAGTACAATAAAAGGAAAAGACCAAAGAAAAGAAGTGAAGAAAGAATTCAAGAGGGAGGGAGAAGTTAAGGATTAGAAAACAAATTACACTTATACACACTAGGTAATATATTTTGATTGTATTGTTCATTATTTTGTTAATATAATACTAAAATTTTATAAATATTAATTGTAATAATTTTTGCTTTCTATAAAATTTTAACTAAAATTCATACCACATATACTACACTATTCTGTGCTTGTGCAGATAGTTTTCTAATAGATTTGTTGGGACTAACAGCAATTTGATTCGCTATATCCTTAACTACAATCCTCGTTAAATCGCGTAGAGCAGTATTTTACGATTTGAAGGCAGCACATTTCCATAAAGTTGCTTACAAATGTACCCCCATAACTGATAAACGTTCCACGGTTAATCAGCTCATCAGGATATTCAGCAAAAAAATAAATGCAAGGCCGAGCCGAATATATCATCCTCCGCACTTCGAAAAGTGGCTATCACAATGAAAGCATCTTGTTCAGTGCTTAACAGCATCTTTTCAATCAGGATTTTTTTTTAAAAGACATTAGGGTTTTTAATACTACCACCCCGTTCTTTTTATTATTTCTTTTCTTATTTGCATAACATTAACTCCATGCACTGTGATATATGTATAATATATCTTAATATAATAATATAACTTAACTTATTCCCGGTAGTCTAACAGATTACGCAATGCTTTAATAAAAATATATCGATGTGATAAGAAATCAATACATTACAACTGTGGAACTGTGCAGGAATTAATTTCCAGAAAAAATGAACTTAAAAATACTTACGAATCGGTGGCGCCGATCAGCTGGATCTAAGTACCTTTGTAGACAAACCCGTAATTGATGTCAATACAAAAGTATTATCAAACATCTCCACAGCTGTAAAGGACGGGAGAGCAGAACAAGGCTGCCACTCTTTTTTGATCCAATTTAATGTTATATTATAATTGAACATCCTTCAGCGATTTTGTAGATCAGGTGCGACTAACGAAGGATTACAGGATAAAATCCCAATATATACAGATCACGAGTGGTTGAACACAATTATTACGAATAGCATGTACCTTTAACCTTCCTATACTCACGTCAAAATGAAAGACGTATACTATACTATATAAATCGGTTTCACAGACCGTATGCGTGAGTATAGGAAGGATAATGAACTATAATAATGATAAATGATCTTTATTACTTTCAGAAAAGCTGGAAGTGTGTGAATCGATTATTTGGAATTGAAAAATCACCAACTCTTCCCTAATTTCACACCAAGCTTCAAAAATATATTATTGAATAGTGTGTACATCAACTATTTCTCCTGTGTAAACTATATTCTTCAAGTGACTTCAAAACCTGACCAACGTAGGACCAGATCGTACTTTACTTACAAATTCAGTTTCAAGATGATGAATAAGAATTCATCGAAACGTCGGAAAGCAAATGAATACTCTCAGATCCGTCTCTCAATGCAGCGATATATCCAAATCAAATTTGACAGTAAAAGTCCGTCAAGGAAACAAATCTTCAAAAGGGAAAGACATATATAAAAACCAGACAATTCAACATTTTAATCTTTATTTTTTCCGTATCTAGATAACCTACAAGGAGGACTGGCGGAGTCAATGTCCGAAACATTAATAAGTTGGTAATAGTACAAAATAGCTACAGCTACGCTTCAGGTAACCTTTAATGCTTCAAGAGCTGAGGTATCTGTAATGCTTGAATTAACTGGCGATGTCAACGGCCGTGATTGAAGTCCTAATGTCATAAGTCGCGCAACTTCACTTGGATCACGGCCTCTGGATTCCGGCAAATACGTCCTACATATAAAAGATTGAGTTTAATTATACAGAAGTTCAACATTCCAAACTATACATGTATACATACATACAAAAATACACACATTTTTTATATCTTCCTCCACAACTAACTTAATTGAATCTTAAGATTTGGACGCAGAAGCAAATTATATATTTCAGGTTAATCACCTGACTGATTATCCAGGGCGAAACACACACCGAATAATAGTTCATAATTCTGTGAATAAATAATATCTATATTGCTAGTGTAATATATATAAACATCGCCCAACTGTATATCGAGCCATTACGCAACAGTTGTATTACTGTTCCTTTTGAAACAATCGTAGGTTTGGTTCCTTAGAGAAGAGCACATTACGCCATGAAAGTATGCGCGAAATATGACGTTTCATTGACTTTCGCTAGTCGGTTGCCGTGGTAACGTATACAGAACACCAAATTTGGTTCATTGCGCCGCCGCTGTAATGTGCTCTTCTCTAAGGAAACCCTATTGTAATTTGTCCATGATAATGACAGCGTGACTGCGACTACTATCAGTAAACATTATCTAGAAATGTTGAAAGTCCTATCTGCTTCAATTATTGTTGTTGAGCATAGATATGGATCACTTATACTTCCAACAGAATGAAGCGACTGCATACTTATTCATCATACTGGTATCCCTATCGAACATGGATTGATTTTTTATATCTCAAGCAGGAAGTTCTTCAAATATATCATGCTGCCATCATTGATGAAAACTAATTTGTCTCTTTAGCATTGTCAATAGACGCACGCAGAGCACCAGAAAAACGTCACCTAATCAGGGAGGATCGATATGTGACAAATCGCAAGATTGAGATATTCTTAGCTATATCAGAGACCTCAATTCGTAAGAGGAATTAGATGCAGGAAATTCGGTTTATATGTCCAAGCTACAGTAGCTCCATGATAGAGCACAGCCTCTCCATTTGCAGATATAGCTTGTCCGCTGACTGATGGTTTTAAGATTATATCTGGGCTTAATCTCCGTGTAACTGTAAATATCTCTACTCTCAGTTCGTAAAAGACCTAAGGTCTTCGGTTATAAGGGTAATACCAATATTTAATACATATGTATATTGATAATATATTAGTCAATAAGTCCCAATATTATGAAGCAAAGGTAATAAAAACATAGGTTCTTTCATTTCACAACCTAATACACTATCATTCAATTCATCTGTTGAGCGGTTTAGGTTTCGTAATCTACGTTGTAATGAGCCTTCAAACCTCGTTTTCTCAAGTATTTTCCGCATTGATTTAATCCACGTTTCTCATTTAAAAGGGGGAATATAGAAGACAAAATGTGCAAAAATTGTCTCCAAATTTCAAAAAAGTTAAAAACATATTTTTAGACGGGTATCTCTGCCTGCGGTATCCTATATTTAAAAAGGCTTTTGCTAAATTAAACTCCGTGCGCGTTAAAAAATTGAACGTTGCCAAAAGAAATGACATTAATAAGAAATTAGCTAACGCGAATAATAAAAACGAGAATGTGGAGTATAATAAATCAAAATTTAAACAAACAAAAGGAAACCATCCGAATTCAAACACAAAATAGCTACTTGGAATGTCTTGAAGTTGCGGATGCATTTAATAATTATTTTCTAACAGTTGTTGATAATTTAACAAATAATGGAAGGGGCAACTCCAACGTAGGAAACTCTGATTTTCAATTATCTGGTCATTCACATTCATTCTTTCTTTACACCAATAGGCCTTAATCAGATTTTTTATATTACAAAGCTTGAGCAGTGACAAATTTATCTATTACTACTTACTATTTTTTCCTAGTGTATTAAAAATGTAACTACACAAAAAAATTAAAATGCTGGAAAATTATAGGCCCATCTCCTTATCATCCACATATTCTAAACTATTTGAAACTACGGAAAACTAATAACTTTCTAAGTACATTAAATATCCTCACATCCTTTCAATACGGCTTTGTAAAGGTGTACATACGGAACTAGAATTGTTTGTAAATGAAGTAGTTACATTTTTGGATTTGGGGATTGATTCCATTGTCCCTATTCATTGACGTTAGCTTTTTGCGTAGATAATGTTTTGTTGAATAAACTAGAATTCTGCGGCATACGGGTTACTCATAGTTGGTTCAACTGAATGTGACTGATTGTAGTTGGAAGAGGCAAATAGTCATCAAACCTCAATATAAAGATGGATATCTGCGCTGAACCTATACGCCACAATAAGGAGTATTTGTATAATAAATGGGTTAAAATCAGCCACTTAAAAATCCCTTCAAACGTGTTGTCATTCAAGTTCAATCGGTCGAACCGGTCTGTCATTCGGCACCTATAATACTTTCCTTCGTTGTTGTCTGTTGTAAAGTCAGTCGCAACCCTAGTCCAGGATTTTTAGACATTCGCTCCGAAAAAATCCTGATAATTGATTTTTCGATTGGATTATGACAGAGGGTGTCCCCTAAGTATAAACCCGAGTTTGTGTCGTCCGAAACCGCGAGCGTTAGCCGCCACCTTGAAAAACGCCTTCTTGCAAATATCTCGGAAACGGTGAGTTTTACGTTAAAAATTGTGATGACCTTTTTCTTTTGTAGAGGATACAATTTCCTATCTTTTTTATTTGAAACTTTTTCTCTATTGTTAATATTTGCTGAGATCTAGTCGATTAAAAGAACCAAATTTTTATTTTTGGAAAATATCTCGATTATTTTTGGAAATACGAAAAAATATGATAATCAAAGTTGTAGAGCATAATATTTTCTACAATTTTTGTAGAAAACTTTTTTTTGTTGAATCGATAGTTGCTGAGTTCTAGCGCAATGAAAGTTTCCGTCAGGTAAAGATAAACAGCAATTATTGCTAATACGTTACTGTAGCATGCCAAAAACAGTGTAAGGGGGATATTGTTGACGGCATTGTGCACAAGAAGAAAAATATCTATTTCCGCAAACCCGGAAAAGGACGCACTCCAGAATCTCTATACAGCCCACGCTGTCTGAAGCCGGAGTATGGTGAAAACTTAAGAGAAAACATTCTATTTTTACATATATTCAGCGGTTACGACGCAACGTCAGCTCCGATTAAAATTGGAAAATACAAAGCTCTGACGACATTAAAGAACCACGAAGAATTGCTGACGGCTGTGGCCTTGTTCAAAGATAGAAGGAACGATCCCAACATGATTGCTCAAGCTGGCGAGGATTTGTTTATTGCTTTGTATGGAGGTAATCAAACTGAACTGTCCATCTACTCTCTCCGATACAAGAACTTTGGCTAGTTAGCTCGGAACACCCAGCTCAACTTAACAATTCTACCACCAACGCAGGATGCAGCCCGTTACCATTCCTTCGGAGTATATCATCAAATCCAAAGTTGCCTGGGATTTCACCATGATCCGTAAGAATGGGGCTGGAAGCGCGCTGCGAATCGCTTATCACAAATTAGAACGAAGAAAGGTGCCGTGTCGCAAAGTTTGCTGCAAATAATATCTTGCAAATGCAAGACAAATTACGAAGCTGCTTGCGGATACCGAAAGAGTGGCTGCAAATGTTCCATAATTTGTTCAAATTGCAGTGGCCAAACATAACGCCACATAAACATAAATATACCGATAACGCAATCCCTACAGTGGACGATAGCGACGAAGAGGATGTGAAATAATCTTTCATAGATGTTTTTGCTGTTCATGACTTGAACATGGAAGAAGGAAACTCGCAAACCATCGAAAATCGCCCTTTCTGTTCCAAACAAAGAAAATTGTTTTAAATCTATCATCGACGTTTAAAATTTGACAAACAAACAATTTTTTTTATTATTATGATGATGATGCGATCCTAATTTGTAAATCGCGACTCAAATCGTGCAAATGATAATGAATATGAATAAATGAATACATGTTCAGGTCTTTCTCAAACAATTCGTCAAAATGTTTTCATTGCGCAAACTTTCCTCCTATCGCCCATATCCCTCCTATTCATGATAAATGTTATTGTTAGCGTCTCTATTATAAAGTTCTTCGATTACACTTTTTTGTCATGAGAGTAACGTATTTCCAATAATCGCTGTTTTTCTTTACCTGACGACAACTTTCTTTGCGCTAGAGCTCGGCAACTATCGATTTAACAAAAAAAAATTTATACAAAAATTGTAGAAAATATTATGCTCTGCAACTTCGATTTTTTTCGTATTTCGAAAAATTATCGAGATATTTTCCAAAAATAAAAATTTGTTTTTTTAATTATTAACAATAGAAAAAAGTTTCAAACAAAAAGATGGGAAATTATATCCTCCAATAAAAAGGTCGTTACAATTTTTAACGTAGAATTGACCGTTTCCGAGATATTTGCAAGAAGGCGTCTTTCAAGCTGGCGGCTAACGCTCGCGGTTTCGGACGACACAAACTTGGTATCCGTATTTTACCCGTATTTTAGTTGTAAGAGACAAGAGTAGCACAAGAAAAGTAAGCCATTTTCCCAACAGGTAATCAGTCTAATACCCGCAAGCACACCGTCTGTAGTTCTAAATATCTAAATGAATATGATAGCGATAAAAATATAGAACACGAAGAACATGAAGACGAATAGTTTGAGTCTGATTGAAGATGTTTTGATGGTATGTTTGTATATATGTAAAGGAAAAGTATTCCCTTTAATTTGAATTTGCCGCACTTCGCGCGGTCGGCATAACAGCTCCCGTCAGAGGCGACTGATTAGATTGACGGATTACATAACCTCCTTGATAAAGGAAATTTTATAATAAAGATAGACAAATAAACTCAATAAACCACTTATAATCAGTAAAACAGATGTGAACCAAGAAGTAATAATAATAAGCTTTAATTGTCGTTTTTTGTTTGCAGAGAAACAAATTCTAGTTTATTATTTATCCTACTTCACCAGAGATATAGTCTTATATATATTTTCGAATAAACGTCTAATAATTATCAAACGTTGCGTTTCATTTGCTCACATTGCAAAAAAACGCATCAGATAATTTTGACCGCATTTATTATACAAATACTCCTATGACGGCACGATGATAATAGAGTATGCTGACACAAACTTTTCAGTTATTAGGAAAGATTACGATTAGATAGTAGCTAGGGTAAATGAAATAATGAATAAAGTGTTTGACAGGGTAAAAGGAACTATTCCGCCCCACGTGCGTCGTGACTTTTCACACTTTAATTTAACTTCTCTCCAATCAGGCGGTCAGAGAAAGCCGCCTCCATAGAGGTCAACAGAGTTTGTGATAAAGGTCAGCTCTAGATTGTGATCTGCAGTTCTTAGTAGTGAAAGGAACTCTTTGCATATCAACAAGAAAAGCTAACATCATTCTTTTCTCTAAGTAACCATAATTTGATCGTAATCGGCACGACGAATATGTTGGATCTCACTATTGATGCAAATCCATCATAAATCCCAATTTAAAGGTCTCATCTATTGTACAACACTGTTGAGTACTTTTTCATTAGCAAAAATGTAATGTTTATGTTTACTTGGCGTGTGTTCTTTGTGTAATATTGTTCATAGTACTGTTACTATTTTATATTTTTCACGTTCTGTTTTTATTTTTCATACATTTTCATTTTGATTTTACTCCCCCATTACTAGGTCTTAGATAGTATTCTCCAAGGTATAATAAATTATTATTATTGTTATTATTATTATTATATTCTGTGAATGTTTTAGCTCTAATCGATTTTACTAAATATATTTAGTTAGTTAGTTTAGTGGTACAACAGCTACTAGGCATCCTTTTTCCTACGTAATGATTTCACTAATTATACTAAGAATTCTAAACTTTTATTTTATTCAAATGAAACACGTTAAGAACTCAAAAATATTTTCTGTATGTAGTGCAAATGTGCAGTTTGAAAAGTTAAACTATGAAAAAATCTCAAATTTGAAAAAATTACATCCGCTAATATATCAAAAAAAAAAAAAAGAAAACTTTTCAATAAATGCATACCTTACAAATATAAACAACAGAAAGGTAATCAATGCGAAAAAGTAGAATAATGCGGGTCCTATTTTTTCCTGGAGAATAGGAAATACCATTGCAATTGTGAAATTACCTCCCCAGTTAGCCATGCTACCAAGAGCCATAGCAACTGGTCTCGGCCCGACTTCGAATAATTCAGAACCGATAAAATAAGGTATAGGTCCTAATCCTATACCATAGGTGCAAACGTAGCTTAATACTCCTAAGATACTAATGTATGGCATCCAAGATACTGTATTCTAAAAATTTTTGCAATTTAGATTTAACCATATAATCTATATTTATACTTACTATATATGTTATCGCAATTCCTAAAACCACCAGACAAATGACAGACGAAACAGCACTTATTAAAAAAGTGGTTCGTCTATTAAAACGGGACATTAAATATATAGAGATAACAGCCATAGATAAATTGACAATACCAGCACCTACGGTTGCATACTCACTATTCTTCTGTGATAAACCAGCCTTTTGAAATATAGACTTAGAATAATAAAAAACCTAAAATAAATTGACAATGATTAGTTTTATAATCTAAATAACACTAATTAAATTATATTATTATATGTTATAATAAAGTTGCAATCTACATCCTCAGATCGCGATAACGAAATGCAAGTTTTTAGTCCAGTAAACAGGAAAATTAGAAAATACGGGAATTTTAAACCGAAGTCCAAATACGACTAAGTAAATTATTCTAACATCTTCGGAGCACAGTGAAAACAAATTCAATACAAAAACTGCCACATGAATAACATAACAAATAAGTCATGTTACACTTCGTTAACTAAAATAATTCCCTCGTCATTTTGAATACGCGATTAAATTATTTTTTCTTAATATTTTAGCCAACATCTGTGTGCATTCAGTTGAAGGAAAGTTAGTAACCCCTCACACCCTTCAGTGACATTTAAAAACAAATTCTTTAGTCACTTGTTGACACCCACTCACTCGACAGGCTTCACTTAGTGCCTCTAAGTAAGTACCATCCATCTCCGCCTTTCTGCTCCCCCGCAGACATCGCATACAAGCTTCGAAGCCCTATCTTCAAGCTCAGGCTCAGGTACCACGCAGTAAGTTAGCCCTATCGTTCTAATTTACCTAGTTCATCTTTCTTATTATTAGTCCATACCACGTATTCACACACAGACGTACGACCACGTATTTTCTAAATTTTACTCGCATTTGATTACCGTTTTCTTTTTGCTTTAATTATTTAATGATTTAATTAATATAATTAATATACGTTCTTAAAGGACAGTGTTCATCTTATTTACCAAGCAAATAAATACAGGTTTTATTCTAGCTTATTTTAACCCTTTTGCACTTCTCCACGTTCACCTTCACCAAAAGCTTATTAATGTTATTACGTAAGGGAGGTGTCAAGCTAGCCAATCATTCAATTATCAATCTATTAATTATCAACAACAATCTTTTTTTTACAAATCAAACACCTTGCAACCACCACAACACCCTCTCATTCTCTAATCAAATCAATCAATCGCACCCGCACCCCTGGTGATTAACAGTCAACTGTTGCTTATTGACTACCTAAATGCATACTTATGGTAATACGCCCAATCATTCATCATCATGCATTATTCAGCAGTGAAACTATTCTTCGAATATATAATGTACATTGGTACAGATAAATATAGAAACAAAAGTAGCCGAGAAAGATCTATACCCAACCCAAGTACAGAAATTGACGCCATTGATGAAGAAACTGTGACAATATAAATTCTATGAAAAAATAGGAACCGTTGAAGTAGAAGCACGGTACAGTCGCAAATTTTATAGAACATATATTGTAATACTTCAAGTGAATATGTGTCAAACGACAAGAAGACGCTGTGGTCGGAAGGTCACTACTTTCCATACCTATAACATACATATTAACAAAACGCCACAGCAGAAAGCATAAATTGTACAATTAATACGTGATTGCCTTACTGCTGTGTTGTTCTTGAGATGGTACTTGAGTGGTATGCCGCATAAGTTTTTTTGTTCACTTACACCATTTTAAAAGGAGTAGAATTATAACTTCAATCAATCCCGCCCGATGCTCGCCCGATTAATCAACTTCCGGGCCGTTCTAATTTTATCTAGGAAGAACGAGAGACGGGAGAACGGCGGTGTGGACCCTCTGATCCCACATCGCCGTCAATCGCTGCGAGACCCGCAGTTAAGTCCCTACTTCAACTTTTGCTGTCTCTTTTCTTTCATTTTTTTATTATTCATTTATTATTAGAGTCATTAAATTTTCAATTTAAATCATCACTAAAGACGTCCACAGTATCATTAAGAAAGCAAAAAATCTTAGAAATTTTGTAAAATATAAAGATGTTCGCATTTCCTTGTACTTATAATAACTTCATTGATTTGATCCAAATTAACTCACCGAATCAGAGAGGACGCCTTTTGGATCTACTGCTATCTAACATTAACGCTGTTGTGGTTCAGCATAAGTGTATACCGTTGGTGGATGAGGATCTGGAGCACTCCAGTATTAATGTGTGTCCCGGTTATAATAATCATAGTTCTCCAAATTTAGCCCCCAGCAAAAGCTCTTAGATCTACAACTTCAAAAGGCTGATTACGTCAGTTTATATAAGGAAATCTTCGATACTGATTGGTACTTCTTAACTACATATGGTCGATTCTCCGCGAGCTCGCAGTTTTACTGGTCTGAAATTCCGGGAAAAAATTTTCTATTTTTGCATGTTTTTGTTATTTTCGTATGTCTTAATACTTCCAAAATACATCCCCAAAGTGGCTCGTCCAGCAAGTATTAATTTATGTTTTTAACATTAAAGTTTATAAATTTCGTCACCACGGTTGTGACCACATTGCCACGGTTGTGACATTGTCGCTACTATTCACGCAGTTGACATTTGCGAAGGCCTTAATAAGATGATATAATACATTTGATCACTGAGTTTACATTTCACGGTTCATTTTTAAATTAAACTCTATATGGGTTTATCCCTCGACCATGTATTTTGATGTACTTTCATGGTACAAACATGGTAAAAGTATGTATTTCTGAAGGAGGTTTTGTATCAACTTTTTCGCTATCATTCCTTCTCACGGGGTCTAGATATATATTTCCCACACGAGGTTGAAGAGTTTCAACAAAAGTATTGATATTAGGAATATCATGTTCACATTTGACTTGATCATCAGCTTGTTTTTTCAAAGTGCCGCCAATTCCATATGCTGGACCTTTTCCATTTCCTGCTTCGGTGAAATTGTATGAAATTGAAGAAAATTGAAGATAACGAGACAAATATTGTGTGATGAGATTGAGCATTTTGCGATTCCCGTATTGGGTCGTTGGTCCATCACGTTTCAACGTGAGGTGTAATTGCTGATAGATTATATCTGAGCAGTGCAATATGCTGGACGAAGCTTTGCGAATGTAGAATAATTGATACGAAGATAATTCTTTCGTGTAAATTTAGTATGAAGATCCAGAATACTAGCATTCATGAAACGCTTTGAGATTTGTTGACCATCCACTTTTTCAAGCTTTTTTCGAAGGGTTGATTTGTTTGCATCCAAATTTTTTTTTTTCAAGAAGAACTGAAAGAATTTTGTCTTTTACAATAGGTCGAAGCGTGTTCTGTTTATGGAAGCTCTCTAGATGAATGTATAGGGACGATGTTGTTTTTCACAAAGACGAATTTGCGATATATCTCTTATTATCTTTCCGCATAGAATTCTACCGAAGATTTGATTAGTTTTAAAACTATTTGTTTCAGGGTAAGATTCTTTCTGCAGAATTATCTCGCTGGATATTAATCGTTGTTTTACATCACGTTGTACTACTCGTCCTTTAAGGAATTTTCTGACTGCCGATTTGGGAGAAGCTGAGTTGACAATTATTTATTTGTATCGTTGAATTATTTTCGTCAACCTGTTGTAAAATTTGTGCAGCTTTCGATTTCGAAGTTGCCACGGTTGTGACACAAGTTTTTGATATATACCGTTTTTGATATTTGTATAGTTATAAAATAAACACAAATTACTCTGAGAATATCATTTCAATGCGATAACTTACGAGGACGCCTGTTGATAAAAATCGAGGTATGTGTGGCGCCATGCAGTTTGCAATACGGCTCTACCAACACAAAAATATAAAACATATATATACAAAAGTATATTATTTTCTTCAAAACTCATGGACACTTTTCAAAGTCAAGTTACAAATTGAAAACAAAAGTGCATCATCGAATAAACTTCGAAATTATTTTACATACAATTAGGTTATTCCCGCTATTATTGAATATTGAAGTCGTGACGGGATAAAATGTTCTGAAAATTGGGGTTGTGGACATGCCACGGTTGTGACATTTGTAGCGCCTTATAAACTTAAAATGTATTAAAAGATTATCTGATCATTAAATTCATCAAGAACTATAAAATAAACATTATTTGGACCTAGTAATGTGTTCAACTGTTTGAAAATTGCTTAACTATGTATCAAATCTTCAAAAGACATAAAAGTAAGAGCTCGCGGAGAATCGCCCATATAGTGATGTTGAACTGACGTGTAGTGCTTTTTATGATAAAATATACGATTACTTCAATCTATTTGTGCCATTAAAACATATTTCCTCGAGTATCTATCCAGTATGGTTCACTAAAGAACGTACAAATGACATAAGATTGAAGAATAAGTACCACTCAAAATTCAAGCAATCAAAACTTATTAGTGTCCTAGAATTATATAAATCGCAGCGAAGAAAAATAAAAACTAATTCCAAGTTACTATACAATAATTACTTAAACCGAGTTCAAAATTCTATAAAAAATAATCCTAAGTCATATTGGGATTTTATACGCAGTAAAAAAACAATTAGGGATTACCTAATTCCCTAAAGAATGTGAACGGCGAGCTTCTCACCCAAGCAGATTCTATTGTCAATGACTTTGCCATTTTTTTGGTCAGCTTACCTGTTACCATTCTCAGTGTCAGCACCTACCACACAGACTGGTCTGAATAGTACTCGTACCTTCGTTCATGAATTAGAAGCTTTCCCTGCACTAAAAACTCAAGAATAGCAATACTATGGGTGACGGCAGTATTCCCAGCTGCTTGTTGAAAGATTGCGTTGGTGCTTTTGCTACTCCCTTATGCCATCTAATTAATCTCGCACTTCGATCATGTGTTTTTCCTGAATGGTGGAAAAATGGTAGAGTGATATCAGTATATAAGAAGGGCGATGCGGACTGTATAGAAAATTACAGACCGATTACAATCATGAACAACTTTGCCAAAATATTTGAATCTTGCCTGTTTTCTAACATTTTTCCGCAAATTAAAACTCTATTATCCATCTATCAGCATGGTTTTCTTAATAAACGATCCACTGTCACAAATCTGGCAATATTTACTCAATTTCTCAGTGAAAATATGACAACAACGTGCAAGTGGACGCTATATTCACGGATTTTAGCAAGGCTCTTGATCGAATAGCCCACTCATTACTGCTTTGCAAACTACTAAATATTGGTTTCTCTCCGTCACTTGTTCTTTTGGTGTCACCCTATCTATCCAATAGAAGTAACTATGTCTATTACAAAGGCCATAAATCTCGACATTTCTACTCAACATCAGGAGTTCCGCAAAGATATAACCTTGGGCCTCTTCTGTTTTCTCTATATACAAATGAGAGATTTTAGACTATCACAGACTACTATATGCAGACGATCCGAAAATATTTCACCCAGTAAATAACGTTTGTGATTGCATTCATCTTCAGGGGCAGTTGGATGTTCTACAGACATGGTGCGCTGATATAAGTTATACTTGAACATATCTAAATGTAAATATATCACGTTCACACGGAAAAGCACACCTGTCGACTTTAATTACTCCCTAGGCAATTTCTTGCTCGAGAAGTGCCACCTTGTTAAGGATATCTCTAATGCTGCATTAAAAACCTTAGGGTTTATTATTAGAAGTACTAGATCCTTCTCCTCGATTGACAGTATACTGCCTATCTACTTTTACTTCGTACGATCCAAGCTTGAATACGCATCATTGATATGGTCTCTGCTTTACAGAACACATATCTATACACTAGAATTGGTACAAAGGTGCTTTCAGGAAGAACCAAGGATGTGGCTCCCTCCGGAGATAAAAGCGCTAATCAAAGAAAAGCGCAAAGCGCATAAGAAGGCCCAACGTACGCTGGCCCCCGCCGATCGAGCAACCGATAACCGCCTGTCGTCCAAGCTCAAGCAGGAACTCCGGAGGCACCGCCAGAGCAATGGTCGAATTACGTGGAATCCATCACCATCGCCGACGGATCGCTATGGAAGCTCACCAGGGCGTTGAAGATGGGGGCAAATAGGAAGAACGTCCCCCTGCAGGGTCCAACAGGAATGGTCTTCGACGCCCCTGGAAAAGCAGAGCTGATGGCCGACCACCTTCAGAACATCTTTGAAGGTCCGCAGGAGTACGACTCTGACGAGGAGCTGGAGGAAGAAGTCGATAACCTTCTGGGAAGGCTCCCTGATGCTCCTGCGGAAGCGATCTCGCCGGCCACGAAGGAGGAAGTGCTCGGATACGTGGATTACATGTCCAGGAGGAAGGCTCCGGACAGGGACGGTATTTCCAACTCCGCCTTAAAGATGATGCACCTCCTCATCGCTAATAAATTGGTGGAGGTCATCAACGGTATCCTCACGCTGGGCCGTTTTCCGGCGATCTGGAAAGTCGCCGACGTAAGGATGGTCCCCAAGCCGGGCAAGGACCGGAAATTCCCCAGAACTACCGCCCTATCAGCTTGCTGTCCGGACTGTCGAAAACAGCAGAAGTGATAATCCGTAAGCGTCTCCGAGAAGATCTGGAAACAAACAATGTCATTCAGAGTGAGCAGTTTGGCTTCCGGCCCGGACTGTCAACCGATTTCCATCTATTTCGGTTGACGGAGACAGTCCAAGAGGCCTTTGATAGAAAGGAGACGGTTGGGGCGGTATTTCTTGACCTGGCCATCGCCTTCGACACCGTTTGGCACGCCGGCCTAATCCTAAAAATG
Source organism: Chrysina gloriosa (assembly GCA_038088585.1). Lineage (NCBI taxonomy): Eukaryota > Metazoa > Arthropoda > Insecta > Coleoptera > Scarabaeidae > Chrysina > Chrysina gloriosa. The sequence goes on along the minus strand of CM076091.1, from coordinate 39,326,397 downwards.
GTTAGGGCCGGTGTCAACTGCCAGTTGGCCAGGGTCATCGATTCCTATCTTGGGGGAAGGACGTTCTCCGTGAAGATTGGGGACCTTCGATCGACATCCAGGCCCAGTGTGTGCGGCGTTCCGCAGGGCTCCCTGTTGGGCCCGGAGCTATTTCTTGTATATGTGTCCGACCTTCCGAGAACTACAGCGACCTCCCTGGCGGTGTTCGCGGACGACACGGAGGTTTGGACGTCATCCAGGAGCGACGACATTATTTGCAGGAGGCTCCAGGCGGCCCCTGACGAGATCCTGGAGTGGGCGAACAAATGGAGGATCAGGCTGAGCGCCGAGAAGTGCGTCGCGGTCAGGTTCACGAAGAAGACCAGTATCCCCGCCGATAACATCTTCGCGGGGAACAGAAGACTACCTTGGCAACATCATGCAACTTATCTTGGTGTGAAACTTGACCGCCGCCTGACCTTCAAGCCCCATGTGGATTCGGTCATGGTAAGATACCAGCATGCGAGAAGAACATTACTGCCGCTCCTATGTAGAAATTCCTTGCTAAACATCACTACCACATTATTGATTTACAAGGTTTTTCTTAGACCAATATTAACATATGGAGCGCTGTCCTGGTCAACAATTGCGAGATCGCACTTCAAGAGGCTCAACGAAGCTCAGAACAAAATGTTGCGAATGATAGCTGGAGCACCGTGGTTTGTCAGAAACAAACAATTACAAGATGATCTACAGATGGTGCCCCTGGACGAATACATCGTCCAACTCGCTAGGGGCACAATAGAGAGGATTTCTCGTTCTGACAACCCGGTGCTCGAACACATCGTTGAGCTTGACCAGGACAGACCCCCGCCTATGATCCGAGTGCGGCGGGTGCAGTATCTTCTCGGCGTCGGGTAGATTATCTACCATTAAGTCAACCCAGAAGACGCAAATGACATCTATCAAGATACGAAACCAGTGACCAGATCCCCAGGATCAACTAAACACTCAACTTCCAGCGGTGAGATTGTGGCCGCCACAGGGATAACAAGGGGGCAGTGGGAATTAAGACTTTCGGCCCTATGTTAGAGTGACAGCTCTCCGACAAAGGCGCTTTCTAGAATATCATTACTTTCGCCAGACGGGAGACTACCCCCAACGAGGCTATAGTCTGCTGAGTGATTTTGATATCGCCCCGTTGGAGCTCCGCAGACATCATAGCCACATGAGATTCCTATATTATTTATTACACAACCGAATTGATGTGCCGGATGTGCTGTCAAGATTAAGTTTTACTGGTTCCTTGACGGGCGATAGATCTACTAACATTTTCTATTTGCAACAGCCTAATACGATGGCCTGCCTACAGACTATGTAAATACTACAACGATATTTCGAATCCAGCAGTTGATATTAACTGCACAGCACTTACGACACTGCTAAGTCAGTGTACCCACCTTTTTCAGTACATATAGGTATACATTTTCTCTTTTTTTTTTTTTTTTTTTTTCTCCTTCACTATTATCACAAATTCCTAAATGTAATTTAGATGAAGTTATTATGATTTACTATTAATATTAAGTTTAGATCTATAATTCTTTTTTGTTCTTATTGTTGCCTATGCTGTATATGTTTTCTTACCATTGTCTTTGTCCTGTAATTGGATTATTTATCTGTTGGACAATAAATATTATTATTATTATTTAAAGTTTAACAGAAGAAGATAATATTGTAGACGTCGAGACCGCATTTAAATAGGCAGATTGGGGGGATAGAATATTTAATTAGTTGTTTTTTTTTACTGTAAACGACATCCTTGAACAGAGACAACACCGTCAGGATTCCAGGACTTTTTCTTCCCTAAACTCTCGTCACGGAAGTAATCATTACTTCTTACGCCCTGTAAGCACGGGCGAGGAATAGTCCTACCGCTTTCATTTTGAGCATGGTGGTACAAGTCCCCTACTTTGGACTAGGTAGTTTTATTTGCGAAAGCTGGTTGACAGTCCGACATCTTTTCCGATTTTGAATTTCCGATTACGACTTTCCGTTATCGTTTTTCGATTTTGATTTGCAGTTATCGTTCCAGATTTTGGACTTTCCGTTATTGTTCCCGATTTTGACTGTCCGATATTTTTACCAATTTTGACTTTTTCAGAAGGCCGTAGTATCCTCCAAAAAACCTGTTCGACTCCACTCAGTGCCTTCAAGGATATGAGTCCGGCATTTCCCGTTTTCGATTCGCGTTTCTTTTCGTTCCGGACTTAGGATATGATGATCTTATCTTATATCTACAAGGATATATACATTTCCTAATCTAATTTTCTTCTTTCATGTCAGAAAAAATCCCAAATTACTCAACATCTCCCGACTGACCTTCATAAACGAAAGTTACAAAAAATGAGACAATCAAAATTAGTGCAAATGTCTGTAGGTCAGTCACTAGCAGATTCATCTTCATCTCCAAAAATCAGACAACAAGTATTTAATTCGGAATTAACCAAAGCTTTGCTTTCTGCTAATATCTCACTTTATAAGTTACAAAAGCTAAATTTTAAAATGTTTTTGCAAAAGCATTGCAGAAATACTGTACCTGACGAAAATACTTTAAGGAAACATTATGTTACAAATGTATGTAAATGTATGTAAGGAATATTATTTTAGAGATTCTATGAAACCTAGGTTATGATGAATTCAGAATTTTTTTGTAATTTTTATTTTTATTGCATCAATATAATAATATAATATATACAAGAATTTATTTTAGTCAATGTTAAAAAATTATACATTTGAAAGAAGTTACTAATCGACGTTAAAGAAAATATAAACAAATATACATATATAATAAATAATTTTAAAAAGCACATGGGCAAAATGACACCCCAGTGTATTACGGAAGTAGCTCGACTCTACCAGTCGAGTATGCAGGTGCTGTAGGTAATCTATCCAAGAGAATGCACCATGCAGATGCTTAACACTTTTGTTTTCACAATATTTGTTAGGGGTAAATACCGTCACAGTAGATGAACTGCAGCAGATTGCTGGCGTAAATCGTAAATAGTAGCCTCCGCAGACCAAACACCGTTCCATAGAACACTCTCGAGTCCCAGAGGTAGCTTCGTAAAATCAAGTACAATCTCCCTTATGCCCCAATTGTCAAGTTACACACATAGGATGGAATGGTCGATGCAATCGAATGCCTTGGATAAATAGCAGATATTTGCTATCCAACGTATATATCATATCATAACAGCTGGAGTAGCCAACGGAATTCGGCACGCGCCTGTCTGCCGGGTGGCAAAGCAGTTCAAATTCGTACATATTCATCAAAGATTGGCTGCTCCAGCTGTTAGGGCTATGCTGGGCCGACACGCTTATCTTACGCAACATATCACCCATTCATCAAGCGTATAAAACAGTAAGTATAAGCCATTGGATCTCTCTCCGTGTTAGATATGAGACAACTTGTTATTTCAGCAGAAAGCTAGTTATCTGGTCCTTAATTAAGGTCTAAAAAATCTTTAAGGCGGTTGGAAGAATAGAGATAAGATAATTATTGCAAACAAAAGTCTTCCCACTCTTGTGCACAGGTATTACTTCTGGTCTTTTTAGTTCATTAAGAAAAGTATCGCTTGTAAACGAAATGTTTGTGCTGGCCTAACGGTTATATGAAATTTCATACAGCAATTCACTAGGCCTTCCATGTATATCCTATGTCTTTTTCCTTTTTTGTTTTTCGAGAGTTTTAACAACACCTTCTCCTTGCACTTTAAACAACGAAAAATCTGTTCTATTCCCTATAATTAAGACAAAAGATACACTGTTATTTTGATCCGCGATGCTAAGAGATACAGAACTGGCAGCTTCCGTGAAGAAAAAGTTATAATTTTCAGCGGTAAGTATATCATCATGCATAGTTTGAATGTGATTGCGTCTACCGGTGTCGGATTTTATGACCTGTCACACCTGTGTAATATTGCGCAATAAGTTATACATCATGTTGTCACTTGAGAATTCTTAAGCCGTTGTTGACTTTCTTTAATCGCGTTCGCACATTGCAGATTTCAAGTTAAAACTACGTTTATCACGTTGTTGAAATGCTTGCTATAATATAAAACTATATCAAGTCACGCTCTCCATTTTGTTATAACAGACTGTGGCGGTATCGGAATTCCTAGGTACAACTTGTAAAATTCCCGTATTCACTTAGGAGATTTCAGAAAACACTTTTTGTTTTCTTAATTAATATGTCAAATGCACAGCAATGCTGTCTAATAGTTTCAGCTATAGAATGCACTGCCTAGGAGGAGATTAGTTTAAGAAAACGTGTTTTCAGTGCTCTACATAGCACATATGAAGGTCCATCCGTAACTAATACACGTACTTGTTTGGTTCCCATTACAAATTTTTGCAGGGTGGCTATGAAATGGGACGGTGCTGTTTATGCAGTAACTTTGGTAATTCTAGTGCTGCATAAGAGATGTGCAACAGTGATCGGCAATGCATCGTTTTTCGCTATTCATACTGACTCATGAAATTTTAAATATAAGTGAGTAGGCATCATTTAAACTCAACTACTCTGATTTACTCATACTCACGATAACGTTGACTCATAAGTACAGGTTGCAATAAATATGAATGCGACGGCGACATCATACACATACTATACTCACACTCATATATCACCTCAGTTTGATTTCTAATGTCAGGAAAATACTTACAATGCTTACATTGATTCAGCTCACTCAACTGATCCATGTATATTTAAAAGTTTAGTCATTAAACAGTTTGCAACCAGTATAAAATGTATAAAGATATACAAAAGCATAAAATTGTAAATTTATACAGAAACATTTCGGGAAAATTAAATTTTTTTATTATTTATCATTTTTATGAGCAGGTAGTGAAAAATGGATAGCAATAGTGAGATTGAGGAAAAAATAAATAGCAGAGTTGTTCAATTAGTGCAAAACGTAAGGGTAAAAGCGCAATATAATATGAAATAAGCAACATAAATCTACACATATTTCTTTGTTTAACTTTAGTAAAAAAATAACAGTAAAAAAGGCAACAGAGCAAACACACAACCTCAAAATGAGTATATTAATGTTCGTATGCGAACCATACTTATTTTGCATCGTCTATACATATTGAGTTAAGGAGAGTCGAAATCAACAACGTCATAAATGTTGTTAAATATGAGTTCGATGAGTACTTCAAACTTTCGAGTGGATATGAAGTTGGACAACATTGCAATAAGTATGAGTGCGTATAAGTACAAGAAATTATAAGTCATGATTCAACTCTACTCACTTTTTCACTACTCATTGCTGATCACTGGTGTGCAACAGAAGGACCATTTGTTTCCAATACTCGTAATAAAATAAAAAACACGCTATCTTTTGTATCCGTTGTTTCGTCCTTTGTGAACCACAGTGTTTTATTATTTACTTCAGATTTTAAATTTAAATGATATCGCTTGCAGAAATGAGAAAAATGAGTACAGACCGGACACGATGGAAAGAATGGATTAAATCGTCGTAAGATCCAAAAATAATCCGACGCTGAAAGGCATAAGGATTGACGAGAAGAAGAAGAAGAAGAAGAAGAAGAAGAAGAAGAATGATATCACTTTAAAGTGTTAGTTGTCAAGCATATGTTGCAGGATGTTACACATACTTTAAAAAATTAAATCGTATAAGAACTTAGAATGTGGTAAACTGTCTTCTTCCGTTTGTCTGTTTTCCACTGTTTACATGAGCACGCCATTTACTTGATTTACTTGCACAATAATAGTACAGTTCCACGGTACACTAGATTTCCTCTACACTCCAACTCCGGAAACCACGCGATAGATTTTTGTAAGTGCACAATAAAGGGCACACGTCGTCGGTCAGGCGACATTTAATCCGTGAAGAAAGTTAGCATAGACGAAGTATTAGATTCCTTTAATACTTAAAACAGATCTAAAATAGAGCAGCAAAATCAAGGAACTGTGATTTATAAAATAAATTTACTTATAAATAAATTAAGACGGTGATGGATGTTATATTAGTCAAGTTAAAGAAAAGTTTGTATAATCATAGTATTATTAAATAATTATTTTGGTGCAAAGGCCAGTATAACAAAGAGTTACAAAAATTTAGATCATTGCTTTGATTTTAAAAAATACGTATAAAATGATATATACACAGAAAGAAAGTAAAGCAGTTAATTTCAGACCCGATACTCAACATTTGAATAATATATATATATATGTAGCAGTTTAATAAAATGATATATACATTTCATAAAAAAGGAGACCTTTTGTTAGGTTATTTTCGGCAGTTTTTGTCTGTTCAAGAGAATTAAGGTTTCAAGAAAGATTTTTTGATATGGGGATACATTGATTACGGTGTTGTCCTATTGTGCATTTAGACATAAAAGTATATATAGATCCTATGTATCAAGAAACCTTTATTGTTTATGTTGTTAGCTGCTAAAATAAAACCAAATGTTTCGTTTATATAGTATTATATTTTACTGTCGACATTTTTACAAAAACGGTTTAAAATACCGTCGTGAAATATAATCTCCTAAATTAAAATTTTGTATTTTATTTGATCTAAAAAATGGTAGAGCCAACCCGAACAATAAGTTAGCCTCTTTTAAGGTTTTGAAAGTATTTTGATATTTGATTTATATTTATAACAGAAAACACCAAATATGACGAAAAGTTGTTGGAAGGAATTCTTGCTATTGTAAGACAGGGAATGTGGATAAAGAAAAATTTCTAATTTGTTCTTTTTGATAAAAACACTGAAGCAGAAAAAAGTGGTAAGAAGACAATCTTACAGGCCCACCGTCAATAAAAACGATTTAAACCTGTACAGATTAATTTCTGAATATGGCAGTAATGGCAATATTCGTCAAGGTTTAGTCTGACAATAAAACTTTTGCTAATGCGATCACAATCATTTTTAATACACATAACTACACACACTCTTAAAATAACATGCGCATTCACAATATTTATACAAAACACAACAATGTAAGTATTATCGTATAAAAAATATTTACTTACAGCATTGATTCCACTAAATTGTTGACCAGCTTGCATACTACACACTAAGAGCAGAGGCAAGAATAATGTGCGATCTGATAAAACTTGCCAATAACCAAGTGCTTTTTGTGCTTTCTTCTGACTATCTTGGTACTCAATCTCCAATTCGTTGATTTCGTGTTCTAATAAGTACGCTTCTGCTTTTCGTATTTTTCTAAAGCTGCATATACGGAAACAATTAAAATGTCATCATACTACAAAACGTTGACAAAGACTTACTTGCAATTGCTAGTTTAGGCTGTTTCCTAATAACATACAGATACTTAGGGCTCTCCGGCAAAAATGGAAAAGCCGTTGAACACAATACAACTAATACTACATAGAAAGACAAGAGCATAGGCCACATATCTTTCGTACCTAAAATAATAACCAAAATGTATCAATAAATTTCCTTCAATATGCAATGCTTCTGTCTCATAAAACACAATTCTTCCATTATACATTCCGCTCTGGTAATAACGCCGGCTATGGACGGTGAGGAGAGTATTTTTCCTTGAATTCGGGTACCCCCACTGTTTACGCGCACTCGCACGCGCTGTCGAAATTCACTTGGCGTTAAATTGAATTTGAAGTAGCGAAATTATACGCTATTTCATTGAGCTAGTGTGCGGCCCTATTGATAGAGAGGAATATGAAACCCGAGATGAGCCAGTAGTGGGTATAACACTCGAGCGAGAATGCCGGCCGTATTACCAGAACAGACTGTATTCGGATATACACGTAATAGTTATATACATATGTATGTTGCATACACCTGTATAAATGAGGGAACATTTTATATGGAATAGCAGCTTTCCTCGAACAATTCTAATCAGTCTTATTATCTAGCGTTCAAAGAAAAGCAGGTTTCCAAACACTTGTTTTTAGATTATAATAAAATATATAGGGCTTTAAGGGGTAACACCACTGTACATTTTTCAGAAAATCGATTTTTTCTTATTGCCTTAGTAGATGTTTTGAACCTTCTAGAATATGGGGCCAAAAGTTTATTACCAATACATTTTTTCTTTGAAATTTCGAGTCCTTCCCCAAGCGCATCGGACATTTCCGAAACGACTACCTTGCCCAAATAAATACCTGCTGGTAAGGTACAGCCTAATGCCTTACTTTTTGATTTTTAACTCTTTTAATACACTAGCAGATGTTGTTAGAAAGTATTCATGTTCAGTTGCAAGCATTTTCGTTTTTAGTTCAGAAGTGAAAAGTACGTTAGTGTAGCGTCAGTACTTATACAAAAAGGACATAATTTGCTCGCTTGAAATTATGGCTTTTGTGTGTAAGGCTGACTTTTAAAAGTATACTTCTTATCTCAGACTGCTTATAAGTAGTGGCCGACCGAACATTCGGTTTCGGTTTCGGTTTCGGCCAGTTTCGGCCAAAAATCTAGTTTCGGCCATAGTTTCGGTTTCGGCCAAAACTCAGCCGAAACTTCGGCCGCACCGAAACTCAGTGTTCGTGAATTGTCGTGCTTCGTTCGAGCGAGTTCGTGTCTCGTAATTGTCAGAGTCAGCAAGTTAATACCTAAATACATAAATATCTCCTTTTCCTACATACCGTAATTGTTGTTTTTTTTTATTTCATTTAACACAAATGAACTATATAACATGTAAAACATACACTAGATTTCAGCATACAATTGAAATTTTAATATGTTTAACCTTCCTATACTCACGCATACGGTCTGTGAGACCGATTTATATAGTATAGTATACGTCTTTCATTTTGACGTGAGTATAGGAAGGTTAAATAAGTTTCGGTTTCGGTTTCGGTTTCGGCTGCAAATCCTGTTTCGGTCGGACATTACTTATAAGTTACAATAAGTGACGCAAAAGTGTACCCACAGAAGCTGAGCAGTGACGAGTTGCTAAACTTTTTATTTGGGAGGCTACACGCAAAATACCAACGAAAGTTTCAATGCTATTGTTTGAAATTTGGCTCCAAAATATTACTCAAGTGGCAAAAAGTCTTAAATATAGCGACTGATATTACTGTGTGCAATTTTAATGATGATCTGACAAATATTCTACGAATCATGAAAGTGTTGGAGATGGATATTGCCGGCCAATCATACAATTTTTGTATAGAACCCCATGCTAAGCGAATTAAGCACGCCTAGCTATATTTGACAGATGCGGCAAAAGAGGCGCGCTCTGGCATACAATCTTCGAGCAAAGAGGATGACGAAAAATATTTGAAAAAGTACGGCCAGCTTTATGGTCCCAAGACATCAGTTTAATGATAAAAAATTATAAATAGTCGAATTTTTCATGCGTTCATGTCTATAGCACATTTCAACACTTTAAACGCGTTCTCCTCGAAACACGATTCTTTAAACATTAGTTATTAACAAATGATTGCCCTTCTTTTGGCCGAAAATTGAATGTTCTACTTCAAATACTCGCCAATCACACAAAAATCAATATTTTTAAAATCCCTATGTATTTCACTAGCTATAACCATATAGATTAGGTGACTTTTTTATTGCTCCGAATTGAAATTTGCACAGGAGTGCGTCTCAAGTTCAACATGCCTCGTGCGAATGTTCGAGCGTACCCATTTCTTAATATTTATAGGTGATAATTTTCTGTGTAATACTTAAATATATGTTTAATAACTTCCTCGAATATTATTATCCTATCACCTTTTCTTCCATCCAAACGAAATTGTCAAAAAAACGCTTTTTTAGGCTGTTACACTGGTGTTACCGCTTAATGTTTTTCTAGTAATTCTAGAATTAATAGAAAAGAATATTATTAATATACAGGGTGTCCCAGACTTCAATCCCCAGGCTTGTAACTTCGTTATTGTTAACAATACATAAAACAAAGTATATATATTCTTAAATGGGAGGAAATTCTCTATACGATAGGAAAAACCAATTTACAAAAAGTGCGTTAGTGTAATGACAGCTATATTCAACTTTTTTTTTTTTCAAATAGCACAGTATACTTTTTTAATAGTCAGATGGTACCTTTTATTCTCTTTACAGCCATATAAATTAATATGGGCCTTACATGGGAAAATTTTCGAAGAAAACTTGACCTAAAGTTTGCCATGCAAAAAATTGTGGTTTATAGTGTTTATCTAGTAGGCGATGAAATCAACAGCTTTCTACAAACAAAAATTTATTCGAATAGCAATTAAATGTATGCTATCAACTATATCTAATAAATACAAAGGTTTGTTTTTAATGTATCCACATTTATAACAGGCATTTATTAAAAAAACGCATCTTTGAATAAATTTTCACTTGAAGTTATATTCAGTTCAAATCAAATTATTTAACAATGGCACTTATAAAATTATCGAGATAAAAGCTATTAAATATTTTATCAACTGTCGTTAACAAAGAAAATATCAAGTAGGTAGGTACATGTGCTATTCGGACGAATAGCATGCTGATTTTCAATTGTTTTCTAAACAAAATTCTGTCACTTTATGTTGTTAAATTCATTGAAGTTATTATTATTCCTTGTATTTTGATAGAATATGAATTATTCGAATTCCGAAAAGTGCGATATGATGTTAGTGTATGGTTTGTGTGGAAGTAATTCGAGGGAGGCAGCTAGAAGGTATTGCGAGCAATATCCTGAGAGAAGACATCCTGATCATAAAACGTTTAAAAATTTGGAAAACAATCTTAGGGAGCATGGATCTTTTGTAATAAATAAAAGGTAGCTGTTCTTGCTTATACAGAGGTCAATCCTACATCTTCCTTAAGAGAAATAGCCGCAAAGTGTAATATTTCAAAATCGTCAGTGCAACGCATTTTACAACGAAATCATTATTAAGCATACAAATTTAAGCGCATACATAAGTTTCACCCCGGAGATTCAGAGAGGAGACTTGAATTTATTGCATGGGTTCTAGTGCGTATGATCACCAACCTGATTTTTTGAGACAAATAATGTGGTCTGACGAAAGTAGATTCCATAACAATGGATTGGTTTCAACACAAAATTGCAGATACTGGTCCACAGAACAGCCACACTGGCTGAGAGAAACGAACAATCAATGCGTTTTTTCAATAAATGTTTGGTGTGGAATTCTTGATGGGCGTTTAATAGGGCCACATTTTTACGATGGGACACTAACTGGCAATCGCTATTTACATTTTCTAGAAGAGATATTGCCAGAACTTATGGCAAATGTACCTCTTCATATAAGACAAAATATGTTCTACCAACAAGATGGTGCTCCAGCACACAACAGTGCGATCGTACGAAATTATTTGGACACTAATTTTCCTCAACGATGGATGGGAACACATGGCCCGGTGGCATGGCCAGCTCGCTCTCCCGACCTCACGCCGTTGGACTATTTTCTGTGGGGTTACTTGAAGGAACGTGTTTATAAGGTAGCCGTCATAAATGTGGATGACCTAAAAGGCAGAATAAGAGAGGAGTGTGCAAACATTTCCATGCACACTTTATTAGAAGCGACAAACAAACATTTTCTGCATCGTCTAGAGATATGCTCTAATAATAATGGAAGCAATTTTGAACAATTTTTATAATAATTTGTAATTATTGCTCATTCGTTTTGTAATTATTAGTTAATTAATTGCTATTCGAATAAAAACACATTTTTGTTTGTAGAAAGCTGTTGATTTCATCGCCTACTAGATAAACACTATAAACCACAATTTTTTGCATGGCAAACTTTAGATCAAGTTTTTTCGAAAATTTTCCCATGTAAGGCCCATATTAATTTATATGGATGTAAAGAGAATAAAAGGTACCATCTGAATATCAAAAAAAAAAGTATACTGTGCTATTTGAAAAAAAAAAAGTTAAATATAGCTGTCATTACACTAACGCACTTTTTGTAAATTGGTTTTTGCTATCGTATAGAGAATTTCCTCCCATTTAAGAATATATATACTTTGTTTTATGTATTGTTAACAATAATGAAGTTACAAGCCTGGGGAGTGAAGTCTGGGACACCTGTATACAAGTAGCACAGTATATCCATTCGATATTCAATCCAGGTCCATAATGTGTAGTCTGGACAAACAGCGATAACAGTCAGTGTAGTAGCTAAGGGGATGAGGAGTCGGCGATTATTTATTTCACGCGTTCACAACGTCAGTACTAAATCGATGCTGTATGCGAGTAGTTCTGTGTATATGTAAGCTGTCATAACGTATTTCGTAATTGTACGCCTATGTTTGCTGTGAAAACGTGGCAGTTAGGTACATCGCGAAAACGACGAATGGCAGAAACAATTAAAAACTTTATAGTGAACATGCTGGACTTAATTTATGATGGCGCTAAAATTCAATGTCTAGTTTGTAATATCCCTCTAACGTGTTGGTCCAGAAACCATTGTCAACATCACATCGAAAGCAAATAGCGTTTTTCTGCAAAAAGTGGCATACGAGATCAAGAAAGCTTTAAATTTGATTCATGTGTTACTCTCATTTTATGTAATCTATCGTTTCATTTACTAGACACAATGGAATCACATCAACCATCATACTTTATGTTACTTGCTTCCAAAAGAGTTGTAAATTTTATACTGCCGATGAGATTTTGAAGGTGATGGAACTCATTGAACAAATTAAGTTTCAACTAAGCAACTTTTAATGTTTATGAGTGATGGTACCGGAGGAAATAGAAAACTTACAAAATGTTTGGATGTCGTTAATGGATTCTGTTCAAATTGTGAATGATGTTCACGCACGGTTATACGCTCTAGAAGGCAAAGAAGAAATGGTTTGTAACACGAAAATTTGAAAGTGTTTTAGAGAAAGACACCGATTTTAGTAGACGGCATTGCAGTCCTTGCACAACGTTCTGTGAAAGTTGCCGAATAAATAAGTTTCAGTGAGGTTATGTATGTGGAAGTTATGTAGATTTTATTTTTCTACTTTTTCTTCGTGTCGTAACTCTCTCCAAGCTTTTGAAACTATATTTTTAAACGGATGAAATTTGGGGTGTATATCCATTGCATGTATATTTCTGGATATTGTTTTTAGTATAAAGTTGCATAATTTGAATATTCTTGGAAAATATTCAATGTATATACTATGTATATACACTAAACTCCTCCTTACAGACTAATTTATGTTATCGAGTAGAGATGTGTTATGTATGATCACATAATGTTTGTAATGTAATGTAATTTGTTTGTTTTTGCCCTTTTAGGCGTACGTACAAATAAAAAAATTGTAGAGTAACAAAATAAAGTTCGACAAATTAGTACATAATACGTTATCATTAATTAGCAACGGCGCATTCTGATACTGTATATTCGTAGTTGCAGGAAAGATAACATTCGTTCGTATTAGATTAGTGATGGGTCGTTATTGAACTATCTGTTATTTTAGAACCGTTCTCGATCCAGAACGGTTGCAACTGTTATCTCGCTGGGCAAAGAACGGTTCCTTTCGGACGGTCTCCAGTGTACGCGGTTGAAGAAGAAATACCACATCATCGACTTCTTTCCTATTAAATATTTCTCCATGATGATTATTTTGCCTGGGAAACTTCCGGATGAATGAATTGTGATTACTTGATGATTGTTGCTATTTCCTAACTACAAAGCTGTTGTTCGATGGATCAGCTACGAATTGTAGCAAACGGATGTGTCCACAATGAAAACGTACTTAAATGTTTTTGTTATATTTATTTTACACCATGTGTGTAAACTAGCGTTGAATCGTGAGAAAAGAAAACTGTATAGGAACTTCTAACGAAAAACTTAATGTACGTAGGATACAGTTACATCATCAATACACAATCATATAACTCGGGAAATCACCAAGATGTTAGAACTAGTGATGGGAAAGTATAACGTCGGGGAAAAACAAACTATACAACGTGTCCCAGATAACATTTCCAACATGGGGATCTCACTTATTGTAAAAGATACAAGTTTGGTTAAATTAGACAAATTGTTCCTAAGGACTAATGAAATTATACAATATTCTTCAATTTTCAAATTTCTATGTATTTTAGGATATATGGTGAAAAAGCGAAAAATGTCAAATTTCTTTTTCTTGTAATAACTTTTTTGTTCTAGTAGATACATAATTTATTTTCAAATTTTCTTAAGATACTTTTTATATAGAATTTATATATCGACTTGAATTTTTTGGACTTTTGGCTTTTTAGTTTTGATCCCTAATTTAATTTTTCTTTTGGAACGTCAAGTCGACGTTGAAATAATTGAACGTGTTTTTCATCCTCTTTACAATGGTATATCACATGTACTATCTATTTTTAAAAATGTTGAAGAAAATTGAAAGAAATGTATTTTATTAGTTTTATTTTTTATTAGTCTAACGAAAAGTAGGCCGTGAAACATGAAAACAGTAGTCTAATGTCACTTAGAAATTATTCTTTCCAGAATATTTGTGTATCAGCAATGGCCTCATTTACTAATACTGAAAAATTTGATATGTTGAGTTGTCCTTTATAAAAACTTCATAAAAACAGTGTAGAAACTGAGCGGATGTACTCGAGGCTGTATTCTGAAAGAAGGCAGCCCAGTCTTCGTACATATAGAAATTTGGTAGTTAATTTAAAAAATATGGTTCGTTTTCCAAACCTAACAGAAATCCGCAATTAGTGAATGACAATGTAGCATTAAATGTGTTACAATCTGTTATTGAAAATCCTTCAACAACTGTTAGAGAAATTGAGCTCGATACTGGTATTTCGAAAAGTACAACACAAAGAATTTTAAAACGTCACAAATATCACCCGTATAAATACACCATTCTACAGGTACTTAGAGATGGAGATCACGAGAGAAGAGTACAATTTTGCCAATGGTATGTTAATCAATGTGAGAATAATGATAATTTTCCTGCTACGATTTTATGGTCTGACGAAAGCAGATTTACAAATAACGGTCTTTTTAATAGACATAATGTTCACTTTTGGGACAGAGAGAATCCTCACGTTCTAAAGGAAAGTCGACATCAAGTGCGATTTAGTTTCAATGTCTGGTGTGGTATTTTAGGCACTACACTTATTGGACCCATATTTTTTCACGAAACACTAAACAGTGCAAGGTATTTGAATTTACTACAAACTGATTTGGAAAATAGACTTGATGATTTACCATTGATTGAAAATATTAACATCAGCTTCCAACAAGATGGCGCCCCACCCCACAATTCAAACATAATCACCGAATACCTTAATAATCGTTTTCCAACTTTGTGGATTGGTAATCGAGGACCGATTTTATGGCCACCTAAATCTCCAGACTTGACATCCTTGGATTTTTTATTTGGGGCTACGTAAAAGATCTGGTGTACGTGAAAACATTTAATAATGTCGAAGATCTACGTGAAGCTGTTCTTGCAGCATTCGGTAGCATTACACGCCAAAAGCTACGTAATGCGATTACGACGACAATACGCAGGGCACAATTATGTTTAGAACGGAATGGGCAATTGTTTGAACATCTTTTGTAATTAGATAATTATCTCCTTTACTATTACCTGTTCAACTATCTTAGTTTTCTATTATTTGTTGTTCTCTTGTGTACCACGCCTACTTTTCGTTAGACTGTTTAATAAAATACTTTTTTCAATTTTTTTATATTTTTAAAAATAGATAGTACATGTGATACATCATTGTAAAGAGGATGAAAAAACACGTTTAATTATTTCAAAGTCGACTTGATGTTCATAAGAAAAAATTAAATTAGGGATCAAAACTAAAAAACCAAAAGTGCAATAAAAAATTCAAGTCGATATTTAAATTCTACATAAAAAGTATCTTAAGAAAATTTGAAAATAAATTATGTATCTACTAGAACAGAAAAGTTATTACAAGAAAAAGAAATTTGACATTTTTCGTTTTTTCACCATAAATCCTAAAATAGATGGAAATTCGAAAATTGAAGAATATTGCATAATTTCATTAGTCCTTAGGAACAATTTGTCTAATTTAACCAAACTTGTATCTTTTACAATAAGCGAGATCCCCATGTTGGAAATGTTATCTGGGACACGTTGCATATCAAATCAAGCAAAGGCCGCCATACGACATATTTTATTGATTTTATGATGCGTTATCAAATAGAACTGCCGAGTACGAAACAACGATGACCTGTTATATTGGAACCATTATTTCAAAATAACGAGAACGGTTGGAACTGTTCTTTTAAAAGAACGGGCTTTCCCATCACTAGTTCGTATATGCTCGTGCATCGATGGTAATTACATGTTGCTCAATGGCGGCGATATATAACTATATACGAACGACTGCTATCTTCGCTGCAGCTACCTGTATAGGGTATCAGAAGCCGCCGTTGTTAAGTAGTGTAAACCGGAGTGACGCTGTTACTCCACCGCTTGTCCCCACTCGCCTGTAAGGCGCGACGTTAAAATTCGCAGTGACAGCCTCAGTTTGGTTTACACAACTTATCATGCACTCGTTTGTCGAACCTTAGTCATAAGATAGCATAAAATGCTTTTTACCAAACGTATGATACATTTCATATACATAGCATCTTCCCAATGCAAAATATGCGTGTGAAATGTACGTAGATTATACATACGTAAAATATACATACATGCAATGTGTGTGTAATGTACGTATGTACATCATACATGCCTAAAGTATACATACTTATGTACATATATGCAAGTAGGTTACCCGGCAAACTTCGTTTTGCTCAATTTTTTTCGACTTTTCTTTTTCCTAAACCTTCGCGTAGTAATTACGAACAAACCCGCAGAAGGAACTATCCATTTGGTCCAGTCGTTTTCAAGTTTTAAGCATCGGAACAAACCACGGTCCATTTTTTTATATACAGATGTACACTTTTTCGTGTATCGGATGTATATGAAATGGATGCGCAACCGGTGACCAAACGTATGATACATTCCATATACATAGCATCTCCACAGTGTAAAATTGCACATGCATGCATATCCTTCCTATACTCACGTCAAAATGAAAGACGTATACTATACTATATAAATCGGTCTCACAGACCGTATGCGTGAGTATAGGAAGGATATGTAATGTATCTACATAAATACATAAGCGAACATTCATTTCATGTACACTGTATACGTTTGGGCTACTTGGGTATAGTTTTTAGGTATGTATAAGTGTCCATGAATACCATAATATTCTAGATGCGTAGAGCGCCGATGGAGGCATAAGAGTATTGTGGATTCTATCGCGCTTTAAACGTTACGCATATGAATCTCAGATATCAAGCTATTTCTTGAAGTACTACAGCACACACACAGAACAGCACCCATAAAAACCTCTGCATTATTCCATGAAGATTCATAGAAATGTTGAAACTAACATTTACGTAAGATATAGAAACGAAATACCTCAAGTTGTTTCGTCGGAAAACTAAACGCGCCCAACGGAAGTGAGTCTGCAATTTTGATGCATTACCAGAACGTTCGCGGATTATCTTCTAAAACTCATTCATTTTACTCGTTGGTATATGAATATTATTACGATATAAGTATACATAATTATTACCATTGCTCAGATTGCGCTAACAGTACTACAACTATCAAAAACGACTGTACTAGAATAAAATAACGGCCATATAATTAACAACGCTACGGTTATCGGAAATAAAATGGTATTTTTCTGAATACTGTTTAGTATTAACAGGTCAACGAATACGGCCCTTATATCGTTGTATGAGCGCTTGCTCGATTATATTGAGCTGGGGGATTGCCCTGTGGGAATCTTTTGTGATCTCAGCCGGGCTTTCGATTGCGTTGACCATGGGCTTCTACTGGGCAAATTATACGATTTTGGCTTCAGGGGAGTGTCTCATGACTGGGTCACATCTTTTCTGGTGGAGAGAAGGCAGTACGTGAGTTTAAGGTGTATTGTGGACGGACTGTTGGTTACAATAAATTCTGATACAAGAGTTAATTCTCTGGGGCTTCCTCAGGGGTCTGTGCTTGGACCCATTTTGTTCCTGCTCTTCTGTAATGAGTTGGGGAGTCTTTTCGACGATAACCTCCTAATAATGTATGCCGACGATAATTCTTTTCTGCTTTCGGACAAGAATGATGAGTTCCTGCTTGGAAGGCGTGAGCGCGTCCTGTCCGAGTTTGCAACATGGTGCCAAAAGAATGTTTTATTATTAAATGTTGCTAAATCTAATGCTGTTAGATTCCATAATAGACAGCGTAATTGTAATAGTCTGGCAATCTCTATTGGCGGAGTTTCTTTATTGAGTTCTAATGAAAAAATGTTTCTGGGAATAACTTTCGACGAGTGTCTTAGCTGGAGGCCGCATTGTGTTAATTTAATTAATAAAATGAACTCAATGTGTTACATGTTTAGGAATCTTAAACAGGTGCTGGGTGTTGGACAGATGTTGTCTGTTTATCATGCCTGGATTGCTTCCCGTTTAGGCTATGGCATATGTTTATGGGGGTTATCTGCAACTGCGTGGAGTGTTTTTACACTTCAGAAAAAATTATTACGAATCATTTTTGGCCTGTCTAGCGGGCACACTTGCAGAGGTATTTTTAAGGAGTTTGGCATTTTGACTTTGACAAATATCTACATTTATAATGTCTCGATGTATATTTTCAAAAATAGAAATAGTCTAGGTAGGGTTAAGGATAAGCACGGTTGTAACACAAGATCCAAAGACAACTTTTATATACCGTTTTGCAAATATAAATGTACTTTTAATTCACCTGTTTATATGGGTATGAGAATTTTTAATAACTTGTCGCCTGAGATTAATTTAAATGGTGGCTTGAGAGTGTTCCGGGTCTCATTGGGCGATTATTTGCGGAATAATGTTTTTATTCTCTTGATAAGTATTTAGAAAGTACAAATATAAAGACTTCATCTCCACCCTGTCTCTGAGCAAGGACTATTTTCTTTGCTTAATTATGTTTACGTGTACTATATTTTTATTTGTATATGGTGATTCTTTTTTTCTTTGTATTGACTTGTTCTATGTACATTTGTATCATACTTGAACTAATAAAGTAAAGTAAAGTAAAGTAAAGTATTACAGCGCCAGATTTAACAGGCAAAACTAACATTTTGTACTGAATCAAGTAATGATAAGCACTTGAATGTATGCACAGCCGCTAACTCGGAAACGGGCGAATACCCGTTCTAAGCATATGTTTGCGCGGACATAAAATTAACAACACTCAATTTAGCAAGACGGACGGTTAGCTGCAGTAGTAGTAATAGCGTATTAAGTAAAATTATTAGCAAAACTGTGGTGTACACATCCATAGTACAGTAAGTTAAATAGTAGAAATACGTTTACAAGTAAAATAGGACGATAGAAAATATTAGAAGAAGAAAGAAACCCAGGAAAACGTCAGCGTATCTGGATCGCTGTATAGTTCGTATCGCAATAGCTAACCCCAAAAAAACACGGCTGTCGAGATACACAAGGAATTATTTGAAAATTGAAACAGTCCGTACAATCCGAAGGCGATTGAATGAAGCTAACTCATATGACAGAATAGCTGGCAAGAAACCCATGGTTTGCAAACGAAATCGTAATCGTCGAGTTCATTAACTGGATTATAAACCAATGGAAGAATGTTCTATTTACGCACGAAACAAAAGTAAACCGTTGTGGTTCTGACGGAAAATTGTATGTTCGTAGGCCTCCAAACAGCGGGTGGAACTCTAAGTACACCACAATGACCATCAAACACGGAGGAGGAAATGTGATGGTATGGGGATGCATGTCTTGGAGAGGTGTTGGACCTATTTATCTGATCGAAGGTATAATCACTGAATAGACAGAAGCGACAAAGTTAGAAAATCTTGTGGTAAATTCTGTATGCGCATGGCCGGGAACCATGTTTTAAATACGACAACTGTGTTATATATGGCTAGCCTCATTAATGTTATTAATCTGGGATGGTGTGTGCATATTAAAATTAAAATATACGATTATTGTTGTGTATCACTGATTTAACTTTTTAGCAAATACTATTCTCTTAACATATCCAAAACTCTAATCTTTTTCAATTAATACGAACAAATATGCATCTTTCGTAGTTTCAAAATGGCGTTAGCTAACTTCTGAACTATTTCGAGGACATTCAAATCGACCACATGAACATCAAAGCTGCCGACACGCCTTGTCGCTTCTGTCTATTCTGTGGTATAATGGACCAATATCAGTACATCCATACATTGGAAAATGTTCTTGTGCCCTATGCTGACGAAAATTTGCCAATTACTTGGAAACTGGTCCACGACAATGACCGAAAACATTCGACCAGGAGCGTTAAAGATACCATAATAGCTAATTCTATTTCGGTTTAACTGGCCGGCGTGCAGTCCCGATCCCAATCCAATTGAGAATTTGTGGTATGCCGTGAAAAAGAAGATGGGTGGGAACCATTATTCAAGTTTGGATAACCTTTACGAGGCAATTGAATTAGCATGGTATTCGACTCCACCAGAGTTCTGTAGAACACTTGTAGAATCCTTGAATAAGCGTTGTCGAGCGGTAATTGATAGTAAGGTATTTCCAACAAACTATTAAAAAATTTCTATTACTTAAAATTGAAAATAAAGACCGTTTTAATTACTAAAACATAAGTGCTGTTAAGTATTTGTCCCCTTCAATAAATTCGAAAACAGATTAGATGACTGAGAAGACGTGAATATAAAGTAAATATAAGTATAATTAATGATGTGAAACGCAAAATGTATAAACAAGTACTTAAATTTTTGGCTATACACATTTTCTATTACTGATGTGAAATAATTTTAAAAAATATAAATTTTATACGCGTTGTTAATTATATGGCCGCTACTATATATACAGTGTGTCCCAGGATTGACGTTACAAGAGGTGTGATGGACTGAAAATTTTTGAATTTTATTTTAAGATTGTAGAAACAAGCCCTGCTTGGCGTGAACAGATTTTAAGAATATTTTCAGTTTTTGAAAAACAAGTTGGCCTTGACGGTGAAGCGAAAACTATTTTCTTTTCAGGTAACCTACCACTTTTGTTCATGATACGTCAAAATGTTACTAAAAAAAGTTCTTCAGAATGAAAAATTATGGCTCGATTAGATTTGATTATTTAAATTGAACAAAATAAATTGCATGTAGTATTTACTCAAAAATTAAATTTACAAAACGAAATAACATTGTTGTACATAATGTAATAATAAATTATTTATTCAATGTAACTACCGCCATTTTGTACACACTTTTCTATGCGATGTCTGAAATCTCTGAAACTGTTACGAACTTCCTCGATGTGTATTTGCTGTACGCCGTTTCTTATCCTTTCCTTTAGTACTTCTCTACTGTTGGGTATTGATTGAGAATAAACCAGTTGTTTGAGGCGACTCCATAAAAAAATCTAATATTGTGAGGTGGGGCGACCGTGCAGGTCACGCAATCGGACCATTTCTAGCTATCCACTTTTCTCCAAACACCAAATTTATCGATTCAGCTACGCGTGTTGTCGAATGTGCAGGACATCCGTCTTGTTGGAGATACATTGCTTGTCTTTCTGTCAGGGGCAAGTCATGTAAGTACTCTTCCCTGAATCCTTCAAGTAGCTGTACATAAACATTCTGATTTAACCGCCCCTCTATGAAGAAAGGTCCAATAATGCCAAAACGATATGAAACGGCACACCATACATTCACTTTTTGGTAATACTGTCGTCTACAATTGACCCGAAAGTTTGGATTTTGGGTAGCCCAATAGCGACAATTTTGAGAGGAAACAACGCCATTTGTAGTAAAATTTTCTTTGTCAGAAAAAACAATGTTTTTATAAAAATTTCGTTCTTCAATTCATTTCTCCCCGATGGTAAGACAAAATAATAATCTTCGGCCTTCATCACCTTCTTCGATGGTGTGCACAAATTTTGGTTTGAATGCCTTTACCTTGTTTGCCTTATAAATTCTTTGTAATTACGATTTACTAACATTAAGATTACGTGAATGTTCCCTCAATGATAGTCTAGGATGTTCTTCCACCGAATCAAGAACAATAATAGTTACGGCATCATGGTTCTTCTTTTCTTTCTTTACGTTAAGAACGCTGCCAGTTGCAAGCAATTTCTTAACTATTCGCATGGCAGTCATACGTGTAAGGTTGGTATTGGAAAATCTCTCGTTAAACTGCTGCACCACTTCTCTTAGTGCAATTTGTCCGAGCCCATAACACTGAACAACGTAAATTCTCTGCTGTAACGTTAACATGATCGAGCATTAATTGAAATTTGAACTAAGGGATACTACAAATTATTGTAATCTGACAGTACTTAAGATTAGTGAACAATTTTGTTTTCATGGCCTCCCATTGTTTTATTTCACGCGAATTCAGACATCCCAGACTTTAAAAAACAATTTATTTTGTTCAATCTAAAAAATACGTAAATATTTCTGAAATTTTGCATAGAGCCATAATTTTTCATTCTGTACAACTTTCTTTAGTAACATTTTCACGTATCATGAACAGAAAGGGTAGGTTACCTGAAAAGAAAATAGTTTTCGCTTCACCGTCAAGGCCAACTTGTTTTTCAAAAACTGAAAATATTCTTAAAATTCTATTCACGCCAAGCAAGGCTTAATTCTACAATTTTAAAATAAAATTCAAAAATTTTCAGTCCATCATACTTCTTGTAACGTCAATCCCGGGACACACTGTATATATATATATATATATATATATATATATATACAGGTGGCCACGATCCTCGGACTGTAGCTCCCAACTTGATTATTTTTTAAAATCTTTTTGATAAGATGGTGTACGTTTTTAATGGCCATAATTAGAAACTATTGTCATTTATACAGGGTGCCCCAACAAAGCGCTAAGTATTAAACTTATGTTTTTAAATGGAACAATATATATTTCTTGCTCTTTTCGAATTGTATAGAAAAAATAAAGGTGAGTTACTTCAATGTTCCATATACCTATCGTTGGCCATTTTCAAAGTATTTGAGGATTTTCGAAAAAGTAAGATGTTTTGAAAATGTACATAACAGACAAACGAATTGAAATTTTCAAATCATGTTTTTAGCCTTGATTTGGTATATCTTGGGCTACTTATTTTCAGGTATATAATTTTACAATAATGTACAGGATGATTCCATAGACCGGCTTTATTTGTCTCAACTTCAATAGGGTATAACTTTGTTATTTCAAATGGAACAGCTTGTATATTTTTAGACTCGGAGAAAGGTTTTTCAATTCCTACCCAAACAGTATTAGGTTTCCCTGTACCCATCTCTTGTGATTTCGGAGATATTTGAAGATATTTTAAATTTTACCTAGATTGAAATTAAATCGAAGCTGCTGAATATGGAAATGCATTTTTTTATTTCAACTATCTAAAAAAGTTGCTAATAAAACACATATACCTTTAAATGACAAGTATTATAATAAATGTTCTACCAGATCGCCATTTTCTTTTACACATATTCTAACTCTCTCTTCATACTCTTTTTAACATTTCCGGGGAAATAGTGGAAAATGCATTTTCATATCGTCCAGTGTAGTTGGTGTCGAATTTTAAACAATATATCCCCACACAAGAGAAGTCTACGCATGTCAAATCGGGTGACCTGGGTGGCCATTTACAGCGTACTTGCCTTCTAATCCATTTATTTGGCAACATTAATTTTAAATCGTTTCTAACAGCTACGTGAAAATGTGCAGGATCCCAGTCTACCTGCAGCCACATTTTGCCTGTTATAAATAAGGGAACACCTTCTAAAGGAGTCCAGAAAATTGTAAAAAACGGAGCCCATTCAATCGTTCTTCGAAAAAGTAAGGTCCAATAACATAATCACCAATAATTTCCACGTAGACATTTAAACTGGGGCGATTTTGGTGATCAACAACCTCAAAAATGTGTGGATTTTCTGTATCATAGTAATGAAAATTCTGTCTACATATCAATCCATTTTGTGGAAGGTAGATTCATCAGTGAATAAAATATATTAGGAAAAATCCTGGTCTTCTCCAACACGATCCAGAGCCCACAAGCAAAGTTCCAATCGATGGTCAAAGTTCATGCCATATAAATGTTGGTGTATTTGGATGATATGTGCGATACTTATGTTTTTATATGATCCTCTGTACACTAGAACTACTTATATCGGTTTGTTGGGTGATTTTCCGTGAACTGGTACTAGGAATTTTAGCAATTGAACCTAATACTAGAAATCTATTTTCCTCGTTGTCAACGCCTGATTTCCTTTTTTGTTTTTTTGTTTAGAGTAGGAAGTATTACGTATCTCTCGAAACCTTGCGAAAAGTCTTTCAAAAATCCGCTTTTCAGGACACTTTTGCACATAAGCTCTGGCAGCCGTGGTATTTACCTACGCTCAAAATCATATCCACTCGTCCTTGAATAGACAACTCCGTCATTGTAACAATATCTCAAATAAAGAAAGACACAGTACTTCGATTGCTTCACAAATTTTTTTCACATTTCTGTAATTGTAATGTACGGTTATCAAAGAATAAAATATGCTAAAGTAAAGTAAAATTGTGCTGATATTTATAAGGTATGTCATTATGACAATTTAATTGCTGTACCTAGTATTGGGATATTTTTTAACTGTTCTAAGGAACGCAAAATTTACTCGATGAAAAAAACCCTTTTCACCTCAATACGGACGAATGGCTTACAATTAATCAATACATAGAGTAAAATGGCAATCATGTAGGACATCTATTATAATACTTGTCATTTAACCCGGCGTCAGGGGGGATGGGTCAAAATTACTCGGCACTTTTCGAATTGATTGTGGTGTTAAAACTGCACTTCTCTTCTCTACGTTCTTCTCAGTAGCTGGAGATATTGAATATCTCTAAAAGTTTTTAATTCCAAATCAGTCGAACGGCGATCGCACTTCCAATTATACGTGCTGAAAGTTAAAAACGGTAAATATGACCCATCCCCGCAATCAATGAAGCTATTTTGCGCCATGGATATTATATGTATTTTGCGTATCTGATACTATTTTTAATTGCTAATAACTACTTCCAATTAACTTTGTGTTATTGTTTTCTAACTATTAATTGGTTAAGTTCATAAAAGTGAAAGACTGATAAAAGAAAGAAGTGTTTTTTATATTTAAGCTAGAGGAAGCTGCTTTTGTTAATTTTTTTATGTCAAAGGTTTTCTTCTTAAAAAATAAAAATAAATATGTTTTTGTTAATAAAGTCGTTTTAGTTCCTTCATAAAGTCAGATATAATCAAAATTTTATATTTTTTTCATAAATATAATGAAATATCTGGAGTTTAATGAGTGGGTAACTCCCCCACCCCCTTCCCGCCCCTGGGCGTACAACTAATCTCCACCCCCGACGCCGGGTTAAAGGCATTATGTTTTATTAGCAACTTTTTCAGATAGTTGAAATCAGAGTTCAGAAAAATACACACATTGAATAAAAATCTCGTACATAAATGTAAATAAACACAGCTCAAAGCAACCAACACATATTCTTATTTTCATATCAATTAAGTGTGGCTTTAATTTTTGTACGGTGGCGAACACAATCATGAATGTGTTTTGTTTTAATATTTGGTTGCGTACACGAACATGAGTAGTTCACGTATTGTTCGATCGGAACACACTTGAACCACACATGTCGAGTGTATCTATACTTTAAGTTCGTGTACGTGTACGGCAAAAAAGTACATGAACGTTGCATGCTGTGGTCTATGCATTAGTTGTAAATATTACTTTGATGAGTGCAAACATGGAAAATAATAAAAGAAATAAGCTTTGTTTTAAAAAATTCGCAACTTTCAATGACGAAACTAAAAAATTATATGTCTCGTCGAAACGCGTAAAAACTGCAGCAAATAATGCAAATCTTAAACGACATTATAAACTAGTATATAACATTGTAATTGATGGAGTGGAGACACTTCCCAAGGGTGTATAAAAAAATCTAATAACCAAATTAAACAGTACATTAAACAGAGAAGAGTTCTTAAAATGTTGTACTGGATTAGTGTCCAAAAAATTTGCCGTTTCGAATTTTTGACGACAAAGATTTTTTTAAATTATAGAACCCTACGAAGTTTGAAATTACTTTAAACTCCAAAAACATTTCAAACATTCTTCGTGACACCAGTCAAGAAATAAAAAGAGCCATAGCAAAGATGGTAGAAAACAAAATGATTTGTTTAAAAATTGATGTCGCCAGTCGGTAAGACAAGCACATTTTGGGAGTAAACATACAATATAGGTAAGT
Source organism: Chrysina gloriosa (assembly GCA_038088585.1). Lineage (NCBI taxonomy): Eukaryota > Metazoa > Arthropoda > Insecta > Coleoptera > Scarabaeidae > Chrysina > Chrysina gloriosa. Next base: position 39,300,117 of record CM076091.1, on the reverse strand, counting down.
TTCATCTCTTAAGGTTTCACCTTATTAGTGTTATTTACACCATAAATAAATTTCGCACACAGGTATGATTCAACTAAATAAGAAAGACACAGCCCAATATTTGAAAGAGGAAATAATGAAATGTCTTGAAGAATACAAAATCGACATAAAGCAAATTTATTCCAACACTACCGACAATGGCGCCAACGTAGTCAAAGTTTCAAAGCTACTGCAAGAATTGCAGGATAATAATTTAACGACGGTGGAAGATGGCGAATATGACAATACAAAAACATATAACGCAATTGAGACTCAACTTTCCTCAGTATTTTCAGTAGTTCGTTGTGCAGCACATACGATACAACTAGCGGCATATGATGTTATTAGAACTTTGGAAACGAAAATTAATTCTGTGCGAGATATTGCAAAAAGGTTCGAACTATCTTAAGGACGGGAAATGAGAATATAAGCCTACCATGTCAAGATAATGCGACTAGATGGAATTCTATATACGATAACATTATTTCCATATCAGGTTTCAAAGAGTATATTAATGAACTCGATGACTCTACAAATATATCTGTGAATTGCATATTTGTAGAAAATTTTGCTACTGCATTTAAACCATTGGCTGAATGCTCAATGCATATGCAAAAAGAGCAATATATTCTTGGAGATTTTTATCGCGACTGGTTGGAATGTGAGTTAGATTTACAAGATATGATCCAGACAAACTCGAATGCGGCGGCTTTCAATAAAGCAATGGTAACAAGAAAACGTAAGCTTCTCGAAAACGACGCCTTCGTCGCAGCATTGTATTTAGATCCTCGCTTTAATTTACAAGGAACTCCCCTGCTTACCAACGAACAAAAACAAACTGCAATGGTAGGTTTGAGTTTTCATTTTTAAGTTCCAAAAAATTTTGAATACAATTTTTTCAGGATCACTTAATAAAGGCATATGAAATTATTAATCATATATTACATTCGATATCTTCGCAAGACGGAAATGACAATATTTTCATTTCTAGAATGTTCAAGCTCATTAGATATTACTCCAAGTACGTCAAATGCCGCACACTCCAAACTAGCACAACATATCAACCTACTCGTAAATACATCTCATTTAACAGCAACAAATCAAAATTATCACATAAAAACAGAACTTCTTGCTATATGTGAAAAAGAAATGGAACCGTTAGAAATTAACGTATTGGAATACTGGGAAAAAATTTCTCAACACAATTTAAAGTTAAGTCAGCTTGCCGAAGTGGTACTTGCTGTACCTGCAACACAAGTTTCTGTAGAACGTGCATTTAGTGCACTTGCTACAGTCTTAACCAAGTTAAGATCTAAGCCCTCAAAGAAGTCTCTTTCTAATATTTTAATAACAAAATTAAACTTTGGCTTGCTCGACTGCTCAGCCCTTAAAATAGAAAACAGTGAATAACAACAGTTTAACTTTAACCACACAGAGAAGCTTATATATTTTGTTTGTAAACTATTTTCGTTTTGTTTTTTATTTATTTTATTTTTTGTATATTTGTCGTTTTTATTTGCGTGTATCAGATTGGGATGAAATTATACATTCATAAGTGTGTTCGTCACCGGAGAAAAATTAAAGCCACACATAATTGATATGAAAATAAAAATATATGTTCGTTGGATTTGAATAGTACATTGTGTGCATGATGTGTGTACTTTCTGAACACTGGTTGCAATAAAAAAAAATTGCATTTCCATATTCAGCATTTAATTTCAATCTAGGTAAAATATCTTCAAATATCTCCGAAATCACAAGAGATGGGTATAGGGAAACCTAATACAGTTTGGGTAGGAATTGAAAAACCTTTCTCCGAGTCTAAAAATATACAGGCTGTTCCATTTGAAATAACAAAGTTATACCCTATTGAAGTTGAGACAAATATAGCCGGTCTATGGAATCATCCTGTACATTATTGTAAAGTTAGATACCTGAAAATAAGTAGTCCAAGATATACCAAATCAAGGCTAAAAACATGATTTGAAAATTTCAATTCGTTTGTCTGTTATGTGCATTTTCAAAACATCTTACTTTTTCGAAAATCCTCAAATACTTCGAAAACGGCTAACGATAGGTATATGGAGCATTGAAGTAACTCACCTTTATTTTTTCTATACAATTCGAAAAAAGCAAAAAGTATATATTGTTTCATTTAAAAAACATAACTTTAATACCTAGTGCTTTGTTGGGGCACCCTGTATAAATGACAATAGTTTCTAATTATGGTCATTATAAACGTACACCATCTTATCAAACTACCTCTGTTTCCCTCCATTCTTCTCCACAAGTCTTTTTGGTAATCAATTTTCATGAATTCTTTCCACGTGTCTCGCCCATCTGAATCTTTACATTTTCACAAAATCTACCATGCTGATATTCTTTAAATTATATCTGATTCTCTAGATGCCATTTTCGTTAATTGCACTGAATATCCTCCTACACACTTTTCTTTCAAAGACTGTGCGCATTTCCTCAGTTTTACTCGTGGGAGTCATGTTTCACACCCAGATGCAACTACTGGTCGTATGAGTATCTCATAAATAATTATATCTTTGTGTCTCTGTGAACAAGTTTAGATTTGATGAATGGATGCAGAGAGTCGAGTCCTCTGTTACCTTTCTGCTTTTATTCGTTATTTCCGAAATTTTAGTTTTATTGATATTGTGCTGAATATAGATATAGTTCAAAAATAGCGCCAAAATCATAACACACAGCTCCGTGCCTAAGGTCGGCAACTCAGTGGTAGCCATGAGTAACCACACAGTAGATATGGGTAATAGTAACATGTTTTTATTGTAATCATATAATAGTATAGTTGAAGGAGTAGTTACAATTAAAGAGTTATTAGTGAGTAATAAAGGCTTTAATATATGTATATCTAAAACACCATATGGTGTCAGGTGTACAAACCGACAAAATGGAAAGTGTGGAATGTGGTTGGTGAGAATGCCCTTAATGTTAAGAACACGTTCCAGTTAACATCAGCAGAGAGAAATCTTACAACGAATTAGTGGAATGTTTTGAGAAGTAGTGTCCGCCAAAAAAAAACATAGTTTATGAAAGGATTTTTAGACGAAATCAAGAGGAAGGTGAGAAGTTCAACCATTTTTTAATGAACTTAAAAATTCTAGCCAAGTCGTGTGAATTTAAAACCTTAGAGCAGGTATGGGCAACCTCCGGCCCGCGGGCCACATGCGGCCCTCGAGTAAGGTTTGTCCAGCCCGCTACTGAATTCTTTCGTTGCATATTAGCACGGCCCGTCTAAACTTAATTCATAATTAATCATAAGGATACTACAAAAATGTATATTTTTCAAGATTACTCACAGCATAAAACTTCTACAAAAAAGGTTGCCCATGCCTGCCTTAGAGAAATCACTCGTAAGAGATAAAATCGTATTGAGAACAAAAGATGCTAATTTCCAAGAGAAACTACTACGAGAAGCCAATTTAACTTTAGTCAATACATGTAACACCTGTAGAACAAGTGAAGTAAGTAAAGAGCAAGCCAAGACGTTACATCAAGAAGCTAGTGTTAATTTAATCAGAAATAGCGGTTCACACAAGAAAATGAAGAAATCGAGCTGTAAATGCGATTATGTGCATAAAAAGGAAAAATATTCTGCATATAACAAAATATGTATGTGCTAAATGCAAGGGTAAAATCACTTTGCAAATGTATACAGAGCCAAACCCGTATGTAAGGTGAGCAACAATGGATCGAGTGGAAGAAATGACAATAACAACTATAAAAAAGTGAATACATACAAAAGTGTTGGTAATGTATAAAATTAACATTTTTATTTAGATTTGGTTGAACTTGAAATATCATCAGGTTTTGCAATTCAAGGTGCTAACCAGTGCTGGTATGAAACAGTGCGAATAGGGAGTGAAATTTTAAGATAGATACAGGAATTGAGTACAATGTTATGCCATTAAAGTTAGTGCGTAACTAAAATGCTGAGAAATTCATTAAAAGAACTGATGTAAAATTGGTTGCATGTAATAATCAAGAAATTGTAGCGATAGGTTATGGAATTTTAAAATGCACTATCCGGTGTTCAAAAACTAATGTAAAATATGTAATTGTTGATTATGATACTGCTAAGCGGATATTGGGGTTATGCACTTGTGTTTATTTAAAGTTAATTGAAAAAGTTGCTTTTATTGTAAATGCGTTAGGAATTGGAATGCAGAAATTTATTAAGGAAAATTCTATTTGTTTCGAAGAACTAGGCAAAATGCCACGACAATGTAAAATTGAATTAGTAGATAATCCTGTGGCAGTAGTGAAACCAGTAAGAAGCCCTAGACAACTTGTTAAAAAAGGATATCACATACGGGTTGAATCAACCAACAGATGTAAGTAATATTGTCATTGTTGAGCAACCAAACGGGGGAGTTCGCATTTGTTTAGACCCAACGGATTTAAACATGAATATTTAAATGAAATATATTTTGTATTCCTACCACAGAAGAATTGGAGTTGGAATTAGGAGGTAAAACTGTCCACTTCCCAAGTGTTTTGGATCTGAAAGATGTGTTTCTTCAGTTTGAATTAGATAAAAACAGCAGTTTATTGACTAGTTTTATTACACCCTTCGGCAAATTTACGTAGCCTCGACTAGCCTTTGGTTTGAAGATAAGTTCTAAAGAGTTTCAGAAGAGAAGTATGCAAATATTCTGTGACTTAGATGTAAGTATTTATTTCGACGACTTCATTGTAGCAGGTAAAGATGATATTGAAGACAATAATATAATGAAGCAAGTCATGGATAGAGCGAAACAATACAACATAAAATTTAAATAAAATGTGCGGATGACAGCGGTGTCCCAATATTAGGATGACAAGAATTAAACGGCCCTGACGATAACCGGCCAGGATTAAAACAGCCAAGACTAAAATCGACCAAGACTAGAATCCCTAAAGAAACCAGAAATAAGAAATTCCTAGAGGAACTAACAAAAAACCTAATAACTGCGGCAAGTAGAATGGGACTGGAGATTAGTGAGAGCAAAACTAAATATATGGAACTAAGGAATAACAACAGGTTAAACGGAAAACAGAAACTACGCGTCCAAGCTAGAGATAGGGAGTTATACGAATTTGAGGAGGTGGAAGAATATATGTACCTAGGAACTTTGATAGACAACAAATGCAAAGAAGAAACGGAAATAAACTTAAGGATAGCTAAGAGCAACAGATGCGCGGGGGAATCTCAAACATATTAAAATCCAAGAATATATCAACGAGATCGAAATTACAACTGTATAAGACCGTTTTGAGACCGACATTGCTATATGGTTGTGAAACATGGTCGTTGACAAAAAGCTCACAAACAAAGTTAGAGATATGGGAGAGGAAAATACTTCGAAGGATCTTCGGAGGGAAGAAGGTGGACGGCATGTGGGAGAGACGCACCAATGATGATATCTATGCACTATACAACGAACCATGTATAACACAAGCAATTAAAGCCCGAAGAATGCAGTGGGCGGGTCATATGGAGAGAATGCAGGAGGACAGAATAGTGAAAGATATAGGATGGAGAGACCCGGAGGGAAAGAGAAGGAGGGGAAGACCGAGGAAAAAATGGAGAGAAGCAGTGAGTGAAGACTTGGCAGAGAAAGGATCCGCGAACTGGAGAATAATTGCAAGGAACAGGGAAAAATGGAAACATTTTACAAAGCAATGGGCCTAGAAGGCCTGTGAACGCTGCTATATATATATAATTCAAAAATAGCGCCAAAATCATAACAGCGCCGCGATAAAGTCAGCATTTCAGTAGTAGGCATGAGTAGACACGCAGTAGACATGTGTAACAGTAACATGTATTTGTTGTAATAGTTGTAATCATGTAATAGTATAGATAAAGGGGTAGTAACAATTAAAGTGTTATTAGTAAATAATAAAGCCTTTAATATATGTATATCCAAAACACCACTGATATCCAGCCCCAATCCTTTCGCTCCTTCTGGCAGCGGCTCGTATGCTTCTCTTAATGCCCTATTTGACCTTCTTACGATATCTATGTCATTAGCGTATATTACTATCTGCTTCTCTCTATTAATCATGTTTGCATTCTCATCTATGTAAATTTCTTTCACTACTTTATTTAACATTATATTAAACAAGCTCATCCCGCTGCCATACACCTTCCTTTATATCAAATTCGTCGATCTAACTCCACTCGATTTTTTCTTATGGGGTTATCTCAAATCCAAATTGTATCTAAACCGACCTAATCATATTGAAGATTTGAAAATTAGAATAACCGAGGAAATCAAGCTAGTAACTAAGTAGCTAAGTATTAAATAATGTCATAAACGAATTTGAAGATGCCCTTGCTCATTATCAACACGTCATGGTACGTAATTTAACCACTTTATTTCAATAATTTTAAATTTGTTTGTAACTCTTGACTTTTGACTTACACTCTGATTGTTAAATTAAAAAAACAAAATATTTTTCTCTCAAAAATCTTGTTATGTCTGAAATTATCGTTCGGTATGCAGGAAAACATTCTCCTCCAAATGCCAGTCCAAAATTGGAGTTACCGTCTTAAGAGAAGACGGTGACGTCATATCTGCGATAATAATTACGCCACAAAATACATTTTCTGTAAAAATTTGCGCATTCGAAAATTACGGTTGACGTGTCCGATCGTTTTTTCACTATTTGCAGATTTTATTGATTTTATTCCAACCTATGCGTGCATACTGTATACACATTATTATTCGTATACAATTATTGTTTTGGAAAATTGGTAGTTGGCCGTTCGGCGTTTTGATATCGAGGGCCGTTCTGATGTTTTTATCTTCTTATGTTTATGTGTATGTGTATCTATATGTAGTTTCTTAATAATCTTAATTTTATTGTTCTTTTGAAGTTTGCATAATTTCTTGGCCTTTTATTACTACTTTAGTGTTGCTCATTGTCATTTATATCAGCCTAATAAGTTGATAAGGTATTCCTATGTCTTCCATTGCTGAATATACGCCATCATAAATAGAGTTGTATTGTACTCTCTGACTTTTAATAACTGATCAATGGTTCATCGTCCCTTTCTAAAACCTGCGTGATATTCTCCGAGTTCCTCTTCAACGTATGGTGTTATTCTTTCACGAATTAGGTCAGTCATTATTTTATAGGTTGTGCATAATGATATACCATAATAGTTCTCACATCTCAGTTTTTCCTCTATCTTGTGAATTCGATACACTGTCGCCTTATTCAATTCTGATGGCATCTCTTCACTATTCCAAATGTTAACCATTCATTGGTGTATGATTTCTGTTAGTGCTTTACACCCGTACTTCACAATTTCCGCCGGTATATTATCAATTCCTCGCGTTTTATTATTATTTAGTATCTGTATGCTGCGCTCTACCTCATCCAGGGCAGGTAGGTCTACCAGTAATTGAGCCACATTTATTAGTTCTGTCTTAGGTCTACGGTTACACAGTGTTCTTATTTAACAATATTTTGAAGTACCTTTTCCATCTTTCTCATTTACATCGACTAGTAAGTCGCCTTCTTCGTTCCTAATCATAGTTTTTCTCGGATGGAAACTTTTTACGGTCATGATATCCTTATAACACTTTCAGACTTCGTTGCTATCGTCTGCATTTTGTATTTCTGTGACTTACATTCCAACAGCTCTCTCTCTTTTTCCTTTTGCACATACGTTGCTTCCCTTCTAAGTCTATCGTATTCTTCTCGTTTCGCTTTAGTTTCACATTGTATCTGTTTCATCCTCGCCTGATTCCTCTTTTCAGTAACATCCCCACGCTCATTGTCGTACCACTCATTTCTCTTAATTTCTCCTGCAGTGGTTGGCAAATCAGGCGGCAGATTCGTATGAGGATGAAATTCAGAAGCTAGTTGTACGATATGGTAACTGCCTCAATTTTCGTGGAAATGATGTTGAAAAATGGTGCTACAACAATCTACTACCTATTAATGGAACCAAAACAAAATATATGATATTTATGTATACAAAGCTAACACCACAATTCAACCTAAAAAATAAAAGATCAAGAAATAGATAAATGCAATTCATAAAGTACTTACAAATAGCAATACAAACCGATTTACACACATATAAATGATCTCACAAACGCAAACACAAAAATAATAGCAGCATTAACAAAATAAAAATCCTTCCAAAAAATATGCGAAGACCGATATACCTCGCAATATTCATATCAAAAATAATTATCTGATGAAAACATAAAAAATTAAACAAAATACAAAGACAATAGAATAACATTCTAAAAACACTATTCTGCTTAAACTAAGTAACCACTACTGAAGAAATACATAAAACTACACAGCTGACGATATAATAGATGATAACTCTGCACAATAGATGATCAAACCCCAATACAAGATTGAACACAAACTAGTCCGCACAGACAACACTAGACGAGATTCACACATTAGATCAGAGAAATAAAAATTCAAAAAATATTCACAAACCCTGACAACAGAATCCATAAAACAATACAACAAAATAGAAACAGAAAAAAACTATAAATTATCCAAACCTCAAAAGAACAATAAAATTAAGATTATTAAGAAAGTACATATAGATACACACACAGATAAACATAAACAGATATCAAGAAGAAAACAGAAAAACATCAGAACGGCCCTCGATATCAACAACCCAGAACGGCCAACTGCCAATTTTCCGAAACAATAATTGTATACGAATAATAATGTGTATACAATATGCACGTATAGGTTGGAACAAAATCAATAAAATCTGTAAATAGTGAAAAAACGATCGGACACGTCAACCGTAATTTTCAAATGCGCAAATTTTTACAGAAAATGTATTTTGTGGTGTAATTATTGTCGCAGATATGACGTCACCTTAACAATCAGAGTGTAAGTAGAAAGTCGAAAGTTACAAATTTAAAATTATTCAAATAAAATGGTTAAATTACGTACTACTGTTTATGACATTATGTGATACTTGGGGAGTTACTAAATTTCCTGGTTTAATCTAATTTTCAAATCTTTAATATTATTAGGTCGGTTTAGATACACTTTGGATTTGCAATAATCCCATAAGAAAAATCAAATGGAGTTAGATCGGGAGATCTTGCTGGCCATCCAGTTGTTCTTCGCCTACCAATCCATTTGTTTGGCAGAATGGTACTAAGAAATTATCTTATTATGAACAGTTAGAGAATAATGTAACGGTGCACCATCCTGCTGAAACCACAAGGCGCTATCGGACAAGAGGGGATATTCTGCATTTGGATGGAGAACAATAATTGCGGGTATTATGTCTTGTTGCAGTAATAGCAAATAATTTTCACCATTTAATACACCTTCAATAAAAATAAGGCGCCTATAACAGAATTACCAACAATCCCTGCCCATACGTTGATTTTTTTTTTTGGAATTGTGTGTCTTTTAAGTGTCGTTTAAGCATATATATATATATATATATATTTAATAAAAATATTGGAAAAATTAAATAAAAAAAAAAAATTAAAAAATTATTTCTATCTTTTAATGTATTAAAGATTACAATGCTGCACGATTTAAAACACTTACCTAGTACATTTCCTAGTGACACTATTTGAGCAAGTAAAACACCAACTGTGACACCTAGCGGGCACAAAACACCCATTGCCCCCTCAAGGACAATGGTGCTATTTCTGTCAAATACATTGGCATTATGCACGTTACAGTTCCTAAAATATATTCTAGAATTATAATTATTTACAAATAAATGTTACATTGTAAGTACATTGACATAACATACAATTATTTCCTCTACACACTGTTTTCAAATTTAGAAGTTTACACTATTCTTAAATAGGGTAAAAGATAATGAATAAATGAGTGAAAAATGTTTACAACACACTTGAAAAAATCGTCCAAAGTACTTATGTTGGTATATACTCACCTGATGCTAATCCGATAATGAACCGTCCTATAATAAGCATTTCAACGGAATTAGCTATCTTTGTAGTGAAGAATAAGGCACCAGCTGAGGCCGATATTATCGCACTGGCAATTAAACCACCTTTTCTACCAAGTTTATCAGCTAACCAAGATCCTGTCAACGATCCGATAGTACCCCCAACCAAAAAGATAGACACGATAGCAGGCCAGAGAAAATTGATTTGGTTATTGGTTAATCCATGGCCATATTTTGTATAAATACTTTCATTGCAAAATTCTTTTATAATCTGTGATATTGAAAGAAATAAAATCAGTAAAAGATTGTAGAGATGAATCCGAAGCATTAATATTAGCGTTTCCGTTAATCCAAACCTTACACATAATATGCACTGGATCACTTCTAAGCAGCCGCCACTTGTGGCACTTGTTTTGGAACACACCTTTTTCTGCAGAACTATCACAATCACTGAAGCATTGACATATACAATGACATAAGGACTTGTTCAAATAGGTACAAATAAACGGAATTTTTAAAACAGTAGTTGGTTTTAGACCATTAAAAAAACGATGGTAGTATGTGTAGAAATTTCTTCAAAGTAGTTATGCCATGAATAAAGAATATGCTTCTTTCCATATAAGAGTAAAATTGTATTAGTAGTCGTTGGTGATATTTGGGGTGCGATGCGATTTGGTCTCATATATTCCTATTACAAGTCCGATTTCTGTCTTAGAGTTGTGTGTAAACCAGAAAAGACTAAATCCACTAAAAGTAGTCCCCATATATACAACATGTCCAAGATAAAAATGAAACGAAAGTTTCAGAATTAAGAGAGCACATGCAAGAAGCAAACAAATCTCAAATATCTGGCTAGCTTTTGGAGGTATTAACAAAAACTTAATTTTCCTATTTCCAACTTTTTTCGACGTCATTATAAGTCACATCAAAAAAATTATAACACTTCTTCGTTGCTACTTTTAATAGAAAAATTTGTATAACGTTTTGTTGCCAAGATAACATCATCAGGTTAATTTTGTTAATAGACTGGAAAAAACTTTGTATTACCAAACCGATGATATATCACACAGAAGGATAGTTTGTTCATTTTGTTAGGAATAAAGCGATTTTTCATTAGGCTTAAGTCTTTAAGTTTTGCACAAAGTAGGCGGTGAGAATAATATAAATAACTATACAAAGCCAATTAGATAACTATTACAAAAGAGAAACAAAAAGGGCCATTATTTTCTAAACAGAGGTACGCCCTTCTAATCGATTCCACAACTTCTTTAGCATCTGTGGCGTGATTTTGGCAAAACCTGTCGTAATTAACCTTCCTAGTTCTTTCCCAATTGCAAAATTTTGTTTATAAATTAGATCTTTTATGTAGCCTCACAAGCAAAAAACTAATGGCGTTAGATCCAGAGAACGCGATGGTTACGGTACTGCAGGATAACTACAATTATTTCTGGAAATCTACATATGTTCCAAGTTATCACTAACTTGCCTTGCATTATGTGCTGTAGCACCATCTTGTCTTACAACATGCCAAGCAGTAGGTCTTCCCTTCTATGTTGAAATAAGTTAAAAAAAAAAGAATCAATTTTGTCTACCAAAAATTCCGATTCACATATTAAAAATAAACAATGATGATGTTGGGACTCCTTCGGCAAATACACAATTTTGTTGGTATCAATAGTGGGTAACTGAAGTCAGTTTGTCGTAATGTTATTTTCACCGCCAACTTTGTGCAAAACTTAATGATGCAAGCCTATTGAAAAATTGCTTTATTGCCAACAAAAAAAAAAAGCAAGAAACCCCTCTGTGTGGTACATCAATGGTTAAGTAATAATAAGTTCTATCCAAGTACAATTAACATTTTATTTAGTGTAAGAGCCGATTTCATAATCAAAATTAATTAATTAAATGTTAATGCCGGCATTAAAATAAAAATGAATTTCATAATTATCATTTAAGGTAACGGGTAGCGTTAATGGACGTTTAAGCTAGTGGCTAATATTTGTTCCATTATAACGTTAATGGTGGCATTAAATGGCCCGCGCATGCGTACCGGTACTTCTTTATGTAAGCAAGTTAACCTACAAATATTTATTGAGAAACGTTTGAATGATATTTGTATTTTTCGCACGGTGAATTTCTATTAACTTGCGGTAGTTTTTCGTAAATTTAGTAATAGAGAATTTTAAGAAACGCAACCGGCAAACCAAAAATTCACTTTATCATATTTCTTCAACGGAATTGGTAGATCTTTTATAAACCTTTTTTCCTCCGTATAAATACATAAACATTATCAGATAAAGAACTATTTGTTTCTAAATTGTTCATTCTTTGTTTCTTTCCGTTGCTGCTTTCTAACTTAGGTTATATTTTGAACGAAATAACAGCTGATGATAGCGTACTTCTTGTTCTTCTTTGCACATTTGTCCTAATTGGTTCAAATGCTTACTTAAACCGTCGTTACTTAATGTGCGCATGTCAAACGATTATGAAACTGCCACAATTTAATGTACCTTTAAATCTACCATTATAGTTAAACCTCCATTAGTTTACGGAGGTTCAAGTACCCGATTATGAAATCGGCCCTAAATCTTGTGAATCTGTCATTGAAATAACTGTCTCTGTTCTGTTAATTTCCTTCGACGTCGCAGGAGAACAATTGCTATGCATATATGCAAAGTCTATTAAATCTATTTAACAATTAAACTAGTAATTTCTGGCGACAAAATGTAGTTCGTTTGCGTGCCATAGCTACAATCGCCAGTCGTTCTCTCCCGATAACACAACTGTCGAACTACAAAAATCCCTTGTCTGGGTGATGCCTTACCGTTTCCAAGATCCCCATGCTATACATCCGTATCTTACACAGGGTGTTATAATCCCTGATCGGTTTCAGGTATAACAGCCTTGAAAGTCGTTCTGAAATTGTTACAGTCTCAAAATTACCTTTTTACTTTTTTATACATTTAAAATGTCTGAATTTTCATTACGCGTCGTACGAATTTGTGGTGTAAAATTTTGTTACAATTTTTGTTTTGAACCTACCCATGTATCGTCGACTTTCGTGATACGCCTGGCGTTTCGGAATATTGCTCTTGTCTACCTCTGTGAACTTGGCACCCGACTTTTAAAAAAAATTTTTGAAATTATCAGCCGATCCTACATCGTTTGTAGCCGTTTGTACCACTTTCATTCTTCTTTGTACCTCAAACCCAAAAAAGTTATAGTGCCTTAATAATTCGACCCGCACCCGACTTTTGGTAATTGAAAACTTCCTAACGGAATCTGATTCGTGGTCGTTTGTACCCGTTTGTACGCAGGGTGGTACAAACCTCTAGCCCCCATCCCGAACCTAGTCCTAGTAGTTTACGGATTTGAGATATCTGAAAAATTATAGAAGTTGTGAGAGTGTATTTTCCTGAAATCGAAATTTATTCCTAACTTTTTTGGCTCGAGGTACAAACGAAAACAAAAGTGATTTCTGCGGGTACAACCGATTGTCTTTCGAACGCCGTTTACAGGATTTGAAAATTTTCAAAATTGCAAAAGTTTGTTTTTAGAGATTTCCAAAACCATGTAACTTTTTTGATTCGAGGTACAAGCGAAACACAATATGGTACAAACATCTAGGTCCAATCCCAAACCTAGTCCATTTTACGGATTTGAGATATCTGAAAAATTATAGAAGTTGTGAGAGTGTATTTTCCCGGAATCGAATTTTATTCCCAACTTTTTCGGTTTGAGGTACAAATGAAAACAAAAGTGATTCCTGCGGATACAAACGATTGTCTTTCGATCGCCGTTTACAGGATTTGAAAATTTTCAAAATTGTAAAAGTTTATTTTTTGAGATTTCCAAAACCATGTAACTTTTTTGATTCGAGGTACAAGCGAAACACAATATGGTACAAACATCTAGGTCCAATCCCAAACCTAATCCATTTTACGGATTTGAGATATCTGAAAAATTATAGAAGTTGTGAGAGTGTATTTTCCCGGAATCGAATTTTATTCCTAACTTTTTTCGGTTTGAGGTACAAATGAAAACAAAAGTGATTCCTGTGGATACAAACGATTGTCTTTCGATCGCCGTTTACAGGATTTGAAATTTTTCAAAATTGTAAAAGTTTGTTTTTTGAGATTTCCAAAACCATGTAACCTTTTTTGGTTCGAGGTACAAGCGAAACGCAATATGGTACAAACATCTAGGTCCAATCCCAAACCTATTCCATTTTACGGATTTGAGAGATATCAAAAATTGTAGAAGTTGTGAGGGTGTATTTTCCCGGAATCGAATTCCTAACTTTTTCGGTTTGAGGTACAAATGAAAACAAAAGTGATTCCTGCGAGTACAAACGATTTTCTTTTGATTGCCTTTGACAGAATTCGAAAATTCCCAAATTTGTAGAAGTTGACTCTTTCGAAATTTTCAAATAGCCGTAACTTTTTGGATTTTGAACAAATTTGAAAACGAAGGAGGTACAAACGGATAAAAGCAACCACGAATCAGATTTCGTTAGAAAATTTTCGATTTTTAAAAGATAGGCGCGGGTCGAATTTTGAAAACGCTGTAACTTTTTGGGTTTGAGATGCAAACCAAAATGAAAATGGTACAAACGGTTACAAACGATGTACAATCGACTGATAATTTCAAAAACAATTTTTTGAAAGTCGGGTGCCAAATTTACATAGGTCTCTTGCCGCTGTCAGAACAAGAAGATTGTAAGCTATATTCAGAGTTAATATCTCTCTTTCACCGCCAAACTTTTAGCAGCGTTTAGTTCAGACACCCGTTTGAGTAACTGTAACGCCACACCCTCAACGCTTCTGGAGCTAGCTAGTCGGAGATTTTATGTTAACAGATCTCTCTGAAGGAATAATTTGACACCTGACTACTTCCTGAGTCGTTTGTTTTAGTTTAGGTACAATTAATGTTTTGCGAATCCCAATGACTCAATCACAGCAAAATCATCTATAACGCTAATTTTGTTAATTATACTTCGTAGAATTAAATTTCTATTCCTCATTTCCGGCAAGATATTCATGTACCCATTCATTTTGCAACAAATTTTACCATTACTCTTAGTCATAGCTAACAGTTATACTTTTCTCATGATACTTAAAAATCAATTGGTGCCAAGTGAAATGGTAGTAGACTTTTATATTAGTTTATTTATTTGAAAATCTCGTCCATACATTCTGAGTTCCTTCATGTAACTAATGCTTCCACTTTGCGTTGATATTTTTACCGCCTTTTTGCCAGGGTTGATTCACAGACCTTTCGTTGTGCACCACTTTCTGGTAATCCATAGGGTCAGATATCACGGCTCCAAACTCCAACTACATAATATCAAGATCGTCAGCATACGTCGTACCGTGTATTCCAAACTTTTCAACACGTGGTACATTTTTAAGAGTAGTGAACTGTACTGTGGAACTATATATGAACGTGCATGCTCTTCTGCTTTTCAGCACGGATTTAATAAAATCTTTTATAGCTATGTTAGTCATTTTGAAGTCTATCATATTGTATGTGTACCAGATACACTTAAGTAAAGCGTTGGCTTTCAACCAATTGCCACAAATTTCAAGAGTGTTTTCGTTTCTTTGTTCTTTTCTACGATCATTTGCTGGTCGAAATATGTATTTGGGGCTTTTCAAAAAACGGTGTGGTAACAATAAGATGTAATTTATTATAGTTCCAAACCACCGATATTCCTATTATCTCTATTAATTATTAATTTTCTATTTGCAGTTTTCATTTTATTGATCGTTTCCATAGAGATTTAGAATATCATATACTACGACACAAAACTGTTGAATTATGTGCATATAAATATATAATGGTTCTACATAAAATAAATTATTGGAAAATATGTATAAACAATTGCAGGATCTTTGACCATCAAATTCAAACCATTTACAAATTTTGCAATTTTTACAGAATATTTAAACTGAAAAAATCATTTATTCAAACATGTAAATAATTATAACGTAAAATCAGATGACAAATTTCCTATGCGCATGTACCCGACGATCCTCAAAGTGGTTTTGTTCTATGTTGGAACGAACACGGATCTATATGCAATATCTATATATTATATATCTTTGCGCACTATGCCGTGCCGGAAAGGAACGGATGAAGACATGCATGAAGGGAGAAAGGATCGTTAATGCCGCTCTTACGTAGAGATTCCGTTTTGGATCTCCGAACGAAGATTTTGATTTATACGGTATTTTTGAGACCTATATTAATATATGGACCGCTGTCCTGGTCGACAGCAGCAAAAACGCACATTAAAAAAATGTGCATCGCACAGAACAAGATGCTGCGGATAATAGCGGGGAGCCGTGCTTCGTCAGAAACCGACAAATTCACGACGATTTTAAAGTCGCTCCTCTCGACGAGTACATCGTCGAGCTCGCGAGAGGCACACTTGAGTGGATCTCCAGGTCTGACAACCCGGTGCTCCAACACATCGCCGATCTAGACCAGGACAGACCCCGCCTAAGACCCAAGTGCGGCGGGTGCAGGACCTTCTCGACCCTTGAGTGGACCAACATAACGTCAACCCGACGTCCAGGATACATATAAGAACCAATATTTCCCGTGACCGGATCCCCACCATCAACATCTAATCTCCAATTCCCAACGGCGAGACCGTGGCCGTTAAATAGAAGACAGAGGGGCCAGTGTGGCTTTTGTCTCGGTCTCAGTCGAAATGACAGCTCTCCATTCATATTACAAAGGCGATTCCTCACACACCTATTTTCAAGTCGTGTATACAACTTCTTAATGCTTGCCATCATTATTTTGCATGCTTTCCGTAATTACTGTTTATTTTATGGAATGTATAGTGCATGGATTGACATGTCATTAAGACTCAGTTTTCTCATTGTTCATTGTGTTTCTTTGTAGTTCTTTTTCGTATACAATTTATTTTTACGGAACCTATTAATCGTTTACACTAGTTTTGATTGTATCTTTATATTGCTATTATACAGTGTGCGCCTAAAGTATGGAATAAATTCAGTAAAAGCTTTGTTGGCAGAAATCCTTGAACATGTCAATTTTATTTGATAGAAATACACATTTTTTGCTTGACAGTCGATATTCAACCTGCAACCCCCAATAGTTTTTCTTGATTTTGAGAGATCTTTTCAATTGAATGTTAGGAAAAAAATTTTAAAAATCCTGTACTAAGCAAATACTGCCATCCTTCCTGACAATACGTAAGCCGATGTAGAAATCCTTCTTATACATTTTGAATCGTCTCCGGGCTAATTCTGCCCATTGTATCTAATTAGAATCAGCTAGAACAGACAGCCAGATATCCCCTGAGGGAGAGAGAGAGATAGAGAGAATAAGAGCAATCACGAAAACGGTTTACATTCCACAAAACTAAATAGATGCAAAGGAAGAACCCAATTGTGACCATACCCATCTCTACGAATTACCGACGTATTACCTGGAGATTCATCGTTTGTCAATCGCAGATCGATATACTGTACCGACGAGTCCTAACAAGGACGAAACTAGTTAGTCTACAGTTGCGGTCTACGATTGACAAACCTTAATTCTCCTCACGGATTATTGGCATATGCGAATTGTGCTTACTTTGTAAGCTTTTACACAGTTACTTGATAGCTACCCCTTAAGGCATCTGATTCATTAGGTCGTTATATAGAGAGTGGCCCAATTTTACAAGAAAAGGCCCTCTAAGTGGCGGACGGTCTTGGAATAACAGATTTTACCGCTTCAACTGGATGGCTCGATACATTTAAAAAGACATTCTATCGTGTACAAACAAATTTGTGGTGAGTCAAATTCAGTAGATCCTGATGTAACATTCGACTGGAAAAATTAAATGTCGACCCTCACCTCTGGCTACAATCCCTCAGAAATTTATAATACGGTTGAATTCGGGTTGTTTTTTAAAGTGATACTTGATAAATCTTTAGTTAAAAAAATAAAAACACCACGGAGGAAAATTAAGCAAAGAACGCCTAACGGTCCTCGTGTATGAATGAATTGCACAGACACAGCCGAGAAAAAACCGCTCGTAATTGGAAAATACGCTAAGCCACGTTGCTTTAAGAATGTGAAAACCCTTCCCTGCATGTACTCTTCTCAATCTCGTGCATGGATGACTGGAGATAGATTTGTGCAACAATACTTTTGCTTGTCGACAATTGCAGTGCGCATCCGAAACAGGTAAATCTCAAAAACATCAACTTGATTTTCGCACCACCTAACACCACGGGTGAGCTTCAACCACTTGATCAAGGCATCATAAAAGTTCTGAAGCAAGGGAAACGATGGTCCAACGATATCTATTGATTCTATAACAATTTCTGTTTTTGATGCTATCCACTTTTTATACGCTGCAAGGATGGACATTACAAAAGAGACCATTTTTAATTGTTTCAAAAAACCAGGTATTGGTAACTTTACAAGGGAAGATGAAACCGAAGAGGTAGAAATTGATGAAGGCTGGCGAGACCTTTTACAAATGGAAGAAAGATTGACTGAATTGGAAAGTTTTGATGACTTCGACAATGGGCTAGTGACCAATGAAGTTTTAAGCCTTGAGACACTAATCGCCGATTACAATACACCATCAGAAGTGGGAAATGAAGAGGATGAAGATTCATCAGAAATAATTACGCCAAAAATTAACGGCGTTTTGCAGGCCTTGAAAACAATCAGAGAGTTTTTTTCTTGTACGGAGGTAGAGAAGGAAACCTTAAAAAATATCAATAAAATAGAAAATGTAGTTTTTAAAAAGCCATCTGTTGCTATAAACAAACACAAATTAATGATTTTTAAAAAATTAAATTTGTAGGAATGTATACATAGTTTGTTTGTTTGTTTATATTTCTTTTTTAACGTACAAGTTTTATATAAAATACGTTTTGTTAACTTTTACTGTATTTAAAAGTAAAATATATGCAGTAGCACATATATAGTAGTAGTATTTATTGAAATTCGACCCTCCGTCCTTGAATTGGAAGTGTACGTATATATAAAGACGTTTTAAAATAAATGTTGTTCATTTTCAGCCGCTTTTAAGATTTCCCGGTAATAACGCGTTCCCGGTTATTGCGCTCTTTTTTCTAGGGCCCTAGAAGAGCAGATATGCATAAATCAAGAAGGGTTGGAATGCTGCTAGACATTAAAAACAAGGGAGGTAAAGACATCGGCTCAGATCATCAGTTATTAACAGCAAAAAGAGAATTCAATGGAAAAGGAAAAACACAAAAACGTCAGAAAACGAAAACTAATAGACACGAATAAATTCAATCAATCGACAAAGGACCAAATTGTAGAAAATTTGAAGAAATATTCGGCAAAGATCGATTATGCAAGGAACTCCTCACAGAAAGCTGTAAATAAATTAGAAAAAATGAGAATGGCGAAAACCAAAAATAGATAAGTAAACGTACATGGGTAAAATAAGAGAGGAACAAAAGTTTAAATAGCAAGGACTAAACTCCACGCAGGGGTCAAGAAGGAAAGAACATCAAGGTATATCAAATGTAGCAAGGTAGTAAAAAGAAGTTTAAAAAAACGACAAAGCAAAAAATGTCGAAAAAGTAACAAAAGATGCATGATAGTATGGAAAGAGTTTAAAACTAGCAACAAAATGTGAAGTGCTCAATACATGTACAAAGTCGATGCTTCTGTATGGTTCGGAAACATGGTTGGTCACAAGCTCAATTAAATGAAAAGCAAGCATTTATAAATAGATGCCTGAAAATATATAATAAGTATACATGGTGGCCAGCGAAAGTTACAAACACAGAACTTTGGAAGAAAACTGCGCAAAGAGACATAACTAAAGAAATTAAGATGAGAAAATACAAGTGGTTGGGACAAAGCTTAAGGAAACCAACCAAAATACCATGCTACACTGCACTGTATTGGACACTAAATGGGAAGATACCAGGCAGGCCACGCACTACAATGACGAGAACGATCGCAGAGGAGACCGGAAAAGGTATTTCAGAAATTTACACAGAACCAAACGAAATGGAAGAAGTTTACTCAAACCCTATTCATAGGAGAGTCTACAACCCAGTAAACAATACGGAGGATAGAGAATGTTACAGAAGAGATAAACGGGTTTTATTATTATATATTATTATTAATAATAAAAATGTTCTAACGCGTGAAACTACTCTACTCTACTTTTCTTTGATAACCCGTACAGGTCTACAGGAAATAAATTTAAACTATATATATTATTTTTTGGTGATCATTTGTGATCATCATCAGTCATGATGCACCTATTAAAGAAATTTACTCTCATATTACTCGCATATTACTTTTATGCTGTTATAATTTTTAAACCCAATACTTGGCAATTTTTTAAATTAGTAAGCTCTTGTACTTGATGAAAAATATTCATGGCTTTGGTTGTGTCATTCATTGAAGTAATAGCGCATAGTCTTCATTGACTTTTGAATTATTTATTTATGCAAATCTGATAACAACTGCAAGCCTTCCCATATTATTTACATTGTTATCTTCATCGAGTGCAATGCTAATTACGTCACTAGATAATAAATCATTATTGACCTGTCCATCAATATTTTTGGTCATATTATCAACAGCCAACGCAACGCTGAACTGTTCTAGCTGAAAATGGCATTTCTTTAATTCTTTCAATTATTTGTTTTTTATTTGCGAAGTCATAAAGTAAGTGTTCGAAACAGCTTGTGAATGCGTTTTTCAAAAGTTCGCCGTCTGTAGACGATTTTCCGTTGGTAAGAATGTTTTATTACAACCCTTTGTTGTAATATAGCTGTGGCGTGACTGTGGATAGTAACAATACTCTTTAACAATTTATTTTTTGTTTTCCAAAATTTAATACACGTACAGCAATGTATTCAGATTTTCCATAATTTGGCATTTCACACACATCCTTATGTTTTGAAGAAAAGTCGAAGTTGAAGTCGCTCAATATTGCAAGTTTTGGCGGTAATTACTATATCTGTACATAAAATAGGTATCAATTTGTTACCATTTTTAATACCTTCATACTTTTCTTTCCACACATCTTGAAATAATCTTTTTTGGATTTTTGTTTGTCCATGGTAACATATTTTTTAAGTACCTAATAATAATGATCACTGCATAACTATAATTAGGCAACTATTTTTACGCTACTAAGCTGTACTAAACAAGTGCTAACAACGGAGGGAAGGACATGCTCATCAAGTACTAATAGAAAAATTGGTTCGGACAATGTCGCTGTATTCTGTTCGTTATTGTAACTTTGTTGTCAAACTAAAATGTTCTTCTTATTTATGTTCAGTTAATTTTTTATTTACTCCCAAAATCTTTATTTCATGCTTATGTTTCATAATTTATTTTCATATGTATATTATACCTCGCTTGGAATGATAAAATGGGTCACTCGGTGACCCGCGGATCATAGGCTGCCGACCAGTGATCGGCAATGCATCGTTTTTTCGCTATTCATACTGACTCATGAAATTTTAAATAGAAATGAGTAGGCATCATTTAAACTCAACTACTCTGATTTACTCATACTCACGATAACGTTGATTCATAAGTATAGGTTGCAATAAATATGAATGCGACGGCGACATCATATACATAGTATACTCACACTCATAAATCACCTCAGTTTGATTTCTAATGTCAGGAAAATACTTACAATAATTACATTGATTCAGCTCACTCAACTCATCCATGTATATTTAAAAGTTTAGTCATTAAACAGTTTGCAACTAGTATAAAGTGTATAAAAATATACAAAAGCATAAAATTGTAAGTTTATACAGAAACATTTCGGGAAAATTATATATTTTTATTATTATTTATCATTTTTATGAGCAGGTAGTGAAAAATGGATAGCAATAGTGAGATTGAGGAAAAATAAATAGCGGAGTTTTTCAATTAGTGCAAAAACGTAAGGGTAAAAGCGCAATATAATATGAAATAAGCAACACAAATCTACACATATTTCTTTGTTTAACTTTACTAAAAAAACAACAGTAAAAAGGCAACAGAGCAAACACACAACCTCATGATGAGTATACTAATGTTCGTAAGCGAAGTTCGCATTGCGAACCATACTTATTTCCATCGTTTATACACATTGAGTTAAGGAGCGTCGAAATCAACAACGTCATAAGTTGTTAAGTATGAGTTCGATGAGCACTTCAAACTTTCGAGTGGATATGAAGTTGGACAACATTGCAATAAGTATGAGTGCGTATAAGTACAAGAAATTATAAGTCACGATTCAACTCTACTCACTTTTTCACTAGTCATTGCTGATCACTGCGGCCGACGGCTGCTGTGAAAGTATATGCACAAGACTGTCAAAAATAGTATCGGGCCAGACGTGTCGTTATTATTAATTAATATTCTCTCTATAAAGGATAAGCCTATTCGTGTTTAGGTCTAATGTAAATGTATTACTATATCAATATTGTAACAATTAAATTTTATGCTAAGGATGATTTTAAGATTATTGAAATAAAATAATAATATTTCTTTCATTTAAAGTTAAATATAGAAATAGTCAGTATCATCTCCATTTTTTCTAATTTTTCGTTTTTAATTGTATGCGCATTTTATTGCAAATACTATACACCTTTCTAAAGTATACTTCTCTATTAAAATATTCTAAAAAACATGAGATTCATAGTTACAAAAAAATCAAATGCTTATAAATTAAGCGAACACGTTTCTACCTTCTTTTCTTGTGCCATAAACGGCACTTCGCAACAAGTACTACCAAGAACTAAAGGTGATACGAACTGGTAAAACTCCTTCGTGCAACAGTAGTCAGTGCCTTTTAAGTTTGTATTTAACCTACCAAATGTTCTAATTTCACTGCTGAGTTTCACACTTTAATTTGGAACTAATTTGTCCGCTAAATACCAGGGTGGTCTGAAAAGTTCTCGGGCTGATAATGAAAATTACAATTTATGTTTTCAAAAACTTTTTATTTTTCAATATAATTCTCGTTAATGATAATGCATTTCGTTTAGTAGTGTTCTAGTGCCAATATTCCGTATCTGTAGTGTTCCTTCACGAATCCTTGTATCTAGTTTCGTTAGTAGGTTGGAATAATATTTCCCAGTTATTGTTTTATATTTTCAAGGTAGTAGATAAACAGAATACCTTTTGCATCCCAAAACACCGACCTTTCTCGCCGATAGCATCGTGTTTGCCTTCTTCGCAGCCGAAGAACCAGCTTCTATTCATTGTTTCGATTATGGTGTGTAATGTAATGGTTTTTCGTAAAACGCGCCAACAACTGTTCGGAAAGTGTCATGTGAGTGCGTTTTTGATCAACCGTGAGAACGTGCACAAAGGTTGTTCATGTGCAATTCTTTATGCAAAATGTAACAGACGCGTTCATTTGATATTCCAACAGTATCAGTAACTTCATGCATCTTCATAGGCCAATCTTCAAAAATCATATTGTGCACTTTTTCGATGATTTCTGATGTGGCGCACTTTTCGGTCGTCCTACACGTGAATCATCTTGGACGCTTTGAAGGACATGTTTAAATTCGGCCGCCAACTTCTTCATGGTGGAAACTGAAGGAGAGGAGTCACGATACACATTTATGGTCCTCGAATTCATTTTGGGCGGCATTAAACCTCCTTTTACAAAGAATTTTATTACTGCACGGCACTTGATTTTCTTCATTTATTACAACACATGCATTAGAACTGACTAACGACAACGACTTGCATTTCACAATGCCGTCTACTAATAGTTGTACCAATATGAGAAAAATATCATGCAACTGAGTGCTGCCATGTATGGGTGAAGCCGGGAACTGTTCAGACCATCCTCGTATACTAATTCGTATTAGTATTAACGTACGTAAATCAATTCATGGCACTCAAATTATATGCATATATAGAAATGGGCATGAGTGTATTGCGCAGATAGTTATCCCCGTCTCTTCTCATAAGGAAATTTCGTAGAAAAGCACAAATCACAAGCAGTTCAAATATCACATAAAATGTTAAAACCTTTATTTCTTTAACATTTACACAACCCGCAACATGAGAGAATCAAACATGCAAGAGGAAACGTTAAAATCCCCTAGGTAATTATTAGCCACTTTAATAAGGTCAGTAAAGCTCCAAATTTGCAGTGCGGTTTTGAAACTTACTTCTGCTGGTGAATTTACAACACCAATATTATAGCCAACAGGTAAAGATAAACCAAATGATGTGGTAACGCCCGCTAATATAAGTAGCCATGTCCAATCACTGTGCGAATTCGGTGACATATCCTGAAAAAGTATACAATATTTAAATACAAATTATGGAACACATGTAAAATTTAAAGATTAATATCTGAATGAGCATCAACGGTAACTACACTATAAGAAAATATTTATGACCAACTGATCTAGCTAATCCGCAATATTAAGCACCTCTTTAACCCTTTAACAAGTTTGTATCCATAAAACCTGACCTCCAAATGCAAAAAAAAGAACATAATCCTTGTAATTATTGAAAAAAAAACATACAATGCGCGCCTCAATTTTCCGTACAAATTTTTAATAATATGCATCATTTAAGGTAATAAAGTGAATGGAAATCAAAATTTAATTTTATAGATATAAAAAACATCATATGTCCG
Organism: Chrysina gloriosa; assembly: GCA_038088585.1. Taxonomy (NCBI): domain Eukaryota; kingdom Metazoa; phylum Arthropoda; class Insecta; order Coleoptera; family Scarabaeidae; genus Chrysina; species Chrysina gloriosa. The sequence continues at coordinate 39,275,506 of CM076091.1, read as the reverse complement.
TCTGATATTTTCAGCACCGTTATAACCGATGTTACCAATCCCAATACATAAATACACCTATACTCGTCTTAGTAACGAATCAGGCCCAGAGTGCAGCGCATTTTGTTGACAAATTGTATTTATTGACGCAGTTATGCTATTTCTTAATTCTTCTACGTCATTTACTTCGGTATTATAAACTAATCGTTTTAGGTGGTGCCACAAGAAAAAATCGTTGTCGTACGTGTGATTTAAATAACAGCGAACGTTTACGCGGAAATGTGGAGGAGGCCCAGGGCTGAACATCAACAAATGTTTGTGCTGCCAGTAAATTTCTATTAGGAAATAACTCGGCGTATCGTCTTCGAGCGCGCACAGCTTTTCCGGATTCCCCGTAAATAAGCTACGATATCTATCAATTACTTAATACGCACGTAAATGGTCTTTGAACGTGGGATATCAAGTAAATCCAAAAAGTCTTGTTATTGTTCGGATGAATATATTTCTGTGACAGAAACGCGTGCGGAAATAAAACTACTAAAAGTTATTTTAGATAAAACTACTGATTGAATCCAAGCCCAAAGTGAAGTCATAAGGAATGGTTTATCTAATTCCTCATATATATTAATTTGGAAATGGGGTATGACCGGGGCTCTGGCCGCAGTACTTATAAACAGAAATTTGAAAATATTGGTGCTACTGATAAGTTTCTGTTCGTATTTTCGTTAGTTTCCTTGAAATTGAGTGATGGCCAAAGCATTATTTGGCAGAATCCAAGGCCTTCAGCGACACTTTATTGCCGACCCATTAAATTTCTCAACGCAAACAAGTTACTTTACTATAGCAGAAACCAACAAAGTTTTGTAAGAAATATTTCATCTTCTTCCAACAACTTATAGTGTCACTGATTCTCAAATTTGTGTCAAACACCAATTTATATTGACCATGAAATAATTATGCAATGCTTTAACTGACACGTTCCCCGCGAAAATGTTATATCTGTGGTGCTACTACCGAGATGATGAACGGCAAATTAGAGAACTCAATCAGTAAGGAAGGACACACGGACTTGGTTTGTCTACTCACCATGCATGAATTGGTTGTTTTGACATTAGTTATCGATTTGATATTAAGAAGTGGCAGGCTGGAAATGATGACGAGAAACCTAATGTGAAACATCGGTCGGACGATATCAAACTAAAGCTTAAACGGCAAGTAGGTAGGACTCATTCATTGGCAACACAAAACCCGGTTATGCGAACCCGAATGATGGTAACACGGCACGCAAATTCTTTGCAAAGCTGGATTTGAATAGAACAATTACAGGATTGGGTATTAATCTAATTAAAAACTTTACCATTATATTACGGACATTGTCTTCCAACCGGTAACGTAATCATGTTATTAATTTAACCGCATTAAAAAAATACCCAGAAACCAGATTCCTCTATCTGGGCCTGTCATCGTGATATTACATGTCTAGTACTGTTCATAAAATCCTCGCAAGTAGTATAAACATAATAAAAAATTGCATTCAGTCAATCGAACAGCGCTCTGAAGAGACTCGAAGTAAAGACTGTCGCAGATTCCTGGAATACCATGCGAGAAATCAGTCACCTATTTCAACGAATACAAAATTCTTGCACATGCTGTTAATAACATCAGATCCTGTAGTCCTCGCTCAGAAAAGTGCCCAGAAAGAAAACTAGGGCATTACCGGTAGAAGTGCTGAATTTGATTACCCCCTTCAATACCAATACATCAGGTATCAAATAACGTTTTTCCATGTGACGTAGAATATGCTGATGCTCATGCTGATGACTCATCTGATGACTTATTAGTGTTTTCATGTTATTTGTACAGTTAATTTATAATTTAATACATATCTGTCTAGTGTAGTTTGAAGTCGTTCTTTTTGTATTACATAAATCTTATATCTTTTTCATTACAGATATATTTTTTGTTTTAGTTAAAAAAATATATTGATATTGTAGAACTATATCTAATTTTGTTTTTCGAAAATAATGTTTTTTTCCTCAAGCCTCTGATTTAATGTGTACTTACTCAAATACGATAAAAATCGAATTATCCTTGATTAGGGCCAAAATAATCATAGCGCAAAATAAAATATTTTTGTCTAGCTAGCTTGTTCTGGATCATGCATGGGCAACCCCCGGCCTGCGGGTCACATGCAGAAAAATGTATATTTTTCGAAGACTAAAATGTCGAATCTTCATGTAGGTCTAGGAGAACTTGTAACTCGTCTCCCGAGACAGAGTTATCAGTGAAAGCGACTGACGAGAAATTCAAGAATAATCCAGACTATTAGACCACTGCTATATATGGAGAAGCAGCTTATAGTGGAAGTATGTATAAGTAATGTCAAAGCAAGGTTAATGAAAAAGATGACGGTATCCGCAGTGCGATGCCACTTGTTTTTACGAGTAATTAAACGTGACACCCAGTGTCTGGTATTGGTGTCGTGTTTATACCGAAAGGAAGATAAGCCGAAGTTAGTTAGTATTTAGACATAGGTGTAGATGTACACGTAATTAGACAAAGTAATAAATAGGTTTACAATATAATGGAGTATTACTTACTACTTTAAGAAACTACAACACATCAACAACAAACATATTACAAGCTGCTGCCAGTCTGTCTGTGTCAAGATCAGTTGGGAAATCCAAGGTTTAGTGAAGGTCCGATTGTTCTGGTCCCTAGATACGTCCAAACCCTCAAATAGTACATACATCAAGATGTACAATTTAAAAGACATTATATAACCAAACTTTTGCAAAAATAAGAAAGTTTAATAGGGCAACTAAGAAGTGACAGAATCGAAAAGTTAAAAAAGAATTTAGCCAGAAGTTAGTTTATCCAGAAGAACAGTCACAAGACGAATAGATGCAATGGCAGAAAACATAAAAGTCGCTCCTGAAGAAGCTGTACAAAAATGTGTGTAGCATTTTCCATAGTATTGGATGGAAGCTCCGATATTACTAATACAGCGCAACCAGCAATATTTATTCGACCAAAATTTAAAAATAACAGAAGATTTGTTCGCGCTTGAACCCAGGAAAACACTACAAGGAGAGAACAGATTTTTGAAGAAATTGTGAATGTTTTTAGTGCTTTTAAACTTAAGCGATATCACTACAGCGATGATAGTAGTGACGTGGCTAAAATAAAAGCAGAATTATTCAAAAGAAAAACTAACATTAATAATCTGTTCACATTTCACTGCATTAGTTATCAGGAAAACCTTTGTGCTAAATCATTAAAATTCTCGCATGTTATGGAGACAGTTGTTTCGTGTGTAAATTTCATTGAGGTTCAAGAGATTATTCAAGATGTTTGAATTCCCGCCAGTTCCAGCAATTCCTGCATAACTTGGAAACGGAATATGGAGACATAATTTTTATGGTGAAGTTCGCTGGCTTAGTAAGGGTAAAATATTGCGATTTTATGAATTAAGAGAAGAACTTAACATTTTCGTGGAAATGAAGGGGAAACCCAAACTGGTCCAACCTTTGAGAGATGATGCATGGTTATTTGATTTAGAATTTTTGGTTGATGTCACCAATTACTTGAACGAACTAAATACTACTACATATTTGCCCATGTAAAATTTTTTCAAAACAGACTTTGGCTGCGGGAAAATCGGAATCGTACGGCAAATAGATACTATTTTCCAATCTTAGCTTTTCACAAAAATTTACATCCACATATGAGGATTTCCGTTCACGTGAACTTCCATTTCAAATATTCATAACGCCTTTCAACGTGGCCGTGGAGCAAGTGGAAATATCGCTTCAAATGGAAACAATTGACCTCCAAACGGATATTCTGAAAAATCAGTTCCGTAAGATATATTTAAAAAGATAAATATCCAATTTTGATTAATTTTATATGTAAAATGATGTCTCTCCTTGACAGTAGGGGACATTGGGGAGTTGTAAGACATTGGGAGTTGTGAGACAGCGTCATTTTCCTTCATATTTCACAAGTTTGACGTTCGATTATGATTGTCAATATTGTTTTCAATACAACTTCACTTTTTAGCTAGCATTCATCAAGTAAACATGCATTCTGAGCGTCTCTCCAGGTAATGTGTTTTAAAATTATTCCAAAAGTGTCTTGACCAATTTTGTTTTTGATACTTTCGATCAGTTTTTCAAGCGAAAAGGTCAGTATATACAAATGAATCGTTAGTTAATAAAGTTTCGACACACTTTCATTTTTGCATGAAAATACAATATGCTAATAACTATGCGCCCATTTAGAATATATACGATTTGGGGAGTTGTAAGACACTATTTTTTGACGTTTTTACGCATCTTTTATCTTCATCGGATTCTGAAGACGAAGACTTCTGCATTATCTGCAAAGGTGTAATGCCGAAAAAGTTGAACAGAAACACCTCTACTCATTGCAATGTATGCGATCAAGCTGTGCACTTGAAATGTGCCAATTTACAAGCTGAATATTATACATGTGCTCACTGCGAATCAGATTAATTGTATTGCATTTTCATAAGATTTTTCACTAAAATTGTCTCATCTTTCTTATTTTCCATCTTGAATAAAAAAAAAAATTCCAAAATACGTCATCTTTATTGATTTCAAGTAGTGTCTCACGACTCCCGAAACTTTTTAACATTCGAAAAATGAATATTTTTTCGTGCAATCAAAATGTTGACAAAAATTATTATTTTCGAAGAAAAATTTTACCAATAGCTGCCATTAGTGTCGAAATAAAGTTTAAAGCTTTCAGATATGCAAAATATTGTGATTTTGGTGTAGTTTAAGTTCAAAAATAAAACCCGTCTCACAACTCCCCAATCTCCCCTACTTATTGTGTGAGCAATCTTTTTCAAATATGAATTTCATGAAATCAAAAAACACATCAATGATTATCGAATCTGGGAAATTTCTTATGCAACATCACTTTCACCAAATATATAACTTCTTACAAAAAAGGCATTTCCAAGTTTCTCACTAATTAGAGTTATAGCATTATATGACTACATGAAGTTATTTGTTCATGCATTTTAGTTTGAATACTATTATTATCAGTTGTTCTTGTTTTGGCCCGTGGTCCATCCTATTTTTTTTAATTGGTTCCCTACAAAAGAAGGTTTTCTATGGCTGTTCTAGACGATTACCTGTGCGCCGCGGCGATGACCGTCAACGTTGGCATATCGATATCGCTGCTTATTCTTCGATCCCTACATTGCACGGTAAAAGGGAGAGGTGTATACCAGTGATCGGCAATGCATCGTTTTTTCGCTATTCATACTGGCTCATGAAATTTTAAATATAAGTGAGTAGGCATCAGTGATCGGCAATGCATCGCTTTTTCGCTATTCATACTGACTCATGAAATTTTAAATAGAAATGAGTAGGCATCATTTAAACTCAACTACTCTGATTTACTCATACTCCCGATAACGTTGATTCATAAGTACAGGTTGCAATAAATATGAATGCGACGGCGACATCATACACATACTATATACTCACACTCATCAATCACCTCAGTTTGATTTCTAATGTCAGCAAAATACTTACACTACTTACATTACATACATACACTTATGTATATGGGGAGTACCAAAGAAACTTATAATCAAGTACACCCATACCCCGATATACACGCTACCTTATTTTCTCGATTTCACTTTTACACGGTTTTTAAAATATGGGATTAAAAAAAAAAAAACAAGGAATTTCTGCAATCATTTTTTAATTCCATTCGCTTGGTAACATTGGCGCTAGTATCTAGAGTCATTTCTTAATTCCATTCTATTCTGAATTTCATTTATTCTAGTCTAAAAATGGGTCTGTTCATGTGATTTAGTGCAGTAAGTTTTTAGTTTTTACATTATTGTGTTTTTCTATTCGAAATTTTAAAACTTTATATTTACTGGTAAGTGATAAACAATTATAGTTTTTGTAACTTTTAGGGGTTTTACCATACCAAAAGGAATTTGAAAAAAAACAAATGAAAAGAAGTTATATCTTTAGAAAGCAAAATGAAAATTTTAGATAGTCTACATAATGGAGAAAGAGTAACAGGTTTTGCTAAATTTTATTCCATGAATGAAGGCACAATAAGGATAATAACAGAAAATGAAGACTACATTAGTAAAAGTGTAGCAACTGGATCTGCTACGAGTATGAGCAAAGCATACGTAGATGTTGCAATGGGAAATATGAAAAAAAAAACAATGATATGGCCAGAAGCCACCACTCAAAAGTGGATTTTAATTGATACTAATATATACTACACAATTACAAATAAGGCTTTAGATTTACGAAAACAAGCTATCTTTTTCTGCAAGCCATGGTTGGTTTGAAAGATTTAAACAAAGACCTTCTTTACATAATCTAATATTGAAAGGTGAACAAGCGTTTCCTGATTCAGATGCAGCGCAACAATATCCGGCAAAATTTGCTGAAATAGCCGTTACTTCCTACACTCCTAAATAGCTCTTCAATGCTGATGAGTTCAGGTTATTTTGGAAAGAACTGGCAGAAAGAACCTTGAGTTCACACATCACCTAGTGGTCATAAAGCAGCAAAAAGTCGTACAACACTTATTTTCTGCAGTAACGCCTCAGGCGATCATATAATGAAACCATTATATTTTTTAAGATATATTCCGTGTTTTAGTTTGTTTTCATGGTTTTACGTACAGAAATCCACGATATCGATTTACACGGTTTTCTAAAGAACCTATCTTCAGTGTAAATCGGGGGATAAGTGTATTGTGATGTGACTTGTTTTATGTAATTATATTATTTAGAAACTGAAACTCCACTTTTAATGCTCTAAAAGAGGAACTCACAAGAGAATATTCCGAACTCGGAAATTCAAAAAATTATGAAACTTTGGGAATATGTAGATCACATATAAGTATGTACTACGCATTTTTTTCTGTGGGAAAACACTCCGAGTGGATGAAAAACATTTTTGTATTCTGTCGATAAGCATAACTCGCTAACAGTAAGTGATAGAGAAAAAGTTTTAAGACAAAAATTGTTTGGATAAGGTTTATCAAGGAGATTAGGAAAAGAAATATTGACTATATTTTTTATTTTTTATTTTTAGATTGTTGCTTATTTAAATGTTGTAGGTTACCGAAGGAAGCTACATTAGACCTGTAAATAGTAAACATGTTTCTGTAAAGAAAAGAAGCTGAATGAGACAAGCAAGTAGTATATATAACCCATCAAACTTGGAATTAATAATAGTTATTAGTTGGTAATATAGCAGACCTCTAGTGTTGAAAATAGTCGCCATAAGTATTATAAATGTAATTCGTTTAATGATGGTAACGTTCGAAGTTGCCAATAATTAATAATGGGCCCCTTGTGAATACCAACGAAATCGAATTGAACGACATAATAAAAAATATTCTCCTCGATGCTGAAAGACAAAACATCGTTTTCACTGGAAACAACTCTAGAATTTTTGCTACAGCACAAACCACATTCCCTAGAATTTGTAGATGAAGTATATGCGCCCACAAGAGAAGAAGCAATAGAAGCTGAAGAAGAGTGTACACCAGAAGAAGGAGGTATTGTAACTTAGAATATAAAACCAACGCTGTTACGTATTGGAAAAATGGGAAGAAAAGACGTCTTGCGTTGAATACCGTTCAGCAAAAGTTTCGTAAAGTTTCATCTATGCAGCAATTATGCAGGTAAATGGTGACGTAATATTGTGACATAACAACGATTTGTTCGTACTTGTAATATTCCATAGTATTATTAGATTTTTTCTAGGTGGGAAGAAACAATAAACAGAGGTGGTACGCGACGAGAAAAGTTGCTTAAAATTTTTCAATCCCTATATAATGAATTTCTAAATAGTATTGATTAAGGTGCCATTATTCATGACGTCCAGCGATGGGCATTACAAGCTAACACAGACATTGATTTAGAGAATTTTAAGCAACACGGCATTGGGTTTGGAATTTTAAGAGAGCTTACAAAACAGTTTCAAGAAAAATAAATAAATTCATTGTGGGATCATATGGCACAGACTCTGAACAACTGAAGCAAAATTGCTTCAACTTTCGTTAATATTGCAAAAGATCATATAGGGCAGGTCGGGATAATACATTCAATACCGATGAGAGAGGGTTTAATCTAGAACTACATTCCGGCCGCACTTTAGCTGTGCAGGGAACAAAAACTGTTACGGTAGTTGTCAGTCTACATTCGCAACCACACATAGTTATACCATACTATAAATATTAGCTTCCGGAAAACTACTCTCACCTCTATTCATTGTCCTAAAAGAGCAAAATGGTAATGTCCGCGTGTATCACAGTCTTTGTTTGGACTGTGAAATTTTCATCCAACAACACCTACATCTAGAAAGTTAACAAAATAACTATTTTAGCAATGGTTAACCAATGTGTATTTGCGAAATGTGGGAATTGTGTGCATTTTGTGATTGGAATTTGAAACCGACCACTGTCCTGCTACATTACAAACCAGTATACCATGCAACAAACATGTGAATATATTAACGATCCCAAAGAAAACTACAGCAATGATACAACCTCTTCAAGTATATGATTTATGGAAAAACTTGGTGAGAAAATTTTCCGAGCTTGTACTACTACGTGGTTGCGATATTGTGTTATATGAACGCAGTAATATTATAAAATTATAATCTCTTATTCATAATCAACTTTCGGTGGCAAAATATTACGACCTATTTGCTTACGCTTGTTATAAAAGCCGATACGTTGACTAAAGACCAAATAAATTTGAAAATCCAGCTTTCACACAACAAGATTTTGTGCATCCTCCTCGTTCCATATGTGGCAGCCATGCCATCGTACGATGTGCATAGTGTAACAAACTCCTGTTTTAAACATTCCTTTGGGAAGTTTCATCACCATGCATAATTATCCATTCTACGTTTAAATATAAAAAAATTATATTGGTAAGTATTTTAATGGATAATAAAATCGATAGGATAATGCTGTTACATTATTGTAAACTCTAATGCAAAATAATTTACAATGTAGTCATTAATTTTTGTTAGTTTTTAAAATTAAATCCAACACTACAACTACAGGTCTGTTATACTACAATCAACCAATTTCTTTTGCCTATTATTAATCCCAAAGATGTTCACCTGTCAAAAAAAATATTAAAGTATACCTTTTTTTCTTGTCTGTTTAATAAAATTTTAAAAATCAAATATTTTTGTCTTAAAACTTGTTCTCTATTTGTTTCCGGTAGCGAGTTGAAGAATTTTTCATTTCCAATAATTTTGTTCATCCACTCAGAGTGCTTTTCCGCAGAAAAACATTGTGTAGTACATACCTATGTATATGTGATCTACATGTTCCTAAAGTTTCATAATTTTTTGAATTTCCGGGTTCGAGATCTTCACTTATCAGTTATAAAAACCCCTTCGCTCAATTTACAATTATTGGAATTAGATCATGTTTGCACGTGTGTATTACTACGCAATGTAATTTGATTATTATATATACGTATATATACATATATATATATATATACTAGCGGGTACCCGGCGTGGGCTACAGCGCTGTTTATTTGTTGGGAAAGACGGAAATCGTGTTTCTTTATTAACTTTTATCTTAATGCTAGCGCATAAACAATATTTTGAGTATTTTTGGCAGGGGTGGAGACAAAAAGATTTTTCAGCGTTCCAACTCTGGAGCAAGCAACATATAATCGGCTGTGCAAGAAACAGAAATTTTCTAAGTTTAAACCAGCAACACTTAGCGATTAGCTTTGAGCCTTGTTGATGCTTACGGTGACAGTCAGACGCACTGGAATCTGTAATCGCTTGAAATCGAAGAGCAAATCGGTTGAAATCAATGCAATTCGTGGTATCTTCTCCTTTATATTTGCCGTTGCACAATTTCGGTGGATCTAAGTTGCGATTGAGCATCAGCGGTGAACCAACTTTTAAAGTTAAGATGTGTGACGGCATTCCAGATGGTTCAGAAGAGTTAAGGAACTCTATGAGAAAGTTTACAGCTTGTTCCTCATCTATAAGTGTGTCAATCGATTTGTACGTGACAACTTTACCGGGTAGCGTCAATTAAATTTAATGGTTTATTTTGTTGACATCATCATTCTTCGGAACCAAAATGGCTCGTTTTTACTGTCTGAGATTTTTAATGTTTTCTAATTCGATTATTTGACATGATCGACGCGATAACCACAAATGATAACACTTTCTGATGACAGTGGCAGGTCACTGTTTTTGTGTTGACAGAGTGTCATTCGGGAAAATTTTTGTATGGGAAAAGTCGAAAATCGGCTTCATGAATGGACCGAATGTGCCTAATGCATAGTTTTAGGGGTCTAAAATCATCTTCGCATTATTGCCTTTCTAATGAAATAGGTTTGCGGCACATCGGTTGGATAGTTTCGAAGTCTATAACGGACAAAACATTTTTTGTATTATATATATATATATATACACATATACATATATATGCATATATATATACTAGCTGACCCAGCGAACTTCGTACCGCTTTAGCATTAATAATTGTCTTAAGTTATTACCTTGAGTTTTATTAACTTGTTTATATTAAGATAAAATTAATTAAGTCGAATAAAAGTTCAAAAAGGAGCAAATTCACGTGGGAGCAAAGCATTTGCTTTATTGAATGTAAACCAAATCATTCGCGTATAGTTGTAGCACAATTTTCTGTTAAACTATTTGCTGATTGGGTTATCACTTTTCGAATAAAACAAAAACCTTATTTATAACATTTCTTATGTAGCTTTTTATTCTGCGTCCGATAACAATAAAATATACAGAGTGTTGCAATTAAAAACAAAAAGTTCAGGTCATTTCCGGCTACACCGGAAGTCGAAAAAAGAAGACATTGAGATTATTAAATGCATTAATATTTGTTATATAAGCACACCAGTTATAAAAACAAATCTTCATACACAACGGAGATAATCGACCTTATTTTGTGAGGTTCGACAAAAATGCTTGTAGCATAAAATGGAGGAGGTAGGGTGGGGGCAAAGGGCTCCTCATCGGGCTTAAAGATGGTGGTGAAGTGGTAAAAATCCACAAAAAGCCTCACAACTGCCCCGGAGTCACCCTTAGTGGGGTAAAATGTAAGACCGACCCCCATTAATTTTCCCCTAACATTTTTTCCGAACATACCTACCCCCTATCTTTGCTCCCTAAGCAGGAGGGGAAAATTTGCTCCCACAGCTCTAACTGTCCCCAGGGGTACCCCTAGAGGAGTAAAATGTATAACCGACCCCAAATATTTTTTCAATTTCAACATTTTCTCAAAACATACTTACCCTCTATCTTCAACCCTTAAGGTGGTTCCTGTGGCGTTAGGCAACGAATGACAGACGGGCATGACGTAAGGGCAATAAATGTCAGTGTGTATTAGTTGTATGAATATATAAACGTAAATGTAATAAATAGTGACTATAGGGCAGCACGAGTTTTCTTTAACGAGTAACATCACATGGTGACAGAGGTAAAGTACAACTATAGAAAGAATAAAGTGACAGCAGTAAGCTGCTAATAGAGAAAGAATAAATAGAATCGACGCAGTAGGAGGTTAAGGTGGAAAATGGACAAGGTAGGAGTCGTACACCCAAGCGCAATAAATTTTTCTGTGCCAGCCAGCTGGCCGCAATAGAAAAAGAGGTTCGAAGGCTATATGGCAGTGAGTGGATTCAACAGCAAGACAAATGCCGAAAAAATAGATCTATTGCTATATACGATGGGTGAAGAAGGTGAAGAAATAATGTTACAGTTTGAGTCTGGACAAACTAACTATGGGAAGGTATTAGAAAATTTTGATAACCATTTCATCCCAAAACGCAATATTATATTCGAAAGATTTAAATTTAATTCGCGAGTACAGAAACCAGGTGAAAGTGTCGACTATTTCATAACGTCCTTGCATACCTTAGCAGAATACTGTAACTGTGATACATTGAAAGATGAATTAATAAGGGATAGAATTGTGGTAGGAATTACTGAAATGAAATTAAGTGAAAGGCTACAGTTGCAAAATAACTTAACATTAGCAGACGCCATCGTTGCTGCAAAACAAGCGGAATTACAAAATTCTCAAAACCAACTAATTAGACAGGAGAAAATGCAGAGCGTAGGAGCGGTGACACATATACAGAGAGATAAACAGAATTCAAGAACAAGGGAAGAAATGGAGGAGGAAGGAAATGCTTCTACCAGTAGAGGAAGAAGCAAGTATAAATACTGTGGTCGATGGAACTGCAAGTGGGGAAATTGTCCAGCAAGAGAAAGTTCATGCAGAATGTGTAGAAAGAAAGGTTATTGGGCAAGTGTGTGCAGGGAAAATAAGAACATACATTCATTGAATTGGGAGGAAGAAGAAGAATCAGAATTCGAACAAGAGGAGGTGAAAACTAATTCTAATTATTTAGGACACATTTACTCAAATAAAACCGGTTATAGATTTAGTAGTTGCCAATAAGTTCAATATGTCATTCTTGGTAGACTCTGGAGCTAATGTAACATGCATGCCCTACAAAAGGTTACCAGAAGAGTGTCGTAGCTTTATAGAAATATGTAAAGAGTCCATAGGCGGACCAGATAGTTCCAAGTTAAATATCGTGGGCAAAATCAGATTAGATTTAAGATATAAGCAAGACATTACGAACGAGCATGTATATCTAATTTAAAATTTAAAGTTGCCTATTCTTGGTCGTGTAGGTATTACTAGATTGAATCTTTCGAATTTCCCACGCAGTAAAGTTTATTACATAAACGAACAAAGGTTAGGGCCAAGTCAATTTTGCATAGAAAGTATTTCACTCAAATTCCCGGGTATATTTCATGATATTGGTGAATTTAAAAATGAAATGACAATTAATATTAAACAGGATGCTAAACCTTTTATTCAGTCCGTTCCGCGAACGGTTCCTTTACCACTATTGTCCAAATTAAAACTAGAACTGGAAAGTTTAGTAAGATTAAACATTATTGAACAGATGGACGTTCATACCGAGTGGGTGAGCCCAATCGAGTGTGTTCCCAAAGGAAACACAGTAAGACTATGTTGTGACCATACTCGACTAAATCAAAATGTTATGCGAGCACATTAGCCTTTGCCAAAGATTGAGCATATACTAGCTCAATTAAAGAGATCTAAATATTTTTCTAAATTAGATACTACCAGCGGATTTTACCAAATTAAATTAGCTAAGGAAAGTTAATTGCTCACAACATTTATTACACCCTTTGGTAGTTATTACTTCAAAAGATTACTATTCGGAATTTCGTGTGCGCCAGAATATTTTACTATGAACTTTTCTAAAATTTTGGCTGGTATGGAAGAAGTAGTTTTCCATACGGACGATATTCTGATTCATGAGGAAACAATAGAAAAACACGATGAAATTTTAACTGCAGTCCTAACCAAGTTACATAGTGAAGGGATTACGTTGAATAAAAATAAGTGTATCATAGATTCAAGTTTCCAATTTCCAATACCAGAAAATAAGACGCAGTTATTAGGAGTATTGGGAATGATTAATTTTGCGGGGAAATACGTAAAAATGAAAGCGAGATATTAGAACCATTGACGGCCTTGCTGAGCAGATATGTTGAATTTTATGGGGACCATCGCAGGAGAAAGCTTTTGCGCTAATAAAAATTGTTACAAAAGATAGCAGTAGACTTATTTAAATTAGACAAATGGTTTCTAATAGATTTTTTGAAATTTTTGATATTTCTAGTATGAACGAAGATAATATCATCTCAAAATTAAAAGAACTATTTTCGAGGTACGGCATTCCTGAAATTGTACGATCGGACAACGGATCTTAATTTTCAAGGAAATTTCAAAACTTTGCAAATGGGTATAATTTTATTCACATTACGAGCAGTCTTTATTATCCCCAAAGTAATGAACTAGTTGAGAGGACGGTACAGACCGCAAAAACCTCATCAAAAAGAACAAAAACGATATTTCTCTTGCACTTCTGGCATACAGCACAACACCTCTACAATCAGAATTTTCTCCAGCTAGAACTATAAATCACCAGTCTTCCGTGTTAAGAAAGGAAACGAAGAGTAAAGAGAAACAAGAAAAAATTATAATGTAAGACACAAATCCAAGGATATGCAACCCAAGGGTAAAATTGTAGAGGTTTGTCGGGAACCGCGATCGTATGTAATCGAAACGGATTATGGCCGATTTAGGAGAAATCGTTGGCATATAATTTACACGCCATATAATTCTCAAAAGAATGATCGATGTCAACCTCATACCTTACCTACACTAACGACTGAAAATCAACTCAAATCAAATGTCAACTATGAATATAGTTAGTAAAGAAACTCAGAATACGAGAAGGCGTGGTATCCGAACAGGGTACTAGGGACGCGGAAACAGTTGGAGAACCTGGAAGTCAAACGGAAACGTTGGGTTCTCCAGGTGTTTCTAGTAGACCTAAAAGAAGTGTAATCAAACCTGCATATCTGTCTGATTACGTATGTAACTAGACGTACTAGTCTTCTTCTAAAGGCGTTAGGCAACGAATGACAGACGGGCATCACGTAAGGACAATAAATGTCAATGTGTATTAGTTGTATGAATATATAAAAGTAAATGTAATAAATATTGACTATAGGGAAGCACGAGTTTTCTTTAACGAGTAACATCACAGTTCCCATATAATTTTTTATTTCTTTATAAATTTATGAAATCGAGAAGTCCGATTGTGAGCTCTTTAATTTGTTGTAAAAATCATGTTTTTCTAAACTGTTTATCAAATTAATTTATTTTTATTATGGGATGGATATTTTTTCCCTTTTTCGACGACGTCCATCTCATCATCAGATAACTCTTTCTCTTCTTCAAATACTCGAATTGTATTCGCCATTTTCCACTTGACGTCACAGGGGATACTCGGATCAAATTATGCATGAGGAACAGCTTCACCATTGACAAGGCGAAGGCTATCCATAATCGATATTAAGTCAAAAATAATGAGACACGTGTCCCGGCTTCTTTGTAAGTGGCCGCTTGTTTAAGAAATATAAGCATTTGAAAATCACAGTCGTCGCGGTTCTTTTTTTTTTTTTTCATTTTTTCGCATTGTAAACCTGTCAAACAATCATTTTTTATGCTTCTCCGATGATCAAAAATATTTTTCTCGATGATGGTCAAATTGCTTGATTTATTGCTCTTTGCGTGTTTGTGGATGATAGTCGTCATAAAAACATTTGAAGCATAACATTTCCTGACAACGAGCGCATTTTATGAACGCAATCGCAAATGCAATCGCAGCTTTCACGAGTTAGGTTCAGGGGGAAGCAAGCTTCGTTCACGTTCATGAATGAAATTCTGCCTGGTAATAATTTTGATTGTAAACTAAAATAAAATGCTATAAACTAAGGCAGAAGGAATTAAGAGAGGAATATCAAAAGAAATGTGAGGAAAGACTGAATATAATTAACGAGGAATTAGGAATAGAAGAAAGCTGGAGAAGACTTAAAGATATAATTTTAACTGCGGCCGAGAACACCTGCGGCGCATCAAGGATAGTAAATAGAAATGTCAAAAAGACAAAGTGGTGGACAGATAGAGTAAAAGCAGCGGTCAGTAATAAAAAGAGGGTGGAAAAAATATTTGCAAACAAGGGATCAAGCAGACTATGAGAAATAGAAACAACGAAGGAAAGACGCCAAAAGAGTGATAGGGAAGAAAAGAAAAGATCATGGCAACAATTTGGAGAAAGAATGAAAAACGCGTATAAAGAGAACCAGAAGCTTCTCTTCGGTGTAAATAGGAACAAGAGGCAGAAAAGAGCAGGAACAATATTAAATATAAAGGACAAAGAAGGAAATATCATAGAAGAAGAAGATAAAATTATGGACAGATGGAGAGAATATTATAAATATCTTTTAAAAGGAGAGGACATAATCGCCGAAAACCAACATCTGAGTGTAGGACTAGGGCACGGAATAGAAGTAACACAAACAGACGAGTTAAGTATTAAGGAAGTAAGGGAAGCGAGAGTTAAAACTGGGAAAGGCACCGAGACATGATGGAATCACAGCAGATATGATAAAAACACTACCAGAGATAGCCATACAGAAACTTATGATGATGAATAGGATATTGTTAGGTAGTGCACCAAGAGACTAGACAACAGCTATAATAACACCAATTTACAAAAAAGGCGACACAAAAGACTGTAGCAATTACAGAAGGATAACACTAACTAGCACGGTATCAAAGGTATATACTAGAATATTAGCAAAACGTATGAGAGATAAACTGGAATATACTTTGGAGGAAATACAGTTTGGATTTCGACCGGCTAGAGGGGTAAATGATGCAATATTTATAATGAGACAAATAGGAGAAAAGGCAATAAAAGAAGATAAAGAGGCACATTTATGTTTTATAGACCCACAAAAAGCTTCTGATAAGGTTAATAGGGAGGACATATGGATGACACTAAGAAATAGGAAAATACCGAAATTAATAATAAGAGGATATAAAGAAACTTATATAAAGAAACAAATTATGTAAGAACAAAGCAGAGCAAATCAGATATGTTTGCAACAACTAGAGGTCTCAGGCAGGGATGCATTCTGAGCCCGATGCTCTTTACACTGGTGTTAGATGAGGCAATGAAGAGAGTAAAGATGAAAGGAATAAGAGAGTATGAAATAGGCTACTGGAAAATGAAAAATATATAAATATCGAAGATATGCTATGCGGATGATATAGTTATAATTGCAAAGGACGAAGAAACACTTAATAAGAACATACAGACTTACAAGGAAACGTTGAAGGAAATAAACATGAATATCAATATAGAGAAGACAATAATAGTGAGAAAGAATCCGCAAAAACACACTATAAAAGTACGAGAAGAAATACTAGACCAAGTAAAGAAATTTAAATACCTAGGCTCAATATTATCAGAGGACGGAAGGATAGAGGAAGAAATAAAAGAAAGGACAACAGCAGGAGGAAGACTGTTAAATTGTATAAAAATACATTTCTGGGAAAAAAGAGATACCGAAAGATGTTAGAGTACAAGTATTCAAAAAGTGGCTATGCCAATGCTTTTATACGATGCGGAAACATGGACCATGACTGAGAAACAGAAAATAAAAATAACAACTGCAAAAATGAGATTTGTGAGAAAAATTGTAAATAAAACAAGAAAGGACAGAATTAGAAACATAACACTCAGAGATAATCTGAAACTCAGACCAATGGAGGAGAATATTGAAAGAGCACAGCTGAGATGGTATGGACATGTGAGGAGGATGCCGGAACAGAGAGTGGTTAAACAGGTATTTGAAGCCAGGACGAGGAGGAAGAGATCGAGAGGAAGCCCCAGACGGACGTGGATAGAGAACGTGATGGATCCACTGGATGGAAGGGCAGTATCGTGGGAGGAAGCTCAGCTAGCCGTATCGGATAGGAAGCGATGGAAGGCAATATGCAATATCAATCCAGAGAGCTCAGCTTCACACACGCCTTACACCCCAGGACAGGGGTAGAAAAGGATTAAGTAAGTAAGTAAGTAAGTAAGTAAGTAAGTAAGTAAGTAAGTAAGCAAGTAAGTAAGTGTGTAAGTAAGTAAGTAAGTAAGTAAGTAAGTAAGTAATAATTTTGATCCATACCAAGCGTGTTTGATCATGTCATTAAATATCGGAGAACTTAATTGGTGGTGAATGATAGAATATATTTTGATGGCACCTTTGCGAGTGTTTATTTCCCGTTCCTCTTGCGACAAATTGGATTTGCAATCTTTTAATGATGTTTTTCATTTGCCGGTAAAAATAAACGTCACAGGGCCGACATAAATAGGTGCATTTTGGAGGAATAACTTTAACAGTGCAAGCTACTTCGTGTGATTCGTTTGTGAAAATGTCGTCGTAAACGAGTGAATCTGCCTGTCCTCCCCACGAATCCAGAAGTAACAGGAATTTGTCTTCACATACATAGGGTTTGACGATTTTTTCTAGGTAGTTGAAGAACAGTTTTTAGTTAATTTTCCAGATTTCGAGCAAGTTACGATGACATTTCCATATTCTTCGGTTAATTCTTCCACTGTTTTTGAAACCCTAGGGCCGAATGTATTTGCTCTTTTTTAGTGCATATAAAAACGTGAGGCAAAAGGGTACCAGCGGCAGTTAAACTGTATTGAACTGTATATGAATGGGTGATCTTGTTCAAATTCTGTTTTTGCACAAGGACGGTTTTCGTGCCTTGGAAATCGAGTGAATGATTCATGATCATTTGGTATTGACAACTGAACTGATCTGTGTTGGTCACGTATTCTAACGGATATTTCTTCATCAATACTCGCATTTGCCCTTGGAACGTTTCTGCGATTGTAAGGATCTCGTCGAGGGAGGCAACGTCATTTTTGCTAACGAACCTAGTAACTTTGCGCTGCTTTATTCTGTACTTCCTTTTGAAGTTTCTGGCCGAAGAATGACTAGCGATGAAATTGAAATTAGCATCCAAAAGAGGGAACGTCCCAAACATGACCCATTGCTGGAGAATTCTTGTGGTGACCTATAAATTATGATTCCCTTCTCTTCTTCCAACAAAGACCAGGCGACTTTCATCGAGTTCGTCACATCAGTGAGAGATCATCGAGCAAAATGCTAGAATTTTCACCACTGGTACTCGCGGAATTATCTGCCATGTTCGCCAAGATTGTGACAATGCGAAAATTGAAAGAAATGTCGACAAAAAGAATCGAACCAGCAGTAGCGTGGTCGCTAGGCAGGCCCTTTACTACTCCACCAATAGCGATTAGTGGCAACAAAAGTGCGAGACTCGATACAAGTACGGCGCGGCGGTAACGGCGACCGTGATTTTCAAACCTTCATATTTCTTAAACAAGCGCCCACTTACAAAGAAGCCGAGACACGTGTCTAATTACTTTTGAAAATCAAAATCGAAAAGTCAATGTCGCAGACGAGGCCCTCTCCTTGTGAGATATCAGAGATGTCCACAGAATCCCTTCACTAATCATTGCGACACAATTTTATCAATTCAAGCATAAACAGCAATTGCTTTCAAAAATTTAAATCGTTATTTGGAGCTTCAGTTGCTCTGCTTGTACTAAACCAAACTTTCATGTAGTGTTACGATGGAAATGCTAACATCGCAAGTCCATTGAATTCCTTTTTGTTCAAACTGAGATATTTTCGGAACAAAAACATTTTTAGGCAATATATGTCTTTTGCCATCGAGCATGATTGATAGCTCCTGGTGGCCTGAAATGATGATTGGGAATATTTTAACCAAGGAACAAAAAAAACGATTTCAAGGAATTCCTTGTAGTCGTTTCTGGGTTGTTTTTCGTTCAATTCAGTCAAACAAAACGACTTGATAAAAGTTCATCTTGAGAACTTGTTTTCTAGAGGTCAATTTCACCTTCACCATTGAATGTTTGCAAGATACTACTATTTATTTAAAAACGTACTCTAATATACCTGTCAAATGCCGGTTATTTCAAAAATGTCATTAAAAACTAATTAACATCCTATTAAATAAGGGATTTTTACCTAAACAAGTACTTATCTTATATGATAGTTCTCTACCACAATTAGGTCAATTAAACAAGACTGGTTTGAATGATATAAGGTTTTTTCTTAGGTATTTTTATAGTTTGCATGTGTGTTTATACATTAATTGAGTTATTTATAATTTAGATATTTAAAAAAGTTATTTACATATCCTCTATATCAAGAAATCCTAGTCATCAGTTATTTTGTTGATAGTTCCCAAATAAAAAACAAATGTTTGTTTATACATTTATCTAGTTATATTTTCACTGAAGAAGGTGTTCCGAAAACGTTTGTAAACGTTCTGGAAATATAACTATCATTCAAACCAGTCTTGTTTAATTGACCTAATTGTGGTAGAGAACTATCATATAAGATAAGTATAAAAAAGGTCACGAAAAATATTTATATATACATCTAAGCAATTACTACAAATCAGAGAGCTCACAATCGGACTTCTCGATTTCATAAATTTATAAAGAAAAAAATGTATGGGAACCACCTTAAGGGTTGAAGAGGGTAAGTATGTTTTGCGAAAATGTTGAAATTGAAAAAATATTTGGGGTCGGTCATACATTTAACTCACCCTTGGGGCAGTTAGAGCAGTGGGAGCAAATTTGACAAAATTTTAATTTTTGTATGGGTAGGTATATTCGGAAAAAATGTTAGGAGGAAAAATTAATAGGGGTCGGTCGTACATTTCACCCCTCTATGGGGCAACTTCGGGGACCTCCTCCCCCCACCTCCTCCATTTCATGCCACAAGCCCATATATATACATATATATATAATAATTAAATTACATTACGTAGTAATACACACGTACAAACATGATCTAATTTCAATAATTCTAATTTTTGCTAAGGAATTTATAATCAAAAAGTTGTGAAGCTTTGAAGGCTTGATGTCGCAGTTTCATTCACAACCTTCAAATTCTTAAGTGAATTCCTTCCATTGATATAAGATTCTTCCTTTTCCCATTTCCCAGCGTCTTCTTTTAAAAAGAAGAATCTATATTGAACCGTGAAAAAAAATTCAGGCTTCTACTTGTAATAAGAAAATCGATTGATTCTTCTGAAAACAAAACACCACAGTAGTAATGTGTCTTTGCAAAAGTATTTATAGAATATCATTTAATATTTAAGCTGATAATGCTGTTATACGTTTCTGATCGATTATCAGCTTTTACTTCGCGCTAAGTTTTGCCTCTGTTTTTAACGCCTTCACCATATTTGCTCTTGTAATGATATTCAATCTCACATTAAAAAAGGCTAAAGCCGAAGTTTCTTCCACAAGATACCATAAGTGGTTACAAAATTTTTTAATAGCTAAAAAGTTTAGATCATTGACGCAAGCTTCGGAGGCATTATAAAACTTTATCATAAAAATGCAAACATCTGCTAGTGCATCCTCTTGATCTGGTGGCATGGAATATTGTTTTCGTAACAAAAATATTTTTAAGCAATATATTGCTCGAGACATCCATCTCGCTTGATGCATTGCTCCAGGCGGTCGAATTGTTGCAGTTTTTTTTTCTCTATCTGCAGTTATAAAATATTCTGTCAATTCTAAAACTCACGATAATGCTCCTTCATTTGAGTTTTAGTTTCTTACGAAACAAAAGCCATTATTTCTTCTGCTACGGGTTGTATGCTATTACGCCAACGTTCATGATCCATTCCACTAGTTATATCTTTTGGGTTGATCTTCTTCCAACAGTTTTTAAAATTTGTAAACAACGGCACACCTGGACTCGTTGTTAAATGGAGCAACTTCTTTTCAAACACTGCTTTCAAAATTAATTCGTAAATATGATGGCGGCAAGGAAGGTAAAGCAGGTCTCTACCGATCCCTTTTTCCAAAAGCGTACATGCTCCATTCAATCGAGCAGTGTTTGAAGCTGTAGTATCGCAACACAATACATTAACTTTGTCTTTCAACTCCTACTTCTCTAATGCATTGAAAACAGCTGTTGCTTGCGCTTTCCCAGATGCATTATTAAGTCTTGGAATCGCAAGAATCTGCTCCATGTCGGTTCCAGTAACAATTATTGATAGACGTTCAATAGCTTTCTCATTAATATCTAAAATTATAAAAATATATAAATTTTGCATATATAAAAATAATAATTGCAGTTACTCAATGCGGGCAATAGCTTTTCATCCCAATGAACAACAAGAAATGGTTGTACCGATTCCTTAAACTTTGCTTTTATCTTTTGCGCACGCTCACATCTTACTTTTTCACGTTGTTGATGGATTGAGGTCTTGGTAACTATTACATTATCCAAGTTGTGGCCCAAAGCTTCTGCTGTCGCTTGCAATATAAAAAATGAATTTCGGGAGCTTAGATGACAACGATCTAGGACTGCGACTAATTTTGGCGCGGAGTGTTTAGTTGCCCTCTTGATTATCGCTGATTGCTGATATGGTGATGTTGAAGTGAACTCATTTATTTCTTCCTCTTCTGTATCCGAATCGTCGTCATATAAATTCTCACTACAATTTCCCGGAATTTTAGTGGCAAGGTGATTCTGCTGACGCTTGAGTTCTTCTTGTTTCCGCTTCCCTCTTTCTTTTCAACTTTTGAACAGATGTAGTCAACCCCACCCATATAACCTACTCGACCTGGTTGTCTCTGAGAAATAATAAATTGCGTATCCTCTTCTATTTTCAGCATTGACAAAGCATCAGCATGAGCAACATCAAAAAGGCTGTCCAAATTATTTTTGAATACGTTTTCTCTCTCACGGAAAACATTTCCATCTTTTTATTATTTTTTTTTTGCAGATAAGACCATTCATAATATATTTTTAAAACTTTTGATATGTTGATTTTGTTTGGTTGGTATTCGAGGTTTCTCCCAAAAATCATTAATTCACGTATCACTAAGCTCGCACTTTCACGAGTATTATTCTGATACTGTAAAAAAACTGATAGTACTTGTATATTGGATGGTAATTTAGATTCTATTATGTTAAAATCAATATCTCCAACCAAGTAAATATCATTCTTATTTCTTAATGATAATGCCATGTTGCTTTCAAACCCTCTCGCTCAACATAAGTCGCAAGACTAAAGCATTGCTTGTCTTGATAGCGGAATATTTTTGTAACGGTAAATTGCAAGCAGTAGTATAGAAGCAAAAAAACATAACAGGACATTTTTATGATAATTTGATGTACCAGTCAAACAATTTCTGTAGAATTTTTGGCATATAATATTGCTACAAAATTTGTGGCATACAATATTGAAAAAACTAGTACGTTATTCAGAAAAGCTAAGAATTTCACTTGTGTAAGAAATGTTTTGTTTTTAACCCTCCGTTTGACACATGTTTGGATTGTTACATTCGTACCTCATATTTTACATTGAAAAAGGTCTGGCCAGACTCATGAGTAAGACGGAGGGTTAAATAAAAAAAATTTTACGGTTGTGATTGATACTGTAAAGAGGGCACTGAAGTTAGTGGAACACTATCACGGCCTGATAACAAAGAACGAAAGTCAGATGGTATATGTAATGAAATGTGTTCATGAGTATCGAAAACTTTACCCTAATTGTACAAAAATTACGTTAAATAAAAATTATGAAATTTAAGCACTTTTAAAATTGTACTTTTGGGTTGCACAGAATGATTTTTCATGATGTTATCATATTTTTCGTTATCATTTTGGGTACGAGTATAATTGAATAGAATTTCAAACGTAAGTCGGCACAGGAAGGCGTGGTCCCAGAGGCGTGAAATTTTTGGAGAATGTTTTTTCATCAAGCCTCAACTTTTTGAGGGTGCAACAATAAATATTTCTACTTTAAGAAATAACGGACACCCTAATATATATATATATATATATATATATATATATATAATATGATTGGAAAACTACCTCCCACCATTTGCAGACGCGTTTCGCGGTTTACCGCTCATCAGTGCAACTTTTGTGAGAAGTAGTTTCCATTATCGACTTACGTCTATAAATAGTAGTATGCTTGATGTTTGTACATATGAGAAACTCAATTAAGGAATTCCCCAATATGTATCAAACGTGCGTATTTTTGCAGTTTCTACTCTACACGAGTGTACAACTATTTTTCGTACATCCTCACGCAGAGCTGCTGTTACGCTTGATCGGGTAATCCACCCTGGAAAATGTGATATGTAATATGATTGGAAAACTACCTCCCACCATTTGCAGACGCGTTTCGCGGTTTACCGCTCATCAGTGCAACTTTTGTGAGAAGTAGTTTCCATTATCGACTTACGTCTATAAATAGTAGTATGCTTGATGTTTGTACATATGAGAAACTCAATTAAGGAATTCCCCAATATGTATCAAACGTGCGTATTTTTGCAGTTTCTACTCTACACGAGTGTTACGGTCTCCTGGTTTGGAGAAAGCACCATGCGGTTACCCGCTTGCGTGGGGATATAGAAATTAAAACAGGCTTTTCTGTTTTATGCCGGTTTATTTGATAGATATGATTAGTAATACATTTAATACACATAAAAGAACATTTTCATCAGATAGCTATAATTGACACAGTTACTATATAACATTTCTACACACAGATATGATCGACACTCACAATACAAGAAACGATGGTAAATCATCATTCCAAGGTCAAATTTTTTAGATAAAAAAATGTATCGCAACTTATGCTTATAATGTGTATCACGTCTAGCGTGTACTGTGTTTTAGCCCATTTGACTTAACGCTTATATCTTGCATTTGAGTCGGGCGGTGAACGACGGTCTGTTACTTGAATCCGAAGAATCGGATGGTTCTCGCTTCGGAGAAAATTTAGAATGTATTTGTGGCTAAACGTTTTAGAATACGTTTCGTTCAAAACAGTTCAAGTATTTCGTCTTTGCGTTTGTCCTAAACGTTCCAAATACGTCAGCCACAAACGTTTGCGCTTAAGCGCGGTAAAAAACGGCGAAGCCGTACCATATATGTCTCTTAGGACGGAGACGTTAACATACGTTTGTCTTAAACGTTTAAATTTACTGAAGACCGAAGTCTACACAAAATTTTATGCGGCCGGGCGGTAGCCGAGGTCTGTTAGACGCTAAAATGAAGGAACGTAAGTTCGTATAGTTTCAAAATACGTTTGCCCCTAAACGTGTATGCAGTCGCAAGTCGGATGGCGGTCGCCGATGCGTATACTTTCGTTCATCGTACGACGGAAGACGGACGGATCTTCTACGGTCTCGCTAGGAGATTTGTACGTATATGATCTTAACGTACTGAAGCAATTATGAAATGTAGATCGAACGTCTAGGAAGGCGGTTCTCAGTTCTAAGACGTTCGGGTGGTCTTATACCCAGCTCGCATGTCCCTGCTTTGCTATATCTACATCCATATCTGTGTGCTTCGCCTTCCATATAGTACCGACGAAGCCACAGAATGTTTATTTGAATAATTCGTCGATTCCTTTGAAACGAGGCCTACTGCAATGGGTTAAGATGATTCACTCGGCGCTCGATCTTTTCAGACGGGGACTGCAGACGATTGACTTGTATTCACCGATGGTGACATTCGATACTTTCCATCTTAGCGCGGTTAACAGACCGACGTATGTTCGTACGTCTGAACGTACGTTAAAATACACGCACGCATTGTCGCTAGCGTTTGATACAATAGAAGCACTTACAAGAGTCAAAACATGAGATAAATTTAAATGTGGTACATATACGATACCTATAACACATATAACACAAAAATTGAATATAGTTTTAAAAATATAATAGTAAGAAGTAAAAGGAACAGTTAATGAAGTTACAAAAATTACAAATCTTGATATATAGCAAATATTGAAATAATATTACATATACATATATCTTAATTCTAAAACAAATGTCTAAGTCTTTAACAACGAGTGTACAACTATTTTTTTTTCGTACATCCTCACGCAGAGCTGCTGTTACGCTTGATCGGGTAATCCACCCTGGAAAATGTGATATGTAATATGATTGGAAAACTACCTCCTTAATTGGGAATTCCTTAATTGAGTTTCTCATATGTACAAACATCAAGCATACTACTATTTATAGACGTAAGTCGATAATGGAAACTACTTCTCACAAAAGTTGCACTGATGAGCGGTAAACCGCGAAACGCGTCTGCAAATGGTGGGAGGTAGTTTTCCAATCATATTACATATCACATTTTCCAGGGTGGATTACCCGATCAAGCGTAACAGCAGCTCTGCGTGAGGATGTACGAAAAATAGTTGTACACTCGTGTAGAGTAGAAACTGCAAAAATACGCACGTTTGATACATATTGGGGAATTCCTTAATTGAGTTTCTCATATGTACAAACATCAAGCATATATATATATATATATATATATATACATATTAACTGAAGACAACAGATCAGTAACATTAGTTGTTAAAAACTTTACAATAAAAGAGAAAAACTACTTACAAAGGACAACGATCTGAAAGGTCATCACAAAACATCGGAAGGACTTTAATTAATATATGTGGATCAAAAGATCAAGATGTAACAACGTTGTAAACGATGTCAAAGGATAAAATTATCATGTATTTAAAAAGAAGAGACAGTTGCACATTTGGACAAAGTGTCCTTACACTACATGATCACAACCACAAATGACAATTTCCGGTTCAATTGATAAAGTTGTCAAGATCGGCTGACCGATGATCTTGAACGGTCCGTAGAGATACCAACGCAAACGCAGGAGGGACCAAAATCTCAAAGTCTGACAGATGTGTAAACTGCGTTAAGTTACAACCAACCTCTAAATTTTTAAAGTAGCATGTGGAATAAATAAGAGAGTGCAATGTTAAAAATTTTTGAAATTCAAGAAGATAAATAACGTGTATTGACGGTCGTTTCCGCTTGTGAGGAGATGGAATAGTTCTTCGCACTTGTGGCAATGTGAAATGATTGCTCCCGCACTAAATTAAATTTCGAAGGACCAGCGAGGTTAGGGATTAAACACGAAAAAACACGTCCACCCATTTAAAGTAAATTTTCAATATTCAAAGTACAACCAACGCAACATAAATTAACTCAACTGATTTATTCCGATCCGAAGCTTTTGCTACAAGATACTAAAAGACACTGATGGTGAAGAATAGAGCTTCTTAAAAGGTAAACTTTTCCTTACTAAATAGCCTTACAATACAAAAGTTTAAATGGGTTATCACAGTTTCGCCGATTCCTAGGAAAAACTAATACGTAAAACGCTTGCAGCTGCATACTAACGACAATAGGCGGTAAAAGAGAAAGCTTTTAGAGAAACCATTAATCTAAACGCTTACGCAAAAACTCAAAATATTCCGGCGGATTGGAACTGCTGCCTCGAGGCGATTCCGATCCGTCCGACTCGTGTGTCTATTTTTCTCATTGTAGGAAGCTGTGTTATTTGTCAGGTCGGGAGGATGGAATTGTAATTGGCGCCGACCAGACTCGAACCCCGGCTTGCCGAATTCCAAATTCGAACGGCGCTTTATTTTTGAGTTTGCGTACGTTAATCAGTGTCACTCATCTGCATCTAATCGGGGTTCCACGAATGGCGCCCCGAATAAATCCAGCGTCTCTAAGGGATGGGATAATTATTACTTAATTCTGTACGTCGGGATCTGGTGATATAGCGTACGTTTGGTATTTTATGCCTTAACATTTTTCGTAAAATTTGTCGGCCACTTGGCATAAAAATTCCTTTATCGGGGAACGTCAAGGTTGTAAATAACGGATTTTGATGGGTCTCGAATATGTTATTGAGGGACCTCTCCTGGGTACGTTCCTACCAGCTTTTGTAGCCATTCGCCCTAGTTCTCGAGGAAATTGCAAAATTTTCCCGAGGTACTTTGTATACCGTTAATGTTAATAATTTTTAAAGAAGTGGGTATAGTGCAGTGGGTTAGTTCTAGCCCTACTACGCTGGCGATTCGAGTTCAAGTCCTGCTCTTGTAGTTTCTTTTTCTCAATCTCATTGCATATGATATTAACAAATATATTTAATTTCATGCAAAATTGTTCAAAAATAATATTTTTCGCCATGGTAATTTTATTAATAAAATTAATCGGAAGAAAATGTACATCATGGTGCGTATTTTAAATTATTATCACTAGTGATGAAACGATTTAATTATAAGATTTGATTGTGAAATCTAAAATACATACCTTGATGCACATTTGCTTCCGATTAATTTTATTAATAAAGTTAGTATGACGAAAAATAGTTTTGAACAATTTTGCATGAAATTAAATATATTTGTTAATATCATATGCAATAAGATTGAGAAAAAAATACAGGAGCAGGACTTGAACACGAGTCGCCAGCGTAGTAGGCCTAGAACTTACCCACTGTATTATACTCACCTCTTTAAAAAATTATTAACATTAACAGTATACAAAGTACGTCAAGAAAACTTTTGCAATTTTCTCGAGAACTAGGGCGAATGGCTACAAAAGCTAGTAGCAAGCTACTCGCGGGAAGTCCCTCCATAACATATCGGGTCCCATCAAAATCCCTTATTCACAACCTTGGCGTTCCCCTAAGTCCCTGTAGAACTTATACGGGTGATATTTATGACGCTTTAAAATTCTTTGTATTGTTCTTTTCGAAATACTAGTATTGTGCTCAATTTCTCTAACACATTTTGAAGGATTTTCAATAACAGATTGTAATACATTTAATGCTACATTGTCAGTTACTAATTGCGGATTTCTGTTAAGTTTGGAAAACGAATCATATTCTTTTAAATTAACTACCAAATTTCTATACGTAGGAAGACTGGGCTGCTTTCTTTCAGGGTACAGCCTCGAGTACATCCGTTCAGTTGCTACACTGTTTTTATCACAAAGAATGTAACAACTCAACAATTCAAATTTTTCAGTATTAGTAAATGAAGCCATTGCCGATACACAAATATTCTGGAAATAATAATTTCTAAGTGACATTAGACATGTTTTCATGTTTCACGGGCTATTTTTCGTTAGACTAATAAAAAATAAAATTAATAAAACACATTTTTATCAATTTTCTTTAATATTTTTAAAAATAGATAGTACATGTCATATATCATTGTAAAGAGGATGAAAAACACGTTGAATTATTTCAAAGCCGACTTGACGTTCCAGAAGAAAAACTTAAATTAGGGATCAAAACTAAAAACGAAAAGCGTAAAAAATCCAAGTCGATATTTAAATTCTACCTAAAAAGTACCAAAATGTGAAAAGAAATTACGTATCTACTAGAACAAAAAAGTTATTACAAGAAAAAGAAATTTGACGTTTTCGTTTTTTCACCATAAATCCTAAAATACATGGAAATTTGAAAATTGAAGAATATTGTATAATTTCATTCGCATTCGCTAAAAGAATAGTCTATATAGAGCGAACAAGACACGCGTTTGTCGAAAGAAGGCGATAGACCTATACGAGTTTGATATACAGGGTGTAACTGTGAAAATGGTAAGAAATATTGTCCAAAGGTAGATAATTAAAATATATTCAATATTTGCTTAATAAACGTAGGGCCCTAAACGTACCATTTGCAAAATATTTATAATTAAAGTTTTGAGTCCGGCCCTGTTCCACAATTGTAGCGAGTTTCCAATACATCGAACATGGCGTGCACGCATAGAAAAAATGGCGGACACATTGAACAGCTTATATAACAATTTTTTGTTTCACACTGGTTGACCAGTACATACATGCTATCTCCGATCTATTAATCATTACTTTAAAAAAATTTACACAGCAATCACATAAATATATTATTGTCAAACAGGTCTAATGTTAGGCATTTCTTGTAAAACTTTCTTTGTTTTCTTGACTTTACGTTGTTTAACAATAAATAAATCTTTTTGAAAGAAAACATTTGTATCATTATCAATAAAAAATCGTCGAACTTTTCAAATTTAGGCCAAGTTCATGCAACGACAGTGCAATAAAACATCTGTTTATTTTTCTGTGATAATGACAGAGAAGCATTATTCACCTATCGGTAATATGCTATTTACTATTTATTTCAATGAAACCATCTGCTTACATTTCAGAATACCCGAATACTGACTGATTGCCTGATTATTTGTTTCGGCTTTTAAAAATCCCTTATCTCTCAAATAATACTGTAGAGTAAAAATGTAGGGCGCAAAATTTAATTAAGTAATTAAATTAATTAAGCGTGATTTGCCATTGTTTAGGTGATTACGTTAACTATACCATACCGGCTTTACCATATTAATAAATTTAATATTTTCTTTCTCATAAGAATTGAAATATAAAAAAACTTAGATGAACAGTGCTCAATTTATTGTTAGCAACAATTTTATTTTTACTACTAATTTACAGCTTTTAGAATTACTACAACTTCAAGTTTATATTACAATAGGTGATAGGAATGAGAAATTATCCAGTTAGGCCAAAACGAAGTTAGTCTCTAACCATATATTTATTTCACCATCCAATTAAATAAATAATATTGATCATTAAACCTAAACTATACTAGTGTAACTACTAACTCGGAACTAAGAAAGTATATATAGTACATATAGCGGTAGCAAATATGAATTTGGAAAATATGTTAAACTGCCACAAAATCTGGAAGAAAACGGTCTGAATAATCTCTTAAATAAGACTATTTATAATACTACTAAAGGAACTAGAATTTATAGTATTTGCAGTGAAATAAAACGAACATCGATCGCTCTGATGAAATAAAACGAAAAAGTATTTTTCCTAAATGGAATTTGATTTGTTCCTGTATGTATTAGATTCACTAACCTACCAATTAAATGTAAATGTACTTAAATTGAGAAGTTAATGTTAGCGAAATACGAAAAATAAACGACAAACAAGTTGAAAACATACATTATTTACCTCTTGAAATTGCATTGCCTATCGAGAGATGTCGGATTATCACTTAGAATAGAAAATAATCACTACAATGCGATATTTATGAAAGTGAAATGGTATATATACGATGTAATTACTGAAACATAATTTAAGACACGTCAAAGTTATCAAATTTAATTATCATCTTAATATTAAATTTATCATTTTACTCAAATTCGTTTTTAGATTGAATACATGATTTTGTAGCAAGTCTGACATATCGTTATTTATTAAATTAAATGAGGAAAGCAATCAAAACAGTTATGAAAACAAAATTAATTGAAATTCATACAAAGAGACAAGATTGCAGATTTAGAATCAGTGCTATGAATTTTACAAAGTAGTTATATTATCATTACATATCAGAAATATCTTTAATGGTACGCAATATATCTCTTGCAAATTTATTTCACCACTATTTTAGATCAATCAAAGACAAAATTTAATTTAATAACTTGTATGATAATGTTTAGGACGAAAGAAGACTAAGGGGAAAACTTCTTTTGATGTTTCTGTAGCTTTCGCGATAATTTATTGTTTCTTCAGGAGTACACTATAATACAATAAAACTTACTTTATAAATACTAACAGAGTAGTAAGTACATTACTCACTCTGAAATTTCGAATCAATTGG
The DNA here is from genome assembly GCA_038088585.1 of Chrysina gloriosa. Classification (NCBI taxonomy): domain Eukaryota; kingdom Metazoa; phylum Arthropoda; class Insecta; order Coleoptera; family Scarabaeidae; genus Chrysina; species Chrysina gloriosa. The sequence goes on along the minus strand of CM076091.1, from coordinate 39,244,424 downwards.
CACCAAATTTCTTAATACGGAATAAACCCGTATCGCAGAGGGGAACCAATGGTTTTAATCCAGAAAAATCGTATTAAAACACGTGGTCTTGGTTAAAAACAACGATAAATATTTAACAAAACAAAAAAAAAAAAGATGAAAACAATATCAAACAACATAAAAAACCATATATGCGCAAAAATCGTACAGTACAACGGAACTATCGTCGATATTAAAATATTTAAATTATTTAAAACTGTTGAAAATTTTAAAATTGATAAGACAGGTCGATTCACCGCGAGAACTCGATGCATTTGAAGCCATACACATACACAAAAATATAAATCTTCTAAATCGGGACGCGGGACCGATTCAATCTAGTTTATTCCGATTATTATGATCAAATGAAAGAATTTTAACTATAATTTAAATTCTTCGGGCACACAATGTATTTGTAAATCTTTAACATACAAACTTCAGGTAGCAGGTACTTTCCCTTGGCCGTCCACTTGACTCAACTGGGATTTGCGGGGATGAAAAGCGATCGTAGCCGTCATTGAGAAGGAAAATATTTGTGCATGCAAACACATGGTCACAGTTAAAAGTGGGGTAAAAATGCATGTTGTAGAATTTTTAATGTTAAAAATTTGTCACTTCGGTTTATACGGTTGTTGAAGATGCTTGCCCCGAACTAGCGAAACACGTGTCACCGATTTTATTATAAACAATTGTGTGGTGAGGAATTTACCGATGTGATATTTCTGTCAACGTTCTGAAAATATAACTATTAATTCAATCTTTGTCGTTTAATTGCTAGAAAACTATCTACATATAAGCTAAGTATAAAAGGTCAAGATATATGTATATATATGGCTCACAACTAGTATGTCCAACTGTAGCTCCCAAATAATTTTTTTAATCTTTTTGACAAGATGGTGTACGTTTGTAATGGCCATAATTAGAAAATATTGTCATTTATACAGGATGCCCCAAAAAACCGCCAAGTATCAAAGTTGTTATATATATATATATATACTATATATATATACTATATATTTTGCTTTTTTCGAATTGTATAGAAAAAATAAAGGTGAGTTACTTCAATGTTCCCTATACCTATCGTTTACCGTTTTCGAAGTATTTGAGGATTTTCGAAAAAGTAGGACATTTTGAAAATGGACATAACAGACAAACTAATTGAAATTTTCAAATAATGTTTTTAGCCTTGATTTGGTATATCTTGGGCTACTTATTGTCCTTATACCTATCTCTTGTGGTTTCGGAGAAATTTGAAGGTATGTTAAATTTTACTTATTGTTAGATTGAAATTAAATCGAAGCTACTGAATCTGGAAATGCAATATGTTTTCAATTTCAACTATCTGAAAAAGTTGCTAATGAAACGCATATGCCTTTAAATGGCAAGTATTATAATAAATGTTCTATATGACCGCCATTTTCCTCTATGCATATTCTAACTCTCTCCTCAAACGATCTTCTAACTCCTGTTAACATTTCCGGGGTAGTGATGGTAAATGCATTTGTTATTCCCATTTTCATATCGTCCGCTGTATTTGGTGTCGAATTGTAAACAATATTTTTTACATATTATATATAAAGGGCTTCATACAGGCCATTCAGGGCTATCGCTTAGGGTGTGGTTTTGTTTCTTCTTTCCACTGCTGTCGATTTTTGCCTTCTCTTTCCAATTTTCTATTTTCTTTTCTTTGATATCATCCAGAATTGCTTTCCTCCACGTTTTCCTTGGCCTTCCTCTCCTTTTCTTGCCCTCCGGTCTTCTCTACGCTATTCCTTTGACTATTCTGGTGTCATACATATATATATAGGCAAAATGTATATATATATATATATATAATCTTTTACCCTTTCTACCTTTCAGTGTAAGGGTTCCCAGACACCGAGCCGTATGTGAACACGTACCGTTCCGCTCCTGGTCCGCCCAGTGGCATTTCCTTACTTTTCGCAGCTTATTAGAGGTAAGAGATCCATTTTAGGATTTTAAACTGCTACGCTCTGCCGCTACCAGCTCTCGAGCGCCGGCCCTTCGCACTCTGAAGCGCGAGTTTCACCACTCGGCCACATAATCATCAATAATTCCCGAGTAGACATTACGCTACCGATTTTGGTGACCAACAATCATTATGTGTGGACTTTCTGTATCATACTAATGAAAATTATGTCTACATACAAATCCATTATTGTGGAAGATAGATTCAAAAGTGAATATAATATATTCAGAAAAATCATGTTAAAATCACACAGAAATTGGGATATTCAAGTGAAACAAATTATAATTAAACGAAGGTGGGTAAGTAGTTGATAATATTTTTATTTGCGTGGGTTTTTACATACAAGTAAATATTTTAAAATATTAGAGAGGTTTGCGAAACCTTTTCTTTTGCCAGGCTGTAGATTCTTGGAAATGTGTTAATATTTTACATATAATTACAACGATATATTAACTGACTAATATTTGGGCATGTCTATATTTACATTATATTTGTAAACAAGCAAGCGACTCACGTCATTAGAATATCTGACTCTCAATTTCGACAGTATTGGCGATATTCGCTTAATTGGCCTACAGCGTGTTTATAAATGATTGAAGCTGAATTTACGATAAATTTAACCAAATTTCTCACGGGAGAACACATTACGTTACGCCCGATTTACAAAATTGCACTCATGGTAAACGCGCCAACCTTCTTATAAATGGAAAAAACTAATTACTTAATTAATAAACTAATGACTATGGTTTGGCAAACGCCCCTTTTGTTCACTGGAAGAACAGTCTGTATACAGCGAACAAGACATGCGTTTGTCGAAAGAAGGCGATATATGTCTGTTCCGTCACATAGTATAATATAAGTCTACCGCCTTCTTTCTACAAATGCCTGTCTTGTTCGCGGTATATAGACTGTTCTTTCAGCGAACAAAACGCACGTTTGTCGAAACTTACTTATAATTAAGTATTGTAATGTGACTTGTTTTATATAAGTACATTGTTAAGAAAGTGTGCACTATTAATGCAAACTGAAACTCGGTTATACAAAAAACGTTGGCTCCGTTTTTGGTTATATGTAGTTCCTTAAGCAAATACATGTTTACGGAAACAATTCCTCAATCCCGTATTATAGGGAAAATAACGTCATTGTTAAGAGCAAAAATCTCATCTTAAGTTTTTCTTTTTTTTGATATCTCTAAGAAAATTACCGTTGTTTAAATCGGTCTATAAATCCACAAAGTCTCATTTAAATCAGTAAATTCACTGCACGTTTACTAATATAACAAAAATAGTTCAAATTAAAGCAACTCAAAAGATAGAACGATGTTTAATTTTTTTACAATTCCCCAATACTCCAGCGTTCCTCTTAAATAATCACTCCCATGCACCAGCAGTTCCTTTTGTATATCTGTAGCTTGGAACTAAAAGGGCCAGTGTCAAAATATTCACTTTTGAGAAAATTGCAAATGAAGTTTTTACAAAAAATTCTTTTAATTACAGCTGAGAAAAATTCCAAATTCCACTTATCAACTTTGGCTTAGACATATAATATGTTTGAATAGAATACCATAGTAAAATAATTTTTTGAAAAATTCAGAAATTGAGAAAAAGGATGACATTGACCTTTGTTGCATTAATTTATGATTTTGTTTTTTTTTTTTTTTGTTTGACACTGGCCGTCATAACAAGTACAATAACAAACAGAAGAGCAGTATTTTTCAGTTGTTTATGATGTTGTTACAAAGTTTATTGAATCCAAAGGATATAAAAACTAAAAATAGTAGTAAAATAAAGAAATAATACAATCTGTGTTTAAGAAACTTCCATTATTGTAGTAAATCACGCACTTCCATAGCTTCATCTGCCAAGTAATCCACGATGTTGTCATTTGCAGTTATTTGTTCAATAAAATGATGTGTATATAATGTAGTATGTACGATTAGTATTGCTAATGTATGGCAAAAGTGCCTTTAGGTCATTTAATTTTTGTGTACTTAAAGGAAGTGGTTCGTTGTTGAGTGGTAGAAGGTTGGGAAGATTTCCATGAAGTGTGTTCTCTTGTGATTTCTGGATATGTCAAAAATTTTAAATTCGCTCTCAAATGAATATTTATACAAAATATTTGGAGTGTTGGTTGAATACTGCATCCATTTAATTCGCAGCCACTGAACTTGTTCTTTTAAAAGGTTCTTTTTACGATATACATAATGAATATTTAAACATGCTTTAAAGTTTAAAAACTCGGCTTGTTCCAATTCTATTACTTTTATAGGAGGCTTCCTTTGCCTCAAACGTATTAAATTTACCCAATCTCGAGGCAAGTAGTATGTTTTTTGATTTTTTCTATTGCTGCGTGAATGCTATCCGCTTCCATATATGTATGTCCTGCCTCAAGAAATTTGTGGTTAACTGTTAACTGTTTACCCTCAGCTTTCAATTCATTAACAGTTTGAAGTAACATTGTAGAAAAATAAATGTTCCGGTTTTGTCCTCCGCAGGAATCGCTGTACATAGTAACTGTATGTATATTACTATTTTTAGAAAGATTATGTAAGTAATGGTAGATACAAGAACCGTTCCTGCCCACCACGACCAGCCACTTATTTATTCCATAGGTAGCATAAGGAAGATGATTTTTTCCTATGGTTTGGTAGATGGTAAGGTTAAACGTCCACAGTTGGCGTTTATAAAAACTTAATCCACTTCTAAGATAAGGAGTCAGTAAGCATTTTTGCAAGTCGAATGAAATGGTAACATAACCTGAATTATTTTGGCATTTCTCCTTACCTCTTGTTTTTGACTCGTATGCGGACTCGGCCAAATGTAAGTGTAGGTTTTTTCTTCTTCGATTGATGTTCGTTCTATATCGTTCTAGTAACATTTCAACTGCATGTATACATTGGCCCAATGTTTATTTTAAAAATATAGAACATTAATGATTGCTAAAAGGGCCAAAGTAGACATTGGCCTATTTAGCTTTAACTTTTCTAGATGAGTTCATAGTGACGTTGGCTAGCAAAACTCTTATGAAGCTGTTCTGGGTTAAAGTAGACATTGGCTGTTTCACCAAAATAAAAGAGAGTAAGAAAAGAAGCCTAATGCAACGATTACCTCAAAACAGCAAAATATTGACAATGGCCCTTTTAGTTCCAAGCCACAGATATAGAGATACAACTCCTACGTACTCACGTTACCTCCGTACACCAAACATAGCATAGTACCCAACCATTAGTGTACACAGTACAACCAGTATAATATAATTCGACACACAGTCGTCAGCGTACACACAGTACAGCCGTTATATTATAATATGACACATAGCATAACCAATATGAGAGTACACGTTATGAGATAGATTATTCACTTTCTTATGGAAATCGTTGTTGATGAGCTCTGGTCAATCTTACACTACCGCTTGTCTCCCGCTTTACACTAATATTAACCTTCCTATACTCACGTCAAAATGAAAGACGTATACTATACTATATAAGTCGGTCTCACAGACCGTATGCGTGAGTATAGGAATGTTAATAAAAATAATAATAATCGTTGTTACGCTACGCTAAGGGTATACGACCCCATCGAAACGCCAGTTGTCTGATTCAGATGTCTAGTACGACTAATAAAACTAACGCTGAGACTTAACAACTTAATTAAAGAAAGAAAAGGAAAAAACAAAAGAAAATATTGCACTAGGTGTGACGTTTATGATAATTAGACTACTGATAATTATATCAACGTTTTTATTACGATATTTATTATACTATAATAATATGTCACTACTTGACGTGGATGACGTATGTTACGTTGGGTGTGTCATTCTGATTATAGATGGCTTGGTACCTGACACTGAAGCTCATGTTACAATATGTAATATTGCAATATGTTACACTAAGCTTCCTAAGTGATTACGAGAACTGTATGGTTGATGATATTTACAGAACTGATATTTGAATATATAGGTTTAACCGCATACGGTCTGTGAGACCGACTTATATTGTATAGTATACGTCTTTCATTTTGACGTGAGTATAGGATGGTTAAAGAAGGCTAGGTAGGCGGCACTTCTATTGAGTGGACAACGTGTAACTGGTGCAGATTTGAATTCGGAATAATGAAAAAGAATGCACCTAGTCTTTTAGGATTGTAAAAACATTGATTTTTGTGCGATTGGCGAGTATTTGAAGTAACGCATTCAATTTTCGGCCCAAGAAAGGGCAATAACTTATTAATAACTAATGCTTAAATTAACTTATCAAAATTCCCATATGTGTTTCAGTAGATATTCTTATATTAAAGATATGCTCAAAAATTGGAATGAATAGAATAAAAATTGTTAGTTACGTTTTGAAAAATCGTGTTTCGAGAAAGACGCGTTTAAAGTTTTGAAATGATTTTTTACCATTGATCTGGTATCCCATGATCATAAAGCTGCCCGTCCATGTTCAAATATTCTGCCTCATTCTCTTTCCTCGGAGATTGTATGCTAGTACGCGTGTTTTTGCGTGTTTGATTCGCTTAGCATCAGCTTCAACACAAAAAGTTGTATGATTGGACGCCAATATCCACCTCCAATACTTTCATGATTCCTAGAGTATTTGTCACACCATCATTAAAATTGCACACAACAATATCAGTCGCTATATTTAAGACTTTTTGCCACTTGAGTAATATTTTGGAGCCAAATTTCAAACAGTACTTAGTAGTTTAAGACTGTTTTATATAATTGTTTAATTTAGAATTAAAGGATTTTGTTGAACAGGAGGACTTTCCCTTACGAAGAAGAAGCATTAAGTGTATTCCTAACTAAATACAATTTACATATATTTTTAATACCTATATAGATTTCTGTGGATTCCAAAATATTCAATTTTTAACATTTTTTCTCCCTATAGAGAATAGACGTATTATTCAAATCGGAAAAGACATGTCCTGTTTCCAACATATGTTTCGTGAAAGTCTATAGAATCCGGCTCGTTATTTTTGAACGAACTTAAATGTTCTTGTTACGGTCTCCTGGTTTGGAGAGAGCACCAAACAGTTACCCGTTTGCGTGGGGATATGAAATAAGAAAACAGGCTTTTCTGTTTTCATGCCGGTTTATTTAAACAGATAAATTGACATATATTTTACAATAAAAGACATTTAGATAGACATATAACATATTTAGACAGATCATATTGATATTTACTAGGCAATAAAATAATTATAAAAATCCGTATTCCTATATATATATATATATTGTTTCAAGGTCAAATTTTTGTCTTACACAATGTTCGCAACTCACTTATATTATATTCAATATCACGCACTTGGCGTGTATTGTATTTGTGTATTTATTTTCTGATATAATGACAAAGAATTGTACTTGTGTTTCCCACTTAACACATGTTTGTGACTAAACGTTTCAAAATGCGTTTTGTTCAAATTAGTTCAAATATATATCTTTGTCTTGTTCTTAACGTTTTAAAATACGTTTGTCTTAAACGTTTCATATTCTATGCATCTATGTATTCAAAGATCTAATGATCTGTCTCTGCTTTTAAACTTAGGGACGGCCGGCCCTAATATTTTTGTACATCTCGTACATAGCAGCGGTTTACGAAGAAAGCTACGAACGACGTCGGTGAGGTGGGTCAGTTCGAGACGACGTTCGGGTGATATGGTTTTCATGCTAAGTTTCTGATATTGCTTTCTTCTAACGTGCTGGCCTCACCTAAGCGACAATTCCAAGGAATGTTACTCAAGTAGTCGGTCGGTCCTTTTCGACTCGTAGCCTGCGTAATGGGCCACATGTATGTAATCGACGCTTGATAAATAACTCTTTGTACGTTCGTACTGGAGCCGGCCGACGAAGTTTCTTTTATCTGTATGTTAAGGATTTTCGGTACGCATTATCGAAAGCGTTCATTGTTTGTCGGCGATGAATTTAGACAATGTTTGATACATAATACAAGCATTTACAAAAGTTGAAACATAAAACTATTCTAAATTTAGTACATACATAAACAGAAATGAATATTAATTTTAACACATTGATACAAATAAAAACATCTATTGAAATTAAAACAAATGAATAATATTAATATATAGCAAAACTGTTAATTTAAGAGTCTATTGAAAATGTCTTTAAATCCTTAACAGTTCTTTATATCTAATTTCAATAGAGCGACCAGTTTGACCTATGTAAAAACTATCATACTCTGGGGAAGATCAACAATGCCAAAAATTTTGGTATCAATATATCGATGATGTGCTAGCCTTTTTCAAAGGTACGCCTATACAACTGGACATTTCTCTGAATTATATTAATAGTATACATCTCAAGATCACTTTTGCCGTAGAAACCAAAAAGATAATCAAATTGTTTTTTTAGATTTATCCCTTAAACGTGAACCACATAATTCCAATATCAATATCTATCAAGAACCAACCTTCATAGACACTAATATTCCACAATCATCTGTGAGCCCTACTTCGCACAAATGAGCAGCGTCTATGATACATAGAGTTTTCTCGATCCCATTTTTAGAGGAAAACTTGCAGAAGGAATTAAAAACCATCTAAGTAATCGCAAGTAATAACGGCTTCAATGAAAATTCAATCTCAAAATTTATAAAACGAAAAAGACAAAAACTTATCTACATAGTATTTTTCCTACGAGTAGGCTAGATGAAAAATCCCAATTTATATCTTCAACATACTTTGGGCCCATTAACGAGAATATAAGTCATTTTATCGAAACACAATTTTAATGTCAGTTTCAAATCTCAAAATAACTTATCTCGTTTGATTTTTAATAACAAAGATCAAATTCACAAATATAAAAATCCCGGAGTTTATAGGTTATCTTGCCCAGAGTGTAATAGTTTTTACATAGGTCAAACCGATTGCTCTATTGAAATTAGATATAAAGCATATTTAAGTCCGTTCAAAAATAATAAATCGGATTTTACTTTCGCGAACCATATGTTAGAAACAGGACATGTCTTTTCCGATTGGAACAATACGTCTATTCTTCATAGGGAGAAAACAGGTGAAAAATTGAATATTTTAAAATCCATAGAAATCTATAAAGGGGTTAAAAATTCGAAATTCCTTAACGATCACCTGGAGCTATTCAAGACTAATCTGTTTAATATTCCCCATTAATCCACGACAATCATAATGTAGTTCCCTAAGTATTATTCAATTTTCCGTATTACTTACTTCTTAGATTTCTCTTTTAACTACTTTTTTCTGCTATATATACGCAGTTATACGGTGTTTCTATTTTGCTCATACCTATTGTTATCGTCTGATAATAACATGATCTATGTCGAAACTATAGTCACGTTGTGTCTCAATACATAAGTGATATAAAACAAAATACTAGTTTTTTCTATGTATCAAAATGTCCAAATATTAGTAAATTAATATATATATAATTAACACCCTTCCAAAATACATATTCGAAGCTGTAAGCTGTAAGTATATTAGTTATGTAATTGGGTTGAACTTAATGAAAGTTATACTATTGACTCGCGCCGAAGTAAAAAGCTTAAAGGAAAATTTATTTTGTCAATTGATCAACTGCTATTCCATTGATGACTATGTAAACAAAATTAAAATAAGTGTTCATAATAGGTATAAAGTGTGATGAATTGATGGGAACAATATTACCGGCAGGACTACCAGAAAAGTATGGTTTTATGATAATGGAACTCGAGAGTTCACATGTAAAAAACACGTTAGTCTCTATAAAGACTGCTTCAAAATGTGATCAATCCAAATAGAAAAGATGTAACTAGTGCGTTAATTGGTAAAGAAAATGCTAAACACGACTTTAGAAAAGAGCTTATATACTACGAATTTAATGAATTTGGACATCTTACTAAAAATTGTTTTTTTAAAAGCAAAAGGAAACAGTGGAATGACAAAGTAAGTAGTAAGACGTTGCGGCCAACATTAGTTGGCAACATCCATATGTTACAAAGTCAAAAGAATGGTACATCAGTTCAGAAGGAGTGCGAATTTGTTTACCAAACTTGGCAGAAATGTTTACCTATTCAAAGGTGATAATTGATTAAAATTTTGTTGCGATGGATCAAGTGGTCACGGCATGTCTGACACCTCATGCAGTTTCTTTCTAGCATCATTGTCATTATTGTTATGTATGAAAGACAGAAATCACTGCCTCTGCGAGAATATAGAGAAGGCGAGGGTTGCGTGTCACGCGGGAGTAGCGGACGGCACGGCAAAAGGGAAAGGTAAACAATAAGTATCAATCTCCGTAAAGTGTGTTTTTATGAAATAAAGAAGTCCTTCACAACATTGGCGACCAGGATTTGAAGAAGTATACTGAACGTAACGAAGAGTCAGAGGAAGTTGGAAAACAAGAAGAGTCTTACTGTGGAGAGAAAGCACGGATTCATTGTTATCAAACGATTCCACTAATAGCTACACAGATTACACAACGTTTTAATTTCGATATTTTTTGTTTAATAAGTAATGTTGTGCACGCATAACATTGAAATATTTTCGTGTAATAAAATATGAATTTTGAAATAATAAAAAAAAATACATACCTTAAACAAATGGCGAGTTTCATTTTAGTACTGATGCATAGCCTCATATTCGTATCCGTTCGGGTCAGGTTCGATTCATTTAATCTTGCTAATAAATCATCAAAACTGGTTAATGACATGCGAAAATAATTAAAAAACTTTTCTTCATAAGTTCTTAGATGTAGAAAAAACTTTTCAAATCGTTTTTCACGATGCAATCCAGTTTTTAGTAAAGGATGCACCCAATATCTCCTGAAACGTTGCTTGCGTACCTGTCGTTTATACCAATAAAAAACAAGTGTAGTACGTGGATCCATAGTGACGATTGGATCGCCGTCCCCGTTGCTTTTACCACTCAACAGCACCGTATACGAGAAAAAATGGAATAGTATGGGCGTAGATCCCGATGAACTGACGGTCTCGTATTCAATAAAACCGTATGCGGGAAAAATCGAATTAAACGGCGGCCGTGTGAACTTAGCCTAACTGATGGCACTTGAGATGCGCGAAGGCGTGGTCTAACTACTATACTATGCACACTAAAAATATCAGTCGAAATGACCAAAGCGCGGGCATTTTAAACATTAATATAAGCAACATAAATAGGTGTAAGGGTAATGAATATGACGATGTAGAACCGATTTTATCGTATCCAATGATAACAGAATATGACAGATTAAAATCTTTATATCGTCTTCTTGTAAAATATGTGAATTTATACTGTTTGATTCTAAGATCTAGATATATATTCTTTTGTTTGAAACAATAACGCGCATGTGTTATTTTCAATAAATGAATTCATACTTAAAGTTTTACTGTAAAGTGGAAAAGAAATACAGAATTGAATTTTTGTTGTACTTCTACCTATGTAGTCTTCCACTAAGTGTTAACATTGTTTGTTTGATTTAATAAGGTTTAATAAAATAACTCGTGCTTTTTCATATCTAATTTTCCTCTTCTTGGGAGTACTCGTCGCTACAACGTTGACCTCAATGTCAGACATTTTATTAACATTAAATTAAACAACTTTTATTTTTTATTATTTAATTTATTTCAAAGTCATTTTATAATTACTTACACATTAGTCAGTAGTATCACAGATCTACAAGCTTTGAAAAAACTGACTTTATCGTAGAAGCAGTAAATACTAGGAACATACGCGGAGAGCCACACCAACACACAATAGAACAGCTGATGAATAACTGACTGGAATGTGGTCTAATATTTCTAGGTCTGACACTATACGACCAACCCTATCTCTACCTCTCTCATTTAATGCTGTCTACTCATTCATAACCGTAATATCGTCTTTAACGCAAGTGCCATCAGTTATTAATCGAGCTCTAAGCAAATTTTCAAACACATATAACTGTGGTAGGGCCCAAACTCAAAGTGTATGCAGTCGGTGTGGGGGCAATCACTCGCCCAACCAATGCCAATGTCCAGGCACAGGATGGACATGTCATAAGTGCAAGTAGATGGGTCACATTGGACGATGGCACCGCTCCAGGAGTAATTTACGGAGAAGATATGGAAGTTCACAAAGGAATTCTTTAGTGAGGCAGGTGAGCGAAGAATTGGAGGCATCCAGCAGTTGGATAAACTGCATGGAAGAGTGTCAGATAGGGAAAGTGTATGGTAATCACCCAGTATTACGAGAAGTGTTCATAGAGGGAAAGCCAATGATTTTTGAATGCGACTTAGAAGGATGTAGCACTGTGCTAAGCATTTAGAATTATTTAAGAATAAAACTGAGTATGTCCAATAGATTATTGTCGGTTACTGGAGACAAAATCAATGTTCTAGAATTGTAAGTACAACAGAAGTATCAGTGAGGCTTAGCTGAGACTCGTTAAAACACATTCCGGACGTCGTAATTAAAGAGACAAATAGGAAAATACTTCCATTGATGGGTCGCTCTTGGATGTTATTCCCTAACTGAAGGGATGTGTACGTTGTCAAGGTGAGGGTAGCGACCTCCACTGCCGGAGTTAAAATTTCCCAATGCATAATATGTATATATATATATATATATTACACTTTATCTATTTTAAGTGAGCAGCACGATTTGCATTTGTCTCACAGACAAAGATCTCTGGATAGAAACTGGTTACGTAGGTAAAAAAAAAAATGAAAATTATTACCAATTAAACGCAACCCTGATGGTACTGCATTCTCTTGTAATATTTTTAAATAACTTTCTTATCTCATGCCTTCAATTCGCTGCAAGTCTCCTGTCCCAGCCTACGAAAACCAACCCGAAACGAGCACAGGATCTCTTCCTTGCTTCACACTCGGCAGGATACCATCCGAATAAGCCGAATAAGCTTTTATCATTATATGTTTTTATCTCTCAAACTAATATACTTTAGTATTCATGTATTCTATTCCATAGTCACATCACAATGTCTGTATAATCTTTCCTGTCAGATTCTGTATTTCATTTACATACTGCATGAGACATTTATAAACTTGATTTTGTGTCTGAATACAATAAACTTTTGCTAATTTGCTATAATCACGTATGAAAGTCAGAAAGTATATCTCACTATGACAACCTACAATTCTATGAAGCCCATTCAGAGCCGTGTATTTATTTCTATTAAATGATAAATTATGCATTTTATCCTTCAATACAGGCAGTACACTTCATGTAATCTGTTTCAATGTCTTTAGGTAATGCTTCCAACAATTAGTTTTTACACATAATGTTCAGATTTTAGTTTACATGTCCAAGGGTTCGATGCAGTTTTTCTTCACTGTCAACGTATTATGCGTAATCTGGTTCGCTTGCGCTTCTTCTTTTACCATAAAACTGTTAATTTGATATAATCTTTCCTCTTTCGTTGCTATTGACACAATTTATCAATAGATTCTTTTTAAAGATGTTTCTTTATACTCGTATGTCGAAATGCGACAGTCGCCTTCCCTAGCGCAAGGGAAACAGTTTTTGTTAACAAATTTATTTCGTGCCGCTGTTAGTTTCTTCTTGAGGGTGCTGAAAGCATAAATTGCAGAGTATGTACATGGTAGTATAAGTCGCAATCCTGGCTCGTAATTCGAGGGGCGCCTTTCCTGGCACAAGAGGAACAGTTTTTGTTAACAGATTTCTTTCGTGCTGCTGTTCGTTTCTTCTTCAGGGTGCTGAAAACAAGAACTTCAGAGTATATACATGGTAATAGAAGTCGGAATCATCGCTCTAAATTCGAGAGGCGCCTTCCCTAGCGCAAGAGGAACAGTTTTTGTTAACAAATTTATTTCGTGCTGTTGTTAGTTTCCTCTTCAGGGCGCTGAAAGCAAGAATTTTAGCAAAAATAAAAATGTATGCAGTAAAAGATTACCCCTTAACTGAGGATGTGGTGTCTTAGTAGACGCCATAAAAAAATATGGTTGTGCATCTGTAGAACACATGTGCTGACTTCGTTAACGTTCTAAGCATGATACAAGTAGATTAGGTATGCTCGTGCGCATCTAGCGATGACGCGCATTCTAAAATTCTAATATAGTTATACAAATCAAATACAGTAACGAAATAAACAACCAACAACGCAACATCCAGACCTAATGGCTAGTGATGACGCCCATTGGTAAATGCACAAGAAAATCGTATATATTCTGGTAAACTAATCAGCATATCTAATATGTTTCTGTTCATGGTTCTAAGTACCATATGTACAAATAGCATAGTTCATATACAGCATTTGATACTGGCACCACATCATGACTTGCGTAATTTTAATAGATTTCAAGTCATGGAAAGTTGTTCCCGATTTGTCCAAGTACAAATGTAAGAATGTATTTTTCAAAAAGATCTATGTAGTCTTTATCCTCTTATATATTATTGGTGTAACTGAACCCTTCTTGAAGTAACTGGGTCCCCTATGGGATGGCACAGTTAACCCTTTTTGAAAAATTTTCGAGGTAACTGGATATGCCAGAAAAGCAACAAGCCTAGGAGTGGTAATTTGTACGTTTATAGATAAAATCATTCATTATGTTTATGCCTAACTAGTAATAGAGACGCAGGTACTTACTAAGAAATCGTGGAAGCCCGTTAAATACTCGAAAATACGTTGCTTAAGAAAATTTCATCTTAAAAATTATTGAACCTCTTACAACTACAACATGGTTCCAATTGAAGTAATGCCTGTTGTTCTAGAGAGGAACAAAGAAGACGAAGGTGTGCCAACCAAATAACATTATAATTTCTACAAATATGGATGTGAACAACCCTTGGCCCAGAAACCCCGGAGCACCTTATACAATTAATAGAATAAGTAAAAAATAAAGAACCGTGGACGGAAAAGGTAGTTTACCTAGAACTAAAACAGTATTTGCTCAGCTGTAAAGGCCTACTTGACTTTAAAACATCGAAAGTAAACTAAACCACAAGCACACCAAGCAGGACGGAATCCCAAAATATCGTATATAATAGTATCGCTATTTCGTTTGCTGTAGAGAAGTTTCATTATTATATAAATACTAGCTGACCCAGCGAACTTCGTACCGCCTTAGAATTAATAAATGTTGTCTGAAGTTATTACCTGAGTTTTATTAGCTTGTTTATATTAAGATAAAATTAATTAAGTTCAATAAAAGTTCAAAAAGGAGCAAATTCACGTGGGAGCAAAGCACTTGCTTTATTGAAGGTAAACCAAATGATTCGCGTATAGTTGTAGCACAACTTTCTGTTAAACTATTTGCTGAATGGGTTGCACTCGTGTCGATTATCTTCATTGAAGCACCTTGTGATATACTATATTTTGCGACGTTATCTATTGTCGGAGCGTTGAATTGTCGTTCGTGTGTTCCAGCGGACAACCCAATCAATGAATGATGCTAGTATTTCCTGCAAATCTGGAAGAATTTCTCTTTTCATTGCGTTATTGATCATTTGACGCCGATCAAGTTGGTCCTTCATATTGGTCATGAAGTAAATTTGAAATAATTTTATGCTGTGCGTCTTCAACCGGCTGTAATGATCCAATTCTATGGTGAATTTGTCCTTGTATCTGTATAGTCGAAAGGGAAGTGATAATTAGTGATTTATGATTACCAAAAATAAAGGCTACTCTCTTATTAACAAACATTATCTTGAATGTCGGACTGAATCCGCGATCTTCAATAATATTTGCTCCAAATGAAGTCATTTCGAGACATGCGTTGCAGCTTTAAGCGTTAGAAAAAAATGTAGTGACTCTTGAGCTTCGCCATGAAGCAATGAATGCAATGGCTCAGGTGGCGGAGGCAACAATGGCAATTTAATCTTTCTACTGAGACAGCACAATCCAGGCGTTTTTTACAGCGAACTTCAACCGCAATGGACGCACACAATCTCATAGGGATAATTCTAACGAAAGGGTGCGAGTCAGTTGCGGAATGGTATTGAAACGCTCATCGCTTCTAATTAACACTTGAAGCATTCCTTCTTGCGGCTCGACGTTGTTGATCTCTGTGATCTACTCGACGATTTCTCATTGCCAACCGAGCCGTTTCACATGGCGTCTCTTTGTTCTTGTGTTTGTGAAGCACGAAGTCGGGCCGTACTAACACGACACCCTTCTCTCGTGCGATTTCTTTTTCATCTGCAGTGGATTCATTCGCAATATCTCGCAGTCTAATTGCATTACGGCTTTGTTGTCAAAAATTCGATCTTCTCGCTGGCGGCATTGTAAATAAGACTGTGATGGATATTGCTGACTTTGCTTCTATTATGGCATAACAATTATTCATGCGCGCACAATCACAAATGTCATTTGCGCGCACCATGACAACTGTCATAACCTAACACACCAAACGTCAATTTGTTTAATGTCTAATTTTCTTTTTCTTAATTTTTTAAATGTTTTAATAGTTTTCTTTTTCCTAAACCTTCGCGTATCAATTACGAACAAATCCACAGAATGAAGTATCCAATTTGGTCCAGTCGTTTTCAAGTTTTAAGCATCCGAACAAACCGCGATCCATTTATATATATATAGATAACCATAAATGGTAGATATAGTACAAACTGATCATAACCCGTTGCAAACAATATTCTGTAAAGATTCAGATAAAATTAGCAGGCGATTACAAAGAATATTACAGGTCACAGGATATAGTTTAAAAATTACATATATATATAAAAGTATCGAGACGGCGATTTATTGTCGTTAATATTCACTTTAGGAAATTATGTTCAATACAAAAGCTTTTTATGAAACTTCTATCTACCTTTTAGAACGTTTCAATTTTTTTCTCTTACCGTTCGATAGAGAATTCTTTTCTCTTCGCAATAGTTTTTTTAAATTTATTTAATAACATTTTTGCACGAGAACATCGGTTCAAGTATTTAATAAATGTTAGGTATATCTAAGATAGACAAAATTATTTGCAATAAAGTTATCGGTTACAATCTTGTCATTAAAAACAAATTAATAACTAAGTTTGAAGGGAGAAAATTTCGGTCAATGTTTTCTTGTAAAAATGTTATTAAATAAATTTAAAAAAACAAACAAAAATACTAATGTAAAGAGAAAAAATTCTCTATCTAACGGTAGAGTAAAATTAACAAGTTCCCATTTTAAAAAATTACGCGGACAAGCGCAACTCAAAAATAATTGAAGAAAAAGAGAATTGAAGCGAAAATCATTGGCCTAAAAGTTTAAGAAGCTTAAACTCAGAATTAAAACATTATTTTGCACTAAAGGATTTTATTTCATATAATCAGCGTTTATTATTTTTAGAACATAAAATTATAGAGCCCAGATCTTAAAAAAAATAAGTTACAGTTAATGCATGAAGCTCGCAGTCAAAAAATAGAGCTAGATCTTGTTTGTACTGGAAGAATATGTATACTGATATTAAACAGTTGGTAAAATGATGTAAAACGTGTGAAAATTTTCAAAATAATCAAACAAAAAAAAGTTAATGTTATATCCAAATCCACAGAGACACTTTCGCTAATAGAATTACCTAGTTATAGTTGATTCATTTAGTAACTGGATAGAAATGTCTACAATAAAAAAACGGCCAAGAAGGTAATTAACATAATAAAGGCATTTTTTGCCAGATTTGGTATAACCGACCAAGTTATAATAGATGATGTTCCATTTAATAGTTTTGAATATAAAATGGGTAAGATGTAACCTATTGTACATGCACCCGTAAATCCCGGAATATTCACCAAAAATTGATTTCAGACAATTTTTCTAAGATAAAAACGAGCTCAGAATCCAATGAAGATAGTTTTCGCCCCCTACGAGACACCGTTGCCCCACTAGGGGTGCACTTGGGGCTATGCTAAAACGTGCGAATTCACGTTTTAATTATACTAAACCCACAATCACAATAAACTATGATAACATGAAATAAAACATCTACCCATTGGTAATAAAAGCCAAAATTTAATAAAAAATGTTGAACGCTTTCACCACTTCGACTGTCAGCGCGCTCTTCAAAATCTCTAGTGGTCATGAAACATATAAGCGGCATACCGAGCAATATGAACACATTTCGCTTAAGAGGAGGTACACGAGTAAATTTTTCAAAAAATCGATTTTTTAAATTTCATTTTCTTGTAGTTTGTAAAGAATATTGTATATAAATTTCATGTAGAAATTCGCAATATTGAAGAAGTTGTCGATTATTCTGCAAAAGACGGCAGAAGGTCAAGCGGGCCGTCGATTGGATCGGCTTCGATCTACCGTTTGTACTTTTTCAAAAATAGATTTTAACTTCTTTTTTTAATGTTCGAAGTACGTAGAATATTGTGTGAACATTTCATGTTGAAATTCCGCAATCGCTAAAATTATACGGAGAATTTACTGAAAGATCGTGCAGCGTCCCAACGGCCGAGCGCTTCATTTCTTTACCCACTTTTCAAACGCGATTATCTCGAAATATAGTTTCCACAGCCGGTGCCAAATGTATCTCGAAAACAGCTCGTCCGATTTTGTCCAAATTTGGACACAATATTCTTCGATAGTTTTTCTCGTTCGCTACGTAGGGGTTTTTCATTTGAATGAACCATTGCCTTTTTATGCAACAAAAATCGTCGGAAATTGCGAAAGAAAAGGGAATGTTAAATTAAAGTGGTCGCAATTCTGTCAAAAATGGAAATTTCTAAAAAACCAACGATGCGAATACCTTTCTATATTAAGTTTCAAGAATCCGTTGCGTTTTCATGTTTCGGCTAAACCCACTGCCCGGAATCCTTGGCACCACAAATCATGTCAACGAACAACACGTCTGATGCTGACCACAATAATGGCGCCTCCAGTCAACGAATTTATTTAAAAAGATTCCTAAACATATCTCAATGTACATATTTTCTAATAAAAGAAACCTGGATCCAATCGAAACATTTGTTTTTCTCGGCGTTCACTCAGGTACCTCCCCTTAAGGCAGTATTAATCACGATGATTAAAATCAGTTCAAGAAAAATAAGAATACATAAGAATACATAAACTTAATTCTAAATTGGAAGTAAAAATAGGAAATAAATAACATTCGAAAATACCGATTTTTATCCCCATGTACACTCTTAAATTGTTGCTTTCAGCACCCTTTGAAAAAAAAGAAACAACGAAACGAAAAAAAATTATTAAGAAAAGTCGTTTAGTTTGCGGTATGGAAGGCGTGTGTGGAATTTCGAGCGAGAATTATGACTTTTACAGACATATACAAACTCTTACATCTCTACCTTCAGCACTCTATGAAAAAAACAAGAATGATACGAAAAAAATTATTAAGAAAACTTGTTTAGTTTGTGGTATGGAAGGCGTATATCGAATTTCGAGCGAAAATTCCGACTTTTACCTTAAGTACATACTCCCACATTTATACCTTCAGCACCCCATGAGAAAAAAATCGAAGAATGATACGAAAAAATATTAAGAAAAGTTGTTTAGTTTGCGGTATGGGAGGCACATGTTAAATTTTGAGCGAAAATTCCGACTTTTACCCCCATGTATAAGCTCTTACATACGTTTCTACCTTCAGTACTTTATGAAAAAAGAAAGAGAAATGATACGAAAAAAATTATCAAGAAAAGTTGTTTAGTTCGCGGTATGGAAGACGTTTGTCCAATTTCGAGCGAACATTCCGACTTTTACCGCCAAGTACAAACTCTAAAATCTTGGCGACCGTCACCACTAGAATCAATACCAACTGGTTTAATTGTAAGACCAATGAATGTTGTGCCATATTCACTCCTCTGAAGTTGGCGCCCGAATTTTCAAAAAAACCTAATTCTTAGAGTTCTGAAACCAATAAGTATAGTTCTGGAGTTCTTGCATAAAATTTTCAATAGTTCTGCAAAATTACCCCCAAAAAGCAACTATCATGTTTCAGGGCTAGCGCCGTAATTTACTCGTTGGAGGGTTCTGATCGTTTTTTTCAGGTTAGAGGTAAGAGTTCTGGAGTTCTTTATTGTTTTTGAGAATGGTTCAGCAATTTCTTTTTTTTTGCAAAAGTAATTTTTTGATTTCGCAAGAATAATCCTGAGTAGAGTTCTGAGTAGAGTTCTGGGTAGCGCTCGGAGAGCTCTATCGAATATCCCCATAGCGTTTTTCTATAGAGTTGAAAATTCAAAAGTTATTTGCAAAATTCGAAATAGTGTGCTATGTGCCGAGAAGAAAAACGAATCGCGCTGGAGTTCTGATTAGAGTTCTGGGTAACGCTCCGAGAGTTCTATCGAATATGCCCATAGCATTTTTCTATAGAGTTGAAAATTCAAAAGTTATTTGCAAAATTCGAAATAGTGTCCTATGTGCCGAGAAGAAAAAGAATCGTACAGGAGTTCTGATCAGAGTTCTGGGTAGCGCTCGAAGGGTTCTATCAAATATCCCCAAAGCATTTTTCTATAGAGTTGAAAATTCAAAAGTTATTTGCAAAATTCGAAATAGTGTCCTATGTGCCGAGAAGAAAAAGAATCGTACAGGAGTTCTGATCAGAGTTCTGGGTAGCGCTCGAAGGGTTCTATCAAATATCCCCAAAGCATTTTTCTATAGAGTTGAAAATTCAAAAGTTATTTGCAAAATTCGAAATAGTGTGCCACGTGCGGAGAAGAAAAAGAATCGCGCAGGAGTTCTGATTAGAGTTCTGTGTAGCGCTCGGAGAGTTCTATCAAATATACGTATAGCATTTTTCTATAGAGTTGAAAATTCAAAAATTATTTGCAAAATTCGAAATAGTGTGCTATGTGCCGAGAAGAAAAAGGAATCATACAGGAGTTCTGATTAGAGTTCTGGGTAGCGCTCGAAGGGTTCTATCAAAGATCCCCATAGCATTTTTCTATAGAGTTCAAAATTCAAAAGTTATTTGCCAAATTCGAAATAGTGTGCCACGTGCGGAGAAGAAAAAGAATCGCGCAGGAGTTCTGATTAGAGTTCTGGGTAGCGCTCGGAGAATTCTATCAAATATCCGCATAGCATTTTTCTATAGAGTTGAAAATTCAAAAATTATTTGCAAAATTCGAAATAGTGTGCTATGTGCCGAGAAGAAAAAGAATCATACAGGAGTTCTGATTAGAGTTCTGGGTAGCGCTCGGAGAGTTCTATCGAATATCCTCATAAGGTTGTTCTATAAAGTTGAAAATTAGCAAAACATGTGCTCATTCTATGAGGGGCAGCAAATGAATTTTGTGAAACAAAACTTGAATGATTTACCTGTATATTATATATATACAGGTAATATATATTATCGAGCTTTAATCATGTAACACGGTACAAAATAGACAAGCAACTTCAAAATGTCCATACAAAATAATCTCTCCATGTCATAAAAAATCAAAATTTGAAAATCGTATTTCGTCAACCTAAACGCCCTCTCTTACCGAAACAACAGGGAAATTCTTTCCAACGTGGCGATTTATCCAAACTTGAACATTTTTTTAACAAATGTCAAATATTTTTCAATTGAGTATCTATTTTCGATTTAAGAAATGAAACAATTAGAGCGCTACCCAGATCTCTACTCAGAATTCCTGTTTTTCTTTTCTTTCCGGCATATAGCACACAATTTCGCATTTTGCAAATAACTTTTGGCTTATATTTAGATAATAGTTATTAATAAGTTTGTAACATTGACAACTTGTTATTTATTGTTTAACATTCTTATTACATTGATGTTTTGTTGATAACAATATTTTTCAGATTACATATTAGACGTTTTGGTAAGAGAGGGACTTCAGGTTCTAATTTTGATTTTTTTATGATTTGGAGAGATTATTTTGTATGGACATTACATTTTAAAATTGTTTGTATATTTGATAACGTGTTACATGATTAAAGCTCGATAATATATATCATCTGTATGTATTAAATATACAGGTAAATCATTGAAGTTTTGTTTTATAAAATTCATTTGCTGCCCTCTTTATCGAATGAGCACCTGATTTTGCTAATTTCCAACTTTATAGAAAAACGCTATGGAGATATTCAGTAGAACTCTCCGAGCGCTACTCAGAACTCTAATCAGAACTCCTGCGCGATTCTTTTTCTTCTCCGCATGTGGCACACTATTTCGAATTTTGCACATAACTTTTGAATTTTGAACTCTATAGAAAAATGCTATGGGGATATTTAATAGAACCCTTCGACCGCTACCCAGAACTCTAATCAGAACTCCTGTACGATTCCTTTTTCTTCTCCGCACGTGGCACACTATTTCGAATTTTGCAAATAACTTTTGAATTTTCAACTCTATAGAAAAACGTTATGGGTATATTCGATAGAACGCTCCGAGCGCTACCCAGAACTCTAATCAGAACTCCTGCGCGATTCTTTTTTCTTCTCCGCACGTGGCACACTATTTCGAATTTTGCAAATAACTTTTGAATTTTCAACTCTATAGAAAAATGCTATGGGGATATTTGATAGAACCCTTCGAGCGCTACCCAGAACTCTGATCAGAACTCCTGTACGATTTTTTTCTTCTCGGCACATAGCACACTATTTCGAATTTTGCAAATAACTTTTGAATTTTCAACTCTATAGAAAAATGCTATGGGGATATTTGATAGAACCCTTCGAGCGCTACCCAGAACTCTGATCAGAACTCCTGTACGATTTTTTCTTCTCGGCACATAGCACACTATTTCGAATTTTGCAAATAACTTTTGAATTTTCAACTCTATAGAAAAACGCTATGGGGATATTCGATAGAGCTCTCCGAGCTCTACCCAGAACTCTACTCAGAACTCTACTCAGGATTAAACTTGCGAAATCAAAAAGTTGCAACTTTTGCAAAAAAAAAATTTGCTGAACCATTCCCAAAAACAATAAAGAACTCCAGAACTCTTACCTCTAACCTGAAAAAACGATCAGAACCCTCCAACGAGTAAATTACGGCGCTAGCCCTGAAACATGATAGTTGCTTTTTGGGGGTAATTTTGCAGAACTATTGAAAATTTTATGCAAGAACTCCAGAACTATACTTATTGGTCTCAGAACTCTAAGAATTAGGTTTTTCTTTGAAAATTCGGGCGCCAACTTCAGAGGAGTGCCATATTCCACACAACCTTATCTTAAATCAAACTGAGATTTGCCACAAGAAGCATTCCCTTTTTTCGAAACATTCTTCGAAAGTCTCTTGGGATTGCCCCGTAGGACAATCGAAAGATGGACCGCATAGTATGCCTAAGGGAGGTTCGCCAAGAGGCCTGTCCTACCCTATAAGTTCTTCTAAATAAAGACAAAGCAATGGCAAAGGTTACATTAAACCTGCCAAGCAGGATAAATTGTGTAAGCATGTAAAGCATGTGCATGTAAGCATGTGACCAAGCGCCACGAAAGCTCGTATCAAATAATTTCATATTACTGTTTATATGTAAACGAAAAAGATGAGCTTGTTATTTATGCAGCTATATGATTCTATGCGTAAATGCGTAATTAGTACATTATGGCCGAATTTCGTAATTGAACTCTCATATGTACGAACATCTAACACCCGGGCTTATATAGAGCTTGTATAGAAATGAAAAACTACTTCACAGTCGCACTGATGAGCGGTATGACCGCGAAATGCGCGTCTGCGAATAGTGAAAATAGTTTTCTAATTACGCACAATTTTCCCACGGCGGACCCGAGTGCGCGATTGTAGCTACTACAGGAGTTTGTGGCAAAACAAGTTGTCTACTTCTGTAGAATCATATAGCTGCAAAAATGCGTAATTAGTACATTATGGCCGAATTTCGTAATTGAACTCTCATATGTACGAACATCTAACAGAATTGTTAAGGTTTCGACAAAGATTTTTTGATATAAGGTTTTACTTAACTTGCATGTATGTTTACACATGAATTTATTTTTTATAATTTATGTATATATAAAAGTTGTTTACACATCCTCTATATCAAGAAATCCTAGTCATTAGTTATTTTGTTGATAGTTCCCAAATAAAAAACAATGTTTGTTTATATATTTATCTAGTTATATTTTCACTGAAGAAGGTGTTCCGAAAACGTTTGTAAACGTTCTGAAAATATAACTATCGTTCAAACCAGCCTTGTTTTATTGACCTATTAGTAGTAGAGATCTATCATATATGTAAGATAAGTATCAAAAGATCACGAAATATATATATATACATTTATATATAAAAGTTTCGAGACGGCGATTTATTGTCGTTAATATTCACTTTAGGAAATTATGTTCAATACAAAAGCTTTTTATGAAATTTCTATCTACATTTTAGAACATTTCAATTTTTTTTTTCTCTTACCGTTCTATAGAGAATTTTTTTCTCTTTACATTAGTATTTTTGTTTGTTTTTTTAAATTTATTTAATAACATTTTTGCAAGAAAACATTAACCGACATTTTTTTCTCCCTTTAAACTTAGTTATTAGTATGTTTTTAATGCAATTTAACCTTTCCACTGACAAGGGGAACGTCAAGGTTGTGAATAACGGATTTTAATGTGTCTCGAATATGTTATAGAGACACCTCCCACGAGTATCTTGCTACCAGCTTTTGTAGCCATTTGCGCTAGTTCTCGAGAAAATTGCGAAAGTTTTCCTAACGGACTTTATATACCGTTAATCTTAATAAGTTTGTAAAGAAGTGAATATAGTGCAGTGGTTAAGTTCCAGGCCTACTACGCTGGCGATCCGTGTTCAAATCCTGCTCTTGTAGCTTTTTTTCTCAATTTCATTGCATATGATATTAACAAATATATTTAATTTCATGCAAAATTGTTCAAAAATAATATTTTTCGCCATGGTAATTTTATACCAAAGGTTTTGATAAACTATATAAAGTCAGACCTATGATCGAGTTATTGAAAAATACGTTCCCAAAGGCATATGCCCCATCTCGAAATATTTACATCGACGAATCAATGATAGGTTTCGAAGGACGGTCAAGTATGAAATAGTATCTGCCCATGAAACCTATCAAAAGGGGCTTCAACGTTTGGGCTTGCTGTTGTGTAGAAAAGGGATACCTTTCGAACTTTGATTTTATACAGGAAAAAGTAATAACGGTGGCTTGCCGCTGAGTGAAAACTTAGTTATGGACTTGTCTCGCCCGTATATTATGAAAAATTATTGCCTATTTTTTGATAATTATTTCTCCAGTGTGCATCTTGTAGATCACTTATTGTTAGACAATGTATTTGCATGTGGAATAATTAGATGTAATAGAAAAGGCTATCCAACTATCCTCAAATCGAATCGCGAATTGAAGAAACACGAGTTAGACTTTGCTCAATCAGGTTATGTTGGTATTATGAAATGGAAAGACAGAGGTACAAAGCATGTTTCGGTAATATCAACAATTCATGACCCTAGTAATAATATGACAGTCCTAAGACGTGATAACAATTGCGATAGGTTGCCAGTATCTTGGCCAGAAGCAGTGGCTATGTATAATAGAAATATGGGCGGCGTTGATCTCTTTGATCAATACATGTCGTTTTACTCAATTCTACAAGAATCCCGTAGATGGTGGATAAAGATTTTTACTATCTTCTTGACGCGTGTGTTAACAGTTTCATTATTTATAACTGTACAATAAACAAAAATAGGTCAAAAGGGTTAAGTCATTTGAAATTCAGATCTCTTCTTGTAAGTGAACTAATAAGTGACTATATGAAAAGAAAGTGCGCAGGGTATACACCAAGTAAAGGTTGTGGCAGAAAACGAAGTTGTCCTGATGGGCGTCGAACTATACAAAATACAGTACGTCTTGTAAATGTAGGTGATCAGTGATCACCTACCAGAAAAAAGATCAACATACAAGCGGTGCGCTTACTGTAGCACAAAAAAAAAAACGAAAAAAGAAGTAATACTATATAGTTTGTAGAAAATGTAATGTGGCGTTATGTAAAGAGTGTTTCTCTCTATTTCATAAATCGACCTAAAGAATATTGTATTTCTATAAAACTTATAGTAAAAATTATTTTCCGTAGATATTTGTTTCTATTTCCATCGTTATTTAAAAGTGGGAAGATTCCATTCCCAGTGAATTTTATACGAAAATGAATGATGAATTTTATTGTTGTATATGGTAATCAGAAAGATCAGTGGGATAAGTATAAAAATCAACAAATAACAAAAATTAGAAAAAAGTAATTTTACATGATATTGCTAACGTCTCAGCACCAATAGATCAGAATTTAGAGTAAAAGAAACATCACCGGTATCTTGCAACTTAAAGGGTTTTTCGTGCTAAAAGCAGGGGGCAAAAACGAGTGCCTTTTTGTTAACGTGTAAATATTTTAGGCGAACGATGAATAAAGTATACATTTATATTATATTTTATTGTCCAAAAACAAATAACAATTGAAAACTTTACAAACATATCAAAAATTCAAAAAGTCCGAATATATTATAGTTAATTGATTAACATCAGTCTTGAAATTGATAACCATATTACTCTTGTTGATGTGTATCATTTCTAATAATAATCTTGTTTTATAGTTATTTTCTTTTTCTAAGATCTTCACATCATCATAATCAAAAGTATGGTTAAAATGCTTAGAATGAACTGCCAACGCACATGAACCGTTTTCCACCCTACAGTCGTTTTGTGTCGAGTTAATCTTTGTTTTAATAACTGTGATGTCCGTCCGATATATGTAGACTCACAATTACCACAAGGGATTGAATATATGACTTCTCTTTGGTTTAGTAGAGGTGTTACGTCTTTGGCTTTTGTAAGAGTACTCCCAATATTAACAGGATTGTATCTGGCTATTGTAATATTAGGAAACTGTTTATTACGTAATCTGTTAAATTTGATATGTGCGGAATCTTTTTATAAATTACCGATTTTTATTCAATGTAACTTCAGTAGGTCCATCAAAAAACGGACATGGATAATTCCAAGTTAAGTGGACCAGATTCCCACGATCAACCACCGTTCTAAACTTTTATTCAAAACAATAGAGTTCGAGCGTAAGTGATGTTTAAAAGCAGTCCACTCGATGTGGAATTATCTAAGTAGTAATAAAGAATACGACGTTGAATTGATAAAACATTGAATTTGTTTCGTTGTTATAATTAATTCTACACGGATCAGTTCCTTACAAAAGGAAATCAAATTGGGGGTGGTGCGAAGAAAATTTAACTTTTGAAAATACGAACTAAGTAAAAGAAATTTAACTCTGCAGAGGTCGCACATAGTTTAACAGGCTACATTTTCATAAAATTTATTCTATTTTAGAAACGATTGCGAATAGAGGTTCAGCGCTATTAATACCTTCTTGAAATAGTAATACGATCACACTTTGATAATGTTAGAATTCTAGAAGCGTAACAATATGCCATAACTAAATTTTTAGATTTTTCTGAACATTTACAAATATGAAAGGGATCATATACATACTGCAGAGTTAAACAAACGATGTAAAAGAAATGGTTATTTATAAATTTGATAATTAAAGCGAGGAAAACCTAGAGAGGTGATAAGAAAACCGCGCTTAGCACTAATCAATGTTCCGTCACCAAACATATATAGGGAGGTGCAAGGGATTTAATTATTATTATTATTTATAGGTGTGTTGATACACCCGTTTAGCTTACAGCATTGAATTATTGCCCATACAAATTGTCGATATTATCCTATACTACGTGCGCTTTGTAGTTAAAATATATCTGAACTATTAACTTATTTTTCTTTTTGGTTTCAATCTCCCTTAACTAGTTAACTGTCCACTGTCTAGTTAACTGAAGAGTAAACAGTAGTAAGGATATTGTAAACGTAGAGATAAAAACGTAAATTTGCTTTAGTGGGCTGTATTTGACATATGTATCTATTTTTTTTTTTAACATGAACCTCCTTAAACAACTTAACCTAACGTATAACTATCTGTCTTTCCCGCGTTGTGACACAGGAATAAAAAGGGAGTGACATACCAACGTCACAACCAAACAGATATGTTACAATCCCCATGAAATAAGTAGTAAATATGTATTGACGGAGACAAGTTAGGTAATTTCTACGGTCCCGTAAAAAAGCTTACAAACGGTTTTATTATGATAATATTTTTCATTAGAAATAGTATCGGTTAGAATGCTTAATAGTAGTGTTTTTATGCAGGTAAAATTTATCATAATTTATCATAGATATTACTGTATGATCCTCTTAAGGAATATCATAGCGACACATGAGTGTTACTCTATTCTTTTAAACAAATAACTTGTCTACCTAGTCGTAAACGATAGATTTATAACTATCATGTTGTCGGTGTGTTTTAACCTACTCTAACAAAGATAGCCGTAGAATAACAATTTATATACAGGCATCCCTCGAATAAAACGATTAATTGGTTGCGTGTTATTCGATATTAATGATTCATACAATTTTGGAGATAACGTTCTGTACCATCCGTCTAATTCGCATTCGCATTGTTATTCGAGAGTCGCATTTGTTATCCGTGCTATTTGCAACTTCGTGCAATTCAAATACCGCACTGTTCGAGGGATGCCTGTATATATAATCGTGACAAAATAATATATTACAAAAGTATCGCCTTAAGAGTTTTCTATTAGATAAGAAACAAAATTACATTCTATACATACGCAATGTTACGGACTGTGTGTATTATATCTTGCCTCCCCCAATAAAAAAACAGATATGTACATACATTAACATAACTATATACAAAATAAAAATTTGTTTGTTTTGGAATAACATGTTCCGCGATACAGAAACCGTTCGCCACCACCGCCCGCACATACAATATTTAACAACACTCTTCGCAGTCGCACTCTTCTGGCACAGTGTCCGCAATGCCACGATGTCCGGTACCAGGCTAAACCAGCACCACATTGCGCAGAAACCGTTCCAATCCTTCCGATGGTGTCGCGTAATGTTTCAAGATGTTCTGGCGGTACATCCACTCACTCGTTATCTAATTCGTTATTATTGGAATGCGATGTCTTCACTTTAGTTTTCAATTCCCTCCAACTTCCCTCGGCGTTGTGCGTGTGTATCCGAAACTGTCTAATGTTCGCGTGCGGAGGAGGCCCACTATTTGTATCCAAAAAGTCTTCACTGTAATGCCCATCCGGAACCCAAAACGGATCTTCCGTGCGTGGAGGTTGTACGAAGTTGTAACGATTCACAATTACTAAATGTGCACTAAAGATGTTTACACAGTGTGCATACCCGCGCCAGCCGTCAGTACACAAACACGACTCTGCCACGAATTGTTGTAAAATCTCTTCTAATGTCTCCGCCGTCCGATCTGCCACGAGTACCCTGAAAACGATTTGGTAGTACGACTTAGACCCCCGAACACCCAAATCAATTTCTTCTCCGCCCTAGTAAGCTTTCCCCGATATTTTCTCGTGAACAGGTGGTTTTTGTCCACTTCGACCACGTCTCGCGCACCCTCAACTTTCGCAAAACCTTGCAACCACGACACCCTCCTCGCGCCCACCCACAGTACCGGTACCATGCCACCACCGTAGGCGAACTAGCACCACTCCGCGACTGTTTCCATGACAGGTTTATTCTGGGCGAAACAGAAGATGATGGGAAGCATTTTGTCCGCAAAGCTGTCTAACATGCATTGTTCTAAAAAAGTATTCTTCACCGCACTGAATCGATGCTCTCCGGCCGGATTGCGACAGCGATAAATATATCCCAGTTTTCTCCGCGTGCACTGCCCGCGAAAAAGCACATACCCGCAAATACGATACCGACGATTATCGTTCTCTTCGTTCTGCGGCAACACCCAGAAGTGTTCCAATGCCTCAATCGACTTCCGGAACCTTTTTCGGCGGTTGTACACCACATACATGCCGCTCCAAAGTAGCAAGGGACGCACCTACTGTTAGTACACTACCGTCTATAAGTTTGGAAGCAAGGTGAAACTCCTTTAAAATAATACAACTGTTAGGCATATGGTGAAAACGTTAATCCCTATTATAAATTATTCTATGCAAATATAAAATTGTCACACATAATCCGCAAATTCCAAACACTTAGGTACAAATTTCACCCTAATACATTTTATTCCTCTTTTCCAAGAATACGACTATTGTTAGACAGAGATGGGGTAGGACACCTGAAGTAATAATGCTCGATCAAACGGTTTAGTGCTACTTCAGTAATCGTTTAGTGCATGTGGTAAAGATATTAATCCTTAGTGTGTTATCGCTTTCCTGTGCGGAATATTTTTTGAATTCAGTGCGCAATTATAACATTTCGGTAAAGTACTAAGCGTAACAATGCCAAAACGCAATTCCCTATCCTGACAATGAGCGAAAAACGTGACCAACAATACGGGAGGTATACATCACTCTATCCTTTTCTTACGGGTAACTTATGTTTACTGGGCGTTCGCCACCAAAAGAAGTTGGTGGTTTAAATTTGAACAAAGTAATCAATTATTAATGAATGTGTTAATATTTACATCACAAACTGAGTGCAATTGCATATGGAATTGATTATACATGTTTGTTATTAAATTTGTATTGTATTACGGAAAGTGGTTCATTATAATAAATGTATGATAAAATGATAAAAATAATATTATGTTAATATTATGTTATTTTGATGTAGACTATAATCGATTCATACATCTGCAGCCTCTTTAATTGAATCAAAGTGGAATTTAAATTCTTTGTGGGTTTCTTAAATTAAATAAATATTCTTGTATCGATTTTGAGAGGTAATTTTTACAAATATTTGTTTGTTGTACTTGACTCACAATATTATACTTATGTAATTATGGACCAGTGTTCTTAGAAGGAAAGGAAAAGAAAAAGATGTAAATCAAAATGTAATATTTGCTCATCTTTATATAATTACAAAATCATGATATACTTATGAAGTGTTATATGTTGTTCTGCAGTATTTCCGGAGCTTCCACATGAAAGCAAATCCATTTCGGTTTCAGTTGGTTTTTCTAGTTTTCATTTTGTAAATTAAACAAACACAACTTTTGTCAGGCACACTAATTCACAGACGCCGGTTAACGTTAATCACTGTGTTAATTGATAATAATTTTGATACTTTAATCATGCGTGATCTGACTCACATTTGACTTGACTATGCAAGACAGAACGCACAAATCAGCACAAATACAAATACTGCAAATTTTCATAATAGCTGTCATTGTTGGGCCAATAAGTTCACACATGTGGCGCATGCGCATTTTAGTGAAATCACCCATTAACCCTTAAATGTTCAAGGAAACCAATTTTGACAAAAAAATACATGATACCTAAAAATGCAGGAGGAAATAAATGACAATGAGTAAACAGATTTTTAAGAAAAATATTTTTTGGGCTATAAAAACTGGTTGTTTCTTATTGTTAGAAGATACACTGAGCGTTCTGCGTAGTATACTTTCTGAAGAAAGGTAGTCACATAAAACTACTAAAAAAGAAAAGACATACCAGGTGTATGCATAAGTCTTTTCCGGTTTTACTAAGAGATTTGCACCACCGAACAATACGCCACATATAAATTCGGCACCACGTCAGTTTATTTGTATGACAATAACCTACAAAAACACATACAAGTTGATTCTGCTAATTGATAGCATCTCTGTTGTATAGTTAAGTGATCATGTCGACGTTTGTGCCTGAAAAAGAACATTTGCGGCACGCTTTGCTTTTTCTATTTCATCAAAAGAAAAAGGCAGTGGAAAGTCATCGTTTGCTGGTAGAAACTTATGGTGAACACCCTCCGTCGATTAGGACATGTGAGACATGGTTTCGACAATTTAAAAGTGGTGATTTTAATGTAAAAGACGGTGCGCGCTCTGGTAGACCACAAAAGTGCGAAGACGAGCAATTGTAGGCGTTACTGGACGATGACCCTACTCAAACTCAACAGCAATTAGCAGAAGCGTTAAATGTGACACAAGAAACCAACACACGATTAATATAACTCACGCATTGATCGAAAAACGACCGGAATGGCCCAGAAGACATGGCAATGTGATTTTGTTACACGACAATGCGCCGTCTCACACAGCAAAACTAGTGAAAGACACTTTGAAATCGCTTGGATGGGACATCCTTTCGCATCCGCCGTACTCCACTCCCCTGACTTGGGGCCATCAGACTATCACCTCTTGGCATCAATGGAGCACGCGCTCGCAGAGCAGCACTTCAGCGATTTCGAGGAAGTTGGAAAGTGGCTTGACGAAAGGTTTGCCGCAAAACACAAACAATTTTTCTGGCAAGGTATTCATAATTTACCTGAAAGATGGGCTAAGTGTGTAGAAGCCGAAGGCCAATGAAATATTGGCCTTCGGCTTCTACTATAAATAATAAAATAAACTCAAAATTTATTTCCTTTGAAATTTATGTGTTTATTTTACCACAAAAACCGGAAAAAACTTATGCATACTGGAAATTTTGTGAGTGTTTTATTAAATTTGATTTGCTAATTTTATTCAGTTTGATATAAAATAAAGTTCTTACGTTAAATGAATACAATATAGCGAGAAATAATATACAAAAACATAAATATTGCCATAATAAAAAATTTAAAAATATAAATTCACAAAAACTTGTACATAAAAATATCCAATAGTTATGATAACGATGGAAACATTTTTTCCGCCGTTAAACATAAATTTACCTTACATTTTGAGCAATACATCATTGTTTATCCAACGCTGCTTGCAAGGGGAACGTCAAGGTTATGAATAACGGATTTTGATGTGTCTCGAATATGTTATAGAGGCACCTCCTACGAGTATCTTGCAACCAGCTTTTGTAGCCATTTGCGCTAGTTCTCGAGAAAATTGCGAAAGTTTTCCTAACGGACTTTACATACCGTTAATCTTAATAAGTTTGTATAGAAGTAAGTATAGTGCAGTTGTTAAGTTCCAGACCTACTACGCTGGCGATCCGTGTTCAAATCCTGGTCCTGTAGTTTCTTTTTCTCGATCTCATTGCATATGATATTAACAAATATATTTAAGTTCATTTAAAATTGTTCAAAAATAATATTTTTCGCCATGGTAATTTTATTAATAAACTTAACCCCTGCACTATACTCACTTCTTTACAAACTTATTAAGATTAACGGTATATAAAGTCCGTTAGGAAAACTTTCACAATTTTCTCGAGAACTAGGGCGAATGACTACAAAAGCTGGTAGCAAGATACTCATGGCAGGTGCCTCTATAACATATTCGAGACATATCAAAATCCGTTATTCACAATCTTGACGTTGCCCTTGCTAGTAGTTTACATCTTCCTTTTTTTATCATAGTCCAGTGATCTATCATATCTAATCTGGAGTCCTTGGGCGGTGCTGATCGAGCATTTGTGTTTACAACGTTTTTCTTCAATTTGTTTTTCAAGAGGCGTAAGTAAGAGACCAAAGCGTCAGCTACTTTCAACTTAAAATCAATTAGCCTCGTGCTCTGGATTTTGCGATCATTGTTTATTCTCCTATATAGTATCCAGGCATTTACACAAGTCATATCAAGAAAATGGTAAAATACTCAATTAGTCCACTTTCCACTTCTCATAATAATTTTGTGCCGGCCCATTGAACTATCTACCAAATCAACTCGCAATAATCTTTTATGATTTGTGGGGATGGAATATGTTTGATGGTTCTTTTTTTTTGTCAAATCGTTTTATTGTAACATGTTGCTCTTCTGCATTTTTCTTCTTCAAAGTACAAAATATGAATGAAGCGAAACAATAACAATACAAATAAAAACGAATTTCAAATTTGTAGAGGAATGCTTAGTGTATCTTTAAAGATACAACCGTTTAATGTGACGCCGTAGGAAAGTCTCGAATAGAAAAATTTTCGGGTAGTTTCTAATTGCTGGTAAAGATATCTTTGCAATACCTTATATCTTTTAAAATTCTCAATTACTACCTTGAAATGATATCTTACGTGGTTAAAAAACTAATATTTTTTAATGGATTTTTTATGTTTGGTAGTCAATTAAACAAACAATTTGAAAGCAAATTCATGAAAATGTATTTTATATAAACGCTTTATATATTCTAAGTGCGTCTAAGTCGTTTTTATTTTATTTTTACTTAAAATAAACCCGTAAGAATTTTTTTATCAGTTGTATATTTAAAGATATAGTGTGCATTTAAGAGTTAAAGTGAGATGGTTAGATATTCCGCTCTCATATTGTTGCTCCCGATTTTATCCTTAAGTATAGGTATAATAAATATATGTGCATTATACATTGGCCCGAAGAAATGAGACAGGGCAACATCTTGATAGAAGACAAAATGACGCCGGCTGACTTCTGGAGCTGAAGATAGATTTGTAGTAACGACATCGCAATGATATCGACGTCTAACCGGATATCGCATCGCGCGTTAGTACACAACGATGAACTAATGTTTCTGTTACCACCGCCAAGAGGCGATTATTAGTAGCAGGTTTAAGGGGATGCGTGGGTCGCAAAAAACGGTTTTTAAACATGTGCATAATGTACTAAGAATTTAGATAGTAATTATAACAAATTGTATTTACAAGATTTTCGAAATTTTTTACATAAATTGAAGGTATTTACCTAATGTATGGTGTGGAATTTCTTCTTCGAAGAATTTCTTACTATATATCTCTTCTTAAATTCTTTCTTCGGTGAGGTGAAGCTGTGTTTGTTTAGTATGTACTTCTTTTAAAACCTTTTGGTTTTAAATATAATTGAAATTTCTATTTTGATTTAATTTTAACTTAGTATAATCGTATTTCGTTGATTTTGCGTGTTGTTTTCATTCCGATCGTCAACCAAACATTCATTCATTTTCTCCAAAATCAGAACGCTGCCCCCATCCAAAGGTTACTACATTTTGTCTGTTGTCTAGGTTATCAGATGTTTACTATCTTTCCATAGATAGCGCAATTCATCACAGAGGTCTAGATTGTGGCTGCACCTGTCCTCGAGACGGACACTCACTCGGAAATGCAATTCTTCTTTTAATTAGGACTTCTTGTAACGTGAATGTATTGAATGTATGTGTTTAAAATGTTTATATTGCTATCTTTTAATCGATGCTTTCTATAATGACTGATATTTTTATTTCTAGTTACATATTTTTCTCCCATTAACCGTCATTGGCTGGACTTAAAAGAAGCTAACACCCCCAGGGTAACTAAGTCTTTAGGTAGCGGGCGTGGTATCAAAAAAGGATAAATAGAGCCTACAATTAAACCGAATGTCATTTGGCTAGACAGAAACAACCTAAGAACAACCAACAGCTATGGGAATATTTACAGACCGCATGGCAACAAATTGACGCGAACTATCTTAAAAAATTTGCTTCGAAGAATGCGTAAAATTTGTGCAGCGGTTATAAAAGCTAAATAAGGTCGTATAGACGGAAATAAACTTACCAGCTAAATAATGTATAAATATTATTGTTTGAATAAATTTATTTTGATTTGGCGATCACAATAAACTTTTACTGTATCAGTGACATTTTGTAAAATCTGTTACTGCTTCCAAACTTTTGAACGGTAGTGTATATATTGGGGTTGCATTTTGAAAATGTAGCCTAACCTGACTGACAAGGGAACACAGGGAAGTGTCCCTCACCAATTTAAATGAAACTTGGTGGGTTTGTAGACTGATGCAGTGTAAGAACAACGGTAACTTTCATAGATGCTAAATCGCCCGTTTTCGGGGGTGAGGCGGCCTACAGCCAATGCTACCTTTCACTATTTGCTTTAATATTTCCAAAACTATAACACATATCAAAAGGAAGTTAAGACAAATACTATATAACTGTTTTATGTGTACTAAAAGATAGCGACAATAGTTTGCCTATCATAGTTCTTGTTTTTCAGAAACAACCCCCGCCACCGTATTGTTTTAAATTTTAAAATTTTTATTTGCAGCAAAAATACACAAAATTATGCAAAATTCACCCATATATATTAAACATGCTATAAAATAACTCTATTTTTTAAAACAACAATAACATACGAATTGACTAGGTATACCTACGTATGTAGGTATATAAATGTAAATAATATTACTTATTGTTATTGACGTGAACAAATAGTAGAGATACTTATCTAAAGTATCTGTCTAAATATGTTTATTACTTTTTAGATCATTCACTTCATGTACTGATTTTCACGTGCAGATTACATGATTTCTATAGTATTTAAATTTTATCTAGATTAATGTAAGTACAGTGAGGACTCGCTAATCCGAACCCTCAGAAATTCGAACTCCCTTGTAATCCGAAGAAAATTGAAATATTGCCCTTTAACACTGGGTATCTTGTAATCCGAATCGCTTAGGGGTCTGGTAATCCGAATCGCAACCATACAATCGGTCACAGTCGGTGTCGTGTATCCGTTGGTTTATTCTTGCCGAAGCTACATACGTCGGGGAATCACCGGAATAGTTTAACCTATGTATTATGATTTAATTGCACCCCGTTACTTCGGCCAATGGATCAAAATGCCATACGGCTAACAAAACTTTATTATCGAAATGGTCCTTTGTGTTGAACTTAAGTAAATTTTAAATGATAGCGCCAAATGTACCATTCTGAACATAATCGCAATGTGGAATATATAAGGTATGCACCTGTGGTTTTGTCAGTAATTGTAGTTGTATCGTAGTCATTTCGTAGTCGATTATGTAATGAGTATGTATGTGGTAGAATGTAAAGTGTACTTCAATTAAATATTTAAACTATTAGAAACAAGTGTTATATTACTTCTTACGTCTATTTTCAAGAGGTTGTGGAGTCCACAACCTCCACAATGTGGACCCAGAACGTGTATAACTGGAAATAATAGGAGGAATTTCTATCACCATATAATCCAAAAATGGCTGCAGCTACAAGCACGATACAATTTATGAATGTGAAACAATTTGATGGTACTGGCTTCTCTAATTGGGAGTTTAGAATGAAACTGGTACTGGAACAGAGCGAGGTATTGGAAGTTCTGAAACGTCAAATTTGTGAAGGTGATAGCGACAAACGCGATGCATTCCTGAAAAAGGATATCAAGGCAAGAAGTATTATTGCTCAAAGCCTGGCAGATAATGTGTTAGACATTATAAAAGGAAAGAAAACGGCCAGAGAAATGTATGAAACTCTTTGTAATACATATATACGAAAAGGTTTGGCAGTACAAGTGGAACTTCAAAGAAAATTAAGAAACATGAAATTTGTTAAAGGATCGCTGAGTGAATTTATTAGTCATTTTGAAAAAACTGTTGCAGAGCTTCGATGCAGTGGTGGCACACTATCAGATCAAGAAGTTGTAGCACAAGTATTGGTTGCTATGCCAGTAACTTTTTAGGCAATCACAACTACTGTAGATATGATGTATACCAAATGTCCAGATGATATTACTTTTGAATTCGTAAAAAATAAGTTATTACAGGAACAAACTAGACAAGACAACCGAAACATATCAAGAACCGGGATAAATTCAACAGTGGCATTTACAAGCAATAGAAAGCATGGTTCATATCAACAGAGAGGCTATTATAGAAAACAACGTGGAACAAGTGAATTTAAATTTAAATGCTACAAGTGTGGAAAACCCGGACATAAAAGGAATAATTGTCCAGAAAATAGAAATAGTAATATAGCACAGAATGAAGAAGAAATATCATTTGTTGGTGAAATAAAAAGTTTGAACAGTACTATTCCTGATGTAGATGTTGGTAACGTAAATCATGACATATTGTCATTTATAGTTGACAGTGGGGCAACAAATCACATGGTGAACTACGACGTTGGACAGTTTTTAATGGAGAAACATAAAGTTAAGTGTGATATAGTTGTAGCGAAGAAGGGTGTTACTGTAAGAGCAGAAGAGGCTGGAAATTTATATGTACAAACCATTATTGGCAAAGATATAAAATTGACAAATGTACTGCAGTGCAACGAATTAGAACATAACCTTTTATCAGTCAAAGCAATTGAGAAAGAAGGTAACCAAATCATATTTCAACATAAATGTGTGAAAATTTTAGATAAAAATAGTAAACTAATATTAGAAGGCTATTTACAAGGAAATTTATATTATGTATCCTTTTATATCAGAAATCAATGTGCAAATATTGTTTGTGATAAAGAATTACTTCATCGTAGGATGAGGCATTCCTCAGTACATCCACCAAAAGGTATATGTGAACTTTGTACTAAAGGTAAACAGACATGCAATCAATTTAAACCTATTCCTATAGAAAAGAAAGCAAAGAGAATTCTTGAAATAATTTCATCCGATGTAGCAGGTCCATTCACTCCATTAACATATGACGAAATGAAATATTATGTTACTTTCACTAATCATTACTCACATTTCAGCTACACATATTTAATGCAAGGAAAAAATGAGATATTGGATAAATTCAAAGAATACGAAGCCAAGGTAACAGCAAAATTTCAGTCTAAACTTGCTATCTTCCCTTGTGACAATGGTGGCGAATATAGTAGCAGAGAATTCAAAACATTTTGCAAGGAAAAGGATATACAAATTCATTACACAATACCAAGGAATCCTGAACAAAATGGAGTAAGTGAAAGACTGAATAGAAGTATTTTAAACATGGCAAGATGCTTGCTAATTGATAGTAAGTTATCAAAATTGTTTTGGGGTGAAGCTGTAAGAACTGCGACATATTTGATAAATAGATTGTCAACAAAAGTACTAAAAGATAAAATGCCTGCTGAAATGTGGAATCAATCTAATCTGAGTCTTGAAAATATACGTATATTTGGTTGTACAGTGTTTGCACATGTTCCTAAAGAGGACAGAGGAAAATTGGATGAGCGAAGTAAAAGTATGATCATGGTAGATTATACGCCCAACGGTTATCGTTTGTGGGATCCTGTTGAACAAAAATTGGTGACTGCAAGGAATGTTATCTTCAATGAAAATGTTCCTTATGTTATTAACGCAAATAAGGATACAGGAATAATAATAGAAAACCATATACCAGTAATCAACAAAAGGCAAAATATTCTGAAAGATGAACATGAAGAAGGAAATCAAATTGAAGAAATTCAGGTGAATATAAATATCAGGAAAAGTGGCAGAGAAAGAAGACCACCAATTAAATTTCAAGATTATGATGTACAATTTATGGCTGCTTTAACAACAGGATGTTTACCAAATGGAAACCCTACTACCTATGAAGAAGCAATTCAAAGCGAAGGCTGGAAAAGTGCTATTCACGAAGAATTAACAAATTTAATAGACAATGACACGTGGGAAATGGTAGTTCGTCCAGTAAATACACCCATAATTGATTCAAGATGGGTATTTACTGTGAAAGAAAATCAAGGTGAGTGTATAAAGAAGGCAAGACTAGTGGCAAGGGGTTTTCAGCAGAAGTTATCAGGAGATGATGAAGACATTTATGTGTATTATTAACTGTAGCTGTTGAAATGGATTGTCAACTCCACCAGTTAGATGTAAAATCAGCTTTTCTGAATGGCGAGTTGAAGGAAGTAGTATATATGTATCCACCTCAAGGTCTTGAACAATATTCTTCAGATATAGTATGTAAACTGAAAAGGGCATTATATGGTCTTAGGCAAAGTCCAAAATGTTGGTACGATCGTTTACACACATTTCTATGTAAAACTAATTTTATTCGTTAAAAATCTGATCCATGTTTATATGTTAGAAACAGTACTTATTACTTATATGTTAATCTGGGTAGATGATATAATTTTAGTCTCTAAGGATGTAGATGATGTTAGTATTGTTGAGGAACAATTATCTTTAGAATTTAAGATGAAAGATCTCTCAAATACCACAAAAATCATTTTTTTGGGTTTAGAAATTGAACAGCGAGAAGATGTTTTAGTATTAAGTCAGAAAAGTTTGATATGCAAAGTTTTAGATTATTTTGGTATGAATGATTGTTATACTACATCGCTGCCAATGCAACCAAAATTAAGTTTAAACAGGGAAAATGGAGTGACTCCAGATCTTCCTTATAAGCAACTTATAGGTAGCCTAATGTATATTATGTTAGGTACACGTCCAGATTTGTGTTTCAGTGTAACCTACTTCAGTCAATTTCAAAATTGTTTCAGTAGTATACATTGGAAACATTTAAAAATGTTTTGAAATATTTAAAACGCACAAAGAATTACGGTTTAAAATATGTAAAAGGTAGTTTAGAATTAACTATTAGTGCTTATATTGATGCAGATTTTGCAAATAATATTGATGACAGGAAAAGTATTACAGGGTTTATATTGAAATTAAATAACAATATTGTGTTCTGGAAATCGAAAAACAAAATGTAGTTGCTTTATCCAGTGCTGAAGCAGAGTATGTAGCTTTAGCTGATTGTGCTCAGGAATGTTTATTTCTGAAACAACTTTTAGTCTATACTTCTCTTTCATTTATGCATGTAATAATGATATATGA
Source organism: Chrysina gloriosa (assembly GCA_038088585.1). Lineage (NCBI taxonomy): Eukaryota > Metazoa > Arthropoda > Insecta > Coleoptera > Scarabaeidae > Chrysina > Chrysina gloriosa. Next base: position 39,204,071 of record CM076091.1, on the reverse strand, counting down.
GGATAATCAATCTTGTATCAAAATGGCAAAGACATTAGAAACAAAACGTTCTAAACATATCGATACTAAGCACCATTTTATAAGAGACCATGTAAATAAAGGAAATATTAAACTTTTATATGTACCTACAGATAGACAGTATGCAGATATTATGACAAAAGCGTTGACAAAACAGAAGTTCTTGAATTTTGTTAATAAATTGAGAATGATAGATGTTTCATTTCCAATGCTAGATGTTGGTTTGTAAGAGACTATGTTAGAATGGTAAGTTTGTGGGGGTGTGTTGAACTTAAGTAAATTTTAAATGATAGCGCCAAATGTACCATTCTGAACCTAGTCTATTTTCAAGATTTTGGTCCATATTCTGGCTGACGAGGACGACATTTCAAACACGCTTAAAAATATTAATTTGAAGGATGCAATCTTCCTCCTCTCTCGTTCTTAGGAGAACGTGTCAACTGATGCAATAAATAACTGCTGGAAAAAGATATTTTCTTATTCGCATGTTAATGCTTCCGCGGTAACATCGTCTGAAGATGCCTCAGATGATGATCGTCAGCAAGAACTTACTGAAATCAGAAATATGTTGCAACAAATTTCGTGTGATAATCATCGGCACTACCAAACTGAACTTAATGAATGGATTGATGGAGATGACGACCTTTTACCTTTACATAGCGATGATAGTTTCAAATGAAGAAACAGTTATAGATAAACCAAAAATGAAACATGAACAAGCAATCAGCAGTTTTAACACTTGTATAAAATGGATTAAAGAATGGAACCGAATTAGAAACACCGCACACACTTAGGCTGATGCGAGAACGAGCAATGGAAGCTAAGCAATTGAAATGTCGACAAACAAAAATTACAAACTTTTTAACTAAATTATTTAATATGTTTTACAATCTGTTTTCTTGTTAGTGATGTTTTAAGATGTTATGATATTGAATTACAACTTATGCATTATGTAGTAACGTTTTTTTTTTTTTCTTGAAAATCTATTTATGTATTTATTTTTTATTCTGACAGATGCAATAAATGTTTAACAGTCTAAAACGCAATTTTTAAATTATTTTGATGATGACTCAGTAATCCGAATTTTCCGGTAGTCCGAATCGTCCAGGTTTTAATTAATTCGGATTAGCGAGTTCCCACTGTATTAGGATATCTTGTATACCATAAATACTTTTCCATACGCATATATAGAAAGCAAGGCAAGTTACAATTAATACTTGCAGCTTTCAATTTATTGACGACGAGTACGTTTTGCAATTTAACTGTCGAAAAGTGTTTCTTGAATTGAATCTATTTAAGTATGCGTGGTATAAAAGTGGCTACATCGAAGGTCGGCCACCGAAGTTTGACAATCCTGTACGATTCTGCTTCCCGAAGGATTTACAAAGTACACCACCATGCAGTATTTGTGGCAAACCTGCATTTCTTCGTTGGACGTAGTGTAAGTAATTTCTTTGTTTTCAACATTTCTACACAGATTACCATTATTGCAATAACTATGCAGAGTATCCTGTTATTTATTTTTGCCTTTCTTCGGATTATCTGAGGGGGAACCGAAATCCAGGTCCCAACCTATTCGGATAATCGAGATTATACACGTAAAACTTATAAATATTATTATTGTCATTAAAATTGTTATTAGGTACCAATTTGATTTTTAATTTTCATTGGTTAGTAAGAAACACTTGTCGACAGGCAAATTGCGAAACGTACTCGTCGTCAATAAACTGAAAGCTGCAAGTATTAACTTGCCTAGTTAGATAGATACTTACTTACGATTTGTTCACATCAATAACAATAAGTAATATTATTTACATACATGTATACCTACATACATATCTACATACGTAGGTATACCTAGTTGAGTTATTTTATAGCATGTTTAATATATATGGGTGAATTTTGCATAACTTTGTGTATTTTTCCAGCAAATAAAAATTTTTAAATTTTAAAAATATACGTAGGGCGGGGGCTGTTTCTGAAAAACAAGAACTATGATAGGCAAACTATTGTCGCTATCTTTTAGTACTCATAAAATAGTTATATATTTGTCTTAACTTTTTTTTTGATATGTCTTATAGTTTGGGAGATATTAAAACATTGTTCTTAAGGCTGGTTTACATTTGTATAGTAGGTGAGACAGTTACTTGTACAATTAGGTAGCTTACCTAGTGTACTTCCTAGACAGCAGACAAGTAAGTGTCTACACCCCGAATGTGTTTTTTGACTTGCCAGTACCAGTTGTTCCATCATAGAAAGACGACGAATCCTTTCCGTCGGCGTATTTGTTCTTGTTCCAATAGAATCCAGCAACATATTCGACTTAAAAAAGTTTTTGCGTATTTCCGAATGTTTGATTAAAGAAATTAATAGTGTGATTGAGGAGGAACATTATCGTTTGAAAAGGTTGTGGGTCAGAAAATGGATTGATAGAAGGAATACTAGAGGAGCATCGGCACTTCTTTTGGGAGAACTCTCTACAGAAGATCTCAAAGAATATCGTTTGTCCCTGCGTTTGACACCTGAACAATGTGACATTTTACTCAAAAAGTTTCTCCAGCAATCCAAAGGTCTGGTACAATTTTGGGAAATGCTATACCAGCTGGAATCAAGCTTGAAATTACGCTCAACTTTGTAGCAACAGGAAATAGCTACAGGACTCTTCAGTATCTGTTTCGTGTTTTAAAATATAAATAGCCACAGAAAATAAAACGCGACACAGATATTCACTGTCTGACTAGCTGTACTATACTTTCCGCAAAGGGTTTTCACCGGGCTAGTTTGGAGATTAGTCGACAGAGCAGTCGGGAATGTGGTAGTTGGGAAAGGTTAGTGGGTAAGTGAATAGCCCGGCAGGCTTTCCTGTCCTGGCTGCTGGTACAAGTACTTGTACTAGTATTTGCCTATCTGGTTTACATTGGGTTAGTAGCTGTCTTAGAAGCTAATGGTACAAGTAACTAACCCATTTACTATACCAATGTAAACCAGCCTTTACACTGCATCAGTCTACGAATCCACCAAATTTCATTTAAATCGGTGAGGGACACTTCCCTGTGTTCCCTTGTGGGATGTCAAAAGCGACTAACGATCGTAACGGTTTCTTAAGATAACGAAGAAACAAATATTGGCGATAGATGGAGAGCCACCAAACATTCTTTTAATAAATTCAAAAAAAGGAGTTATTTTGAGTGACATAAATTATACGTTCACGTATTGTGTACTTATTTGCCATATTTATATATTTATTTTAATTTATACGGTTCAAGTGTTACTATTTTTTTATTCTGCTTTTGTTTATTTTCCTAAACATTTCGCGCGTTTCGTTTGGCACGAGTTTTCTGGATGCATACTACCGATCGATAACAACCTGTAACAGTTTGTTCTTGCCGATTCTTAAGAATCTATTCTCTCATTTGAACCAATATAAAGATGTGGAAATACCGTTATCAATTTATTATTTATTATATCATTACTACCTTTTTGTTAGACTTTATATTAGAAGAAACGATTTTTATGTTACCGTCAACGAAATACGTCGTCAGGAATTACTCGTGTGGCCGGGAAATCACGAGCGTACGGGGAGAATCGTGATGAGAAGCAAGGACATGTACCTTATCGAAAGTTGTACTTGTCGTTTCTATACATTCAATAAATGCTTTAATATATGTTAAAGATCGGCACTTGCGGTTTTATTATCAACATTTATAACATAATTCGGCATATAAATATGCTTGCGTCTCAAGCTTCTATGGTCCACTTTTCAGCGACTCGGACTAGTTCAAAAATCATATGCCAATAACACTTAATTCGTTATGTGCTCGTTAAGATAGATTTACAATCATGCATTACTATACCAGAGGGCACGAACAAACCTGTTGATGCGTTTGTCACGTTGACATGCAGATATGTAGATTACAATCAAGTCGAATAAAAGTTTTAATGCATTTAGGATTTTTTGGTTACCTTTATATATAATTACCAGTTTTAAAGAAATAATAAGAGCAAATATGTAAACAATTAAAGCGTAGGTGACGCGAGGCTTTTTAAAGAATACCTTATTATTCGTTTGGTCCGGCAACATTAAGACTCGAAAGACGTAAACACTGACTCAGGTGGGCAGACCGTGACATATTTAGAGATTAAATAAATATTAATCTACGCTCAGAAAAGCTCCGGCTGTTGCTACTAAGATTTGTTAAAAGAGTGGATGACGTGTTATCATACTTTTTATTAGAGACCGGATTATATGTTCGAGATTTGACTCTAAACTTCTCTGTAAAACTTACACCCCGTTGTCAGGTATCCTTGTATTCTGAAAAGTTAATACAGTCGAGCTACTCTGAACTAAATGGGGGTTGCCATTAATAGTAAGTTCGGTGGCGTTATATGTTCAAAACAAGTGAACATCGAATTTAGCAAACTTCCGTCCGACTTAAAAAATAGAAACATTACCTATTTCACAATATTTAATACGTGTTGATCGTTTTGATATTTTCTGCCAGTATTCCTGTATATACATGTATGTGTATTTGCAAATGACTATTTCTCTGGTACTGTTAACAGTTACACCTCCTGCCACAAAAAAGTAATTGTTCAAGGGAGATCCAAGGTTACGTTAAATATTTTCAAACACATTCATATTTTAGATATGTATATGTATTGTTGCTAAATAACAAGCACATCTTTTTCATTTACATATAAATAGTCATATGAAATTATTTGAGACGCAGATTTTCTAATGATCGGTCTCAACTATAAATAGATATGACCTTTCGTGGCGCTTGGTCTATGTTTACATGTTTACACAATTTATACTGGTTGGGTTTAATGTAACCTCTGCCATTGCTTTTTCTTTATGTAGGAGAACGTATAGGGTAGAATAAAGCTGTTGGCGAACCTCTCTTCGACATACTGTGCGGTCCACATTTCTTCTCGTTGTTCTTCTACGGGGCAATCACAAGAGACCTTTGAAGAAGGTTTCAAAAAAGGCAATGTTCCTTGTAACAGTCAGTCCTCTGCCTGATATAAGATAAGGTTGTGTGGAAGATGTCTCAACATTCATTGGTCTTACAATTAGACTAGTTGGTATTGATTCTAGGGGTGGCGGTCGCAAAGATTTTAGAGTTTGTACTTGGCGGTAAAAGTCAGAATTCTCGCTCGAAATTCGACATACGCCTTCCACACCGCAAACTACACGACTTTTCTTAATATTTATTCTTCGTTTGTTGTTTTTTTCTTTTTCAAAAAGTGTTGAAAGCAAGAATTTAAGAGTTTGTACATGGGGATAAAAATCACTATTTTCGAATCTTATTTATTTCCTATTTTTCCTTCCAATTTAGAATTAAGTCTGAATTGTATTCTTACTTTTCTTGGACTGATTTTAATCATACTGATTAATACTGCCTAAAACGAAATGTGTTTATATTGCTCAGTATGCCGCTCGTATGTTTCATGACCACTAGAGATTTTGAAGAGCGCGTTGACAGTCGAAGGTGGTGAAAACCTTCAACATTTTTTATTAAATTTTGGCGTTTATTACTAATATGCAGATGTTTTATTTCGTGTTTTGTGAATTTTTATGTTATCATAGTTTATTTTGATTGTGGGTTTAGTATAATTACAACGTGAATTTGCACGTTATAGCGTAGCCCCAAGTGCACCCCCTACTGGGGCAACGGTGTCTCGTAGGGGGTGGAAACTATCTTCATTGGATTCTGCGGCCGATTTTACCTTCGAAAAGTTGTCTGACATTAATTGTTGGTGAATATTTCGGGATTTGCGGGTCCATGTACAATAGGTTACATCTTAATCTCAGGTGTAGGCTTCCGCGGTCGAAATCACAATGCATCTTACCATGTCAATTCTGCCACATTTCCATGTTGTAACTTCTAAATCAATGAAAGTTGACTTATTGTGATACTGTCCAAGGAATTATATTTATGTTAGTCTTTGTGATTCACACTGTAGAAGATATTGTTTGCTTCTTGTTTTGACAATTAAAATGGTATCCTAAACATGTAGTTATAGTAAAACTGTGTCATTTCACTTGCTTTTCTCTAGTATCAATGTATTTCATCGATTTTTTCCACATAGTTATTTTATTTGGAATTATGTTTTGCATTACATGACTAAATAAACAGTAAGTTTTGACACAATTCACAAGAAAAATAAAAAAGCTCAGGGCCCTTGGAAACCCTATCAGTTACTCTATAATTCAACATCACCAGTTAAAGGCTGTTTTTAATACTACATAGACATTATATAGGTACACATGCAATAGCAACTTATGGATGATACTAAGGAGAATCCAGATATGTATATTCCAACTGTTTTGACCATTTGGTTAAAAATAGATAAATAATAATAAAATAATAATTATAATTTTATATGCTGGGGCTTACTATGGTAATAGCTCCTACAGTTGTCAACTACAACGCTAATTTCCTAGAATCGATCAAATGTAATGTTGCTGTATAGCATTCTTAAACAACTCCCAAAATATTTAGTACTCATAAGGTTTTAATGTTTAATCAATATTTTGATCCATTGACTGCTTAGCAAATTTTCGTCAATATAAAAAATTGCTATTTTGTAGTAAAACTTACATCTTTGAACTGTAATCGTCCATTAAATAAAGACTCTTGTTCTCTTGAATTATCCATAGTTACAATCAGGTACACAGTATTTTAGTATTATTGGCGTTCTGTATATCACTGTTATATATATTACCTACAACAAAGTTACTAAAACATTGAAATTTAAAACCATAATAAATTAAGCCTAACCAATCAGCATTATCATAGGAAGTTTAAGTGTGGTAATAAATCACAGTAACTGCTACAATAAAGAACCTCTATGGATTCCGTATATCTTCTTATTTGTGATGGGTCCTCAAAACAATATTAACAAGACAGTCGACAATCATTAGGGAATAGTCGTAAATTTGGGCTATGATTCGGGCCATCAGCATAGTAGTTTCTAGTTTTCTCATCAACAAGATATGGCGCTGATGAATTTAATGTAGGGATTTTAAGAGGCAATGTTGGCCAAATTGATATACCATTGGTTTTTGTTGTCATCAGGTTGTTATAATCCACGGCCCATTCGATTCTCAGTAGTGAGTGTGTGAAATATTAATCATGTTAACGTATTTGAAAAACGCGAGCGCGTTTTAGAAATTCAGTATGCTGATTCATTATCAGTATCATCGGACCATACGCGACCATGGGCGAAATATTACGAAATTTTCAAGAAGCAACAGATGATCCTACTGCTTTGAAAATAATGTCGCTCGGAGCAACAAAGTGCTCACACTTATGATTGGTTCAGTCAGGTTTCCTTACCCATAACTTAGTATTAGCCTTAGTTCTAACATTAACCTTAGTCCCAAGAGAATTGACACCCATTCATACAATTAATCCTAGCATTGTGCTTGCGTTCTTCATTCTGTGGGAGCCATATTAGTAGCACGAAAACAAGTAAACAACCAAGTTTTTAGCAGATTTTAAGTAGTTAGCGTTAATTATTATTAAAATGGTGAAAACACCATCGCAATTGGGAATTTTGTATTCCTACGCGGCCTTATTGAGTGCTTCAGTTTTAGTATTGAACGACATAATGAGCAGGAGACGGTTTAAGGTTCGCCCATTAAATAAGAAAGGAAACATTCATGGACATTTTGCAAGCCTTGTGCACCGTGCTTAATTAGAAAACTTTCACTATTCGCAGACGCGCGTTTCGCGGTCATACCGCTCATCAGTGCGACTGTGTGAAGTAGTTTTCATTTCTATAGAAGCTCTATATAAGCCCGGGTGTTAGATGTTCGTACATATGAGAATTCAATTATGAAATTCGGCCATAATGTACTAATTACGCATTTCTATATGTAATTCTCTTATAAAGAAGACATCGCTGTTCATTAAGACTTTCTCGTTTTTAATTAAATAAAGGAGATTAGAGAAAAAAAAATTAAGAGAAAAGGAAAGAAAAATGAAATTATAGAAAAGAATAAAAAGAAAAGAATTTAAAAAAGGATTAAAAATAAAAATAAGAGAACAATTTAAAAAAAGAAAAGAATAAATTAAATTAAAAAAAAAAGAAAATAAGATCGAACAATCTCCTTTCAGTTTTTTTCGCGGAGAAAAGAACACAGTGGCGACTAATCTATTTGGAGCGGGTGACAACTTACATCCGAAGTCACCCGTGTCACAAGAAACGAACACTCCTGAAATGGTTGATTTGAACGCTTCTTTCGAAGCTTCCGCCACTGTTGTTGGCAAACGGAGGGGTCGTAAATCTAAAAACGGCCTGCTTCCCTTGAGGATGCACCTGAAGGTTCGAACGCGGGGAGCGAGACGTTCACCACTCGCCCTTCCGCGACTCCTATTGCGAAGAAAATCCGCAAATTCCAAGAGGATATGGATCGTATAGATGTCGTTCCTAGTGGCGTGGTTCGCGCTGGTCCTTCCGGAAATGCACCGGCCCAGCGGGCTCGTGATCAGCCGGGGCCCTTAATAAACGCCGCGACCACCAGCACCCGCGGATCACCCCCAGCTGAGATGAAAATTCCACCTGTAGTCATCAGAGACAGGACACGTTGGGTAGAGATATCCTCGTTGATCAAGCGAAGGGGATACAGCTTCACCAAGGCCCAGACGGTCCCCGAGGGTATTAGGGTATTTTCGTCGAGTGAAGACAACTTTCGAGGAATTACACATCTTCTCATAGAAAGTATCCCCTTTCACACCAGTTGTTGACTACTTAAATGATGTTAATATTCTGGTTTTTGAGTAGTCACCTAACATTCCGGACATTAATCTGATTGAGCACATATGGGATTATCTTAGAAAAAGGTCCGCAACTGTACGCCTTCCCCTATCAACCACCATCAATTAATAGAAGCCATAATTGAAGAATGGGAGAATATTCCTCAAGAAATTATTCGTAATTTAATCTGTAGCATGACAAGGCGTATATATGTAGTAATTAGGAGTACAGGAGGACATACTCAATATTGAGGTCACATTGAAGCTACTAATTTGGCTTTTTAAGGTTAATTTAGTTTGATTTCCGTTTCCATGTTTTGCGAGTCTTCGAGGTAAAAACAAATTTTTAAGTGGAAAATTAATCAAAATAAGACTATGTACGCTAGTTTGTTTTTAAAATATCTAATTTTACATTACATTTGTGATTCCATACGCTTAATTTAAGTATCATTTATGTAGTTGCAATTAAATAAAGTAGTACGTTAATTTTGTCCAGCAGTTTATGTATAGACTAAACCAAGTTATAATATATTATAGGCGGCTATATGTTTAAGTTGCAGTATACATGTAGATATAAGATAAACGCACAATTCCATATTACCATACAGAAAAAATAATGTGTATCGTACGTATATATCAAATTTTTCCACTGTGTTAGAATTTTCTATTGGATTAACGGCACTATTTTATTTGTTATACATCCTATTCCATTTATCTGGTCAATATATTTTTCTGTCCGCCAGCATCTATGAATTGTGAATAACCAACAAAGACTTAAATTTCGTAAATGGTTCAACGCAAAAATATCCTTTAAAGTCAAATCCTTAATATTATTGAAAAATATAAGAATTTAAAGGTAAACTGAAATCGATACATTAAAATTATTATTCTGTATTACGTTTTGAAGGACACTTAGAAGAGTATAATATTGCAAAGTCTTTCTAACAGAGTTAACAAACAAATAAAATACATAATTATCTCATTAGACTGGCTTATAATGTTTACCAGTCTCATATTGAGGCTCAGGCTGTTCGTGAACCCGCTGTATTTTGGAAGTTTGTTAATGGTAGGAAGGGATGCACACGTATTCCAGGGTCCATGGTGCATAATAATGACGATATTACTACGCCTCAAGGAATTGTGGACGCCTTCGCGGATATTTTCTCCTCTGCGTTCCGTCCTGTATCGACGCTCACTCCTAATACATACACCCTCTGTCCCAAAAGTAACCGCAATAGTTCGAAATAAAGCACGCTATGTATGTTATGTCCACAAAAATCATTGTATTTATTCGAAATATTCTCCATGTGCTACAATACATCGATTTGCACGGTCAACGAGTGCTTCAAACGACTTTTTCATGTCGATCTCTGGGATGGCCTTTAGGATGCCGGTCGTCGATCTTTGAATGGCGTCTACGGATGCATAACGAACTCCTTTCTGCTTCAAATGAAGACGAGGGAACAGGAAATAATCGCATGGGGACAGATCAGGCGAATACGGTGGGTGCTGTATCGAATATATTTCATTTTTCGCCAAAAAATCGGTGACAATCGTTGCTCGATGACACGGTGCGTTATCGTGCAGTAATCTCCAGCTGCCTGGCTCGCGATATTCGGGCCGAACACGACGAATGCGACCCAGCAAACGCCTCATAACATCGAGGTAATATGCACCATTAACCGTTGAGCCGTATGGAACGAACACCTTATGGATAATTCCCTTCGAATCGTAGAATGAAATCAGCATTGACTTGATTTTCGACTTCTCCATTCGTGATTTTTCGGATTTCCTTCTTCTGGTGACCTCCACTCTGCGCTTTGACGTTTGCTTTCTGGTTCGTATTGAAAGCACCACGTCTCGTCACCAGTCACAATCGTTTTCAAGAAGTTTTCATCTGCACGGGCTCGTGCAATAATGTCTTTGGAGTGTTCGATTCGAAGCGTTTTTGGTCGTCGGTCAATTTGTGCGGAACAAACTTCGAATTGACTTTCTTCAAACCAAGTCAAAATGCGCTGAATAGTTGTTTTAGGGATGCCAAGCTCCATTTCCATAAATCTCACTGACGATTTCTTTGAAATTTTCACAAATTCGCGCACTTTTTCCACATTTGCCTCGGCCAAAGTTGTCGAAGGACGACCGGCTCTTTCGTCATCGTTAACATCTTCTCTGCCTTTACGAAATCGTCGATGCCACTCGAACACTTGCCTCTTCGACAAACAATCGTCGCCATAAACAATTTGCAGCATTTCATACGTCTCGGTTGCAGTTTTTCCAAGTTTAAAACAAAACTTAATATTGACTCGTTGTTCGTGACTCATTTTCTGACCGTTTACGAAAAACACTCTCACAGGATGCGTGATGTATCAGCTGACTATGCACCAAATGTCATGAAAATTTGTCAGGTTGGTAAGGAAGAGTCCCACTACAATAATCAATCAACTATCAAGAGATGACGCCACTGGTTTCTGATTTATAGACGCATTGCGGTTACTTTTGGGACAGAGGGTGTATAACGATAGTTATCCTATTTCCTTATATCCCGTTACATCTGGCGATGTACTACAAAGTATTCACAAACTTAAACCGAATTTAACATCGGGCCATGACAGCCTTCCGGGTTTTTTCTTCAGGGATTGTGGCATTGTGTTTTCCGAACCGTTGGCAACTATTTTTAATTTGGCCATTGCATCGTTTACCTTTCCTGAGTTTTGGAAGGTTGGCAGCGTTATTCCCGTACACAAGAATGGTGATCGCTCGAATATCCATAACTATAGACCTATAAACATCCTGAGTAATTTTGCCAAAGTGTTTGAATCCTTGATTTATCACCAAACTGCAACACTCACTAAACACCTTCTATCCACTCATCAGCATGGCTTTGTTCACGGACGATCCATCACAACCAATTTATCTATTATAACACAATTTATTAGTAGAGCTATTGATGATCGACGGCAAGTTGATGATCGACGGCAAGTTGATGTGATTTATACAGATTTCACTAAAGCCTTTGATTCAATTGACCATTCATTACTTTTGTCTAAATTAGACACCTTTGGATTTTCCCCATCTTTGGTGAAACTTATATCCTCCTACTTGAGTCATCGTTCTTGTTATGTGTGTTTTAATGGCTTTCACTCGTTTCATTTTACTCCTACATCTGGTGTGCCTCAGGGTTCTAACCTAGGGCCTCTGCTATTTAATCTCTTCATTAATGATCTCTTAACCTTGTTGGACTGTGACGTTTTGGCTTATGCCTACGATTTAAAGATTTTTGTGGAGATTGGTAGTGATGCAGACTGTATCAAACTGCAGAACAATTTACAGTTGGTGTACGGATGGTGCAGTGATAATAAATTACTTTTAAATGTAAATAAATGTGCTGTGGTCACATATTCTAAGGCTTCCAACCCCATTATTTACAATTACCATGTTGACAGTCTAGACATTCCACGTAAAACACAAGTGAAAGACTTAGGAATCCTATTTGATAGTTCTTTACAATTCACTGACCACATTTACGCTATATGCTCTGCTGCCACGAAATCCTTGGGTTTTTTGATTCGCACCTGCTGGCAATTTAATAATCCGTCGACCTTGAAGGCTTTGTTCTGTGCCTTTGTTAGATCGAAACTAGAATTTTGTTCTGTTGTCTGGTATCCTTTTTATATATACCAACAGATGACACTTGAAAGGGTTCAAAAGCGCTTCCTCAAATACTTGAGTTACAGATGTGATGGCTATTATCCGCCTCGTGGCGTCGACTATAACTCTCTTCTTGATAGACATGGTTTTCAGTCATTGACGGCTCGAAGAGAGAAGGCCAGTCTAACTTTCCTGGTTAAACTAATTAACAACTATATCGACTCTCCACTCTCCAGCCCTGTTATCTCAAGTCAATTTCGCCGTGCCTACTCATAACACACGATCTTCAGATGCATTTTTTGTACCTAGAGGCAGAACAAATATTTGGAAAAAGACTCCATTGTGTAATATGATGAGCAATGGTAATAGACTCGATCTTGACCCGTTTGGATAATCTTATTGTTATTATTTTTGTTAATATATAGACATATATATATAGTTATTGTTTCTGTAAAGGACTAATATTTTTGCTTTGATTTCTGTGTCCTATATGTATGTAATATTTTTCACATTGTTAACTTTTTATGTTGAGAGCATATGTAATAATTTTTTTTTCTCTTTATTTTGAATTATCCTGTAAATTGGAATTTTTATTCTGTTGGATAATAAAGATTATTATTATTATTATTATTATTATTATTATTATTATTATTATTATTATTATTATTATTATTATTATTATTATTATTATTGTAAATCTAGTCATTAGACAGGAAGGAAAGATGCGTCAGAGAAAAATAAAACTACGATTAAATATTTAAACTGTTAATATAATTAACTTTCCCGATTTGTAAATTAAACTAAAAATAAATGCTAACTTAAACGCGTTAAAATAAAGAATACAATTAAAATTAATCCTAGAAGACAAATAATAACCAATCCAAATTGAAGTGAATAAATAGAGATAAAAAACACCAAAATAAAGACAGACCGATATGTATCATTATATTTATGTAACTAAAAAATCGATAATCCGCTATGGCCAACGGAAGAAACAGTGAATTCCAATAAATTTCGTAATAAAATACAAAATACTACGTTTGAAATTAAGAATGAACGACTTATAAATAATTCGCCATCTACCCCTCATTTCCCAGAAACAACTTACGTTAAATAACTATAAGATATATAACCTTCCTATACTCACGTCAAAATGAAAGACGTATACTATACTCTATAAACCGGTCTCACAGACCGTATGCGTGAGTATAGGAAGGATAAACAAGGGTAATGTTATACCCTACATATGTAGATAGCTGTTTAGTAGGTGGAATTCCCTATCTAAGAGGATTCGTCTTGCCTTTGATTTTCATCAAATTGGCGCCCAATTACCAAAGTCCATTGCCTTATGTGATTCGGTCCATAGGGGGAAATGTTAAATGCAGCAGTCGGGAACCAAGTTTTTGTGAGGCTTAAACATGGCTTAACTTTGTATTACTCCGTTAAAAACATCGCCTAACTAAATGCTAGTAAATGTAGAATGAACAGTATTTTATGCGCATGATCGAAAGTGATGCATCGGGATTGTTTACAGATTGGTTATTTTATGTCCATTTAAGTTGATTTAAGTACTAAATTAGTTGGTTATATCGCATATTTTTAGTTGTTTTACCGTTAAGTTTTAGTGTATTGTATAGTTTAAGGACACTGAGTATTTTTAAGAACTCTTAATAAGCGTATGTATATCTTTATTAGTTACCAGTTTATGTATTACCTCTAATTTACATTTAGCTACAAAAATGAAGAAGTGTGCAATGCCAGGATGTAGAGATCAATCTTCAAAGAAGCACTATTTTCCTCATCCAGAAAAGAATTTGACGAGATAAAATAAGTAGCTTAACACAGTTAAAAATGAAAAACTATTTACTTTACCTCCAATGACAGTGTACAAAACATATCAAGTCTGCCATAATCATTTTGATGTTAAGGATTATTCGATAAATAAACAGTTATTTAAAACAGCTGTGCCATCAGTATTATTACTTGAAAATTTTGGTAAGCATAAGTGAAGTTTTACTTGATTGCTTTATCTAATGTGTCATTTTTATCAGACCGATCAAATTTAGGACTTCAAGGAAACTGAGACATGGAGCAAAATATTAAACAGAGTACACTGCATCATGAACATATGGAGACCTATTAAATATGTAAATATATAAATTCATATATTATTCTGTTTATGATGGACTTTTTTAATAGAGGATAAACAAGAAGGTACATGACGATTCCCCATCCTTTAGAACCAATTCAATCTAGTAAGTTATTGTGTATATGTATATAGCTGGATGGTAATTTCCCAATATATAAGTGGGTACTGTATCTATCAAGAACTTTTTGTTATACAGTACCATTTTTATTCAGGACTTTTTCAATGTTCACCTTTTTATGAGCTATTCCTACAATTTAAGAAACTTTAAAACCTTATCGGGAATAGCTTAAATGAAACCATCTCACATGTACTGTATTGTAAGAATACTTATGTTCAATTACCATCTATGCTAATATAATTAAAATAATAAATGCTAATATCAAAATGCACATTTGTGATATGAAGTTTATTATTTATCTTTCAGCATCACAATCAGTTGAAGCTAAAACATCATTCTTGGGAAGGCCACAAAAACTCGTAAGTAAATTAATACAGCTTGTGTAAGATTTTTACAACCAGAAACGAATTGCTATTGATATTAATATTTTAATCTTATATGATAGATCTCTACCACTAATAGGTCAATAAAACAAGGCTGGTTTGAAATAATTAAAAAATCAAAGTAATGTAGTTTATAAAATAAACTGTAAAGACTGTGATGGTTGTTACATCGGTCAGACGAAACAATATTTAAAGAAAAGGTTGTATAGCCATAAGTATTCTTTAAATAATGATTTTGGTGCAATGACCGCTGTAACAAGGCATTACAAAGATCTTGGGCATTACTTTGATTTTGAAAACACAATTATATTAAAAACAGAGAATAATTATAAAAAAAGACTAATATATGAAATGATAAATATACAAAAAGACACTAAAACTATTAATTTCAGAACCGATATTCAAAATTTAAGTAATGTATATAGCAATTTGTTAAAATGACATTTGCATTTCTTAAGAAGGAAACCTTTGGCTAGGTTTTTAAATTTGGGTTTTCCCTAGTCCTTGAACAGAATTGTTAAGGTTTCGACAAAGATTTTTTGATATAAGGTTTTACTTAATTTGCATGTATGTTTACACATTAATTTAGTTTTTATAATTTAGATATATATAAAAGTTGGTTACACATCCTCTATATCAAGAAATCCTAGTCATTAGTCATTTTGTTGATAGTTCCCAAATAAAAAACAAATGTTTGTTTATATATTTATCTAGTTATATTTTCACTGAAGAAGGTATTCCGAAAACGTTTGTAAACATTCTGAAAATATAACTATCGTTCAAACCAGCCTTGTTTTATTGACCTATTAGTGGTAGAGATCTATCATATAAGATAAGTATAAAAAGGTCACGAAATATATATACAGTCGACGCCGGCTAAAATGGACTCGGTTAAAGTGAACTTTCGGCTATAATGGACTTTCTTGCGTGGTCCCAACAAAAATGTCTATTTAACATTAATAATATATCGGTTAATATGGACTTGAACTTCTTTTAATATGGACTTTTGAGAAGTCTATAATTAGAAATTTCCAAGAAAAAAACATAAAATCCAATTCGATTTATTTCCAAGTAAAGATATAATTAAAAATTTCCAAGAAAATATTTAATAGACGCATAAAATTCAATTCGAATTATTCCAAGTAATGCTATAATTATAAATTTCCAAGTAAAATACATACGGATTTGTACATTATTCTGTAACTTGTTCCTTCAGTTTAAAATTGTTCTCATCGGTGTTCGGTGGTGTTAGAGTTCGGTTTTAAAATGGTTAAGCGAAAAATGTTATCATTAGAAACAAAAGTGAAAATTATACGGGCAGTTGAGAGCGATATTAAACAAAGTGAAGTAGGTAAGCGTTTTGAGATAAATAAACAGACAGTTAGTGCAATAATAAAAACAAAAGACAAAATTTTGGATGATTTTAAAAAGTGTAGACCAGAGACAAAGAAGGTAAAAAAATTGAAAGGCAAGATGTCGATACTGTACTATTGAATTGGTTTACTGCGAAGCATGGAATGGGCTTTCCGATCAACGGTCACATTTTAAAAGAAAAGGCAAATCAGCTTGCAAAGATGTTACAGCCTAATTCAAACTTTGAATGCAGCGATGGTTGGATTCATCGATTCAAACAGCGACATTGGCAAGATCAGTGGAGAAGCTGGCGCTGTTTCTGAAAACGTAACCGAATCGTGGCTAACGCAAGAGTGGCCTAAATTGTGTGACGGATACAAACAGGAAGACATTTTTAATGCCGATGAAACGGGCCTTTTTATGACCTTTGCCGTCGCAGACGTATAAATTTAAGGGTGAAAAATGTATTGGGGGAAAACAATCGAAAAAACGCATTACCATACTTCTGTGTGCAAACATGAACGGCTCTGAAAAAGAAAGTTGTTGGTCATAGGAAAAGCTATGAAACCCAGATGTTTTAAAAATGTATCGAGACTACCTGTGAAATATAAAAGCAACAGGAAATCTTGGACATCCATCATATTTGAGGAAGAGATGACAGATTGGGATCGAGAGCTACAGAGATCTAACCGCAAAATTTTACTGCTGGTTGATAATTGTCCTGCCCATTCAAAATTAGAAAATTTAAAAAACATTAGACTTGTGTTTTTACCACCAAACGTTACGGCCATCCTCCAGCCCATGGACCAGGGTGTTATCAGAACATTTAAGGCACACTACCGAAAACTTTTATTACTAGACATAGTGCAGGCCCTGGACAATGAGAAAGAACCATTTACGACACTTCTTGATGGAATTCAGCTTGCATCAAAGGCATGGAAGCGAGTATCAGCTGCCTGTATTAGAAATTGTTATCGCCATGCTAATATCTCGGATTGTCATAATTTTGAGGAAGAGGTGAGTTGAATTTTATTTTTACATATGTATACATATGCAATCTAAAATAAAAATTTTGTTGTTTCAGGATAATGTACCTATCGCTACTTGGCTAAAAAACAATAATATAACGGAGTATGTTAAAGGTCTAGAAAATGTGGAGGACTTTATTCAAATTGACCGCGATCTTATCACCTACGAAGTACCAGACGAGGTCGGTCTCGTAGAGCACTTTAGAAGGGAACAAGCAACAAACAGTGGTGTAGAAGACGAAGGAGAAGCCTCAGATGACGAAGAGCCAAGATCTGTTCCATCAGCTGCTGATGTGTTACAACACATTAAAGAAATTGCGTTCTACTTGGAAAACATTGGTGATAACGCATCATTGATCCTTGCTGAAAAACTAGAACAAAACCTTGAAACTAACTTTCTTAAAAATAGAAACAAGCAGTGTAAAATAACAGATTTTTTTATTAATAAATAATACTTCTTAATCTAAACCTTATATGTTATTTCATTTTAAACTTTCTTTTGTGCAAATGTTATGCCCTTCTAGTGTAATGGACTTCTTTTAAAATGGAGTAAAAATCATGGTCCCCGCAAGTCCATCTTAGCCGGCGTCGACTGTATATATACATTTAATTAATATTTTAAATAGCTGTGGAATTATATTTGCCTCCTTGTTTTTCAGGAGGAATTTTAAGTACAGTACGTTGCACACGAGCATTCGAGTTAGGTCCCAGGAAGAAGAAAATGTATGCACAAATAAATAGCTTAAAAAGATTCGTAATAAAAAACCAAAAATTAACAAATAAGTGGCAAGTGTACTATAGAATGCTACGATGAATTTTATATAGGGGAATGTCGTCCAGGTCGGACACTTTTTCAACTTCCGCTCATAACTTTCGTTTAAAAAGGAATTTTGAAACTTAGCGCCCGACATTCGAAAGGTTTTGAAAAACGGAACAACCCGTCTGTGCATCACAAATTTATTGGTTGAAAAATAAAAAAGTTATGACGGTTTGAAAACAATAAAATTTGTAGTCCAGGTTGGATTTTACAGTCCAGGTTGGACCACCACTAGAAATTAACGAAATATTAACGGGGAATGGTTTGAAATAACGAAATATGGCTGTATTTACGTTTTTTACGTAATTTTTATTAATATTATAATATCCTACTAAACATCAATCTGATATACAATTTTGGCAGACGAAGTAACTTTCGGTCATATTTGCACATTTCAAATGAACATCTCTCTTGCATTCAATACATGCAATGGAATTATTACGATTTAAACGTCGAGGCATCGGTTTCAAACAAATAATGCAGAAGTCTTCATCTTCATCATTATCGGGTGAATACTGTTTTGTAGCCTTCATGGACGAACGACCTCGCTTAACTGGCGTCTTCGTGGTCATTCCTGCTTTTGTAGGTGTCTTTAAAGCGCTTTGCTTGTGTTGCCTCTCACGCAACATATCGAGGCATTCTGGCGAAGTTAGAAGTGCGCTCTTCATGGGACGCCGTCCACGATTCGATTTCTTCTGCACTGTAACAGGTTGCAGAGGTCCGATTGCATTTAAAATAGATGACAAAGTAGACGCAGTAGACGTTGACGTCGAAGATTCTGTGGAAGTGTTGAGCTCATTTATCGTGCCAACGTCAGGGACATCCGAAACAGTGATACGAGGTTGTTGTTTTCCCTCGTTGATCTCAGCTTCGGCTCGATCATTTCCTCCACTAAATACAGTTTGGACAAAATCTGAGTCGCTGAAGATATCCGGATTATATGGAAAAATGCCTGTCGATGAAAATCCGTTTTTATATTTTTAGGCGTCAGCGCCAAATCTAGCGTAGAGCGAACTAAGCATGGGATGTGTCGGATTTCTAACGCTCTGCCAGCATTGTGTTTCTACCATGCACTACATTGTGACTAATAATAAGCTGTAACAGTCCGTAAACCGACAGATCCAACGGCTGCAATCCATGACTGCAATGTGGAGGAAATGATAATAACGTGACGCCATTTTCAGCCGACAAATCCAATGCCTCAACGGAGAGGTGAGATGAGTGGTTATCAAGCAGCAGTAATTTCGGTGATTGCTTGGAGGCTTTGGTATTGTCGATGAAAAACTTCATGTATTTTATGGATTCTGCTTGCTGCATCCACCCAGATCCATTAGCGAAGCCGACTGTCCCAGGAGATGCATGTTGCAGGAAAGTGGACTGCATTTTTTGTCGAGGAAACAGGAAGAATGGTGGGATAAAATTGCCCGACGCATTAACGGCTAAAGCCATTGTGACCTGCGACCCTCTTTCTTGAGCCGCAATCTGACCAATTCTTCTCGTACCTCGTATCGAGATCACCTTCCCAATCTTCGTCGGCACGGTGGAAAAGCCCGTTTCATCCATATTCCAGATATGGCTGCTCCATATGATATTTGCGAGGTAACGGAATTCAGATTATGAAAAAACAGGTCCACGTTCTCCTTCGAAAATGAGTTGACGCGATGCAAGCTCGTCTGCCAGAGGTCGAATATTAGAAACGACTTGCCAGCTTCCCCTCACTTGGCGAAATATTCGTCATAGTGAGGGAACCAGCCGAAGAAGGCGAACCGACCCGATGTGGCAGCGGTACGCTTTCGGCTGTTCCTTGCCCCTTATCTGTTATAATACTTGTAACAGATAAGAAATATTAAATTACTATTGAAAGAAAATTTCTAACTCATCAGAGATGAACTCGTAATTACAGTTTTTAGGTTTAGTACGGTCTTTACCACACTCGAACGCCATGGCCGATAGGATTTTTTCCACGTTGATAGATATTGCGAGCCACAAGTTCCGATAAATTTGGAAAATGTTCTATAACTTAAACTTTTTATAACTTTTTGAATATTTGTTGTGGCTTTCCCTATTCGGATTTAATAAAATCGAATAATTTTTGCCAAATTTTGTGCTCGCGAAGATTTTGAAATTAGTCATCGAAATTCTACATAATTGTACATAATTATATTGTAATTAACTTTTGAAAGTGAAAACTTCGGTATAACTGGCAATATGTGAAAACAATACAACATGTGTGATGATTCGATAACAATTTACAAGATGACGACAAATAGAATGTATGTGAAAGTTACATTAATTTAATAATATACTATGATTATGAATATGATTATTATTATTATCATCATTGTTATTACTTTGTAAGGCTTTTCCTCCTTTTTTATGCCAGGAATAAATCTTGTTTTCTCTCCTTCCTCAATCTCGCTGTTTTAATCTATGCTACTGCGATTCTCCCGAATTCCTCCAGATCTCACGCCCGAGTTCGCAAACAGTATGCGATATGTAATATTCGTCCAACATTCAAGTCATCGTTGTTTATATAGTTTTTTACCACATTATTTTTGGTCCTGCGGACTCTTTATTAAAATAAAATAAGTGTTGAATGGATATTTATTAGTTAAAAAAGAATACCTATAAATCTATCTGTTATAGGCATAAGCCAAATACAATCAACCATGAAACTCGATCCACACCTTTTCTTTCAATAGTAATTTAATATTTCTTATCTGTTACAAATATTATAACAGATAAGGGGCAAGGAACAGCCGAAAGCGTACCGCTGCACATCGGGCCGGTTCGCCCTCTTCGGCTGGTTCCCCCACTATGACGAATATTTCGCCAGGCAAGTGAGGGGAAGCTGGCAAGTCGTTTCTAATATTCGACCTCTGTCGTCTGCTCGGGAGTGCGCAGCGAAAGCTCTCCGTTACGCCGCATGAATCCATAGTACCAATCTCGTCCGCTCATTTTATTGGCATCCCAGGCTGAAGGATACTTTGCTCCAATTTTTTGCGAATTGATAAGCAAGCTGTCTCAATTCGTCGATACTAACACCGTAATAGTGGTCGGTACATTTTTTTGTATAGCCAACCAGTACCTTCTCTTCTGCGGCTGAAAACACCTGTGAAACAAATACCCATTCAAATAATTATAGGTATTATGTAATTCTCAATAACTTTCTATAAATAGCTTACAAAGAAAACTATTTCTAAATAAAACGCTTGATAATTTTTTTATTGCACATTGTAATCAAATAAGTTCATTTCTTCTAAAATTTTTCATGCATCAACATCTATCACTTTGCTTACTTGATGCACGGCACATCCAGCGTAATTAACGAACTGCTTAATGGTCTCCATAAGTTCTTCATCGGAGACGGTAGAAATATCAGGAAATTTCATAGATACTCTTTCTATATATCGCCGCAAAGTTGTTCGTGGCAAGCCATGGGACTTCGCTACTGCTCCCAATTTTTCTTTTTCTAATAGGTATAACATCTTTGATGGCCTGAAGAATGCTTTCCAAATCGGCATTCCCCGATCGGTCGTTCGCTTCTTGCGAGAACTGCTGGAAAAACAAACAATTTATCAATGTCAGACAATACAAAACTATAAACTAAATAACGCACATCATGTACACAACATACCATAGTTAAATGAGCAGATATGAGGCAGATATATAACACATTTTTATTATACCATATATATGCTATGAAATAGTTATAACAATACTTTTTTTCATTTTTCATGAAAAATATTGATATAACTATTAGGTATACATAGTCTACTACCTTAACCTTCCTATACTCACGTCAAAATGAAAGACGTATACTATACTATATAAGTCGGTCTCACAGACCGTATGCGTGAGTATAGGAAGGTTAATAGAAACGAGAAAATGCGACGGTCCAACCTGGACTACGCAAAACGTCCAACCTTGACTACAACGTTATAATGGCATCGCGTCGCACTATAGCCAAACTACTTTGAACATTGCAAAATCCTGATGGGACTTCGTTAACTATTAATCAAATAACACACACATACACTTACCTTGACGCTTGCATTTTTTTCTCATAGGTATGGCACAGTTTCTATAGATGTTTTCAAACTTGTTTCACGGTCAAGAAGCAGGTGAAGACACTACACTGGACAGAGACACAATACCGAATGAGGAAAGCTGTGAAAAGTTTGTTTTCCACAAAAGTAACTTATTGGAGCTTTTGTACAGATGTCGCTAACGATCTCATATTCAAATTCGAAAAAGTCCAACCTGGACGACTCTCCCCTACTTATTGTTATAAGTGGCAAAAGTTCTATAGTATATTAGGATGAATTTTATAACATTTGTAAAGACATATATATTCAAGGTAAATAATTTTGTACATGTATTTTTCTCATGATTGAATAAATATTATAATATAATATGAAATTTATGTTATTTAAGTTAAATTAAACCAAAATTTACCCATTACCAATATTAAAAAGCCCGCTCTTTTTATTTTAGTTGAGGCTTAACTTCGCAGGTGTCGCTGGAAACATTGTCCCCCTCTACTAGCTATGTAGTGTTGTTCTCGATGTTCTCCGTTTATAGTGATTAAACTGAACGCTGGCACCATCTATAGGGAAATTCCGGTTCCATACTACTAGACCTGGTATATATCTATCAACTATTCTATTCTTTTCTTTTGTAGTCGTTTGATATTGTATTTTTCATTGAGAATATTATGTAATAAAGAAAAACAAAGTGATTACTGAATTACAAGTATGCACAGGTATTCAAACCGGCAAAATTATCATCACCTATGCATCACTCATATAAATTTCAGCAAATCTTCTAATATATTCATTGTAAATTGTTTAATAGTTTGCTTCGGAATATAAAAACCATAAATATATTTTTATTGAAAAAAACAAGTAAGACAATTGTATCTTGACATAGATCGTTATAGCCTACATGACCTTTTTCTTTCTCTTGTACTTAAAGCTACTATTTGCATTTATTAACTTTATTAATCTTTCCAAAGAAAGTAATTTACCACGATTGTAAAATAAAATAGCATCGGTTAATAAAAGTTCTATTAAATTCGTAAGATATTGTTACATAAAAGAAAAGTGAAGAAATAATAAAATTATAAATAATACATATAAAAATAAAAGTTTTTAACAAAAATAGAAATAAGTAACAATAAAATACAATTCAGGAGTCCTCGTCTTCTGATAAAAAATCTAACTCATCATCTGACGAATCATCCTCAAGATTAATAATAAATTCATCACAAAATTCATCCATAATGTGTTCTTTTTGTATATATTCTTCAGTTTTAATCACATGAGCACACACCTTTGCCCATTCTTCAGCACCTGTACTAGCAAATTTTTCTTGTGCCAGCTTTTTCACATCAGCCAAATTAAACGTCACATTTTTGGATGCAATTCACTGCTTTACGTATGCCCAAATTTTCTCAATAGGATTGAGCTCTGGGTGGTAAGGTGGCAACCTACATACAGTATGGCCTTGTTCTGCAACCTTAGCATCGATACTGTAATCTGTGAATGCTGGTTTGTACTGCTTAATTATGCGATAAAGCTCTGCCTTTATTGCGTTTTGTTCATACAAAATTCCACGAGCATTCAACCATTGTAACATTATATCCTTTTTGCTATTAGAATTTGGATGTTTTGTTTGAAGAACATTGTGATAACTTGCATTGTCCATAACTACTACAGAACGTGCAGGTAGGTTTGGAATGAGCTCTTCCTGGAGCCAACGTGAATAATTTATGAAGTTCATCTTGTTATAGTAATCACCTGTTTGTTGTCCAGATTTAAAAATTAATAGAGCATTAGGCACAAATCCAATTGCTCCACCTGCAAAAATAATATCTCTAAGTGCTAGTGCATTACATTAAAATTGTATATATACTGGCATGTACAATGATAAGACGATTGCCTTTCGAGATCGGTGGATGAAGACCTTCATTGCTGTTGTCGACCCATTGATATGGTGTAGTGTGCATTGCATGAACATATGTTTCATCTAATTTTCATGAAAAGATATTATTTTTTGAAGATAACATTAATTATTATCTATTTACCTGTATATACAATAGGACGATTTTTAGAACAAAACTTCGTTATTGCTCTTATGTAGGAACACCTTAGTTCTCGAATTCTTTGTTGTTCCATTAGAATCGGACGATTATCTGTGGTTTTTCTCCACCTACATGAATGAAACAGATACAGCATTAAATACTTTTTATAACAATATATTTCTACTATACCAACCTGAAACCCATCTGCTTTAATAATTTCCAAAATGAAGAAATCTTCCCACTAAAATTTATTCCCACATCATCTTTAATTTCATTATAAATTGCATTTACAGTTGGTCTTTGCCCTTTTAAAATATGAAAACTGTGAATAGTTCTTATAACTTCTTCAGCACAATCATCAACAGCTGACTTTGGGGACGGTTTGTGATTGTGCAGTGTTCTATTTGTAAACACGGTTGCTTCGCCAGCCTCAATTTTCTTGCCTTCAGCAATAATCCGTGATACAGTGCTCCTGGGAACAGTTGTTGCCTCAGACACTTTCTCTAAAAGATTACCTAAACAATATGGAATTATAACAATTTTATTTTCACAGCACAAGATATAGGATCTGCTACCTGATGTATGATCTTCTTTTAAGTAATTATACACACTCCAAACGATTTTCCGTGCATCTTGTGACAAATAGTTCCTCTTTCTTGTTGGTGTCGATACAAGATCTATTGTAAGCGTTCCTAACCTACAATTTCAATTTGTATTAAAATATTATAAATTATATTACTGTATATTGCTTCCTTACCTTCAATAAAATAGCAGAAATGTAAATAGTTTAAAAAAACTTGTTAACAGTATAATAAAAACAACAACAAATACAAATCTAAATTAATACACCACCAAAAAGCAAACAAATGAATTAAACTACAGAAGATCAGGAAGATGTTTTTGGGACGGTAGTATTGTATATTTGCCTTTCACTTTCATATTTACCTTTCTTTTTAATACGAAAACTGGTTACTGAGTCAGACTCATGAAATAATGCACCGACTCTACACATGGAACTTTGACTTCAATTTTCTCAGAAGCCAAGGCCCATTGGAACAAATCCTTTTAGCCTAGTACTCTGGGAATATACCCTCACAACATATCCTAGACCCATTAAAATCCGTTTGTACCATACTTAGCGGTCCCCTTATCAGTATCAGCAATTTTCTTCAGTATATTTGGGGTGTCTCATTCTTTTTTGTTGATCCGTTGTTTATATATAGATTTTGTCTTGTAGGCTTTCTAATGTTTTTATTTTTCATTCTTACTTCTTTTTTATTGTATTATTTAAATCAATTTTACACTCTGTCACACCTATCCTGGTAGCTTGCTTTATTTGTATTTGTGTCCCTATTTCTCTCCATAATGTTCCAAATCCCAGTTTTTAAATCCAACGTATTATCTGTTTGTAATTTTCATCCGGTTATCACTATGATATTTTTGAATGTTTTTCAATGTTATCAGCCTTAATTCTCTTATTTTCCACTCTTAGTGCTTCTCTTTTCAGCTCTCGTATTTCTTGTTGATACACATCCGCTACTAGCGTTTTAATCAGATCCGTTAAAGCGTCAGTCTTGTCTTGCTTGTTCTATTTCTATCCTTTAAGGTGTTCTCTGCATCATCATCCAAATATTCCCTTTTTCTTTTTCTTTCCTCCGACGTGTAATCTTAATTCATGTCTTAACACTACGCAATTTTTTGGTTGTACCTGGCATGTCTATTTTAACACTTTGTATTACTTTATCTTTTATTTTGTGTTTGGTACGGAATGTACCCCACTCGCTATATTCGTGTATTATAGTATTTATTCGCCACCGTTCGAAACACAACCGATCTCGAACGCGAATAGAACTCGACCGCACTCGACCACATGGGAGACAAGGAGACAAGATTGATTGGACCAGGATTGGACAAATGGACAAGATATTATTGTTCTCATGGTTTGTGTCTTGGGTTAGTTTCGATTTCACACTTTTGTGGCGTTGAAAGCAGTGCAGCGCGCATGTGCGACGAAAAACCATTATTGCATCATTGTTGTACACGTGTTTTGTATATGCTTTTTCCGTATTTATGGTTGTTATTAGTATCGTCCGTTCTATTTTCATTGTGAAGTGCCACTATGGTTTTCATTAAATGTTGTATAAAAAACTGTTCATTTGAAGGTATGATTAAGTAATATATTCAATACTTAAGCCCGTTTTACCTTATCATATTTAATTGTACATAAAAATTGAATACTATTTTAATAGTACAATATAAAACACGGTACTATTTTCTGTGCAAAATCATTGTATGAAATTAGAACCTATCCTATTTTCATACTAAATGTTTTGACTTACTCACTAGTCTGCATTGCACGTATTTCAATCTAACCTCATTTCCTTTTGCTTACGTTTTTTCCAGTCCTGTTACAGTATAAAATAAACGTGGCTTTATATATTATACTGTGGTCGTGTCAGCAAATGTTTTTATTGAGCGTTTTACTATAAGTATTAGTGTTATTAGCTAAGCATAAAATTAATCTTTTTGGAGATTATTAGAAGTATTTGTAAATACTGTGTGATACTGGTGTACAATTTGAAACGTGGATGTAGCATGGCACAGAATCATAAACAGAATTTTTGTACAAGTTCATAATACATATATAATAGCCCTGACGAATGATGGAGTCTAAATTCATACAATATCTTGTACAAAAGACTGGTAAAGCGTTTTACATTCCACTATAAAATAGTATTCAATTGTTTGGTACAATTTAATATGAAAATGTAAAACGGGCTTTATACTTTGAGAATTTGGAATATCATAAATATTGCTATCGGCAAAGGTCCTCGTGAGTATGTCAGATAGCCGATAGCAATATTTATGATATTCCAGATTCTTTCGCTTTTGTGGAACAAATTCAAAAGTTAGGAAGTTTAAAATTTTCAAATAATTTCTCTAGATGTGATCTCCCTCTTTACGAATATCCCAACAGATATAGTACAAGTATTACATGTTCCAGATAAAACTGAACAATTTCAAATTTTACCTCTCTGACATATGATTCTTTTTTGATATTATATAATTTATTATCAATAATAGTCAGTTCACTTTTAACAAAAAAATTTATAAACAAATACCTGGCATGCCGGTGGGCTCAGCACTCACTCCGATCTTAGTGTGTTTAACCATGAATTTTGTCTTAGACAATATTATTAGAGTCCTACCTTTCCAATTTACCTTCATTAAGAAATATGTGGATGACATTATTTGGCGGTGCCTGATTCAGAAATAGACAGCGTGCTTGAGATCTGTTATTCATTTCACCCCAAAATACAATTTACATTAGAGAAAGAAACAAACAGAAGTGTACCTTCTCTCGACACCAAACTTATTAGGGATGAACATAATAACATCATCATTGATTGGTATAAAGACCCACTAATTCTGGTAGATTAATGAATTATCATTCAAACCATCCCTATAAACAAAAAATTAGCACCTTTCTCGCTATGAAAAATAAAGTGTTGAGGATTTGTCACCTATGTTTTCGAAAAAGAATTTGAATGTATTGTCGGAGACTTTTTTGAACAATGGCCATCCTAAATTTCTTATCAACAAACTTTTATTCAGTACTCCAAATTACAATAGAACTATAATCGATGATCAGGATGTGAATGTAGATGTCAAGTATTTCAGGTTACCCTTCATTCCGGATAAAACAAAATAGTGTAAAAATGATGCTGAAAGATATTCCGTCTATATTAGTAAACTTGAACGTGGCAAAAGCAGAAACAATAAGAGCATTTCATACGCTAGTATTTCAGTCGAAGGGTAATAGGGACACTCGGAAAAGGTTTAGAAAATTTTCTGGTTATACGTTTAAAAGCCGCTGTGATCAATATAACGCTCAATTGGCGTATCCCAAAAAAATGTTGCTCTAGGAGATTTAATTTCCATCTGTAACATTTTATGTATTGAATATACGGGAAACGATGTCGAAATTAACCACCGAATTTGCGATAACTTACATTAGCCAACCTGGATGAATTGCGTACTGCTTTGGAATTAGACGACGACGAGGACGAAGAAGATAAACAGACGCATACAAATGAATCGGAAGACAACGAAAACGTAGCAACAAATGAAAACAGTAGGAATTCGAGAAAAGCCTCAAAGAAGAATACTATTAATTTTCGGGACGTAGAAGACGCAGTTCGAAAATTTGATGGCAGCGATAATTACTCAATTAAGAAGTGCATTGAGGATATTGAAGCAGCAGGGGAGATGGTAGACTGAGATAATCAGTACCTATTTCTGTATGCGAAGAGGCAGCTGACAGGGCTCGCAAGACTATTCGTAGAAGGAGAAAAAGGCCTAAATAATTGGAATGATGAAAAAGCACTACTAGATGAGTCTGGAAAGCGTATTACCAACGCTCAACGAAACGTTGCAAGAATATTTCTTGGCGATGAAAAATGTAGCGAATAGAGAAAGTATTGAAGAAACTGATCTTATC
This sequence comes from Chrysina gloriosa, assembly GCA_038088585.1. Lineage (NCBI taxonomy): Eukaryota > Metazoa > Arthropoda > Insecta > Coleoptera > Scarabaeidae > Chrysina > Chrysina gloriosa. The sequence continues at coordinate 39,175,206 of CM076091.1, read as the reverse complement.
CAATACATAGTGAAGCATTAGTATAATGCATAGCATTAATGACATGCCAATAGGAAAATTTTGTATAGTTACAAAGACCTACAGTATTTGAAACCAAAAATTACGAATTTATTATGACGTGAAACCAAGGCGGGCGACAACAAGAACATGAGATGTTACAATTGTTTTTTAACCAACCATAAGTCGATGGATTGTCCTTCCAAGTCGAAAAGCAGTATATATTTTAAATGCAATAGATTTGGACATAGATCATTGGACTGCGACAAAAGAGAAAACGCTACAGGATCCAATGAAATACCATTAACAAATGTTAATCTGATTGAACATTCATCTTACACAAAAACTTGTTTACTGAAGATAAAGACATTTCCGCACTAATAGACACAGGAAGCGCGATAAATATTGTCAGAGCACGCGTCTGTAGAAATATTGGAAGAAACAGATTTAACTATCCAAGCATCGCAGTACGTGGTGTTGGGAATCGTAAGTTGCCACTGGGTTCGATGATGTGCAAGTTAAGAATAGACGGTGAAGAATTTACTACCAAAATTCATGTAGTTCGATATGAAGTAATGAAAATAGGGATGATCATAGGTAAAGAATTATTATCCTGTGTTCATACGGTCATACATGGAGACACCGTAATTACGTCTAAGTGAGAAGCTTCAGCTGGGTCAGACATAATGGCTATAGACGTACATTTAGAAGCACCTTTAGATGTTGGCGAAACAACTACTAAAGAGCAGTGGCAGCATGTATAGGATTTTGTATCGTCGTATTATCCCGAGAAGACGGTCAGCGATAGATGAAGAACCTATTTACCACACTCCACTGAGATTACCATTTGTAGAAAGGGACATAGTTGATCAGCAAGTTAATTGTTGGTTACAAGAAGAAATAATTGCTTTCATCCAATATATTACATGAGCTAGAAGACTACAGACGCTGAGGGTAAGTATATAAGCTACGAGCTAGAAGTACTTGCAATCGTTGAGTCATTGAAGAAATTTAGGGTATATTTGTTGGGCGTAAAATTTAGGATAATTAGGAATTGCTTGACACTGAGTCAAGCAAGGCGACAAAGGGAATTAAATACACCGATAGCCAGATGGGCGTTATATTTAGAGGACTACGATGATGAGATTATTCATAGAGTAAGTTCAGCTATGCGCCACGTTGATGCCCTTAGCCGATATCCAGTTGATCAAATTTGTGTAGAAGATATTATCACCGCCCGAATACGTAAAGCTCAAGAGCGTAACGAAAGAATTCTAGCTATCAAGGAAATATTAATGAGAACGTACGGATATGACAACTATTTTCTGAAGAAAGACATGCTGTACAAGTTGGAGGACGGGAAAGAGCTACTTGTACTTCCGAGTGATATGCAGATGTATATTGTAAAGATGATACACCAGAGAAATCACTTTGGAAAAGAGAAGACCGAAGACGTGATCAATCAGGATTATCATATTCCAAGCTGAGCATAAAGGTGCAACGATGTATTTCTAACTCCATAAAATGTCTTTTGGCGAATAGGAAAGCAGGAAAACAAGAAGGATTACTTAATCCCATTCCAAAAGAGAGGGCACCACTGCATACTTACCACGTAGACGATTTGGGATTGCTAGAGTCGACGACCAAGAATTACAAACATATCTTGGTAGTAATAGACAGCTTCAGTAAATTCGTATGGCTCTACCCGGTAAAGTCAACTACAAATACGGAAGTCATTGCAAAACTGCAGATACAGCGGAAGAATTTTGGAAACCCAGCTCTCGTTATATCCGATAGGGATACGGCTTCCACTTCAGTTGAATTCGATCGGTATTGCAAGGAAGAAAACATAGTGTATCACTGCGTTACAACTGGATTACATAGAGGTAATGGCCAGATAGAACGAATAAATTCAGTGATAATCTCAGTGCTGACATAGTTGTTACTTGAAGATCCAACGAAATGGCATCGCCATGTAGACCAAGTTCAGCAACTCATAAGCTCCACGTATCAAATAAGTACTGGTTTTACACCATTCGAGTTGCTGAGTGTGGTCAAAATGAGAGGAAAAGAAGATTTATGTATAAAAGACATGATTGATAAGGAAATTGAAATAACTCTTGTAAAGGATAGGAATAAACTGCGAGATGAGGCGAAGAAGCAATTCCTCCAATGTCAGGAAGAAAATCGCAGACATATAATCTCCGAAGACGACCCGATCGAAAATACAATATATATGACATTGTAGCTATCAAAAGAACCCAGTTAGGGCCAGGCCTGAAATTGAAACTGAAGTATTTATGACTTTAAAAATTGAAATGAAATTACGCGTGTTAAACCAAACGACACCTATGAGTTTGCAAAAATGGGTGCATATGATAAACTAGCAAGAACAACGACATGCGAGGAATTTATAAAATCATGGGTTAAGGACGTATTTGGAAAGCGCCATTTCCATAACTTCGGAAACTGAATTGAACTAATGTTTTATGCTTATGCTTTGGAATTATAGGTAGCGCTAGCAGGCATTTTTACCACTAATATCTAAAAATAAAATCAATTCTAGCATGATAGGTTTTTACGATGCTTACATTCGTTACAACATTCGTGTAGCATTCGCGTTATGTCGTTTACAATCGACTTCCATTGTATTTAGTTGTGGTATTTATTGTTCGGTTTTATGCTTTATGTATATATTTGTTCTTGGTAACGATTGGGTGTGATATATAAGTTTTTATGTAATTGAAATAAAATTATTAATTCAACCGCACCGGATTGAGGAAATAATGTTATTATACGCAGGCCCGCGAATAGAATACATATGTATAGTCGATCCATTTCGATCTGGCAAACGGAAAATATGAGAACTAACGCTTCCTTCCCTTACCGCGCCTTCCCTATCCCTAATATTATACTAGTACAGTCCGAGTAAATTTGTTTATGTTTTGAATTTCCATTAGTGTTATTTTATTACTTTTATCAGTCGTGTTCCTTTCTTATCATTATTTCATACCCTATTGTAATTATTTTATCAGTTTTTTCAAAAGAAGTATTCAGAAGGTTTTCAGGTAATTATATAGTCAACATAACCTCTATTATATATCTCATCAATTTGAAGGTACAATAAAAAAAAATGATGGTTTGTACTTAGGGTTTATTACGTTGTTTTCTTTCTTCTTCTTTTTTCGCCTTCTATAATTTAATTATGTTGTCATTAATTTTTTAAAGTGAAAACTTCGGTTATAACTGGTAATATGTGAGAACAATATACATATTTAATATGTGTGATGATTCGATAACAATTTACAAGGGGACAACAAATAGAATGTATGGAATGTATGTGAAAGTTATTTTAATTGAATAGAGATATTCGTAACATGAGGTATGTGGTTATCCGATGGGATGGCAACGATACATCTCAGTAAATATTTTTAAATTTCGCGGACAGTTTAAGTTGGTATTTCCGGTAATAGCGAACATATTCGCATGTATTGTGCTTAGAAATTGGCGAGTATATTCACTATTGCCGGAACTAGCAACTTAAACTGTCCGCGAAATTTAAAAAATGTCCACTGGGATGGAGATATTTATTCAAATATATCAATGTTTATATATCATAATCATAAATATCGATATATTTTTGTTACGATATATCAAAAAATATCGATATATTTGAAAATATATCGGGTGAAGTGACTCATCAGGGATTGTGGGATTGTGGCTAATGGTGATTGATTTACCAACATTACTACCCTCTCTCTTTATTCTTGCCTCTTCAATCTGCCTACTCTCATTATCTTCATTATCATTCTTCTCTCTCCCATCATCAATTACTGTCCAAATCTGATTTGCATGTGTTTTCCATAGTTGTGTTCCTACTTTATATGCGATATTTCCTAATCGTTTCTCTATCGATGCACGAGTCCATTGCTGATTATTTGCTCTATAGTCTTTAACAATGACTTGTTCTCCTATATTAAATTCTCGCTTGTTATGAAGTTTCACGAATTTAGGATATTCTGTTGTCAGCATTAAGTTAAGTCTAGTTCGTAATTTTCTATTAAACATTCTCTGTGCTGGCGATTCATTTGTTACGGTGTGCGGTGTATTATTATATGTTAATAAAAATCTAGAAATTAAAGTCTGTACAGTAATGTGTCTGTTTTTTGGTCATTTAATGCCGCTGTTAATTTGGATTTTACTGTTTTTACCCCACCTTCCGCTCTTCCGTTGCTTTGCGGATTATAAGGTGCTATAGTAAGATGGTTGATTTCATTTTTTCTAAATAATTCTTCCATCTCATGTGAAACTAAAGAAGGTCCATTATCGGAAACGACAGTTGTAGGTATTCCGAATCTAGCGAAGCATTCCCTTAATTTCTCAATTGTAGTATCCGTGGTTATATTTCTCACTAATATAACTTCCAACCATCTTGTATATTGATCTACTATAATTAGGTATTCTTTATCTTTGAGTAAAAAGAAATCTATGTGTACCGTGTGGAATGGTTTTTTCACTTCTGGCCACGATACTTCTGTTTTCGGGGGATTTTGCCGGTTTTGTAAACAGCTATTACATTTCTTACAGAGATTTTCAATCTCTTTGTCAATTCCGGGAAACCACACACGTGTTCTGGCCATTGTTTTCATTCGTACCATTCCTTCATGAGTATTGTGTAGTTCTTCCAGTATTATTGCTTGTAGTGTTTTAGGTATAACCATTCTATGACCATAAAATAAACAGTCGTCGATGATATTCATTTCATATCGTTTGTGATAATATGGTTTGAATTCTTCTTGAATTTTGTCTGGCCATGAGGTTTTCACATATTGACAAACCTTCTTCAAAAGTTCATCCTTCTTGGTTGCCTCTGCTATGGTATTATGATCTAAAGGTGAATCGATGTTTGCAAAAATATCGTATTGTTGTTACCTTCGTCGTCTTCTATATCATTCTTTTCTATAGGTAAACGTGATAAACAGTCCGCTACATAATTGTCTTTACCTTTTATGTGAACTACTTCAAAGTCAAAACTAGAAAACTATAATATGTATCTTTTAATTCGGTTAGCATACATTAAGTTGGTATCTTTCTTTCCGAATATCGAAATTAAAGCTTTTTGATCTGTTTTCAGGACAAACTTCTTTCTATATAAATACTCTTCAAATTTTTTTACTCCAAAATAACATGCCAAGCTTTCTTTGTGAACTGTGGAATAGTTCTTTTCCGCTGGTGTAATAATAATAATAATAATAATAATAATAATAATCCATTTATTGCCCAACAGATCTACCATCCATGAATAGAACAAATCAATAGAAACACAGTTTAGTTGCACATACGTAAAAAGCAAAAGAAATACAATATAATAATGGTTTAATTACTACATCCTTATAATTAAATCTAAAATTAAACTTAAATAAAGAAACTTAAATCCAAATTCAAAAAAGAAATAAAAAAGAAGCCCAATATCCATGACCACTATGCGTACATATCATAGGTATCCTCAATATTGGCAATAATCTCATTAAAGGGAGTGTGTTGTATATCAGAAGTTGATAGCCTATCAAAATTGTTGCACATTACATGTAAGGGCGATCCCAGAGACAAGTTTGCTCTTGACAATTGCTGGTGTATACTACGTCCTTGAAACGCATATTACAGTTCTTTCCTCTCCGTTCTTTATTTGTGACAATACTGCTGCTATTCCGTTTTCAGAAGCATCACATGTTACTACTATTCGTAAATTTGGATCGAAAAAATTAAAACATCGTCAGAAGCTATTGCTTTTTTAGTTTCTCCAAACGCTTTTTCACACTGATTGTTCCATTTAAATATGACATTCTTTTGAAGTAATGTGTACAGTGGTGATAACAGATCTGTCATGTTTTTTTCAAATTTTGAATAGTAATTAGCCATACCTATAAATGCTTTTAATTGCGTGACATTAGTCGGTTGTGGAGCTGCTACTATTGCTTCCACTTCTTCTTTACTCATTGATATACCCTGCTTCGTTAAATCAAATCCTAAATAAGTTACCTTGTCTTTAAAAAATTCAGACTTATCTAAATTCAACGTCAAGCCTGCATCTCTTAATACTGCTAAAACTTTTCTATGTACATCAACATGATTTTCTCCTTCCTTATGTCCGATTAAAATATAGTCTTGAAAAACTGTCACGTGCTCTATTGGTTGAAATAATTGCTAAATGAATTTTTGACAATAAAAACTTGCACTTTTTATTCCAAAAGGCAATCTTTTCATATTAAATAAACCTTTGTGTGTCGAAATTGTGACGATCTTACTTGATTCTTCATCTAATTCGAATTGTCTGTATGCGTCTTTTAAATCTATCTTTGAGAATTTGATACTTCCACTTAAAGTTGCAAATATTTGTTCAATACGTGGCAAAGGATAAAATGTGTCTCTAAGATTCTTATTTAATGCTATATAATTACCATATATTCTTACCGAATTATTCGATTTCAGCACTGGGACTATGCATGATGACCATTCACTTGAAATAACCGGTGCTATTATGTTTTCTACCTCCATTTGTTGTAATTCGTTTTCTATTTCTTCTTTGAGCGCTAATGGCACCGTTCTGGGTCGCTGATGTATAGGAACCGCATTTTCTTTTAAGGCCAATGATATTTTGCCATATTTATATGTTCCTAATTTTGTGGTACATACTTCTGGAAACTCGGTTTCTAACATCTTTTTGAATTCTGCTGGGTTTATGGAATTTACAGCTATGGGAAAAGATAGGTTAAATTTATGTATAAAATCTCTACCTAAAAGACATACTGAACCCTTTTCTATAACATAAAATGTGAGTATATCTTGTATATTATTATATTCTATTGGAATATCTATATATCCCAATGGTAATATTTGTTCGCCTATATATCCTTTGAAAATATTTTTTGTTTTCTTAAATTCATAATTTGTTAAATATTTGTTATCAAAATTTTTGTCAACAGCCGAGTACCAGTATCTAATTCCATACCTAAATCTACATTATTAACTTTGATTTTTACTAAAATAGGACAGGCACTGAGATTATTGCTTAAATCTACCTTATATATTGAGTTAACATTTATACAAGCATCATCTACAGTTACTAATGTCTCACTATTTTCTATGGCTTTAATATGATTATTTCTACACATGTTCTGCAAATGTCCTACTTTTGAACACTTATTACATTTATAAAATTTATACCTGCATTCTGCTGTTATCTTGATTCGAACCTTGTTCTGATCTGTGCTTATTCCTATTCTTCTTTCCTTCATTTGCCTTCTGCGTTGGTGTGTATGTTGGATGTCGAGCTCCTTCACTCTTGAGCACTGCTTGTATTCTTGTCCCATTCATGGAATTATTCACTGCACTCTCCTTTGATATTGCTATTTGTACCAAATCTTCCAGTTGCTTATCAGTTTTCTCTTCTACCAATCTATCTAATACAAGTCCATTTTTCATACCCGTTATAAATTTATCTTTCAATACGTTGTTGAGATTTTTAAATTCGTAGTTAATTGCAAGTCGCTTAACTCTGGTAAACCACTCCATTACACTCTCAGTTGTTATCTGATTAGCTCTATAAAACTGTATTCTCTCTCAATAAACATTAATCTGGGGACTATATTGCTGTTTGAGAATATTTTTTAATTCTTCATAAGATTTGCTTTTGGCGATATTCGGGAAACACCAATCTCGTAGCGTTTTATATACATCAGTAGACAGTAAACTGATTAGCATTGCAACTTTTTTCCTCCGTAATTCTGTTTGCCGTGCTATATTGTTCAAATCTCTCTATGTATACGCAGAAATCATCGTTTTCGTTAAATTAGGTTATGCCTATTATCCCGCTCATTTTTCTTCTGTTTTGTTTCACTTTTCTTTCTGTTTTCCTCGTCGCGAATTTGTAGTGTCCTTTACTAACAAATAAATACACGCAGGCCGTTTTTACTATGCTTTATTTCCATAACATTATGTATTACATCTGTACTCTAGGGATCAGCCATAACTCACATAAGTTCTACCGCTCAATGCGCACGCCCCGGTCCAATAGAGTTGCGCGGGTTATTTAAACTTACACTAAACACTCCAAGAGATTAGGGAGGTTTCTCTAATCTGTGCATGTTATGTTATGAAGACGACAAGTGAATAAACGTGTCGAGATTATGTGTTATGTTTATTTTTATGTATAGTCGAATAATTAAAAGAAGGAATTATATTTTATCCTTCTTCTACACTCATAAAGATTAAAACCTAAACTTTCGATAAATAAAAAGACAACTAAAAGTATATTTTATATAAATACAAAATAATGGACAGTATTAACAAATGAAAATCAATGTGAGCAACGACAACAATTATACGGATACTACTGTTTCGTTTTACACTCTAAAGCCCGTTTTACATTATCATATTAGATTGCACGTAAAAATTGAATACTATTTTATAGTCCAATATAAAACACTGTACTATTTTTTCTGCGCAAAATCATTGTATGAAATTAGAACCTGTCCTATTTTCATACTAAATGATTTGACTTGCCCCTGGTTACTGGTCTGCATTGCAAGTATTCCAATCTAACCTTATTTTCTTATTGTTTACGTCTTGTCCAGTCCTGTTACAGTATAAAATAAATATGGATTTATACATTATACTGTGGTCGTGTCAGCAAATGTTTTACTAGAAGTAAATTTCCCATTCTGATTAGCCCATTATTGCCCGGTACCCGACAACGTCAACCAATTTTAATGAAATTTTGTACGTAGGGATTTTTGGGTCTAACTAAAGCATATTCCAATTTTTATAAAAATGGAGCGATTGGATTTTGAAATCTGAGATGGTAAGTTTACGTACAAGTGGCCAAATATGTGAAGCGTCTGCGGAATAATATACAAGCACTTTGTCAACAATGAAATTCATATTTTCGTGAATAATATTTATTGAAAAGTAAAAAATATTTTACAAGTAGAATTTAATACAAATTAAGCAATTAGCCACTAAGTTATAGCGTAATTGAAAGAAAAGCTTATTTTTTAAATATTAGCTTTACAGCTGTTCAAAGTGCTGGCACAGAATAAGAATAATGTGGTGCTGGTAAGTGAAATTACCGGCTGGGCAATAATGGGTTAATCTTTTTGGAGGTTATGAGAAATATTTGTAAATATTGTGTGATACTTGTGTATTGAAATGAGGATGAGAATCATAAACAGTACAAGTTCATAATACATACATATGTAATAGCCCTGATGAAAGATGTAGTCTAAATTCATAGAATAATCTTGTACAAAAGACTGGTAAAGCGTTTTACATTGTACTATAAAATAGTATTCAATTGTTTGGTACAATTTAATATAATAATGTAAAACGAGGTTAACGTTTTCGATATCACAGGAAGACTAAAGTGGACTAAATTCAATGGAATGCTAAGTTACCAATACGTTACTTAATTTTTCTTTTAGGAATTGGAACGAAATACTAAAATAAAATATTATCAATATTGAAAATAAGAGAATTTCTTGAATTGATACTCATGCGAAATTTAATTAATTATCACATAATTTCGACTCGTTTTCATAACATAATCTATACATAACTAACTTTTCTCACGACTAACTACATTTCGTCATTCCTTGCAAACTGGCCAGCATGGCCAACTTAAAATTACGCAGCAATTTTAAATTTAAACTTCTGAATACTACATATCCCATTTTTAATATTGCTAATTCTTTTCGTAATAAGCACGATACGAACGATTAATGGGCATTTAAGGTAAACGAAAAATGTATATAATCATCACTTCAGTAATTTTTTTATTTGTCTATCAATTGTTTTTAATATTTTACTACACTACTGTAAAAGTACCATACGAAAAAATAGTTTTTATATATGTATATATTTTGATTTGCCTTTTAAGAAAAATTATTATTTTAGTATATTTAAATAGAATTAGATCCCAAAAACTTATCTTGAATGTGTTCACAAAATTAATATTACCAAAAGTGCCCTCTTTTCAATAATTTCTGAACTACTAGCACTACATTAAAATTAGGTAGCTGTAGTAGTTGGGTTAAGCATATGGGAGTTTCGTATTTCCAATTGTTTACGAAAACACTACTTTCAATAATTACTGTCTTATTAAAAATCGTTTTATATTTCTATTATCGAGTGCAATTGCCAATTAGTAGCAAGAAATACATCTATATTTTCGATTATTTGCCACTTTTCTATGCCCAAAATATAGGTCATCTTTGGAAATTATTTGAGAGTCATTATTCATCAATATAAACTAGGAGGGAAACAGATACAAGTTTCCTCTTTACATAGATGTATAATTTATCAGCAAAAACTTACTCCCTTTTGAAGCCAATTGGTAATGAGTAGCCCACCTCAAGGCGTGTTGTCAACATGTTTTCAAACGCAACCGAACGACAATCATACGACAATTGTAGCGAGTAATACGAAGACGAATTTATTGCAAGATGGCCGAATTGTTGGGAGGAGTATTCCTGAATGCGCGCATGCTGGTCATCCTTACATTATAGGGAGTATCTAGCAGGGTTTGCCCACTTAATGTATTAAAAGATTATCGTTGAAACTGGCGTTATGACTTCGTCGTATGACTTGGGGAATAACTAACCATTGCAACAAACCAAAAGATTCCAGATTTCCTTATAGTATATTTTTGTTTAGAATTTATAAGTACAGTCGAGTCTCGTTTATCTTTGGTCCTCCGAAACGAACGAGTTCCGTTTATCTAAGTCCACTACCTCCACCATTCCCATGCCAACTGGAAATGCGTCACTTCCACCCCTCCTATTTCTTCCACGCTCACTCTAGATTCTAGTGTGACGATGAAATTGTGGATCATGGAGGGGAGCGTAGAACTTAAATAAGCGAGACTCCCAAGTTAAGATAAATAAAACTCAAAATACTTGAGCCTCAAAATAAACGAGACTCGACTGTAATTAGAAATTATATTTAACATGCAAGTTTGTATGTATTCTGATATGTGATTCGAAAATATCCAGCAATATGAATTTTCACAATACATATCAAAATACAGTCGAGTCTCGTTTATCTTCAGTCCTCCGAAACGAACGAGTTCCGTTTATCTAAGTCTTCACTACCGCCCGCGTTGCCATGCCAACTGGAATGCGTCACCTCCACCTCTCCCATTTCTTCCAACCGCACTCTCTAGATTCTAGCGTGACGGTGTAATTGTGGAACATGGGGAGCGTGGAACCTAAAATAAGCAAGACTTCCAAGTTAAGATAAATGAAACTCAAAATTCATGAACCTCAAGATAAACGAGACTCGACTGTAACATCAATTGGCATGTTAAATAATAGTGATACATTACGAACAAAGGCATGTTACCAAAATAAATCTATAGTTTACTGCTTGCGAAAGTATTATATAATAAAGAATAAAGAAGCTTTATTTACCATACTTTATTAGTTGTTTTTGTGATTGCTATCTGTACTATCAATACGACCATAAACTGCATAGTCAGGAGTCATGTCGATTTGATCTCAACACTACAAACAACCACAAACAACTAATCTGGTATTTCCCAGTATTTCCTAGCGCAAGCGCAATACCATGTTATGCTAGATACAGAGCCACCACTCGGTTTGGGGAAATATTACTACCAAAGTCCAAGGTCGCATATTTAAGTGAACATGGCATGGGGAGTAGACAGGAGTGGACAGTGGACAGTGGACAGTGGACAGGAGTAGAGAATAAGACGTCAAGGTGTTAAGACGTATGTTAATCTTGTAATGTTCCATTCATATTATATGTTTAATAAAACGTAAAATTTGGTGTTCGTGTATTCCGCTAAACCCATCCGTATCTATATATATAGCTAAAGGACTTATGCCCATGTAATTAAATAAATAAATATATACACAGCATTTTCATTTTACCATTTTTTAAAATTTTTCCATTATTTTAATTTAAAAATGTAATAAGTAAAAGTTTCAGGTTAAGTGCTTTTTAAGTGATGGCGCCAGATTAGACTAGTTTCGATTCCAGAATTTTTTAAGACTTTATTTTTGGAACATGCGTTTTAGATTGCGTCGGTAACTTCTTACTATTCTTACAATGAACTCAATAACGAGAACAGTTTTCTTTAAATTTGTATAAAATATATCCTATCTGTCAAATTTGTGTGAAATTTCGACAGTAGACATGCATAGCGAAAACCAATGACATAATCACCATAGCAAAAGTGCTGCTAACCCTTGAAAAGTCACTGTTCCGTCAAACAGCCCTCGCGTTGTCCTTCTACTTTAAAAGAAAAAGATCCTTCTAGTCAACACAAAGACGTTCGATTGCCAAAAGAAAAACCACAAGTATAATTCAACCTCTGGATGTTTATGATTTCCGAGTTTGCAAAACTAGGATGTACATTTGGGTACGTACTACGTAATAAAATTACAATCACTAGTCGTCGGTACTCGTACAGCATTACTTTACATTATTTTGTTAATATAAATTTATTTGCTTTCAATTAATTTTGCATGTATTTGGCACTGCGTGTTATTCAATTAAAATTATAGAATATTTTTCAAGTGCGCTAAAAAACAAGAATCTTAACGAAAGGCGGCGTTACCATCCCCTTAATATGTTTTTTCACGCTAAAAGTAGTTTTTAGCATGTCCTAGGCAAAACTAGGCACAGACAAAATTTCAAATTTTTCTGAATTTTCGGGTTGGAAACCTGTCCTTGTTAGTACATATATCCCTTTATAGCCCAATGTTCTATTTATACGACGGTTAGAATAACATTTTTTAAGAACTAAATATATTAAAACAATAAAACTGTCGTGTATCAATAAGCTGTACTGTATCTTTTGTTGTGATTTTTTAATAAAATTTTAATAGTTTTAATACACAGTCACATATTTTTAAAGTAGTTTTTGCAATTTGTTCGTTTTAGTGAGCAAAGAGGGGTGTCCCATAAATGTGACACTGGCACTTAGCGTTTTCTAGTCAACAATTATCAAGGATGAAAACGTTATATAACATAAGCAAAATAAAGAAGTATTTAAGTATATGTTATTTGTATGTTTGGAAACCTCTACACCTACTGAAATCTCTTTCCTGTTTGTGTAACATTAGTTCATAAATAAATGTTCGTGAGAGTATTATGTTTTCTTGCAAACATCATAGAAAAGAATTTATTTATTTTTTTAAATATTGTTAGCGGTGTAGAGAGTGACATCTGGAAGGAGTATATGTATTAGGTCGGTGTAACTAGCGATAGTAATTTTGCCTGGCGTTACCAACTTTAAAATAGAATACGTCTTGTGTATATGGTAGTGGTGTTAACAGTTATATCCACAAAATAGAGATGGCAATGTTTAAATATATTTTTAGTTCTTCTCTGTTGTCATATTCTTGTTAAATGTTAGTTATGTTGGTGCATCCTGCTATCGATGTGTAATGAGGTATTGTGTGCGATTGTTGAACAAGAATAGAATGTGAAAAGAGCGATTTTATAAGTGTGTAGTAATCCCCATTTGTGATATTTGTTATTCATATATTGATATTTTAGGTATGTAGTAAAATAAGCTACCATACGAAGGGATATCCTAATTCTTAAATGTCTATTTACGATTAGTTAAAGCCTAATTAAAATATAGTAATTTATTATTAGCATTTATACCGCTAAAAGACTAAAAACAGGTAACATACTACTACAATTATAACTCGGGTGGGTGTTAAATAAATGCGCGCGCAACTCATTCACATCACACACAAATTTGTATATGATGTAAATTTCCTGTAACTCATTGGGATATTACCGGTTTGAACAAATCACATCTAAATTTGGAGCAATATAATATATACTTTTATTGAAATCTGATGTATTTTGATGTTATGTAAAATATTTGCCTTTCTCATCTCTCTGTCGTCTAGTTCGTAAAGCATATGGTTTCTTTTACAATAAGAATAATTGCCCCGAAATAGCCTGCATTCATAATTCTTGGAATTTAAGACTCTCATAAATCTATATATTACATGTATGTATATTCAATTTCGCCCTTTAGAAACATGTTAACTGAGTTTCCTATCATCTATTACGCACTAAAAATAGTGTGATGCACTGTGAACTATGTTGATACCATAATATTATTTTAAGTAACCATAATATGTGCCAAGCTCCAAAAGGTTTATTTTTACAATACAATCATCCCACATAATCATTTAGCAATAATAATCCCACTTTAGTTTACACTAACATATTTATGTTATATACATATTTCGTGACCTTTTATCTTTATCTTAGATGTAGATAGTTTTTCTATCACTACTATTAATTCAATCTTTCTGGTTTAATTGACCTAATAGTGGTAGAAAACTATCTACATATATAATAAGTCAAATTCAATTGTAGTATTATAATATCCATAACATTACTCGTACTTAATCTAGTATGAGTAATGCTATATTACATGAATGTCAATGATCGAGATGGAGGGATGATATATTCGACTCATTCATATGTGTTCAATAAGACCAAATCAGTCATCTGTATTCTGTACATCAACTATTCCAATCCATATCATCTTATTTTATGAAGTCGGATATTGAATGAAATTTAGTGCCTGCTATCAAAGATTGGAAGTACAAAATTTCTTCTTCATTTGATCCTTGCTGATGTATCGAACATAAACGATTAACTGTGCACACTTGACGATATTCGTTGATTCATCGCAACTTATGGCATAAATGGCGATGATTTTACTCTGACTATGATTTGTTGAAAGAATTGCATTTTGTCGCAGCATATTGGAGAGAACAGATCCATTATAGGGTTTTAAACTGCTATGCTCCGCCGCAACCGGGTTTCGAACACCAAACCTCATTGTGACTTGTGTGATTCACCACTCGGCTATTAAACAAAAAACAGAGATGAAAAATATAATATTAGAATAATTATTCATTTAAAATGAAGTTAACAAATTAAAGTCAACAAAGCTTTAAATTATATATTAGGCATTTTTAAATATGTCAGGTCGGTAAAGCAGCGATCTGAAGTCTCTAAAAAAATGACAGAACATAAAAATAAAAAGACGATTTAATTAAGATAAAGATTGTTGGAATCTAAAGTGTTGTTTTATAATGTGTTAGAGTTAATAACACATTATAAAACAGCATCGGACGGCAAATCTAACATCTTGTGCATAACATCAATTGAAACACCGGATGGGCGCATATTTGAAATTCCAGACGAACATCAGCCAGCAGTTAAACACAAAACAAAACACATTATAAAACAACATTCAATGTTTATTATTCAAGATGTTGAAAAAATTGTGCATTATCCTATGAATACGATCGTAGTATATTTATACGGCCTTTTATCACATTATTATTCAGTATAGTAATAGACTCTCAGTGGATATTTCATGTATTTAGTGCATGCGCATTACTCGAACTATTACGTTGTGTTCGCTATAATTTAAAGCTATCTATAGTGCGTTTCATATGGGCGTAGTTTCTATAGACTCCTATAGTGCGTTCCGTATGAACTTTTGTAAAATATTTTGATGAACTTTCAGACCTTTTGTGTGCACTATACTCTCACAAACATTCAGTTACATGAGCTATAACTTAAGAAACAAGCTGAACAATACGTCCCGTAAGGAATCATCAATTTCTAAAATGTCAAATCCGGTGTTGATGACACCAGAACAGCTTCAAGCTCTCATCAATGGAATGATTCAAGCCCTAGTCACTTCCCATGCTCAAACCCCATCACCAGTACTCAGCGGGAATTTTTCGAACTGCGCTTCGCGATTCTCTGGTAACAAAGGTGAGGATGTTGAGGCTTTTATCAATGCTATTAGCATTTACAAAGATTGCGTAAATATTTCGGAAGAAAATGCAATCCGCGGTTTACCCATATTACTTGACAGTAACGCTGCAACCTGGTGGCAAGGAATCAAGTCGAGTATATCGACCTGGGATGAAGCTTTGGCAGCTTTGCGACATCCTTTCGGCTATAACATGCCGCCGTATCAGATTTTCAAAGAATTGTTTTCACGACAACAACGTGACAAGGAACCTACCAATATCTTTGTAAATTCTGATCGTGCGCTCTTAGCACGCATACTTGGCGAACCAAAACTGCATGCAACTCATCAGATCGAGATAATTTATGGGTTACTACATCGCAGGATCAGACATAGGTTACCAAGGAAACAAATTGATACCTTTTCGGATTTAATCGAAAGAGCTCGATCCACTGAAGGTAGTCTCAATGAGGTTATACCTGTTGCTAAGCAACCGAGCCCAAATGATGACAAGACACGAATTCGTCCCAAATGTAACTTTTGCAAGCATTTTGGGTCATCTACAGACAGATTGTAGGAAATATGCTGCTAGTCAGTCCAGAGTAGCTTCACTAAGCACTACTGCAAAACGTCCTAAGTCTGCGAATATCAGTTGTTTTGGCGGTGGAACGCGTATATACGTTCTCAGTGCCCCAATTGTCGTGTTCGTACTTCAGCACATAGCACGCCTTCTTCAACTGTAAATGCTGCCGATGTTTCTAGTGCAAATACATCATGGTTAGATGTTCTCATGACAGAAATTTGTTCAGTTGACCTAAAATCTAGGCCGATGGTTCAAGTAGAAATCGCAGGAAGACGAGGTCTTGCCTATATCGATTCTGGTGCGAAAACCACTATCGCAGGAAATTTGTTATACTCTTATTTTTGTGAGCGAAATTTGCCTTACAAGGAAAAACTTGTACAGATGATTCTAGCTGATGGACAATTACGCCAAGTACATACGAAAACTTTTGAAACCGACGTCGTACTTGAAGGGAAAAGAATCCCTACTACATTCTTAGCGATGCCTGAGCATAAGAATAGCAAAACACTGCTTGGAATAGACTTCATTACCGATGCCGGTATAGTTTTAAACAACACAAGTGGCAATGGTATTTCGAAGAAGATTCTTCGATCAAATTTTGTTTCTTCTCAGAACCTCTAGTGAACAAGGACAATGGTCCCAAGATTTGCCGAGTTGAAATTGCTCTTAAGGATGATGATGGTCCACACTTGACAACGGAGCAAAAGGATCAACTGACTGAATTATTGAAGCAGAATATTTCTGTGTTTGAGAAAAGCAAGAAATTAACACCATATGCATAGCATTCCATACAGTTGACGGATGACAATCCTGTTTACCAGCCGCCGTATCGTTTTTCACCTGGATCGAATAATCGAGGAATATGAATCAGCTTATGCCGCTCCAGTAGTTTGATACCTAAACCTGATGGATCTACTAGGCTTTGCGTTGATTACAGACGCCTAAATGAGATTACCGTTCCAGTTCAGTATCCTTTACCTAGAGTAGATGATTTTCTTCATTCCACAGTGAATGCTGCCTACATAACTACTTTAGATGTAAGAAGTGGTTATCATCAGATACCGGTCAAGAAAGCAAACCGAGATAAAACTGCTTTTGTAACTCCTTTTGGTACACTCAGATACAATGCTATGCCTTTTGGCTTACGAACAGCACCTGCAACATTCCAGCGTTCAGTAGATCGCTTTCGCTCTGACTTACCGCACATTTCCATCTTAACATATTTAGATGATTTGATTATTATGTCTCCAACCTTCGAGAGACATCTGAATGGTTTGGAGGATGTCTTTAAGAGACTTCGGTTATTTAAGGCTCATGTAAATCGTGACAAATGTACTTTCTGTGCCGATAGTGTCAAGTACCTTGGTCACATAGTGAGTAAAGATGGTTTTAGCCCGAGTCCGGATAAAATATCCACCATTATGAACATGAGAGCCCCTCAAAATGTAAAACAAGTTCTCAGCTTCCTACAGACCTGCTCATGGTTTCGAAGATTTGTCCCAAATTTTGCTGAAATTTCTAGACCATTGAGTAGCCTAACAAGGAAAACTTGCAATTGGAAATGGGGACCCGCTCAAGAAAATGCTTTCAATCAACTGAAAAAGTTATTGAATACTGCACCTGTGTTGCGTCAAGCTGACCCAATCAAACCCTTTATTATTAGAGTGGATGCCATAGAAGCCTTTGAGTGAACCGCGTAGTGCACCAGCATGAAGTGCCGTTTCACAAAAACCGTGCGCGATCAACGAACCACGTAGATCCCTCCGGTTAAAATCTCGAATCACTTGAAATAATTCGTTGATCGTGTTGTATCACACCCGGGTCGGTTGTGTGTAGCAAGAATTATTTCCAAGTGCGTATACCTTAACCACCGAGTGTGTGTGCGCAAGTGGACAGACAGACTAACGGGAGAGATAGAGAACAATGGCCGCTGGCCTTTCCCACTAATGTGTACTTTGCATTTTTTCTATTTAGTTTTACCTTAGCTTTGCATATTTTATTAAATAAAGTGATCAACATGTGAATGGCGATTCAGTCCTACAAATTTAAATAAATTTGAGGTTTTATCTTAAAATTTAATCAACTAACTATTTATTTACAATCTTATACTTTATAATAGTTTTATGTACTTATTGACAGCTTTTATTTAAACAACCCGTTCTACATACTTACTTTTTAAATAACTACTTCTTTTGTTTTCTGCTGTGTTATGTAACATTGCCCACAGTTCAGCGTTGAAACAACACATCTAATAAAATATTGAAAAGTTAAAGCATAACTCACAAGGGGACACCGCGTAATGTCCATCACGGATTTCGATCCTATTACGTGCGAGTGGTGTTTGAGACCTCACGGAAAAAACCCTCAGAGCGTCTATCCGATTGGGGCTTCGTTTTCGAGATATTAAATTCCAAAGAATGAAGGGCGCACACACACGATTCAGTATCAAATCGCGTGAATAGAGTTGAACAAGCCGCGATTGCCGAACGGACAAGGTAACGCACGGGAACGTTAATGTCCTGATGTCGATTCTTATTGACGTCAATTTTTTTGATATTTTTATGTTTTAATTTTGCGAAGCCTCGAGACCGCATTGCGTTGAGGTTTGCTTTGGGGTTTGCAACAGCGAGAGCCACAACTTTTGCTTTATGGTTCAGAGGAATATATTTCTTCATTAACGATAAGCGTGATTCCCCTCATACTTATTTGGGTCGAATTCGTTAGCATTTTTCGATTCCCGAGTATACCGAAAATATTTTTCAAAACAAGAGGAAATATTGTACTTCGTTATATTTTCTCTCTTTTTGCTATTTATATAAACGAAACAAATTACGTCCTCATATTTCCTTTGAAAATCATCATCAATAAGAATCGAAATCAGAACATCCAGCGTTTCAGTCCATCACCTTGTTTGTTCGGCAATCGCCGCTTGTTAAACTCTATTCACGCGATTCGGTATTGATTTGTGTGGCGTGGGCCTACATTCTTTGGAATTTAATATGTTGGGAACGAAGCCCCAATCGGATAAACGCTCGGATGTTTTTTTTTTGGTAAAATCTCAAAGAATACTCTCACGTAAGTGGATCGAAATCCGTGATGGAAATTACGCGGTGTCTGCTTGTCAGACATTAAGGCGTCAAATATATCACTATACGGAGATTTCATTCCGTCTTTTATTGGGGTATTATAATGGCGGTGTTAATCGTAATTGTGCAATTGGTGGCCAAGTTAGTGAAATGCTTTTGCTGTGTATCTTCCCAAACACACTAGTTCGCTCCCGCGGTCAGAAATTGTAATTAATCCAAAGCGAGTTTGCTCCGGAAGGCGTATACAAGTTCGCTCCCATAAGTTAAGAGGATTAAAGTAATTCCAATATTTTAAAATTATTGTTGGTCTTACATTTTCATACACATAATTGTCACAATACGGATAAGTCAAATTTGTATGACAAATACGAATAAAGAATACCATATAATAATTTCAAAAATTATATTTAGTTTTATATATTTATTGTGCAGCATTCGGTATAAATTTCAATCATATTCAAATGAACGTATATTATTTCTTTTTCTTAAAACTTTTAAATCGAAATATATTCGGATAACCACCATAAAACAAAGAATTGAGCTAAGCCCAGTTTTTGTATCTTCATCTAGGCGTAAGGAAAATTAAATTGCTATAAAGCTGACCATTTATTAATTTAAATAAGTTATTACAAAACACTAGCCAAGACTGTCTAAGATGAAATCTACATCCCCTTTAATGCAGTTGAAGGTAGAACTTCCACGCAGAGCGATATGAGTCGCTTTTTCAAAACCGGCATAAACGATTTCTGGGTTAAAAATCACTTTTAATTTTAGACACTCCTTTCTACAGTTCAGTGTAGTGGTGTACAAATTAACTTGTTTATTATGTAATCAAAAGAAAATTAAGGGAATATAATGGCAATTTTCAAGTCCGTAGATAGTAAACAACAGATACAAATATTTCGTACAACATTCGAATCATACATATACAAACAGGTTAAATTCGTTACACATGAGAAGGCCACATAACTCTCCACGAGATTTTTATTTTTACAAAAATAGTTCACTATACGTCAAAACTTTAACGGAATTCAAAACATGCTGTACAACTTCTATACACTTTGGGGGTTTTGGGAGTACTCGTTTTCTTCCGTTATAAATGTTTTTCTAACTAACAATAAGTGCATCTCTTTTATACTTAGCGTTTCCACGTCTTCTTTATCGAGCGCTCCGTGAATCAATTTTAATGGTTTCTCGTATGTATCATCCATGGCACGTCTTTTTAAATAATTACTTAGCTTTTGTTAATTTAAAATAGATACGTCAGTACTTCCGTGATTTTTATTAAATTTGAGTACACTATCACAAATGTTTAAGGTTTGTAACCCTGCTGTTAGATTGAAAAAATATACGAATCCTAGATTAAGAGACCATTTGGTCCATACTACAAGTTTTATTAAAAACGAAAATTTAATCCATTATTTTATATCTAATTTGATTGAATACCTCGTTAATACAATTAATAAATATTATTATGGGAACGTTGTCAACTTCTTCTTCCAATGTTTTACAACTGCTACGAAAATGTCACTGTTGACAACTTATTGGATTCAGTGGACGATGTTCCTTTCCATAGTTTATGCCATCAAAACATGCAAAATATGGTTTGAAATTTTGGTTATCGGTGGATTGAAAGTCGCGCTACGTCTGGAAGATACAGCCGTATCTTGGAAAAGCTAAAAATGCAAAGCCTAAACAAAACCAAACACAACGCGTTGCATTAGAGTTGACGGAAGGCTTGAACGGGCAAAATATAACAGGCGACAACTTCTTTTCCACTTTTGATTTGGTAAAAAAATTACTTGAAAGAAAACTTACATATGTAGGAACAGTACGTAAAAATAAAACATTTATTCCTCCGAAGTTCCTGAATGTAACAAAAACTCCCATTGTATAAGTCTACATTTGCATTCTCTGTCATTGCGACATTAGTATTATACATCACCCAAAAAAACAAAGCAACGATATTGATTAGTACAACGCCCAGAACAGCTGAAGTTGATGAGAGTGGGTCGAAGAAAAAATCGGAGATTCTTTCTTATTACAATTCGACAAATTGCTATTTTGTTGTTCGTCTATAGTTTCTTATGATTCGTTTCTCATAGGAGGCGTAGATACTGCTGACCAAGTGATTGCCTCCTACACCACAAAACGTAAAATAAATCGATGGTCGAACATTGTATTTACAAATATGCTAGATATATCCACTTTAAATGTATATATACTTTTTCTAAGATCAATGTTTCATAGGCACCAGCTGATCCAAATCGCAGGAGACCAGATTTTTTGCGGAAACTAGCACTTTCTTTGGCGCATATAATGAAACAGAGTAGATTACCTCAACAGCAGTTTTCAGCACAACTATTGACTGAAATACAAACATCATCTTCAATTTCAACAAGTTCTTCAAGTAATGCTACTTCTAAAAACTAACCGAAAAATATTTTGTTTAGCATGGAATGATAAAAACTATCAACGAAATCACATTTTATATAAATAAGCGCAGAAAAGCTTAGTATTTCGACTTCAATCAAATCAAAATATAGGTACACTGGACCAAATGGACCCTAATCCAAGATAAGTAAGTTTCTATTTTTTCAGTCCGGTTTTATGCCAGACACTTGAAATTATGGATATAACGTTGTTAAGGAAAAAAGAATACGTTAGCCGAAGTCTCAAAGCAATATATAATACTGTTTAAAAGTTATAAAGGTAATGAGCAAAATATTGGACCAAATGGACTTAATCTAACAGCAGGGTTAAGAAAGACTTACAACCTCGGACACACTGCCATCGATTTACATTTCCGGATAGCGATTTATGAAAATTGTATTTCTGGTTATTTATAAGTAACATGGGCTGGCCTTTTTCGCTTAGCATCTGAGCCACCCCTACGAAATCCATGCTGAACTAAACTCACAAATAAGTTTACCCACAGAAAGATCAATTTAAGTTAACATTTTTAAGATGTTTCTCTTGCTCGAGCTGGAATCGAAGTTCCTAATGATAAGTTCTTCTTGCTAGAACAGTTGGGTTCACGGCGCATTGAAAGTATGAATAAAATAAGTGATTTGAAAATCGTGACGCAAAGCGTGGGATAATCGGCCGATGTTATTCCTGGTAGTCTTCGTTCTTTCAACCATTTCGGTGTACATTTTTCTATATGTATACCAATATAAGTACATACCTACATACATTAACACCTCCTAGAGAACGTTGCCGGAGCGAATTTATCTACGACGCTTTTCAGGAAAGGGATTATAATTTGACCGCCGAAATGAACTTGTATGCACCCGTATCTTCAAACCATTACAATTAAATTCTTCTATAATTTGGCCACTGTTTATATCCATCATAAAATTAAAATTGAAGAAAAGGCTGGCGTTTTTTGTCGATTGCTGTTTATTATTTATTTATTATTTCACATCTATACATGAATGTTTATTGTCATATTTTGATATTTTTCAGGTACGAAATGCATATCTACGTATACACAATTTTTATATGGTTTCTAACATTACATACTTTAGTAATATGTCAAGCTCCGGAAACTATAATTCTTAATCCTTGTGTTTCGAAAGCTACGTGCCATGAATGCATTCAGACACCATCTTGCGCTTGGTGTTTTAGTCCAGTAAGAATTGGTTCCGACTGAATCGTTCATTAATAGCTAATACAACGTTTATTCTGTTATAGTCATTCGATCGCGCTAGATGTTTTCAACCATCCAGTCCAAATCCTCAAAGCGTAATATGCCCAGAAGAATACATATATAACCCCGATAATATACAACAAATATTAATGCAGAAGAAATTATCTGAAACTTCTGCTTCTTCTTCACACCAGTCGTCTGCTTTTGGATTATATCAAAATTACTCACAGTCCCATAGTAACTCCTCGTATTCTCATTCGGAATCTTCATTCTCTGGCGAATATTCTCATGGAGGCTCCGGCTACTCTTACGCACAATCGGAAATCGTTCAAATAAGCCCTCAAAGGGTTAATCTTAAACTAAGGGCCAGTAAGTATCAATTATTCTTTATTTATTGTATACTAATATATGTCTATAATTATAAAATTACGTACTTAGACATATGTAGAATGAGAAACGTATCAAATTATGTGGAGTGATAGTGATGGTTCATTTTAACGAAAAAGAAAAAAAAATTGGTATGCACGTGTGTAATTCCCAATATTAACACCAATTATACTCGCGCTTTGATGTCGCGAGCATTTTACTGTTCATTTCAGGTAACCATGCGTAATTTAAGAACATAATGCCAGCAAATAAGTAAAATTTATGCCAATTTCAATTTTCTAATTTTTCTCATAGCATCCCAGACGAAATACGATTGATGACTTTCATACAAACTTACATAAATAAAGTAGATTGGGAAACCAATTTCTAGATATCATGCATCAATAATAATAAATATTGGTAATCGATATTGATAGACTTCAAATACTACCACAGACATTTTCGTGAACATTTCCATATTTGGGGCAGAAACTCGAATGTGTCATAGAACAAATATATGTAAATCAAGTATATGTATATGAACAGTTAATTTTCACGTGACGAGTATTATATCAGATAATGTAAACAAGAGGTTCGCTCTGCCTTTTCATACTCTGTGATTATTAACATCAATACAAAAACAGAAAATGAGTTCTTTTTTTCACAATTGTTCCATAAAATTGAAAAAGAAGAAAGTTCAAACAACATTTATTGCATAGTTGGGGGTACCAGGAGATGGAAGGGGAAATATTTATGGATGTAACCTTTACTGTATTACTTTATTTCAGTATGCATAATAATCTACATATTCATAAAACAATCAGCAACAATTTCCAATTATCAGATGCATATGTTATTATTGCCATCTATAAAGTTGCAAATTGTGTACTTCATAAAAACGCGTGCACCGGACAGTTGGAGTATCAAACAGGCAAGTTGAAACAGTAACATCGTATCAGTATTTAGGAGCTTGTGTGCAGATGTCAATGACCAAAATAAACAGATCATCAAATGAAGAAGTTCCTGCGTCATAGACAAAGTAATAAATAAAAATATGTGTTCTTCAGTTTATATACTATTGAGGCATACACTTTAAAACAATGAAATAAAACATGTTGAAGCTTTTGAAATGTGGTGCTATCGAAGACTGTTGACAATATCATGAACAGATAAGGTGAAAAACGAAGCCTTAAGATATATAGCGGAAAAATGTGAAATAACAAAGAATATCAAAAAACAAGAAGTTAGAGTAAGTAGAGCACACATCACGCAGTGGAGGATAATGGGGTTAGAAGCGAGCGCGTAGAAAATGTGTTGGTTGAGCAACGTAAGAGTATGGCTACAGTTCAAATAAATTATTCAAAGCTGTCGTCAACAAAGTGTTAATCGTGGATGATCTCCCACTTCAGATAGGAGAATAAACCAGAAGAATACGAAGTTGAATAGTTCTAGTTCATATTTTTCTACGAACTAGACAACATAATTTTCGCTACTGCTATTACTAAATAATATAGAAACTAAAGAGAGAAAACTAACTAACTTTTGTCCCAACTCGGTGACTCTAAGGATTACAATAAAGTCGATCCAATTGGATTTACGGCTAGCCATTCTTCTGTACTATATTATTGACTAATGTCTTTTGATTAATAGTTTTATAATTAAATATCGTTCTGAACAGAATGTTATACCCAAAATATTTTTCCATTGATCTTAGCTAATATAAATTGATTATTGAAACTATTAAAATGCCGTATTTAGATACATAAACATGTATAACAAAATTGTGTCGGGAAATAATAAATAAACCACAATAAAATACAATAAAAGACTAAAATGCGTTGTCAACAATTGACATTATTAACTTGAAAAAGATGTCACTTCGGTTCTCGATCATGGGGTCTTTTGTTCTCTTCTGTTCTCCCCCCAACCGACGAACTGTGCATAGTCTAAACAAACCGCGAAGTGGACTGATATATTTATGGACAAACTACATACAAGATAACACATTATTTCTTTGTTTAGTCTTATTTTATCCAACCGATTTTAAACATAACATTACTTCTCCTTTAACAGATGTTCAGTGCTGCGAATAGATTGTTTGTCCAGTTTTTTGTTCTGAAAAGTAAATAATGTTTGATTCAGTGTTACTGACTTAAGAAACAAATTTCCGTCAAATCTTTTGTTATTAAAATAGATAAAAGTGACTTAATTTCTTTTTTGTTAAGTGAAGCAAACAAGGAAGCGTGTTACAATTTTGACAACATCGTAGCTTCGCAGCAAGTGAAATCGTCATCAAACGCTTGTCTGGTCTAATATAAAACAAAGAAGAAATAGGTAGAGGTATTTATTTTTAGAAAATAAAACAACTGAGAATCAAATATATTTATTTGGCGATTTAAAAATATTTTAGTTTAATGCAATGTCTGACTTTGTTTTGTAGAACTAACAATAAGTGCACCAATATTGATCTCGACTAAGGTTGTCGCTACACACAAATAGTTTTCCAAATAAACATCAGTAATTTGTGTCTCACTTGTGATTTGGATGTGTTTCATGTGATTACACGCATTAACTGCATTAACACGCATAAATATTTCAAAATAGCGAAACCATCGACAGAGCATGTTTGTAAAACGCAGGATATTTATCCTTGTGCAAATACCTTTTACAGAACTCTTTCAAACCAACTTGATGGAATTTCTCCTTTAACTGTGTATCACATTTCGCAATGTTCCATTTGTAATCTTTCTGGTAATAAATTCACGTCTGCAGCAAATGGGATTGCTAATGCACAAAAAAGCACATGATGTTTAAAAACCTGCATTCGATTTTTAAATTCTAGGTTCAAGTCAGATATCAAAGAAGCGTATTTATCTGCCACATACAATGTAGGAAAGTGAGTAAAGTTTTTGTCCTCAACTGTTGTTCTCAAAGGCGAAGTTTTATTTGAAACTTAGATAATAAGATCAGAAAATAAGATCATACATGTTATTAATGAATTGATCTTTCCCTTGTAGACGAGTATTAACGTAAGCTAGGTGGCTCGTTATATCGACCAGAAACATGAAGTCGCAAACCTACTGTTTGCCTTCAAACCCAGGCACATTTTTTTACTTGCTTGCAAAGAATGATTGTATTTTTGCTGCAAATCAAACACTCTTTTTAACATTTTGACATGTGACAGCCGTCTTACTTCTGTTGAAAATGTAACGTCTTCATAATCTGAATCCAAAGACTAGACATTCTTCGAACTGACGGTGGTCCCAAGGCTGAAAAGTTTGGAGACCCCTGATCTAGAATAACAGTTTGTACATGTTTGTTTCTTTTAGTGTCACTTTTATCGTTTCATCGACTTGCAAATCATTCACAAAGGTGCTAAAGAAATTTTCACTTCAGAAGTCATCTAGGGAATAACTTTTTGAAGACATTATGTCTAATGGCTTTTCTAAATTCTCTATGCTTAGGTATTTTTATATAGCGTTATTTTATTTAATAATCTATAAACCAAATACAGGATAATTTTCTGAAACAGAGCTGACCCATGAGGTAAAGGCAGTACAGTATTAATATTCCTGGTGGAATAATTTTCAGATGTATCGTCAACAAAGCACAATCGGTACCTATATAGAAATGAAAAAAACTTCTAAAATATATTGTGAAACAAAACACACTGGGTTTTCCAGGGTTTATGGTTAAATGATTAAAAAGAAGCCACTCGTTCAAAAGAGAATAAACGTGATTTGTTAAATTGATAGAGAGAGAGCATCCGGGATAGTTTCATAACTATCTAGCACTTGGTATAATATGTATTCATCATTATTAATGCAATAATACATTCTTTTTTGCATGGAATTTACCAAATTTTCTCAAACATTTTGTCCTCCAATCCGTTTCCATGCACCTAGAACATGCCGTGTCAACTGTGTCGCAGTTCTTGTCCTTACTCCGTAGCCTTCTACGTCTTTCTAGCTTCTTACCATTGCGGGCCACATGTTCTCTATTGGGTTTATGTCTGGGGATTTTGGCTGGCAACTCCAAAACATTCACTTCATTATGTTCAATAAGCCAATCCCTTACCATTCTGGTGCGATGTATTGGAGAATTGTTCTGAACCAGTGTTATTCTTTCCATCTCTTCTGTCGGATAAATTGCTCTTACACTCGGAATCAGAATATTCTTTAATACATTTACAAAATCCTGCGCCGTAGAACGTGGAGGAGTAACTCGAATCAACGCCCCTCAACCAGCATGTGAAATCCATCCCCAGAGTCCAGCTGTAATTCTGCCACTGTGGGTGTTGGGCTGTACATTGTTTGAGTTGTACCGGGTACCAAACGCCCTCCAGAGAACCACAGGTGCATCTTGGGATGTTGCAAAAATTTTCTTATCTGAGAATATTGCATACCTTCAGTCTCTATTCATGTTTTGATTGCAAAATTGTAGCCTGGCGGCGCAGAGTGTGGTAGATCGCAAATCTAGCTGGACAAAATTAATAAATCGCGTTGGGTTCATTTCTCACTTATGAATGAAATAAAAAATAAGTTCAAATATATAAATGATTATAAAAATCAACTTTTTTTAAAAAAGATTTTTTAATAAAATGAGGCAAAAAATAAACAGTTGTCACTGTCAAGAAAAAAAACATTTTTAAGATAAAAAATTGGTTTCTTAAATACATGCTCTGAGATTTTTAGTAATATATACTAGTATTTAGGTTGAATATAACAGATTCATGATTAATAAAATTATTAAGTGAGTTTTTACGTAAGGACTCGGAGATAATCATTTTTAATATTAAAATAATTTTAATATTTTTAATAAATATTTGATAATAATTGTTTTCTTTACTTGTTTTTGCTTTATTACATTAATAATGCAGATAATAGCATATAAATACACATAGAGATTTTAATTAATTCACTTTCATATGCATCGTTAAAAGATTCTTCCTCCTCAAAAGCATCAACAGATAATAATGAAAGAACTTCTTTTGTTATCAAACCTCGAACTCGAAAGGGAGTGTGACGCAAACTTGCGATAAAAGGATCTGAAGAAATTAGGAGTCGATTGAAAAGATCTGTATTTGTGTCTATTCTCGATGTTTTTCTCGTAAACAACTCCTTAAATTTCCTCGTGTCCTTATTTCTTGCTTCTTGAGCTTCTTCTGACAGCTGTCCTATAGGAAGAATGCAAGACCTTATTATGTCTTTTCCATGAAAAAGGATTTTATGGACGCTAACTGGCATAATGTACCATGGGTATTCGTTTAAGTATAAATTTCGTGTGGCAACAATAAAACTTTCAAAAGCATCTTCATCAATAGGGTAACCACTACCTAAAGTTTCCAAATTAAAATGAAACCGTTTAATTAATTCTTTATCGACACCAGTGACTTCTGAACTCTTTTCTGCTGCTCTAAAGAACCGTCTAGCAGTATTACCGTCATTTGTATTACCTCCTTCTTGTGTTGGCATGTCCACAAGCAACCCCATCTCATTTCGAAATCTCTGTTTGTATTTTTTTTCTTCAGCCACTTTTGCTTTATTTTCCGGTCCTCGAGCTTGCCAGGTCATTATAGGAAGCTTATATGCTATGTGTAATACACACTTCATAAAACGGATCCATGATTGTAGCGGAGACATTCCAAAGGTTAAAGATCGTTCATCGACAATTTTGTTTAAAATCATAGAAGGTTTATTTAGTTCACTCGGTTTCGCTCCACATATGAAACACGTTTGAGAAGAAGAAGTTACAGATAGTGCAGTACAAATTTTACCGTCTATCATAGTAAGCATAAAAGTTGACTCAACAAGAAAACTTTGTTCGCCACTTGTAGGAGTTGGAGACAAATCTCTAATTTCTTGCTGTACTAAATTAACTTCTTGAGAAATTAACTCAGTGGACTCTTTGGCAAAAGCAAACTTGATTGGACGGCAGTATCTTGTAGATGAAGGAGCAGGATTTTGCCATACAATTATTTTTCTTTGTGTAGAACTAAAATTCATTTG
This sequence comes from Chrysina gloriosa, assembly GCA_038088585.1. Lineage (NCBI taxonomy): Eukaryota > Metazoa > Arthropoda > Insecta > Coleoptera > Scarabaeidae > Chrysina > Chrysina gloriosa. The sequence goes on along the minus strand of CM076091.1, from coordinate 39,145,688 downwards.
AATAGGAACCATTAAAATACTAAATAAATTTTCATCTGTATGGCCCTCCTCCGAGGAAAACTTCTGTTTATACTGCTTTTGCTGAGCCCCATCGCATCGCCATTTTATCAAAATATTAAGACGATTTTCATCAGTTTTCAGTTCATCAATACCGAGTAAAACCTCTTTTTGAGCCAAACAAAGCCTTTCAATAGTATGATTCACTAATGACTGGAGTGCACGATTTGCATGCATCTCAGTGATTTCTGTTTCAGCTGGATAACATTTTTTCTTAGCTTTTTGAACATTAGTGTAGGAAGGAAAAAGATTTTTGCATTTTGCGTTGAGTTTTAGCCGAATAACATCGTATTGATGTTTCGACAAATTAGCATCAACCATTAAAGATAAGGCTTCATGGGGAGACAGGCTCCCTAAAGGCACAGGCTCAGAGCTAAATCTCGTACAATTTTTTCACTTCCGTACCTTTACTGGATGAAGCTCCCGACAGATCTTTCACAAGTCTAGCTGAATCTCGCTTTCCCATTTTGCGAAACACTTACTCAGTAGCTTTAATAATTTCTCGATGGTCAGTTGAATCTAAAAGACTTTGTATCTTTCTTTTTTCGACTTTTCACTACAGTCATCAAAGTTTTTCGGTTTTCTTCCAGCTTTTTTACAACTTTTCGGTTGTACACTTTCAGGCAATACATACGGTTCATCAAGCCAAACTGAATTTGATGTTAAGAAACGGTCACGATGTCCTCCACTTTTTATCCATTTTTCGGCTAGCTTAAAACAAATATTATTTATATTTGCCTTAAGATTTGTTTTCACCTCTTCTGGTATATCTTGAAGACCATATCTAACCATTATTAATGTCAATAAGACGTCTTTGTGATGTATTTTGGGAGTTTTTACTCATTCTTCAAAAATTTCCTTTCGCGAAAGAGTGAAGGTCATACTGGAAAAGTGAAAAAAAAAAATGTATGGCGGTCGCAAAAATGCGCAAGATGTTTTGATTTACCTTAAAGTGAACACTTGAAAGATTAACCCAAATATAGTTTTACACCGGAACTATCCGGAATAAACAGCTTTAACTCTACCTGAAAAGAGGAAATATTTTATTTTTTGCACTTTCTGAACTTCTCACAAAAAATTTTTTTAATAGTTACAATGGAAATAATTAAATGAAAATTGTAATATATTTCCTTGAAATAGAGCTTAATAATAATAAAAAAAATTATGACAATAAAATCACCGTAGCCCTTTTTAATCATAAACCAAAGTCACACAAAAATACGCTTCTCTTTGAAATCTGAATGCACGTGTTGACAACTGACTTTAAAGCTTACTTTTTCCTAATCAGAGCTAAAAACAAAAAAAAAACAACATGAATTACAGTTACCTATTGTATTGAGAAGCTCATTAAACGATCAGAAGGAATGTTGCCAGACATTTTTTTCCAGCTAGATTTGTGATTTACTACAGTGTGCGGCGGCATCTTCTACGATCAATAAGTTTTCTGGCCGCTATCCTACTATGTAGTCAACTTTCATGAACCCTTCTTCTAATCGTTTGGTGAGAACAATGTAGTTGTAACTGCTCTCGAATTCATATAGAATTTGTAAACGGTATTTTACAAACTATGACTATCATTTGATTATCTTGTTTTCGTGTTGTAACCTGCGGTCGTCCAGAACGAGTTAGACTTTGCGTGCGTGCGTGCGTGCGTGCGTGCGTGCTTGCTTCGTCTGAAACAGAAGGAGAGACAGACAGAGTGTGATGTGCGAGCGGGAGGCGACGAGTTGGACGGTCAGAGCAGAGGGGTTGAGAAATACATAATCAAAAAGGAATAAAATAAAACATTGTACACCCACGGACTTGGGTTATGTCCGGTCTTTTGAGGTACAGCCTGTGCTCCTGTCATTGTATCGGTTTTAGCGCAAAGCAAATTTCGCACATACAAGACCGGGTGTATGTGCGAAATTTGCTTGATTGTATACAACCTAATTATAATGACTTCCAAATCATCCTGATTTAACGTATAAGAACGAATAAAATAAAACATTATACATTATATATAACATCCGAAGAAGATTTTCTACAACCTAATCCTACTGATTTCCAAATCATCAAAAAATATGTGGAACGAAAACGCGATGTAAGAAAGTAAGTAAGTAAGAAATTTGACAATTAATGGGTATTCACTTCAGACGTGCGTAAACCACACACACCACCACCTTCTAAAGAGCATTGCCGTTGGTCTTGACGCCTTCCAATTTTAAGTATTAATTATGCTGTTGCCTTTATTCGAGTTGAGAGTTGGGTCATATCCGTTTAACCAAACACTTTACACGTACTTTTCTACGATTTTACTTATTGTTAGTTTCATCGAAATCGATTGGTATCACGTCGAAGTGTCTCCTTGTTAGTTGTTAATTCTTAATACTAATGTGTAATGAATGCTACTGTAGAGTTACGTCCATTGAACTTTTACTTCTTAGTACGTAATTCATAATTCTGACTACTTACTATATGTATAAATCAGTCTTTATACAAAATTCAAATTACTGACGATGTCAAAGAATGTATTGTAAAATGTTTTCAAATACAACACATTATAATTGGTGAGTATCTGATTTGAAGGGGACCAGTTACTTAACCCTATCTCTATTATGTCTCCTTCTCACAGAGTCACATCTCACTACGCGGTTCGGTGTATATCGGCAAGTCCCCTGTAACTACGCTACGACATTACTTTCTGGGTCGACTGTACAATAAAAGTTAACATTTCTGTCCCAATGACCCAGCTCCGCGGGCTACAACATGACTGCCGGTAGGCGGCGTGTTAGCCGCCCATAATGTAGACCAGAGGTGGGCAAACGGTCGATTGCGAACAGTTCGACAGTCGATCACAGGCATTTTCAATAATTTACTAGATTAATTTAAAATGTGTACTAAAAATTTAGCAGACGATGAAACATAAATTTAAAATTAAACACGTATCTATTCTACAACTGCCATGACTAATTCCCAAGCAATGTTTCTACCTCCTTCTACTCATTCTGTTGTATGCGTACCCACTTTTTATTTTTTACTCCCCGTTATATACCTTATCTTAATACTGCGCTTGCGGTGCAAAAATATTGGATGTGAATGATATTACGGATGTGGCAGTGAAAATTGCTAATTCGATAAGAGCGCGAAGTTTTAGGAGGCGTCTATTCCGTAGTTAACTTGAAGACAATGACTGGGAATATAAAGATTTACTTCTGTTTCGTTATGTCAGGTGGCTCAGCCGAGGAAGCTCTTTAGAAAGATTTCTAAATCTTTTACCTGAAATTATTGCATTTTTGGACACATTGGGAGAAAAACATCGACAATTGGAAGATCCAGTATGGATAAAAAATTAGCATTTCTTACGGGTTTAATATGCCATTACAACTCGCTTAATTTCATTTACTTTTAGAGAATTGGATAACGAGGATATTCCATCAAATCTAGCTCATACTTTTTAATTGAATTCATCGGATCTAGAGTTAGAAATTTTAACAATACAATCAGATATAATTCTGAAAGCACGCGCAAATCAAAATTATTTTTGAAATTTATTCCCAGAAGAAAAATATCCATTATTGAGATCGGTGGCAATGAGGATATTTGCATTTTTTGGTTCCATTTATCTATGTGAAGCAGCGTTTTCTCAAATGAAAAACATAAAATCGTAGTTTAGGAGTTCTCTGACTGATTACCACTTAATGGCATCTATTTGATGGTGCATCAGTGATTACAAACCTAACTTACCAAGACTGGTTGATGAAATGGACGTCACGCATCTACATCAAAAAATTAATTCAAAATATTTGTCAATAAAGGACATTGCACAAAATAGTAAATACAATGTATTTAATATATTATTGTCAATAAAGACCTTAATTAACTTTTTATTTGTTTTTAATTGAACCCCTTTTTACGTAGTCGATCGCGCATAAATCAAAAAATTAATGTTGATCATACCAGTATTAAATTTGCCCACCCCTGGTTTAGACATTTATCTACTAGTACATTCTAAATATTGGAGATATAAAGGTTTGTTGTACTTATGCGTAAAACAAAGGATGTACTGTGATTGATGCATATTTGGCGTTGTACGTATCAAGCTCATGTACAATTTTGAACATGGTGAACGTATCACAGTCAAAGAGAATTTAAAGCGCAAGTACCACAGTATTCCACGTGACGTTAGTTTAATTTATATCAGTCATACAAAAAACAAGAGAAACACGCTAAGAATAAACGTAGTTGTAAAACCAACGATATTTAACGATTTAAATTCCCAATAAATTCTTATTAGTCTATCAACACCACTTAATCAAATACGTTATTTTACGTGCTGCAATGTTCTACAGAAGTGTGTTTAATTAATATATTTTCATTAATTGGTGCTCCAAACATTCTACAGTCACAAAATGGTCGTGATTTCGCAATTAAATATCTTACTACAAAACTTTCTGATATGTGACCGAAACTTAGGATGGTTAATGGCAAGCCTCGCCATTCTAAACTCAGGATTCAGTTGGAGGAGTCAATCAGATCTGGAAAACTTTCTAAGGACTTTGATGGAGGCAACGCAAAATGAGCACTGGTCTAAAGGTTTACATTTTTGCCATTTCCGTAAAAACAATGCTTATCATTTTGGTATTAGCCAAACACCGTATGAAGCGCTTTTTGAATGAAAACAATGAGTTGGATAAGCCTCAAGTAAAGTTCCGTCAGTCGTTTTACGTAAATTGTCGTTAGAGAAAAGAAAACTTACAGAAAGAAACAAATGAGATATGTCTTAATAAAGATTGAAGTATTAGATTCTACAACTGCAAAATATCAATATATATGCTTTTCGAGGAAAACGAAATAATTTTAGAAGAGACCCTAAATTCGGCAAATGATTTTGTAAGTAATAATCGGTGCTGTATTTGCTGAGAAGACGAAACTGAAATGTGATGTATGGTTTTTACCTACGCCTGGTAAATATGTATTCAGCAGTGAGAACAATACTCAAATTTGAAGATTATATATTAACAAACAAGCTGCTAGTGAAAGTAGCTGAAATTGAAAATAACTAGCGAGAAATCTTTTCTTAGTATACCAGTTCGTTCTAGTGGTGACTATACCTATCCCTGACGTTAACCGAGATAAAACGGACGCTCAAAACGTAATTACAATTGTAATGGACATTACCGCAGACCTATAGAATAAAATAGGATGCAAAAGTGGCATTATTAATAATCTATATACACAAAATCAAATTAGCATGTATAATGAAAAGTTTCTTTCGCTCTTTAACATTCGAAATATTCCAGCCAGCTGTAACAGTTATTTAGTACTATAAAGGCTAATTCAATAAAATATAAGTCTAAAAGAACGATATATGTACTTTGTGATTTTAAGTACCACAGTTCCCTGAATTGCTGTACGTACACAATTAATCTATAAAATTCAAATGTTTTGTATTTTAAAATTAAACTTTTATGTTATTGATTTAGCTGGTGTTTGTAGATAAATATGTTTAACTAGTCATTTCCTTGTTCTGTTTTATATATTTTTTTATCTAAGAGGCTTTTATGGTTATAAAGTATATAAGGGTAATAATTGTTATTGGGCATACTGACATACATATATACAGTGAACGGTCGCTTGGCATATTCCCGCTAAACTTCCGTTCGTTAATACATCATTTTTACGGTACTTTAACCACGCTTGCGTCCTAATGTTCGCACGAACGTAATACGTAAGTTCCCAAGGAGATGGCTGGAAATAAATTGTATTTGAAAAATTATAGAATTTATTCACATACCGAATACATAACCTAGTCATACATGCCGAAAGATAGATTACCTTCGCCACTTTTTTAGCTGTAAAATTAAATTTTGTCTTTGATTGACCTAAAAAGTGAATAATTAAGTTAATAAACTTTATATGTATCCCCCGCAAATACTAAAAAAATGGCTATAAAAACTCAAGTCAAATAAATAAATGATATCAGACAAACCACATACGATAAACCAAAGGATGTGGTTAATTATACACTACCTTCTAAATATACTCTCCTCTACCACTTTCAGGTCAGTCAAACAACAAGTCAGGCGTAAATAACTATTTTTCAGAACGTTAAAATAACGTTTTTCGATAACCTTCGTCAATGAAAATATAACTACATATACATATGTATTTCGGCACTATCAACAAAATAACTAATGACTAGGACTTCTTGATATATAGGATCTGTAATAAAAAATCTGTGTCGAAACCTTAGCAATTCTGTTCAAGGACAAGGGAAAACCCAAAAGAAAACCTAGCCAAAGGTTTCCTTCTTATGAAATGTAAACGCTTTTTACCCAAATTATATACATAACTTAAATTCTGAACATCGGTTCTGACATTAATAGTTTGAACACCATTTTGTATATGATTTCGTATATTAGTCTTTTTTAGAAGCATTTTCTTTTTTTTTAGATAATTGTGTTTTCAAAATGAAAGCAATGACCTAAATCTCTGCAATGTTTTGTTACAGCGGTTATTTCACTAAAATCACTGTATTAGCAGTTGAATAATAATAATAATAATAATAATAATAGTTTTTTTGTTCTCTAAATATAAAAGTATAGAACACGTCAAAAAAATTCTGACAAACACAAAAACATAAAAAAGGTAAAAAATTAGAATTAAAATAATCAGTTAAGTTATAAAAAGCTTGTCGGAGTAAATGTTTTTTCAATTTATTTTTTAATAATTGCAATGCCAGATTTTTGATTTCCGATTGTATATGATCGAAAATTTTTATAATTCTGGTATGGGCACCATTCTGAATTTTAGAGTCCAGTACACGCTCAATAATCCGACACTATAAAAATTTGCCTTTGTTGGAGTAGTGGAAAGGCCGGATTACTGGACGTATACAAAATAAGAAACGGTCCCAAATACGTAGTAACTCCACTCGACCTTTTTTGAATCTTGTTAACCAGCCATAATTTGCTCTACAATCAGTTTTCTTGTAAATCCTTTCATAATAATTCACCGCTTTCGGCGTAATATATTAGCTGGTATAGACGTATTACGTTGACGTTCTTCGAGAAGCCATAAATAAAGGCAGTCTTCCATCTTCTGATGTTCTCCTGTTTTCGTAGTTTGTTTGCCGTCCCATTTTCTGCCGATTTGATAATATGTTCAAATTTTTCACGACTTTTCCGTATATCATAAATTGTTGCACATCCGACATTGTAAAATGTCGCCAAAGTAGCTATCTGGGGATCATTATCCAGCTTACGCAAAAATATCCATTTTTTCAGATAAACTTAGTGTTTCATGCTTAGAATTTCCCTTTTCTTGTAACATTTTGTAACAATTTTTTAACGTTGTCTCGCTGAGCAACAAGTACTTCACAAAGGAAACAGCGCACTAACAATAAGTCAATACCGGTCAATTCGTTTAACTACAGAGTGACCACGTCGGATTACTGAACTGATGATAGTTGGGAACGCCGGATTATAGAGAGGTCTCGAAATTCTTAATAGCTAGGAAATACAGCGGATTACTGGGCTTGTCGGATGAAGGAACAGCGGATTATCGAACTTGTACTGTATCTTGTTTGTGGTGGGTTCAAGTACTTCAGTTCCTTTCCTCTCGTCGCATATATATGATTCATTTCAAATTTTACGAAATAGTCAGCGTAATTCTTCTTCGCGAACAAGGCGAATTACGTTCTGAACCGCAATATATGCCTAATCTCTAAAAAATTTGTGAATTGTGTTCATGTTTTAGTTTTTTTTTAATATTTGCTGTAAACGTGATCCATATAGTCATCGTAATTGTATATGACACCATTGAAAGTGTGGCGGAATTATGCTTTCAGAAGCCGTCTGCTGTGGCGCATATATCTGTCTTTCTCTCAAACAATCGTCAAACTATTACTTGTAATAGAGGAAGGTATGAACATATACATATGCAGTGTTTAATTTTGTCCGGATACAATATTCAGATACTGTATATATAATTTTTCTTTAAAATGAACCGTATTATTATATCTAGAAAAAACTGCGTTTCCTTATAAATCACACACAAGGTGTATATTTACACAAATTAAAATATTATATCCTTAAACTCTTTGTTTTTCTTTAGGACAATCATACACTTTGAAAATGAACTATAAGCAAGCCGAAGACTATCCTGTGGATTTATATTATCTGATGGACTTAAGTAAATCTATGGAAGACGACAAGGAAAAGTTATCAAAATTGGGTAGTCTTCTAGCAGAAACAATGACCAATATAACATCCAACTTTAGACTTGGATTTGGTAGCTTTGTCGATAAAGTGGTTATGCCTTACGTCAGCACAGTGCCTAAGAAGTAAGTCATATTCGTAATGTTATAACAATATTAAAATTGTTCGTGCTATGATGAACATTGTTTACAAATTAACTTGGTAGGTTAAAACAGCCCTGTACATCGTGCGAAGCTCCTTACGGATTTCGAAATCATATGACTCTCAGCACTAACACTTCTCAATTTTCAGTAAGTCTACTCATAACTCGAGTCTTATTCTCCGTATCTGTTTATGATATTTAAACATTGTTACTGACAAAATATATCATCATTATAACTATTTTTGTCAGCAATATGTTTACAGATCATACCTTTAGATATTCAATATATAGATAGTTAATGAAACAATTATTATAAAACATAACAATATACTTCAATTTATATTTACCAGTTCCCTTTTTACTATTTCGAGCTATGAAAATTAAAATTATAGACATTGGTGAAAACGTTTGACAAAAGGAAACATTGCCTGTTGTTATAGTTGCTTGTATGATGTTTATTGATTCTGCGTTCGTTATTCGTGTATGCAGCATTTGCGGATTCGTTAATCGCGGTTAAAATTTTTAGGATCTGTCTCTGTATTTGCGAGCTAAAAGTTAATAATAGCGATATAACATCAAAAGCTTTTCGTGTTTGTACGTTAAGTATACGTTTACACATGTGATGGTACCCACAATCTTTTTACGAAATTCTTGCAATGAAGAGTTGAATTTTTAATTATTTTAGTTATTATTTAGTTTTATTTTTGAACGTACTTTATTCAAAGGACTTAGATTCTTATGTATCATTAAATATACCTATGTACGTTTTGGAAACTAGATCTGTTTTGGTTTTAGTTTTCATAACACCCTGATTTTTGAGCTGATATTTTTTCTATTTGATGCACTGAATTCAAATATGACAATAGTTTTTGTCTAATAGCTCCAATTTTTTACTTTTCAGAACAGTCTCTTTGTAAATTCCAACAATAATCTACCATCACATGTGCATCCTATCTTACCTGGTAACGGTCCTCCGTTGCTCTTATGTCCTGGTAAAATCTTTCACTGTGTTCTTTGCTGGCTTCACCTACATACATTTTCACGCAAGCGATCCAGGCGGTTGTGTAAGTAATGAACGTTCAGGCTCAAAAATTTCAGCTGTAAGTTTTTCTGTACTTAATCCAGGTATTCTTCGTCCTATGTACGTAGACGTGGTCTACCATGAACAAGAACTTTCACAATCTATTTCATCAAGTCTAGCTTTATATCTGGTAACTCAACATTCGGACAATATTGACTCAAGACCGAATGTTATATGAGGCTAATCGGCAGGTCGAAGTGCCAAAGTACGTCTGTATGCAGGTTACGTGTTTATTAGTTAGTGGTGCTGTATATAAAAAAATATAGCTGATAGAAGGAAACAGTTTCTACGGCAGGAATCAATACACTAAATACACTCAAAATCAATCATAATATTCCAAGTATCAAACAAAAATTTTCTAATTGTTCAGTTGTGTAACTAATGTACAAACAAATATATGTTTCAAATATCAAATTTAACTATTCGTCTAACAAAATCTTTCTTGAAATCACACAATAAACCAGAGAAATTTAATAATTACTTAACAACAATGTAAAGATGATTTCTTCTAAGGAAATGCCCTTTATAACTAGAGCAATAAATTTTATACGTATTCATCCTGAACATTCAGACACTTATCACCATCTCCTTACAAATCCTTGAAAGCCGCGGCAAAGAAGTCTTTTAGCTGCTATCGCAGCCAACAAGTAATCTCTTGGCTTACGGCATCAGTTTCAAAATGACGGCCATCCAAATAATTTTTTAGGCTTTAGCTACGTCATCGATTGTCAGAAACCCGGTTATTACATATGATGTGTTCCACACGCTGCAGTTGACACCTTCGTAGGACGACCAGGATGTTTTGCCATCCCTTGTTAAACTTCTGGATCCAATTCTATGCAGCTTTCCATGAGAAAAAGTTGTCACCGCTCAGTTCTCTGGACAGTCCTTTGGTTCACAAAGAACGCACAATTGCACGCTGTTCTGCTCATGTACACCCATGCAACACATCTGCCATCGTGCACTGGCTGCCTCTAACTGACCGCGTGCCTACGAGATGTCACGCAGCCTATACGACAAGCATACATATGTCACCATCTGCTGGCAAAAAAAATGGGCTAGTAATTTAAACCGGTAAACGTAACAGAAGTATAGGAAGTATTGAATAATGGTTCTAGACGTTATATTTAAAGAAGTTTTAAATAAAAGTTATTTAACATCTCATGTATGTCTTGACGTGTATTTTTTTAAATGATGGCGTCATGTATTTATTTTTTAATGGAACATCCTATATATTTTCAGGTTTTTACTTTACTCTTTACCTTTTATATGGTATCCGGGTGTAATGTTGTAAAGCTAATAGTTTTGGAGATATTTGAGCTTTTACTGAAGAAAGTTGGCTAATATAAGTAGAATGCTAGAAGTATCTAGACAAATGAGGAGCTACCTGGTTTGCCCGGCCCGGTTGCAAGCGAACATTCACAAATGTCACCTCCCGATTTGAATTAAACTTGGTCAGTTTGTAGATCTCATCGAGGGTTGTAAATCGCCGCTTGCCGCTTTTGTGAATCCCAGATTTAGGAGGTAAAAATCGCTCCAGAAAGTTTGATGATTTTCAGTTGCGATCTACGCCGTTATTATGCCCGAACAAATTTAAATTATATATCACGAAATTTTCTTTGAATAAGTATATGAAATTGTGCGGAATTTGTTTTTCCTTTCACTCTGTTAACACCACCCCCTTCCCAAAAGCGGGTTGAGTGAATATATGAAAAAAGCGCCCATAGTTGGTCTACTGGAAATGCTATTCTCGCGTATATATATATATTATTCTGCCGATTCACTTTTACCACTTTAGGTACATGAGAATTTGAATTTAATTTTAGATACCTTCAGTACACAAAATTAAAACTGTTTGATATTTATTTAATGCAACTTTTATTGCTAATGGTTGAATGCGAAGAGACAAGAGAACATACATATATATGTATATATGTTCTTTTATATGTATATAAATCAAAAATATTCTCTTTGAACTCGTCTTTAGAGAAAGGTTTAAAAGAAATAGATTCGGTTGATGTTTCGACATTTTAATTTTATGTCTCCATCAGATGAACGAACATTTACTAAATTGGTACATAGATAAAAATGGAAATCTGTAAAGCTTTAAAAGTTATAATTCTTTTTGATAAAAGAAACAGCACTATCTTACTTACAAATATTCTGTAAAAATAGTGTTTGTGCCTCCTCCTGTTTTGAAGGAGGTTGTTTCTCCTCTAACTGAGCAATACAGTAACCCGCTCTGGACGAATTGAACTGCTTTTTATTTTCGTGAAAAACTGACATTAACTACTTATTGACAAAGTTTCAATTGCCATTACTTTTTTGTATCTATCTTGTTTTGAGACTTGACCAAAAATAGATTTTTCCATGCAAGTCCTTAACCTTCCTATACTCACGCATACAGTCTGTGAGACCGATTTATATAGTATAGTATACGTCTTTCATTTTGACGTGAGTATAGGAAGGTTAACAGATAGATTAACTAAAAAATTAACTGCTACATTTTTGTATATAAAAAATTGTTAAACTTAATTAGCGTGGTAAAATTTTTAATTGTTCTTAGTTTTACTTCGTACAGGTTTATGACAAGTTACGTGTGTAGTTACAAATGATAATATTACATCGAATGAGCTGGATGTCAAAACAAAAATGTGTATGTATGCTAAAACATGGAAGATTTCTTGTAATGTGTATTTACAGGCAAAAATTTTAACTCGAAGTGTGAAAACTTTTGTTGCAAACTTTGACTTTATACTATTTTTAGTTGGTTCGTTAAGATTGTCTATGCAGCTTCAAAAATTTGCAACATAATCAATAATTTCAAAACTTTTCTCACCCAAAACAATGAAAAACAAAACCTCGTTAGTCAAGATACCGTAAACAAAACTAAGAAGTTTGTCAGAGAGAATTCTCAGATCACTATTTTAAGGTTAGATCAAAGTAACACCACAGTTGTCATGAACACACAAGACTATGACAACAAAATGGAAGCATTCATATGTGACACCTCTACCTATTGTCATATAAATTCCAACCCTACCACTAACTATCAAAAACTTAACAATAGTTTGATTGGAAAGTGGGAAAAAAGGGACTTATCTATGACAAATTTGCCAAACACCTCAAAATTAATAATGCTCAACCGCCCAAAATATATGGCTTGCCTAAACTTCATAAGCTCAACATTCCTCTAAGACCCATAATCTCATGCATCCAATACCCCTTCTATAGATTATTAAAATACTTAGCAGACTGTATATCTAAGATTATTGGCAAGAATGAATACTAACTCTTTCGATTTCAAAAACTTTCTTAACAGTATTACAATACAGGAACATCACAGACTCATCTGACTTGATGTCACATCCATGTACACCAACATCCCCATAGAATTAGGAAAAAGCATTATAAAAAACATTGGAACAAAATAAAATACTTCACTTGCTTAGATTTAGAATCCTTCTTAGAAGGCATTGAATTAACCTTAACTTCCACATATTCTCAATATAAACATACATTTTATAAACAAACATTTGGTTGTGGCATGGGCGCACCTATCTCAAGCACAATAGCTCAATTAGTACTTGAAGATCTCGAAGAATCCGTTCTCTTAAGAGTTGATTTTGACTTGCTATTTCATAGGCGATACGTTGATGACTGTATTCTTGCTGTACCCGAAACCAAAATTGAACAAATCACAAACATCTTTAATAGTTATCACCAAAAACTCAAATTCACAATTGAAAAAGAAACCAACAACAAAATTAATTTTCTTGGTATGTCACTCATTAGATGCAACACTAAAATTTTGACCTCCTGGTAGTCCGAATCGCAAATTTTAGCCAGCCATTTTCTTTTAAAAAGAATATCATCGTCAATTTAGTCGACAGAGCCGTCAAATTAACGAGTCCAGAATACAGGAAAGAGTCTTTGAACCAAATAAAGACCATATTAAAAAAACAATACCTACCCGTCTGAATTGATGGACAAAGTTATCAAAAATAGAACTCGCATTTTTATAATCATTTTCAAAACAAAACTAAAGACCACAATATAAAATAAATAGTAAATAAGAAAGAAAAATCTTTCTTTCACTTCCTTATTTACCAAATCTTTCTGAACAACCTTTCAAAATGTTTCACAAATACAACGTAACAGTAGCCCACAGAAATCACAATAACTTAAAACTCATAAACATGAAAATTAAAGCAGCTACGCCAACACACAAAAAAGACATACAGTATACAGTATCCCACGCAATAAAATATATATAGGACAATCAATGCAACACTTAGATGACAGGCTGAAGAGACACAAATACTCAAAAAATAGCATAGCTTTAAAAAACATAGGCAAAACACAAATCATACATTCAACTTTGACAAAACAAAAATTTGAAATATAGAAAACAATTACAAAGTTCGTTCTGTACTTGAAAACTCATCAGAAAAAACATGAAACGACAGCCGTCAACGATTGCAGTGAAATGGAAAATCCCTCTCAAAAATACTTCCCAATAATCAGCTAATTGTCTTACCTTAAACTTTCAACCCTCGTATCTGAAAATATACATTACAAGAAATTTTCCATATGTTTCAGCATACATACACATTTCCGTTTTGAAATCCAGCTCATTCGATGTAATATTATCATTTATAACTACACACATAATTTGTCGTAAACCCGTACGAAGTAAAACTAACAACAATTAGAAATGTTACCAGGCTAATTAAGTAAAACAATTTTTTATATACAAAAATATACCAGTTAATTTGTTAGTTAATCCATTTTTACAGAATTAATTTTTGTAAGTAGGATAGCGCTGTTTCTTGAATTAATAATAACTATAACTTTCAGGGCCGATTTCATAATCGGCTACTTAAACCTCCGTTAACTATTGCAGGTTTAACTTTAATGGTAGATTTAAAGGTACATTAAATTGTGGTAGTTTCATAATCGTTTGACATGTGCACGTTAAGTAACGACGGTTTAAGTAAGCACTTGAACCAATTAGGACAAATGTGCAAAGAAGAACAAGAAGTACGCTATCATCAGCTGTTATTTCGTTCAAAATATGACCTAAGTTCATAGATCTTATATATGCCTAAGTTAGAAAGCAGCAACAGCAAGAAACAAAGAATGAACATTTTAGAAACAAATAGTTCTTTATCTGATAATGATTATGTATTTATACGGAGGAAAAAAAGGTTTATAAAGGATCTACCAATTCCGTTGAAGACATATGATGAAGTGAATTTTTGGTTTGCTGGTTGCGTTTGTTAAAATTCTCTATTACTAAATTTACGAAAAACTACCACAAGTTAATAGAAATTCACCGTGCGAAAAATACAAATATCATTCAAACGTTTCTCAATAAATATTTATAGGTTAACTTGCTTACATAAAGAAGTACCGGTACGCATGCGCGGGCCAGTTAAAGCCACCATTAACGTTATAATGGACTAATATTAGCTATTAGCTTAAACTTCCATTAACGCCGCCCGTTACCTTAACTGATGATTATGAAATTCATTTTTGTTTTAATGCCGGCATTAACATTTAATGGAGGATTAATTTTGATTATGAAATCGGCCCTTAAAGCTTTACAGATTTCCATTTTTATCTATGTACCAATTTAGTAAATGTTCGTTCATCTGATGAAGGCATCAAATTAAAATGTCGAAACGTCAACCGAATCTAATTCTTTTTTAAACCTTTTTCTAAAAACTAGTTTCAAGAGAATATTTTTGATTTACATTATTGAAGAGGCTAGGAAAACCACAGGGGAAAAAAGACTCACTGGGTTCCCAGTAAAATTTTAAAATTCTTAAAGAAATGGGTCATTTTTTTACTACAATGGACATGTAGTCCTACAGGCTCCTATATTAGTATATATATATAGCCTTTTTTAATAAAATGGTCCGAAGTCGCTTGAAAACTATATCTAAATATAATTGTAGGTTTCTAATACCAAAAAATGTGAGTATATAACCTTTTTTACTAAAAATGTAGAAACATGCAAAAATCAACAATTATGACACATTTTAGGTAATTTCGGCTATGGCTAGGTTTTAGGCTATTAACGGAATCTAATATCTAATATATTAGGGAGAAGAAAAACATAATATGGACTTCTGGTAACAAAAACTTAACATTCTGACAACTGACTTTATAAGCTAAATTATTGGTAATCGTCGCACAAAGGACGTGAACATTGCTCATTCTACGCTTATTTGAGGGACAAATTCTGCATACTCCTCTAGTCCTTTGTATAACTGTTGGTGCTTGGACATCCACTGTAACTATATTGTTATCTAAAACTCCAGTCATTGTCGACCTAAACTTTGTTGGTAAATTTTTGAAGAAATCTCCTTTGTCAATATCGTTTGGCTGATGCTTGTTATACAGAATGTATGCATTCATGCCACTCAAGTATTATGATGCTTGGAAGATGTATGTGTCACAGCTCTGTTCTTCTTTGGAACATAGGAACATAAAGTTTTGTGTTTTGTAAAACTAAATAAAGTAGGCCGAACTTCTCGGCGCTTCTCTGATTGAAATTCACTCGGTAGCTCCCTTTTATTCCTTTTCACTGTCCTAACTCAGCTTCCGCTTCGTTCGTTCATCTACGAGCTAGATTGATCAGAAACCAATTATCAGCCGTCACGTTACAATGGCTTCATTGGTTATGCTTCGTCAGGCGTAGAACGCACTGAGTTGGAACTAGGAATTTTTTTCGTGTGTTGTCAATCCTTTACCATCAGAGTCCTTTCCAGAGTATTCATAACCATTATAAAGATAAACATTTTTAGCATCACATAATGCTCGTACCTGTTTTTAGGCATGTATCATATCATGTGACTTCTTCCCCGAAACTTGACTAGCATCTCGTCCATTGTAACATATTCTCTACACTCACACAATTGTTGGGGATTACTAACTAACTTGTTGAAAATATGGAATATAGCAGCCAGATCGTCAATCTCTTTTCTCTCAGCTCGGTCATTTGGATTGTCAAAGCGAATACGCGTCCTTAGTTCTATACCTAGAAGTTTCCACATTCGTCCATGTCATAATT
Organism: Chrysina gloriosa; assembly: GCA_038088585.1. Classification (NCBI taxonomy): domain Eukaryota; kingdom Metazoa; phylum Arthropoda; class Insecta; order Coleoptera; family Scarabaeidae; genus Chrysina; species Chrysina gloriosa. The sequence goes on along the minus strand of CM076091.1, from coordinate 39,129,126 downwards.
TGTTGGAGCATTTCATCGTCAAAGAGCTTATTCCAGACGCAGAAGAGATCTTTCTCATCGTCAGCCGTCATCTCCGAACAAACAGCACGAGGTATATTATGTTGAGCTGTACGAAGTCTGGCAGAAGGAGGTGTAATTGCCCATTGCCCAATTGCGATTTTTTCCATAACAAAAGTTGGATCGCAATTCTGACAGAGGCGTAGTCTCTGAACTGCCACCTTTGGCTTCTTCTTCAAAGTCCTGGTACTCATTTACATATTCATCTTCGTCATTTTTATGTTGGCCTATTACTTTCGACTCGGATATCAAACGCTGTTCGTTATCTTCCTCATTATTCGAACCATCTGAAGCTTGCAACAGCGCATTGGCTTCTTCCTCGAAAGATGGATCCGTTACTCGTAATATTTTTCTTGCCGACCGCTCAAGTAAACTTTGTGATTGCCGTTTTAACGGGAACAACCTGCTATACTATTTTTACCAGGAAATCTCAAACAAACATGAACACTTCATAAATTATGTTTTATATGACAACTGTTTAGCCTGACAGGCTCCAGTCAATATTAAGATAAGTATTACTCACCTGTTATGCAACGGGTGAGGCAACCTTCTTCCCCGCTGGCCCTTTTGATACTTAAAATGAAGCTACTGACCCGCTTAGTCGCGGGAAGCGGGCGAAAGTGTGTGAAACTAAGAAACCAAAACTGTTGCGGAGCCTGTGAGGCTACATGTCCCTATTTAACCCTTTCGGTACTACCGCCGTTTATAGTCGGTATCCACGAAACGCTCTCTGTCTACTACCGCCGCTTATAGTCGGCATCCACGAAACGCTCTCTGGGTACTACTGCCGCCAATAGTCGGCATTAACGTAAAGCGGTGTTAAAGTCGCCAGCTGCTCTAATTATTCCATTATATGATTAGCAATAATCAACAGCGCGCCTTAGAAAGATATTTTGTAGTTAAAATTATATATACAGTATATAGATAAGTCACGGAAAAGAATTTGGTACTTTTGCTTATATCGCAAAAGTTTTGCAGCGGAACACTGCCTTACAGTGCAATCACTCTCGTGGAAAACTTTCCCGTCCAGCGAATGTATTACCGCAGCCAGCTCTTCCGTACCGAAAGGGTTAAAGGTTAAGGATGTTACGAGGAGCAGTCGACCTAATGTTATAACAAACGAAGATATGAGGCTATGCCTGTTACTGGAGTTTGCTGAATGTTCCCATTCGTCAACTCGTTAGCTAGCTTTAAATTGTGACCTCAGTGTAGGCTCCATTGGCAACATTAAAAAAAAAAGCGGCATCCCTACAAACCTACTTTGATATCAGAAGATGATTTTGACAAACAGAATTTTGTGAACATATGATGAAATTTGTAAATAACATTTCTTCTGACGAAACCGCCTTCTACCTAAATGGAAGAGTAAATAGCTAATTTTCGATATTGTGCTGCTGACAACCGCAAAAGCTAGAAACACTCAATGTGTAGATGGGAGTTTGTCGTGATCAAATTGTTGAACTCTTTTGATCCGGACAACCTTACTGGCGATCGTTATCTACTGTTACTACAAGAGCAAATAATTCCGTTATGCAAAGCCCTCTTTCCTAATAACAATTCTTGGTTTTAACAAGATGGGACACCACCTCATTATCAGTTAAATGTACCTAGGTAAGTATTTAGATGAAATTTTTCCGAACCGTTGGATAGGTCCTAAAGGTTCTGTAGGATGACCACCACGGTCTTCAGAACTGATACCTTGTGACTTCTTTTTCTGGAGCTACCTGAAAGACAAAGTTTATAGAAACCGTTCTAACAATTTACCAGACTGAGAAAGACGAATATGAAATGAAGCACCACACATCCAAATTCTAAGGAATACTGTGCTTTTTATAACGGAGTGAGCCATTGTCCCGCTGTTAAGAAATAACATCTTGAACATTTAATTGCATAAAAAGCTTGATTGAGAACTTCGTTTTTTTGTAGTTAAACTTACCTTTTATTATTTGTTGCTACCATTACATTAAGGGCATCCAAATGCTTCAGTTTATTTCAACAAAAGCTCATATATCTCGAAAACTATTAAGTTTACAACATTACAACCTGATACAATTCAAAAGGTCGTGTTAAGAGTATCGTAACAAACTGGTCATATACAAAGTATTCCATTAAAAAATATGCCAATGACATACTTACTTACTTACTTACTTAATCCCGAAACCCGTTCGACAGGGAAGTGTCGGGTTGTATGGAGTTGAGTTCAGCTCTCTCTTCCATTTTGTTTTGAATTTTCAAATGTATACCTGTATAGTTCACACATGATCATTTACTTAATCCTGAAACCCGTTTGACCGTGAAGTGTCGGGTTGTGTGGAGTTGAGTTTCCTGGCTCCCTCTTCCATATTTGTCTCCATTTTTCTCTTTCCCTGCACCTTCTTCTCATGTCCTCCCACCTCTCTACCCTTGCCTCATATGCACTTGTTACTTGTTGCTCCCATGTCTTCCTCGGTCTTCCTCTTCTCATTTTTCCTATTTCTTTTGATTCATATATTTTTCTCTGCCAACCTTTCTTCTCCCATTCTTATAACATGGCCAAGCCGTCTTAATTGTCCTTGTTGTATTATTGTTTCCATTGACTCTATCTTGAGGTCCTCTCTGTATACTGCGTTCCTTATTCTATCCAATTTAGTTCTACTTTTCATTCGTCTTAGAAATCTCATTTCTACGCTGGTGACGGTGTCTGAGGTTGTCAGTACTGGTTTCAGTACCCTGCGGATCACTTCTGCCTTTACTGTTTCTGGTATTTCCTTTTTGTTTAAGAATGGAGTTGTACATTTTTGCAGTTTTTGATATTCTTTCATTTGTTTCGTCTTCCAAGGACCCCTCGCTGTTAATCCCTCCCAGGTATTTAAACGTGCTACTTTGTTCTATTCTATGTCCTTATATTTTTATATTACGTGTTAGACTTTCTTTGCTTACTATCATTGTTTTTGTTTTGTCTATATTAACTTTCATGTTTATTTCTTTTAGTTGTTCAGTTATTGTATTGACATTTTCTTGCAGATGTCGCTCCGTGTTTCCTAATATCACCACATCGTCCGCATAGCTTAGCTCAGTTATTTGTATTTTCTCCACTTTCCAGTATCGTACATTATATGGCTGCAATTGCTTTTTACATTTCTTAATCGCTTCGTCTAACCTTATATTAAATAATAAGGGGCTTAGCGCGCAGCCTTGCTTTAGTCCATCTTTACATATGAACATCTCTGATTTTTCGTTTCTTAGTCTAACGTAGTTTATTGTTCTGTTGTATGTGCTCTTTATACACTCTATTAAGTCCTCATTCTTACCTCTTGCCTCTAACGTACTCCATATATCATTTCTCTTTATACGGTCGAATGCTTTTATTATATCGATGAAGCATATATGTATTTCTCTGCCTGTTTTTATTGCTGTTCTATTACTTGTCTTAAAATGAATATTTGATCTTGAGTCCCTCGCTCCTTCCTAAATCCGCATTGTGTTTCTTCTAATGTGCTTTATTTCTTTCCCAAATCTACTTTCTAATATTCTTACATATAATTTTCCTATTGTGCTACCCAGGGTTATGCCTCTGTAATTTGAACACTGTTGACTTTTTCCCTTTTTGTAAATTTTGCATATAATTCCTATTCTACAATCTTCGGTTATCACTTTCTCCACTCCGACATCGTTTAGTATTTCCAGTAATTGTTTTAATCCTAGCTCACTAAGTCCTTTTATCATTTCCACAGTAATTTCGTCGTGCCCGATGCCTTTCTGTTCTTCATCAGCTGTATAACTTTTCTTAATTCTTCCCTTGTTATGTCCTGTTGTACCTGCCTTTCAATAGAATTCTTTTCTTGCTATATTCGCTCCAGTTGTGTATTTTTCTCTCCTTCTGTTTGCAGTAGTGTCTGGAAGTATCTTTTCCATACATCGATTATCCTGTCTTCTTCAGTCACTACCTTACCGTTCCCATTCTTCATGTTCTTCAATATATATTGTTTTAGTTTCCTCATATTTTTTATCCCTCCATAGAAGAGCCTTTGATTTTGTTGATAGTTACTGTTGTTGGTTGTTCTTTGCTTACCTTTATTAATTCTTTCACCGTTTTCCTCTTCTTCTTGTATTCCTCGTAATTTCTGATGCGTTTGTGTGAGCTTCCTACGCTGCTTTTTTACTGCTTCTTTTATATCTTCTGTCCACCATGCCGTTTTTTTTTTCCTGTTTGTTAGTTTTGTTACTCCGCAACTTCCTTTTGCTGCTTTTATCATGCCTTCTTTAAGCGTTTTCCACTTTTCTTCTACGCCTCTTATCGTCTGCGTTTTCCCTAACTCTATATCTGCTATTTCTTTTCTATTTGCGGCTATCTTAGTTTATAGCAATTAATCTTTCCTTTTACTACTTTTCTCTTTGTGTCCTCTTTTTCCTTTAGTGTTATTTTCCACTTGCTCATCAACAGATAGTGGTCGCTTCCGACTTCCGCTTCTCTATTTACCTTAACCTCTCTCAAATATCGTCTAATACCCCTGTGTTAGTCATTATGTAGTCTATAATAGACTTTTCATTCCGAGATGGTTCCTCCCTTGTATATTTATGTATCCACTTGTATTTAAATGTTGTGTTCATTATTATGAGATCATTTTCTATGCAGAAATCTATTATTCTCCGCCCGTTTTCTTTTATTTTTTTCGCCCTCTTGACCTAACCATTTTTCTTTCCTTTATTTTGGTACCCCCTCTACCATTCATATCGCCCACTAATATTGCGTTGTTGCTTTGTGTATCATCCACAGTCTTTTGCAAATCGTCATAGAATTGGTCTTTTTCATCTTTGCTTGCATCTTGGCTTGGTACATTTATCGTTATTATATAGAATACTTCTTTCCCAAGGGTTATTTGAGCATATATGATTCTTTCGTTTACGTCTTGAACCTTCACAATGTCTCTAATTCTAGTCCGGTTCATGATAATCCCTACTACTGCCTTTGCTCTTTCTCTTTCTTCCACTCCGCACCACCACATCACGTAATCCTCTGTCAGCTGTTGCATGCCCGTCCCATTTTTCTTAGTTTCTGATATGCTAAGTATATCTATTTCTCTATCTTCCATTTCCTGTATTAGCTCCATTTCTTTTCCCTTCAAGCTTCTAACATTCCAGGTTCCTATTTTTATCTCTTTGGTCTCTTGCCCTAATTTCTTAGACTGTGTACTTATTTTTCTCCTGTCTGTAATCTTACTTATGTTCTTCATCGTCGCCTGGTCGCCTCCATTTCTCCCTTCCTTTTTTCCTTTCGTTGTTAGTTTTTGGTGAGCTACTTGTTGTTTTATCCTTTTTCCCCTTTCAAGCCTCCCGCATTTCATCCCATTTCCATTCTTTACCGTCTGTAGGCTTTTTGATGGCCTACTCTTACTCGCTTTCCCCTTCTTCGCTGCTCTTCTGCTATCTGTTTTATGCTTCCTTGTATCCCTCTCTCTTCTCTCGTCATCTCATTGTTTATGTATTTTTTTCCGGTAACTTTCTCAACTTCTTTTTATTTTCCGTTATATATTCCTTTGTATTCGAATCATCTAACTTTACTTCATACACCTTTATTCCTATTTTTGTGGCTTCCTTAATTTGCATTTTTGCTCCCATATTCCTCTCTAAAAAGTTTTCCATTCCCGTTTTTATATCGGATCGATTTTCTGTTTGCATATGAATTCCCGATAGAATGCTACTGTTTCGTATTTGATCTTTTTCTACTCTTTTCATTCTTGTTTTCATATTATTCATTTCTTCCTTTACTTGCTCGTTTTCTCTCTTTAATTTTTCATTTTCTTTCATTAGTTCCTTTAGTTCTTGTTGGTATACCCTTTGCTCTTTTTTACATCTTTGATATCTCTCATCTCCTTCATCAGCTCTGTTGGTTTTTCTATTTCTACTCTATTATCCTTTTTCTCTTTTTGTGGCATTCTTCCTGTTTCTTCTTAATTTTTTAAACATGTCCTCCAATTCCTCTTCTTCCGTCCTCCTCTTTCCATCTCCTGATGTGTAATCATCACTATCCATGTTTTTATATTGTTGTTTATAAATATTCACTCAATGTCACTCAAGCGTTCGACCTTTGTCACACTCGTCTATTTGTTCTCTCAAGACTCACTAGACCTGCACGCTCTCCGCGATTATCTCCGTTCGGCGTTCGACCGCTCCCACACTCACACGCTTATCAGTATAAAAAACTAATCTTTATCCCCTTTATCAATACTGAATTAGTTTCATCTATCTTCTTTTCACCTCAATTGGCTTCTCTTCGCTACTTATTGCGTTCGATTTTCCGTGATAAGGCTCGCACACGAGTTTACTTATCGCCGCACCGCACGTGTTTTACGTCCGTCTGGCTCACCGTCCGAAACTCCCAAAATTTTTTACACTACGTTTAAATATATGCAAGATATTGTTAAACAACTTTTACTTCAAACATTTTATGTGTGTGTAAAGCTGTAGAACCCTATTTTTTGGGCAGACTGCACTTCAGAATTCAGAGATTCAGTATTGACAGTACTTTTTAGAAACGTAACCGCCGCGAATAGCAAGCGTCGAGTGTATGGTAAAAGTACGTAAGGGGGTTAATAAAAATTTCTTGCTATGTAGTTATAATATCAAAACATTTTTGACGCGCTTAAATTGCGTAGAACTAATAGTATCTATACAACTACAATATTTCAAACTTTTTTCATGTTCTTTTTCTGCAAAATGTTTAGTTAGCACATCCCCAAATTATAAACTCAACAAACTTGATACTTTATAGATAATTAATTCTTGTTCGAAGTCTCTTCTGTTATTGATCGTCCAGATTTTAAGAAGGCGAAAACACTTCTTCAATAGATTGTAAGTTTTTGAAAGTAACTGATTTTACTAAATTGATTCGTGAATCGGTGGAAGAAGTTATCCTTAATCTTTTAAAGTAGAACCATAAGGCTTTGTTGGTATATAGCCTAAGAAGCCAATTATTTGAATATATAATTTGAATGTAACATATTTGATCAAAATCTTGAAACAAAGTGAAAAACTGATAAATTTAAGTGGTGGGCAGATAAGGCTTCGAATATACTATGTATAGTGAGGACTACTTGCTCACAAACAATTTTTGTTCTGAATTTACCAGTTACCTGTATTTTGAACTTTTCATAGATTTTTGTACACAGATACACATCACAAGAAACGAACGTTTACAAGAAATCGATTGATGGGTTATCAAAATTTAGTTGGTAATGCGTCGGACCACTTCGGTATGATATATTGAACCGATTAAGTGACCTGTGATTTTTCTTCTTGATATCTTGCACATATAATGGTAAAGACGTGTACAATTAAATTAGAAATACAGGATATTTAGTTTTATATGCCAGTACAAGATATATAATATAATAATAATATATAAACCTATACATACAAGTCCACATAGCAACGCAAATGTGATCCTTTACCACCATTTTATTTCAGTTCTCAATAATTGTTTCACTAATTTATCGATTTTGCTACCTACTTTTCAAATATTTGGTTTAAACCAGTATTTTCAAAAATATCTGACAATTTATTGTGCACTATATTCCCATTGGAGACCATATATTTTCACATTTTCCTCTATAACTGGGCATCCTTCTTTTATATTTCTCTGTTAATTTTGTAACTTGTCTTCATTCGACTTTCTGATTGAACCTAGCATGGTACATGTATGCAATCTTACACTTACAAATCCACTTTATAGTTCCAACCAATTTATTTATTTGTAATACATTTAAACTATATATGTGGAGTAATGGCATGGAAAGGCATGGTTCAATTTAGTATAGTATAGTTAGGGTTGGTTATATGAGCACAACGTAATTAGTTAATGACATTTGAATATCCAAGAAAAGGTGCACTACATTTTCATTCAAAATATGGAAGTGGCATACAAGTTTATTGTGATATCTTACTAGTGAGCACAGAATGTTTGCGTCTACATAATCTGTTTATAAAACTGAAGTAGTTTAGGTCATCGCCACATTGACTTTGACAATGAAATTGTTATCCTCATTGGAGAAAGCACAAATATAACAACTTAGTTGTCGAAATACATATTTGGAGTTTTCGCAATCGGCATTGTAAAGCCTAATGTTACAGGTAGATTCCTCATATATAGTAGAGTACAATACCAAGTCAATATTCTTATTACATTCACAGTCATGGAATTAAACGCTACTCGATAAACTAAATTCAAAAACTCATATAACTCACAATATCAGGTATTTTTATTACGTAAATAACATGCGTTATAGGTTCGTTCCGACGCAGCACAAAATCAGTTTGTAGTGGTTTTATGGTGTGTTGGAACGAACCTTACATAATTGGAAAGTGAGTTCAGTCGGTGGAATTTATGTAATGTATTTTTAGATTTGTTATTTTATTGTTAGTGGTAAATTATTATAAAAGTAATGCATTATTGTAATATGAAAAATAAATTTTATTTACATGGGGACGTCAAGTAATGTCCATCACCGATTTCGATGCTATTGCGTGTGAGTGTTCTTTGAGACCAGCCTTAAAACAAGGAAACAAATAACCTTGAAGTTTTTTTAATGTGGTGCTATCGAAGAGTCCTGAAAATATGAAGAGATATGGTGAAAAACGAAGTTTTTAGACGTATAGGGAAATAATTAGAAATAATAAAGAACATAAGAAGAACACAACTAAAGTATATTGCTAACAGCTCGTTTTCCGTTTGGCTATAATCCACCTCATGATCACTCATTGTTCGAGACGCCCACACTACCAATCTTAATGATGGCACATGCTCCTGAAACAACAACTGCTCAAACCACTTTTTGACGCATCACACTCTATAACTGTTTGTTTATTCTAATACCAACACAGGCGACTTACTGATCATGTTCTTTATATTTTCAAACGTTTCCCGATATTTAGGAAGCCATTGTCGTTCGACATTAAATTTTAACAATACACACAATGGGGTCATGCACTTAGCCATATTTGGAACACAACGTCTGACGTTATTGAAAGAATCATCACCCTTTGCAGCTCTAGTTTGTCTCTAGGTTTTTAATTTACGAAGTGATTCAACACGGTCTGTATCTACCTCCATACCTTTTCCAGAAAAAATTGGCCCCATGAATTTTACTTTTTGTTTTCAAAACTAAAATTTTTGTTTGTTGAACTTTTTAGCATTTAGCTTGACCTAACTACTAAGAAATGTAGCTCTCCTCCTAGAGAGTCGTTTTTCCCTCACTTCCGGTAACCATGATATCGTCGGTAGGCCTTATCTGATATCAAAATATTGTGCTATTAACAATACATTTTAACCGAAATAAGAAATCCTTCGTCTTGCTTGTTGTAGTATCAAGTAAGCTCGTAAAATCTAAATTCGATGGGTGCAATAGTTCTTAGGAAATTTTGGTCTCCACAGCCGTATTTAAAAGAAATACAATATTTAGAGCTAATCGCGCTTAAAGTTTCGAGTCTATTCTTTTCATTGTTTAGGGGTCACCGATTCTACAACCGTAAAGAGGCCCTTCTGTATCTGTAGCTACCTCCCGAAAATCGGGTTAATGGCTGCGAGCCATCTTTGGTCTCTAATGGCCGCATGCGCATGATTTTACCGTCGCCTCGTTAAAAATACAGACAGATGTATATGATTAAATTTTAGCAGGAAGTGCGCCGTCCGGTAGATTCTTCGGACTGATATTCCAGATGAGTTGGTTATAACTTTTGTTATGGTTCTGTGTGAATCCGCCAACACATGTATCAAGCAATTTACTTTTTGAAAGATTCACGTAGATAGTTGATAGTTCCCAAAACAAGTGGAGGAAAACACTCATATGTGTGCTCTAAATCTGCGATCCCGGTCTTTCTTATCTAGCAGCATTGCGTAAGCTCTTTGCCACTCACACTTCAGGGCGGGCATTTTTGTGCTGCAAAGCTTCCTTCGTAGAGCAGTAATGGTTATATGCAGCCCAAATCTCACTTTATTGCTTTAGCGTGACGATAAATCACTAAACCATAATATACTGCCAATTTATCAATAATTTCTTCGGTCAATTTTCCCTTGCCTCCGAACTCCTTAGTTTCTTGTTACGTTTGTGCAACCGAGTACCTATTCGCTCTTGCACGTATCCTACACATTCTTTTTTATAACATTGATTTTTCGCTGCTCTGAGAATTCCACTAAAAGTTTTGGACTCGCCGTCTCCAATATAATTTATTTATTTGATTGTGCAAATTTTCGAAACATTTGAACATTTCCGTAATGCCATCAACCTCCATCTTTCCTTATTAACCAACGTGATTGACTGTACATGAAGGTTCATGGTCTCTCTTCCATTGTTCACACACTTTGCAGTAATAACTTTTTACCCCAATATCTGAAGTATTGCCATATAATATACAATCAAGAAAGATACTCGAAACACTGAAATAAATCCGCGCTTCTTCCATATGCCATCACCAGATACTGTTTAACGATCTCTATTCAGCCTATTGCTTTTCCTTATTTCTTGCTTCGCAGCTAATTTTATGAAAGAATCGAAAACAGTTGATTTGATATATGACCTATGATTTTATTATAAGTATGATATAAAAGTGATATATCCATAACCCACAAAATTTAAACGAGTGGCAATTTTAAAGGTGTAAAGTATTTATGGTAGCGGAACGGAACACTAATTTGTATTTGTGCCGCTCATGGCAGTATATGTACATCCTGAGAATTTCTTTAGGGCCGCTCCGAATATTAGAGGAGATAATTCATATTTTACTGTATTTATGAAATTTAGTGACACGCTTCTAACGAGGCTAGCATCTTCCAATCTTACCTTATCGAATTCGGTAATATACGGTTGCTAGCGAAATATGTACGTGTTACCGGATTTCATAATTATTTTATGTGGTAAAAAGTTTTACCGACGTGATATAGTGTCAATTATGGTTCTGAAATGTTTACTTCAAATTACTAGGTAATTAAAAAGTGAGGGTATACTTTAACTCTCTCCATTAAAAATAGTCCTGTAAATTTCTAAAACACATTATTTCCAACGCTATATTTTATAAAGCTGAAAAAATCCCTTTCAGTATTTGTAAAATTACGGGTTGAAACCTTATACTTCCAATTTTTAAGCCAAATATGATGACTATATGAAAACATCATCGTTTAACAAGTATGTAATATAATTGCTTTTTAATGGTTTTATTTTGGTAGAAATTCGGGCAAAAATGAATGTGAATTGTGTAAGTTTCGGATAATCAAATGTCATTGCAATGTATATTATAGTGGCTGATGCATGTTGGTGTTAGTTGAAATTGTGGTTATAGTTTACTGGAACCTTGTACAGGATGTGCTGCACCATACGGTTTCAAAAACCTGATGCCCTTATCGGTGGATACGTACCAATTTTCTGTAAGTCGAGTGTTGCTAACTACTTACGGATCATGCATGTAATATATTGGTTTTGGTTATTGGTTACTGAATAAATATCTTCCGTAGAAATTGTAACTTTATCGTTGTCACATTTCTGTTTATTACACTAGCTTTTTATTGATAACAACACTCTAGACTGCATTTTAACTAACTTTAACGAAAATACATTTGTTATAAATATCTTATACTAATTCACTTTTCGTCAATTATCAAGTTTAAAATAAAATTTAACATTCGAATACCACTGGTTAGTTACTGTACCAATATCTTCGGTTGAAATTGTAAGAACACTAAATTTGAATTAACCTTAGTTAAGATGGATTTCCTATGAATATCTAATGGTAATTCATTTACTGGTATTACTGACTTACAATTAATGGAGCTTTGATATTAAGAACTGATTGATACGGCATAAAAAAGCATTTCAGATCCTTACATTCTCTTGCCCGATTTAGAAAATGGCGAGTATAATGTTGTTATGAGGTACAGCAGTGAAAGAACCCCATTAATACTACTTATCTTATATGATAGTTCTGTATCACAATTAGGTCTATTAAACAAGACTGGTTTGAATGATAGTTATATTTTCACTGAAGAAGGTGTTCCGAAAACGTTTGTAAACGTTCTGGAAATATAACTATCATTTAAACCAGTCTTGTTTAATTGATCTAATTGTGGTAGAGAACTATCATATAAGATATACAAAAACGTCACGAAAAAATATATATATTAATACTACTGGTAATAGCAATTACAACAGGCACAAACTTTTACCGATTTTTGTTGCAACCTTAGAGTGGCGGATTGTGCTACTTGGAACTTCACTCACTCATATTATTCATCGAGACAGATTCCTACACCGAACCAAAACCTTTCATGCAACAGGTGTAAAATATGAAGAACGGAATACCACGGATTTTTTTATGTGACTTTGAAAGAGATTCGTCATTCGTCTTTGGCGTGCGTTGTAGTTAACCCAAGCCAATGAATCTCATCGGGCATGGTATCCTGGTATCCGAGACCTATTTTACGTGCTATCTAAGTCCTTTTTATATAAGTTCCACTATGAATCTGGGAATTATTGACCAAGAGATTCCTGAAAATAACAGTCGTAGCACTGGGATACGGAGGTCTAGACAGACAAGAACGCGTTTGAAAGATTGAAGAGGAAGTTTTCAATATCGTCGAAGAAAATCCAAAAGTAACTTCGACAGTTTGGCGAATGCTCCGCAAAAATGTATTTCATCCGTATCGTTTTCAACATATGCAAGCCGACAACTTTTCTAGGCAAAAGCAATTTTGTGAATGTATTTTATAAACCACCAGGTAAATAATAATTTCAATAGGGATATGTCGTCTCCCGATGTAGCGACTTTTACACGGAATGAAACTTTTAATACATACATTGCTATTTATCCAAGAAATTTTTCAAACGGCAATTTTCACTAAATGTATGGGACAGAATAATCAACGGTGACTTAATCGGATTTTTTATTTTACCACCTAGACTAAGCGCTGATGCTTTTTTTTTGAAGATATTCCTTTGAATGGTAGACATGGTATGTGGTTTTACACGACGGTGTGTGTTTCTCTCGTAAGTACAAGTCCGGAGATATAGGACAATTTTCCTCGAAGGTGGATAGGTCGAGTGGTCCAATTGCATGGCCACCACGCTCGCCAGATTTAAACTCGATCGAATTTTACTTATGAGGATATCCAAAATCATTGGTATATGAGAAGGAAATATGTCTGAAATATGTTATGTCTGCAACTGTAGCCAAGCATAGAACGCTGAATCGTGCGCGCGGAGACGGATGTAAGCGTTAATTTTAAGCTGATACCTATGAACGGTTATTTCGTTTAATATAAGTTGACAATGGTGTTCAAATTATTTAATTAGTTTATTTACTTTTTATACATTGGCAATACAAAACTCCACAGTTACCCACAACGAGATATAAACAAGATAATCAAGAAAAATGTATATGAGCATCATTGTAGTTAAATAAGTTATAAAGAACCCATCAAAAATACAGCTCATTATATCGCAACAAATGATCCTTCGAAGAAGATTCAAGAAATAGGAGAGAATTGGTATACGGCTGCCACAAATAACGATTAAAAAAAAGGACGTGGTCTCAATTGCGTAAAACATCATAGACGAGAAAGGAGCTATAAAATACAATACAATACATTCAAATAAGCGCTTTTTTATTTATTGCTATTTGCACAATTATTGAATTTTTTTTTTTGAAGTCAAGTCAAGTGTAACAATTACAATTTCTTCTATTCAACTCAATTCTACAATTTCTTAACTACAATTTCCACAAACATTCAATTTAGAAATATCAAACGCAACTAATCAATTTCAAAAATACACACATCTGTAACAATGACAGAACTCTCACAATTTACTCGCAAACGGGGTGCAATCAAACACAAGCTTACAAATTACATAACATTTATGAAAACTATTCAAGATGCATGTGAAAACACACAGTGCAATGACCAAAAGGCCCTTATAGATCTTCAAATACAGACAGATAAGGTCGAACAATTACAACAAGAATTTGAAGTTCAATTAAACATCGGATACATTTGCGATGAAGACAAGCTTAGCGAGCAATATGCAGAAAGAGAAACTTTCACTGAGACTCTTTATCAAATATTAGCTCCGGCAAAATATATATTGCAAAAACACAGCAACAATAATCTTTCAGACAATTCAATCAAAGAAAGTCCTCAAAATGTAAAACTTTCGATAATTAGTTTGCCGAAATTCAAAGGTCAATACAACAGCTGGTTGGAATTCAAAGATACCTTTGAATCATTAATTTATGTAAACAGATAATAGATTAAGATTATTCTGTATATAATTGATAGAGATCAATAATATACAGAAATTTCACTATTTACGTGCGTCACTTGGAGTTCAAGCAATGCAAGTTATCCAATCATTGGAATTTTCCGCAAGCAATTACTTGATAGCTTGGGAGCTTTTGTGTAATCGCTACAATAATTCACGGCTACTAGTACATAATCACATTAAACCGATATTTCAAATAGAGACTATAACCAAATACTCATCTATGGTACTCTATGGCTACGTTAAACCAACCCACCAATCATTGGGATACCCTAATTATCTTTATCATAACCACCAAGTTGGACGAAATCACTGCCCAAGAATAGGAAAGATTTAAACCAACAAATGAATTCCCTACATTAGATGACATGTTTACATTTCTTAGGTCAAGAGCTGATTTATTAGAAACCTTAGAAACTAACCACAATATTAAAAATATTAAAAATAAAGATCAAAAGATGCCATTGGGCAAGTTTCATTATCAATACAAAATCGCAAATGTAAATTTTGCAAGCAGTCACACTTAATCTATTCTTGCAACGATTTTTTGAAATTACCAATTCTATCTAGAATTAAAAAATAAAAGAATTACGTCTGTGTGAAAATTGTTTATGTTCAGGTCACAAGAAAAACGACTGTAATTCAGGGGCGTGTAGAACATGGAACGGCAAACACAATTCATTACTTCACATAGATAAGTCACAAGAACAAAAGTCTCAGGTTTCTAAGCTATCTCACAACTATGATAATAGTCAAACATTATTATCAACAGCACTTGTTTCTGTAAGCGATTCACAACAAGTTTTGCATGATTGTAGAGTTTTGCTATACAGTGGCTCTCAATCAAATTTCATTTCTACCGATCTGTTCAATAAATTAAATATCTCAAAACTACCAACAAATATTTCTGTTGTAGGAATTAACAAAATTTCGTATACATTAAATTATAAATGTGATATAAAATTAACATCTAAGTGTACTCACTTTTCAGTTATTATTCCTTGTTTCATCATTCCAAAAATAACAGATGACTTACCAATAACTAGTTTCAACATAAATTCAATAAATATATCAAACAATATACAACTGGCACATCCAGCATTTAATATTACCAACAAAATTGAATTGTTACTAGGTACAGGAATATTTTGGACACTATTAAAAAATCAGCAAATTCATTTAGGTAGAAATTTGCCAATTCTGCATAATACAAAATTAGGCTGGGTAATTGCAGGACAAATTAAAACACCAATGTTTAAAACATTGCAATTTTTCTAAAACATCAAAACTAGAAATTGATTTAAAGAAATTTTGGGAATTGGAAGAGTCAAATGATACTTCAGTTTCTTCAGCTGATGATATTGAATGTGAGAAACATTTTTTAAACAATATGATTAGAAACGATGAAGGTCGTTTTGTTGTACGAATTCCATTAAAAATTCTTCAAATGAATTAGGAGCTTCCAAGACAACTGCAATTAAACGTTTTTTACAGTTGGAGCAAAAGTTTAAAGCAAATCAACAAGCAATACAAGAATAAATATGTAGAGTTTATAAATGAATACATTAATCTCAAACACATGTCTTGTCTCTCCAAAATTGATGAACAAAGATTGTTATATTTTCTTCCTCATCATGGACTTCTAAGAAATCAAAGTTTAACTACTAAACTGCGGGTAGTTTTTGATGGCTCAGCAACAACAACAGGATGGTCCTTTAATGACATACAACATTCTGGACCAGTCATACAAAATGACATTTTCGATATTCTTTTGAGATTCAGACAACAATCATTTGTCGTAACAGCTGACATTACAAACATGTATAGGCAGATACAAGTACACCCTGCAGATAGACATCTTCAAAATATCGTTTGGAGAGAGTGTTCAGACAGCGATATATCTGTTTATCATACGGTAACGTATAGTAGCAAAGCCGCACCATTCTTGGCTATTCGCTGTTTAAAAAAGTTGGCTGATGATGTTAAATATGAATATCCAGTTAACGTGATAACGGGCTTTCAGACTGAAGCAGAAGCGATTCTACACGTCAAGAAATCTCAAAAATACTTGAGAGTGCTTGTTTTTCTTTTGCATAAATGGAATTCAAACTGTATTAAATTATTAATTAAGCTACAAGGTAATTCTGAGTCAATGAGTGTTTTACAATTAGGTGATAAACATCAGCCAAAATTATTAGGTATTCAATGGGCTAGTCATATAGACAAATTAACATACCAATTAAAAAATGTTTCTCAAAACTGCAATTTCAAAACGAACAATCTTGTCAGATATCGCAAAGATTTATGATCCACTTGGTCTTGTAGGACCTTGTATTATTTTAGCGAAAATTTTTATGCTAACTAACTAAAACTATGGACTTTAAAATTAGATTGGGATGACAATATTCCTATCAACCTAGAAAACAATTGGAAAACATTCGGTGAAAAGCTATTGTTGTTAAATGAATTACAAATAGAAAGACATGCATTGTGTCATTATTCACATTCAATAGAGATACATGGATTCTGTGATGCATCACAAAATGGTTACGGAGTTTGTCTTTATCTGCGAAGCTTTAACAACGAACAAGAAATTAAGGTAAACCTTTTGTGTGCTAAAACAAAGGTAGCTCCACTAAAATCCGTAACAATCCCTAGACTAGAATTATGCAGTGCACTTATGTTATCACGTCCCTTAACTAAAGTTCAAGAGGCACTAACTTGTAAGTGTAACACCTTTTTTGGTGTGACTCACAAATTGTTTTATATTGGCTTTAAACACAACCAAATTTATTACAGACCTTTGTTGGGAATCGTATATCTGAAATTCAAACAATCACCAACATAAACAATTGGAACTATGTCAAAACACAGGAAAATCCTGCTGATTTAGCATCACGTGGGATATTTCCAGATGTACTAATGAAATCCAAACTATGGTGGCATTGTCCATCCTGGTTATCACTATCAAAAGAATATTGGCCACAACTTTCTTTCAAATCGAATATAGAGATTCAAGAATTAAAACGACAAGGGCAAGTTTTCACTATTAACATGTCCTTATTTGAAAAATTTTCTGATTTGAAGAAACTGCTAAGAGTAGTAGCTTACTGCCTAAGGTTTATAACGAATTCTAGAAAATAGCATAAAAAACTATGTGGACCTTTAATGGTTAACGAATTAGAAAATAGTATGAAATAACTTGTTAAAATTGCACATCTTGAAAGTTTCACCGAAGAAATCAGTTTATTAAAATCAAAACGGTTAAACACAAGACACAAACTAAAGGCGCTAACTCCTTTTTTTGATTCTGATGATCTAGTAAAGTAGGAGGTAGACTAAAACATTCAGAATTAGATTACACTTCAAAACATCCTTTGCTATTAAGTGGTAAACATAACCTGGCTAAGTTGATTCTCACTCATGAACATAAACGATTATTACATTGTGGTCCTCAGTTACTGTTGGCTACCATACGTCAGACATATTGGCCTACTTCAGTAATGAATGCTGTAAAAGCTATTACTAGAAATTGTGAAAATGCTTCAAATTCAAACCTAAATCAATAACGTCCATCATGGCAGATTTACCAAAACAAAGAGTAACAGCTATGAATCCGTTTTATGTTACTGGCGTTGATTACGCAGGTCCCTTCAATTTGAAGGATCGCAAGGGTCGTGGTTGTAGGTAACAAAATGCTATGTATGCTTATTTATCTGCTTTTCAAGTAAGGCCATGCATCTTGAACTGGTTAGCGATTTAAGCACAGATTCATTTATTCGAACGGTTTGCCTCAAGAAGAGGAAATCCGGCACACATTTACTCTGATAATGGTACTAATTTTATTGGAGCACAAAAACAATTAAAAGAATTATATCATTTTATTTTAAATTCAAACGATGATATTACAAATATATGTGCCCATGAAAACATTTCATGGCACTTTATACCACCAAATGCACCACACTTTGGACGTTTGTGGGAATCGGGTGTAAAAAGAGTAAAATACCATTTAAATAGAGTTCTACTTAATGTAACATTAACTTATGAGGAATTTCTAACTGTTTTTGTGCAAATAGAAGCAATATTAAATTCAATACCGCCCCACCCATTATCCTCTGATCCCAATGATCTTCAGCCATTGACACCATCCCATTTTTTTAATCGGCAAGCCCTTGATCGTTGATTGTTAGCGTGAAAACTGCGAAGGGAGTCCTAAAGCGTCTAATCACGAAGATATGTCCTCTTCCAGTAGCCGAAAAGGAAAGTGAAGTTAACCATTGAACATTTGTTAACATTGTTATACAATAATTACTTTAAGATTCATACACTTACCTTAAGAACATTTCCACATTCTATATTATCAAGCCATTTGATGTATTGAACTCTTTAACAATCCTTCAAGAGGGAAGTTTTGTTCAAATTATTTAGTTGGTTTATTTACTTTTTCTACATTGACAATACAAAACTCCATAGTTACCCACAACGAGATATAAACAAGATAATCAAGAAAAATGTATATGAGTATAATTGTAGTTAAAATAAAGTTATAAAGAACCAACGAAAAATACAGCTCATTATGTCGCAACAAATGAATTTAGTTAGATATGCAGTGCAAGGGAAATGTATGTACCATCACGGACTTTAGCTATGTCTGGTATTTTAAGGTACAGCCTGTGCTATTGTTACTTTATCGGTTTTAGAGTCAAGCAAATTTCGCACATACAGCCGGCCTTGTTATCTATCCATTCAATACGTTCGCCTAAACTAAAGCGATAGTTAGGGAGTACAGCAAGAAAGGACGTTTGTAATTGCCGAATACGAAATGTATCAGAAAAGGAGCGCTATATACACAGACATACTTCTCCGTTCTTGCCTACTGATGTTTCTCTGATTTTAAAAATATTGCAATTATGTATTTGTATTTGAATATTGCGTATAGTTATGGATTTTTGTTTTCTATAAAGTTTTGTATTCCCATTTAAAGATTATTTTGAGTTAAGAAAGCGTTTTTACACTTGTGTTATGTATATAGAGTGCACGGTTAAATTATGGAACAAATTCATTATTATGCAGACAATTAACTTTTGACAAAATTCCTGATATAGATCGATTTTTAATTTTAAA
Source organism: Chrysina gloriosa (assembly GCA_038088585.1). Lineage (NCBI taxonomy): Eukaryota > Metazoa > Arthropoda > Insecta > Coleoptera > Scarabaeidae > Chrysina > Chrysina gloriosa. The sequence goes on along the minus strand of CM076091.1, from coordinate 39,109,660 downwards.
TGCGAACTTTTTAAATAATATACGAAAAATGTAACGTCATTGGTGTCTTCTGAAATTGATGTATGGGTCGCGTAATACTTCTTTTGAAAGGTCTTTTAATAATGTATTCAGCAATAACTTATTTAATTAACTAATCTTTCAAGAGAGCAGAAAAAAACCAATTTAATTTAATCAGATAATCATTTTAGAATAAAAGAAATGCAGTATTAAATGAAATTATACATAATACTTTTCTGTTAATTTAAATATTAAAAATGCGATCTCATTTCATTTCCACATCATATAAAAATTAAAATTTCTATACGTTGGCATTCACTTAAGGTAACCATAATTTACTACTAAAACCAAACTGAAAAATAAAATAAAATTTTCTTGTCAAAAGTCAATTGTTTGCAAAATAATGAATTTGTTCAATAATTTAACCGTGCACTGTATCAACAGACTTAATAACAAAACTAAATGAATGTCAATTACGAGGTAATAAATAAAATTTATTTTATTTTTAATAGGCAAGAACGGAGAAGTGTGTCTGTGTATATAGCGCTCCTTTTCTGATACATTTCGTATTCGGCAATTACAAACGTCCTTTTTTGCTGTACTCTCTAACTAACGCTTTAGGCTACGTATGGGCAACCTTTGACATGTTGTGGGCCAAACTTTAGTGTGCAAATACGTTCGCGGGCCGCGTTTAAAAGTAGTACATTTTAATGTAGTGTTGTAGTGTTCATAATTTTTTGCGATAGATATCAGACATGAAATAATACGACAATGTTGTTATATCAATTTATGAAAATAACAAAATGAAATAATAACATTATAATTAAATCGTTAAATTTGGAATTGTTACAAACTACGAAAGTTAAATAGCGATACCGAAATCAATGAGACACTTGAGCTTGAACTTGGGAAACTAGTCCATCGATGTTTGGATTAATTCCACTGATACAAAGACGTAAAGAATTTTCCAAATTATCGTCAGTCAGCCTTGTACGATATTTCGATTTATTAACTTTCATCAGTGAAAAGAACTGTTCGCCTTTATAAGTACTGCCCAACGCACAAATCAATCTTGCGAATTTTCTAAGCTGCGGAAAATGGTCTTCTTCGAGGTATTTTTGTAGAAATCACACAACTCCACGTCTTCAAATTTAGATTTTAGGAGTGAGTTTTCTTGAATCTCGATCAACTCCATTTGCAAGTGTATTGGAGCATTTTGTACATTACTTTCTGTTGGAGCAGCAAATAAATTGAAACAGTCTTCCATGTTTCTGAAATCGCTAAATCTGTTCGAAAATTGCTCCGACAGTACCTTGAGTTCTTCAGCATATTGAGCATAAGCAATATTCTCATACGCAGAGAATGTGGTGAAATGGTAACTGTTTCCAGACAGCATCTGTGCCTCCCACCAGCGGATTTTATTCTGAAACGCTTTCAAATGGCTGTACAAATCATTAACTAACTGTCCTTGTTTTTGAAGTTTCAAATTTAAATCATTCAAATAGCCAGTAAGGTCGACCAGAAATGATAAGTCACATATCCATTTTGGGTCACTCAATTCAGATAGTGGTTTATCTTTTATTTGCATAAAGTCTTTTATCTCATTTATAAGCTCGTAAAACCGTTTCAGCATTTTCCCTTTGCTTAGCCATCTGACTTCAGAATAATATGTTACGTCGTCATATTCGGCTGATATTTCATCCAAAAACGCCTTGAATTGACGATGGTTAAGCCCTCGGGATCGAATAAAATTGATGGTTTTTACTACCACATTCATAACATTCTGGAGTCGAATGGACTTAGAACACAAGTTCTGTTGGTGGATAATGTGAAATATATACTTGTCCCGGAATACTGTCGCTGAAAAAGTTACTGAGTTGACTGCCAATATAAGTGATCAGATAAAAACAAAATCAGACTCTTTCATTGCATTTTCTGTTACCTGTGTCGAAAGTAAAGATGTGTGTGGTGCGGTGCAACTCGCTGTTTTTCTTCGTGCTGTTCATAGAGATATCAACGTTTATGAAGAATTACTGGAATTAGTACCATTGCATGATACAACAACTGGAGAGAATATTTTCAATGTTGTTTACGGACTTCTGCAAAAGTACAATTTAGATTTGTCAAAACTGTGTTCCGTTGCAACGACGGAGCTCCTTCCATGACAGGAGTAAACAATGGCTTCATTAAAATATTACAGACAAGGATCAAATCAGATTTTCATCATGTGCATTGTATAATCCACCAAGAAGTTTTATGCTCAAAAGTGATCTAGTTGGAAAGCGTTTTAAAATCAGTGGAAAAAATTATAAACTTTATAAGTGCACGTGGTTTGAATTAGCGACCGTTTTTTTAGTTTTTACGTGATTTAGAGTACACTGGTTTACCTTATTATGTAGAGGTGCGACGGCTTTCGTGTTCTATGGTTCTCGATCGGTTTTGGAAACTTAAAGAAGGAATACGCTTTTTCATGGAAGTGAAACGACAAGATGTCAGCTTATTATCCGACGTATCTTTTTAACAAGATCTTTCATTTATGGTAGATATCACAAAACACTTGTCGGACTTAAATACGAAATTGCAAGGACCACGTCAAGTTATAACAGATATGTATGATCATGTGAAAGCTTTCAGTGGATAATCTGTCACATTTTCCGACTTGCAAGGCGTATCAGGAAAGTACGAGTGTCCCTATATCATACGAAATGTATACAAAGAAAATGGGAAGCCTTCTGGCAGAATTTGAAAAGCGTTTTCAAGATTTTAAGTACTAAGAAAACAAGTTTTCTTTATTTACTGATCTTTCACTGTCGATATTGATAAAGTTTCCCCTCACTTGCAAATGGAAGTAATTGAAATTCAATGTCAGACCCATTTAGTGATAGTGTTGGTGCATTCGAATTTTATACCTATTCAATATCAAGAAATAAGAAAATTTGCCTGTAAAATCCTGTCAATGCCAATGTTTGGAAGTACCTATAAGTGTGAACAATTATTTTCTTTGATGGAAGGAAACAAATCTTCCGCAAGATCGCTATTGATGGATGCACACTTAAGATAGGCGTCCACCTATCCGCATCGTACGTATCGGACGCATCGCATCAAACGGATCGGTAGTATTCTTTACATAGGAAGCCATAGAAGTGCGTCCACCTATCCGCATCGTACGGATCGCACCGATCTACCCGTCGGCAATGCCGACGCCGTTGCTCCGAGAGGCAACTTTTGTTTTAGTTGCATCGGCAAATCCAATAGCTGTCGATACTGTGAACGCATTGGAAAGAAATAATCCGTTTGAGATAGGCGTCCACCTATCCGCATCGTATGTATCGGACGCATCGCATCAAACGGATTATTTTTTCCAATTCATTCACAGTATCGGCAGCGATTGGATTTGCCGACGCAACTATCGGACTTTCGTAGTGAGTCATCGGCACGCATCGCAAAAGTTGCCTCTCGGAGCAACGGCGTCGGCATTGCCGACGGGCAGATTCGTGCGATCCGTACGATGCGGATAGGTGGACGCGCTTGTATAGGTTCCTATATAAAGAATATTACGATCCGTTTGATGCGATGCGTCCGATACGTACGATGCGGATAGGTGGACGCCACCTTACTGTGAACGCATTGGAAAAAATCCGTTTGATGCGATGCGTCCGGTACGTACGATGCGGATAGGTGGACGCCTAGCTTTAGACGCAGTTTCCAAAGTTATTTCCGCCGATAAAGTCACGCCACACAGAGGCAACTTAATTAAAGACAAAAGATGTCAAATATATAGCAAAAGTAGTTAATATTTGTGTTTTTTTTTTGTTGTGTCCTTTTTATTGAAAATTTAATAAATATACTTGTCTTATAGTAGTACTTTTTCTCGTTAAGGTTTTCAGTAGTTTGTCTTTTTTAAGATTAGGTTTCGCGGCCCACCTGCGGTCTTAATGCTTTTGAACTGTTCATTTTTTAACTGAATTTAGAAATTCCCATGTATTATATTCGAACTTTTAAACGAATGGATTACCTAAACCTGTGGTAAAATATTCAAAAGTAGTATATACAAAAATAGAACAAATTTCAAAAGCAAATGAAGATATTGTAACTAATACAGATAAAAGAGAAAACAATAACAATAAATAAAAACGTGTATCAAGCTGATGAACTCCCTTTTGGAAGATACATACTTCAACTTTTACAATACAATTACATCTATATATCTAAAGTTGGCACTGCAACTGTAAAAAACACTTACCCTTTTAAGCAGCGTTCTTAGTATACAAATGCACAAAATGTAGAAGATGGGTTAAACATTGCAGCATCAGATATGTTTCAACAGTTTCTAACCGTGTTCGCCGTGAGCAATAAACGTTCTTATATGAAGAAAAGTCTCGTTGGTGTATTGCTTACTGCAAAGGCGTAACGTTAACGTTGTGTAAGTAAATACACAGATGCTTTTATTATCATTATAATTCTATACTATGGATAATAATACATTAGGACACCTATGACACTATGCTCATGCTAGGAACTGACTGTTCGTTTGACTAAAAGATTAATATTATCATTATTCCTATTTGCGTTCTGATGTTCTACATTACCTGCGTCATACCCCAATGGACCAGTATCCCAAGTTACTTGCGAATTACACTTTTTTTAAAACTTACGTTTTCTACGAAAGCCTTGCTGTGCTGCATTTTTGACAAGGTAAGAACGCGGTTCTTCGCATTTTGCAGTAACTGTATATTTCTCCCACACATTCTTATGCTTCATCATTACAATATCTCCTACTTCTAACTCAGGTAAGTTTTTTGCATTTCTGTTATAATATCTACGGTATATCTCTCTTTTCCTTTCAAAATATTGTTTCACATTTTTGTTTAGTAGTAGGTTTTAGTACATCTAATGAGCATGGCAACTTTGTTTTGATTGCCTTGCTCATTAACAGTTGTGCTGGTGAAAGATCCACGTTATGTAACGGTGTATTCCCATAATTCAACAACGCTAAATTTATGTCTGACCTGTCCTCCATAGATTTCTTTAATAACGTTTTACAGATGTTAACAGGTTTTTCTGCCAAGCCGTTAGACTGTGAATGCAGTGGACTAGTGAAAACGGTTTCAAACCCCCATTTATTTGCAAATTTTTTAAATTCATAACTATTAAAGGGAACATTCTCAGCTATTATTTTTTCGGGAATACCAAATCTCGCGAAAATTGATTTCATAATTTTAATAATCTCGTTTGCTGTTTTTGTTTTTAATGTAGACATTTCGATCCAGTTACTGTATGAATCTATAACAACTAAGTAATCCGCGCCAGCATAGGTTATAACAGTAATCCTTCTTTCGCATGATTGTTTTGATATTTTTCAAAATCCTGCAATCTTTGCCGACTTTTTCAATATCTGCCGACATATTTTTCCAATACAAACACAATCTGGCGCGATTTTTACACGTCTTAATTCCTAAATGACCTTCATGTATTAAATATAACATATTCCTCTTTAATGCACTTGGTACTATAATTTTATCAGCTAAGAAAAACAATCCTTGATCATATGAAATAACGTCTTTCAAGGCAAAATAATGTTTTAATTCTGAATTTAATTTTTTACTACTTTTTGGCCATTCATTTCTAATAAAGTCTACAATTTGCTTTAAATTACTATCATTTATAACAGCTTTTCTAAATTCTAATTTTCTACTTTCAGTCATTGGTACATACTTTGCTAAACTGTAAATTGTAACATTATCTTTGCTCTGTTTGTTTATACATGCTCTACTTAACAAATCGGCAATATACAACAGCTTTCCAGGTGTATAGGTGATTTTCAAATTATAGCCAATAACTTTTAGTACCATCCTTTGCAAGCGCTTGCTAATTTTGTCTAGATCTTTATTGAATATGGTTTGTAACGGTTTGTGGTCGCTTTGTACTATAATGTCTTGTCTGCCAAAAATATAATAATGAAACTTTTCAACTGCAAATGTGATTGCAAGACATTCTTTTTCAGTCTGTGCGTAAGCTTGTTCACATTTCGTCAAACTCCTTGAAGCAAAAGCGATTGGATGTTCGTTTTGCATTAGGACAGCTCCTAAGCCGTCTTTACTTGCATCACACTGAATGACTGTTTCTTTTATTATCAAAATATGCTGAGGTCGGCGCATTGACTATTAGCTGTTTCAACTTATTTAAAGCTTGATCATGTTCTTGTGACCATGACCAATGAACATCATTTCTAGTTAAATTTCTAAGACTAGTTGTTAGTTCTGACATATTCGGTATAAATTTGGATAAAAACTTTGCCATTCCTAAGATTCTCAGTAGATCAGTTTTATCTTTTGGCCTATCTAATTTAACAATAGATTCTACATAGCTACTATCAGGTTTCATACCTCCTCCAATAAATGTTTGTCCCATGTATTTTACACTTTTCTTCTTGAACTGTATCTTGTTCCTGTTGAACTTTATGCCGTACCTCAACGCTGTCTCTAGAACTGCATTCAGCTTTTGATCATGTTCATTTTCATCTTCGCCACCAACAATAAGGTCATCGAAATATATTCTAACTCCTTGCAAATGTCCAAATATTTTAAAATTCATTCTCTGGAACACTTCTGGTGACGATTTTAGGCCAAACGGTAGTCTGCAAAACATGTATCTTCCAAAAGGTGTGCTGAAGCATGTATACTTCATTGAATTTTCTTCTAATGGTACCTGGAGATAACCATCTTTCATGTCCAAAACTGTAAACACTTTTTGTTAGCTAAACTAACAGCTATATCTTCTGCTGTTGGGATGGGAAAATGTTCTCGCTTGACTGCTTCATTCGAAAATCTTGGGTCCAAACATAAACGTAACTCACCATTTGCGTTGGTCACAATTGTCAAAGGACTTATCTACTCAGCTGGTTCTTCCACTTTTCTGACAATACCTCTTCTTTCAAGTTCTTGTATTTTGTTTTTAACTTTCTCTTGCACTGCTATTGGTATTCTTCTTAGAGGTTGTACTCTTGGTTGTACATTTTCATCAACTCTTATTTTGTATTTCATTGAATAGTTTCCTAGTTCATCATTGAATACTTCTCTGTATTACCTTAACATTTCTTCTATAGTTCTGACTCTTCTATTTATGTGAACACTATCAATTTGATTTGTTATGTTTAGTCTAACACTAGTTTCCAGTCCTAATATTGGGTGAACATTCATATCTACTACCAAAAAGTCGATGACATACTTTGTATTTTTAAATAAACATGTTAATGCTAATTTCCCGTAAGGTTTAATTTGTGTTCCTCCATATGCCTCTAAAACAGTTTGTGTTCTTTGTATTCTATTTAACTCTCTCACCTTTTTCACCATTTGAAGTGGTATAATATTGCTTTGCTATCCTGTATCTATCTTGAAACGTATAAATTCTCTCTTCACTGTTAATACTTTTATCCAAGAATTATGTCTTCTTCCTCGTCTTCTTTATTGCATATACAAACAAATTTTCATCCTTCTCTTGACTCGTAACCTCATCAACTAGTTTTCTTTTTTGCTTTTTTATTAAACACACAGGTTCAAAATGATTTTTGCCACCACAAAAATTACATGTCTTGTTAAATGCTGGACAATTGCCTACTTGATGTTGCCATCCACACCTCTTACAGTTTCCATTAATCTTGGTACTTGTGCCTCCCTTGATATATTTCTTCTGATCTTTATTTTGTGTATTTTTACTCTGAATTGCTGTACTTCACTTTTATCTGTTTGATTTAATTCTTCAATTTGACTCTTTGTTACCTCTGCTGCTTTTGCTTTCTTTAAGTCCAAATTGTTTTCTCGTAACAACCTTTTCTGTACCATTTTATCTTTAATACCTAAAACTATTCTATCTTTTACCATCTCTTCCGCAACTTGAATGTGAATATCAACTTCACTGCAGTTTTTAACTCTGTCACAAACGCATCTATAGTCTGTTCCTTTTTCTGCATGATTTGATTGAATTTAAACCTTTCAAAAATAATATACTTCTTTGGTGCAAAGTACGCTTCAAACCTTTCTAATAAAACATCATACTTATCTTTTTCCTCATCTTCAAATTTAAGTGTGTTGTAAATTTCCAATCCACTATTTCCTATTATATTTAATAAGAAGGCACACTTTTTTATATCTCTTGCTTTTTCATTATTTGAGGTTATCAGAACGTGAACTTTTGTTTAAACTTTGTCCATTCTTCATGCATACTACTGTTATTCGTATTAATTGGATCAGGTAACCGTAAATTTTCCTCAATTTTTTTAGGTTATGCGCTTACTGCACTACTTGTTTACTTCTTTTTCTCTATACCCCTATTTTACCTTCTGACACCATGTATTGCTTACTGCAAGGGCGTAACGTTAACGTTGTGTAAGTAAACACACAGATGCTTTTATTATCATTATAATTCTATACTATGGATAATAATACATTAGGGCACACTATGACACTATGCTCATGCTAGGAACTGACTGTTCGTTTGACTACTGACGCCATCTACCTCGCAGTTGGGCATACCCTGACGTAATATTTATATAATGAAATTGAGCAGAAGTAGTGGCTGTACACGTTAGGGCTTAATTTAAGATGGAAAAATTGATGGGGATTGCAGCCAAGGATGAGTTGAAATAAAAGACTCTTTTGGTCCCTCTAAGCTTTCGAATTGATTTAATTCTTCAACTCTCTTTAATCCTCCGATGAAAAATTAAATCAATTCGAAAGCTTGTTAGAGTGACCAAGAGCGAGTTTTTTATTTCAACTCATCCTTGGCTGCAATCCCCATTAATTTTTCTATCTTCAATTAAGTCCTATATAATTAAAGTAATCCTTTTGAATACTTAACGTATCTGTATCTTGTTTGTTCCGACTTTTTTGATGACAATTGCTTTGTTGGGATCTAATTGTCAAACTGCCGACTTATTGGAAATAGCGAAAGTAATAAAACAATGCCTCCGCGAATACATTTTGGGGATTTGAGAAACATTGCTTTTGTATGCGCTATTATCTAATTGTGGATTCAACTTTCTGCCACAAGATGTACAGCATATATTTTACAGATAATGTAACACGTTAGCACAATTTTGTTTAAGAGACCTGCCTATAGAAAGCATGTTTGCGCCAGTATCAGTCATAAACATAATTGGTTTCTTGAAATTTCAAATTTTTAGTTGTATTTAGCACCTCCTTTGCAATTACTTCGGCGGTACATTTACATCATTAAAAATAAAACTGACGGTCTTACTGGTCGTATTGTACGTACTATAACATTAAGAACAGGTTTTTTGACGATCAGTCGATTCGTCGACACATAAGCACACTTTTTTATTTTTTAGCTCTGATTTAATGTTGTTTTCAATTTTATCGCATACTGATGTTACACTAGTCTTGTTCGACTAGGTAATTTTCACTCCGAGTACTTATTTCAGAAAGAACAAAATGATTCATTGTATAATAAATTAAACGGTACATTAGACGCAATCAGTGTTAATACTAAATCAAATATAAATTAGCTATCCAACCCAACGCCATTTTTTTGTGCTATGCACTATCCACCTGCTTCTTACATGTACATGTATTCCGCAAAATGAAAGCTTTCAGAAACTTTACAAATTAATCTAGCTCCATCATGTTAATAATTAATAATCTGAAAATTCAGCGATAAACTTCTTTACTTTGTAAACAGATGGTAGCTTTTTCGACGTTCGTAATTGCGATATTATTAAACTTTACCGTACAAAACTTGTAACACAATAAGTACATTCGTATAAACGAGGTGTATCTTTGGCCCGAAGAACGATAGCGATCCTTCGACTATAATCTCTGCTACACCCTTTGCTAGTTTGCAGCTTGCACTACTGGCCGAACGCTTACAGTGCCAACTTTAATCACATCCAACAAATAAATTACAAAATAAAATATAGCTATTAATGGTTGGTTTATAAAACTATATTACCAAAGATTTAGGTAACCATTGACAAATTGTTGATTCATCAATACCTAAAATTTATAAGAATACCTCAACAGATTCATTAATTCAACAGTGTATTTTATATTACCCTAATAACTAGATGGCGTAAAATCTTGTACCCACAAAATGAGTAAGCGCTTGAAGGTGCTTAATTTTTTAACATTCATTTTTGCATGTCGAACACTTTCTAACGACAGCATTATTGATTATGTATTCAGAAAAATGTAATGAGTAATCTCTTCTCGCGAAGTATTTCACATATCCGTGAATGAGACCGGTATTGTTACGACGGCTGTAACTAAGGCTATTGTATTTCTGTTAATAACATTATCTGTTGCATGTTAGTGAGTACATTTTAAAGTACCTGCATCTTAAAAACGCATTTTCATCCTGTAAATTCATTTATGTTTGTGTATATAACTAATAAAATCTTATGCAATTAATCAACCTTTTACTATATATTTAAATAGTGCACAAAAATAGCGTAGTATGTGTACCCTACATTTCTAATGTAAGATAATAATTTAAACAATATTTATTAGCACATGGTAAACGATGCTTCGGTTTCTGGGAATTTGGATGCACCAGAAGGCGGTTTCGATGCTATAATGCAAGCCATTGTATGTCGAAATGAAATTGGATGGAGAGAAAAAGCCCGTAGATTGTTGGTATTTTCAACAGACGCAGGATTTCACTATGCCGGTGATGGTAAACTTGGTGGTATAATAACTCCAAATGATGGCTTCTGTCACTTGAATAGAATGGGACTTTATACGCACTCCTCCATGCAAGATTATCCAAGCATATCACAGATCAATTTGAAAGTAAAACAGAATGCTATTAACGTCATATTTGCAGTTACGGAATCTCAAATTAGTGTGTACAAGCGCTTACGAGAACATATTGAAGGATCTTCCTGTGGTCAACTTTCAAATGACTCTTCTAATATTGTAGAATTAGTGAAAAACCAATACGAAGTAAGTATTCCATGAAATCCAGAATTAGACAAATATCCCATTTAAGTACAGGATATAGAATTTTGATGATATTATTGCTTTTCAATATTTTCGTTTCGTTCTAAAGCAGTATGTTATATTTGTATGTATTAATATATTACAATATTATTAATCCAGAGACCGGATTATATATTTTTGCATATCGATAACTATCAATGGTACAATTGAACGCTTTAAGATCTACACGAATTAGGGTAAATAAAAGCGTTTAGCACTAATTTAATTTTATTTTATTTACCCTAATTCGCGTAGATCTTACAGCGTTCAATTGTACCGTTGATACTTATCGATATTCAAAGAACATATAATCCGGTCTCTGAATTGATTACATATAAATATTACACAGTTTGCCAGAAGTAACAAAAGAGAACATAACGTTGAAACTAATTCATAGAATTTGGGCGACTCTCTATGAAACGATCTAATTAGTTGGGTACGTTAGTTGATCAGCTACAAAGTAGCTGTGCAATAGTTTACAACAAGGGAAGCACTGGCAAGTGTGTCTCACATATTTAAAATAAATTTGCAGGTTTATAGACCGATGTAGTGTAAAAGCAACGGTAAATTTCTTAACTGCCCAATCTCACATTAGCAGGGTGTACGCCCTTCGTTTGACTCAATAACTCAAATACTCAATAACGTAAATTTGTGGTAATTACTCTGTTGTCAAAAAATTGTTGTAACTGTTAATGAATTGCTGTAGCAGTGTGATATAGCATTGTCCTGTGGAAAGAGACAGTGCTGCAATTCATTATCATCTAGTTGTTCTGTGAACTCATCTAAAACATGACAATGTCGCTCAGCAGTTATAGTGTCATGAACAATGATTGGTCCCACTACTATTTGTCTTCACATAACTACCCAAACTCCAATTTTTATAGGATGTAAATTTGATTCGACGAACTCATGCGGATTTCTTGTAGCCATGTTCTATAATTTTGTGATTTGCCTTGTCAGTAGTTCCCACAGAAAGTTTTATAAGTTCAAAATTGTGCAAAACTTAAAGAAATAACAAAGAAATTTCAGGGGGTACTTTATTACTGACTTGGGGGACCGGGGAGGGGGGAGCTACAGTCCATACGAACTTGAATATCATCGAGTAGATCCTTAGTTAACTTACAAGGAAAGGTTCCCAATCCGCACACGGCGATTGCGATGAAACTTAGTAATTATGTAGTTAATGCAACTATGTAAGAGGTCGGTTTCTATTTTTGCGATTAAAGCCTTTGAAGAGGTGAGAAGCGTCCCTGAAAATTGACCAATTTTTCGTTTTGTTGCCAATTACTCTGGAACTATTATTCATTATGTTACGGTTAATTGTTATGGCGGCTGTACACTCTCGGCGAGACAGCACGAGGAAGAGCGAGTTCGGTGTGCAGATGGTAGTGCTCGCTCGCCTCGGCCTGTCTCGGTGTTACTCGCTAGCTCTCCATCCCGGGTCGGTTTTTGTGCCCGAGTCAAAGAGTCTTGCACCGCATGCGCGCCGCCTCGCGCAATCTGCGAGCGTGTCGCTGTTCACTCACGCTCGCTTCTCCCAGTTGTGGAGGTCGAATATTAGAAACGACTTGCCAGCTTCCCCTCACTTGCCTGGCGAAATATTCGTCATAGTGGGGGAACCAGCCGAAGAGGGCGAATCGGCCCGATGTGCAGCGGTACGCTTTCGGCTGATCCTTGCCCCTCATCTGTTATAATACTTGTAACAGATAAGAAATATTAAATTACTATTGAAAGAAAAGGTCTGGATCGAATTTCATGGTTGATTGTATTTGGCTCATGCCTATAACAGATAGATTTATAGGTATTCTTTTTTAACTAATAAATATCCATTTAACACTTATTTTATTTTAATAAAGAGTCCGCAGGACCAAAATAATGTGGTAAAAAACTATAAACAACGATGACTTGAATGTTGGACGAATATTACACATCGCATACTGTTTGCGAACTCGGGCGTGAGATCTGGAGGAATTCGGGAAAATCGCAGTAGCATAGATTAAAATAGCGAGATTGAGGAAGGAGAGAAAACAACATTTATTCCTGGCATAAAAAAGGAGGAAAAGCCTTACAAAGTAATAATAATGATGATAATAATAATCATATTCATAATCATATTATATTATTAAATTAATGTAACTTTCACATACATTCTATTTGTCGTCATCTTGTAAATTGTTATCGAATCATCACACATGTTGTATTGTTTTCACATATTGTCAGTTATACCGAAGTTTTCACTTTCAAAAGTTAATGACAATATAGTTATGTACAATTATGTAGAATTTCGATGATTAATTTCAAAATCTTCGCGAGCACAAAATTTGGCAAAAATTATTCGATTTTATTAAATCCGAATAGGGAAAGCCACAACAAATATTCAAAAAGTTATAAAAGAGTTTAAGTTATAGAACGTTTTCCAAATTCATCGGAACTTGTGGCTCGCAATATCTATCAACGTGGAAAAAATCCTCTCGGCCATGGCGTTCGAGTGTGGCAAAGACCGTACTAAACCTAAAAACTGTAATTACGAGTTCATCTCTGATGAGTTAGAAATTATTACATTTTCGACAATATCTAATTAGCGTCGGTTCCCGTCGGTTTGTGGTTGGCATGTGACTGATCAACAAGGTAAGTAGATGCGGGAGATGTATGTAATTACTTACATAATGCAACTATTTGTTATTAGTGTAATTATAATAGGTAAAAGTACTTAGATATTAAAAAGTAAATAATGCAAATAGTATTTAAAGCCATAATCTTTAGATTTAAGTTTAGTTGCAAGCTAACCGCTGACACCCATATCAGGCTGTTTTCCATCGACAAGAAGATTCCTATCTCGAGGCTTTTTGGCAGATATAAATGTAAGTTTTTTCCGAATATGTCGAGTGTTTTACTGTCATTTTTTGTTTTCTGGCTACTACAACTTTCCAACCCCTTTCATAAATTGTGTTAACCCTGAGGCCTTTGTCTACACAACGCGTGTAACTTACAGTTTCGTTGTAGTTTCTCTCGCAGTTCAATGGAGCCCAACAGTTGTTTCCAGGAGATAAATGGAGAGGATCCGCATGCATTTCGCTGCAGTGTGTGCGACGTCGACTTGATACGGCGGAAGGAATACCAATTCAACCTTCATGTGGCAACTAAACGACATCAGAGAGGCATTGCTGAATAGGAACGCGGGTTCAGGGAAAGAAGAGTAGGGCCTTATTCTCATAAGTTTACCTTAGCGTCGACTACCGATATTAGGTACAAGTCCTGGATTCGATGTAGTCCTGAGGACAACCATTCCTTTCACTGTATTGTGTGTGATGTGAAAGAAAGCTGTCGAGGGGGAACTTCGGGTTTAGATCGACACGCAAGTAAAGATGAGCACAAGGCTCAATGTTTCGCGAACGGTATAGCAACAGTAGATGAAGTTCCTCCCGAAGTAGTTCAGGAATTCATCGATGACTTTAAAAATTCGGTACGAAGCGCTGAGTTAGAATATATTAGATTAGGAAGCGAATTGAGCATCCCTTACACGCAGATGAAACAAATACTAGATTTTTTCAAAACGATAGATCCGGCAGTTCTACAAAAGATAACCGCGAGCGCGCCCAAAGTTTCGGATATTGTGCGTAACGTACTCGGTCGTTACGAAGAGGAATCCTCGATTCGCATTCTTCGGGATACCAAATTCGCGCTTTTTATCGATGAGGGAACCCAGAATAATAAAAGCTGGCTCACCTTTTTAGTGCGATACGTCGACCAGAAGACACTCAATGTTGTTACAGCATTGCCGACACTTTTAGAACTAAACGCAACAATATTAACTGCAGCGGGTATTTTCAAGCAGTTCAAGGATTACATGGTAAAACATGCAATTCCTTTTTCAAACATTATTGCAATGGCATGCGATCACGCTTCGGTTATGAACGCAGAGAAGGTATCCTTCAAAGCATTACTCCTTCTGGAGAATCCGAGCGTCATCGTTATTCCATGCGTTTGTCATGCTCTCGCGCTAACATCAAAGCATTCTTTTGAAAAAACAATGCCTAACATAGTTGAGGAGTCAATGATGTCGATCGTTTACCACCAAAATTATGCGAAACGATCGCAAATTTTAGACGAGTTTATTGATGCATGTCAAGGGTTACAACTAAAACTGGTTAAATATTCGAAAACACGGTGGCTCGGATGTCACGACGCTATCCAGAGACTGCGTCTTTTGATGCCGTCGTTGCAGGCATGCGTCTCCGATGCGATAGTAGAAGAAGGTGATTGCAAAAAACGAGAAAAACTCGAAAAATGAACGCATTTCTCAACGATCTCGAGATGCAAGCGTACCTAGCTTTTCTAGAGTATGTTTTGGCGATATTCAATAATATAAACCTTCTTTTTTTTTCAAAATTCTGAAACGCGAGTTCATCAGTTGCACGGGAAATGCCTTCAATTTTTCTCGCGGATGGTACGAAATTTTATAAAGAAACCTCTCCTTCCCTTTGTGCAATCGGGGCACGTTCGATTCGAAGATAGTAGTAATCAAATGCCTCTAGATGAGATATCATTCGGAGAAGAATGCCACGACGTTATAGAAAAACTCAAATCAAACAATACCACCGAAAATGAGGAAATCGTTCATAGAATTCGCCAGAATTGTTTGAATTTTTATATAGAGACTGCAAATCAAATCTAATGAAGATTATTTTATATTAATGATGAATTTTTCACTTCCTTGCGTGTTTTTGATAGTGAAACCGCCTCGAAAGATGAGGATCGGGATTGTAGGTTCAGTGAAGTTTGGATTGTCGCGGAAAACTCAGTGGATTTGATAAGGCCGTAATGAAAAAGGAGTGGCGTTTCTTGTTCTCGGAATATCGAAACGGTTCGATTAGACGAGAAATCGACATGTTGTCATTTGATGACATGGGGACAGAAATTTTGTTTAGGAAATATGAAAGTGGAGATTTCAAGTATCCACAATTAAAATGTCTTTTAGGTATAGTACGGTCTTTGCCACACTCGAACGCGGCGGCAGAAAGGACTTTTTCCGCGTTGACAGATGTTGTGAGCCACAAGAAACGCTCAACCTTGTCGAGCGATAGCGTTAGTGCGCTAGTCGCAATAAAAGTCACAGCTAAAAATAAAAAAGAGACGGGTCGTGCCAGCGAGGTAACAGAGGAGCAATTAACTCAAATGTCTTCAACATTGTTATATAAACTTTCCATCAAGAAACAACGTGGTTTAACGTTGTACGCGACTGATGAGGAAATGCCTCAAGAATAGTTTTGAATTTTTTTCCACGAATTTGGGGAATTCTTATGATTTCCAACATTTTGAAGATTTATTCCGCTAAATTTTGAAAAACGTTGTATAACTTACACTTTTTTAATACCTGTTTGAACATTTGTTGTGGCTTTTCCTAATCGGATTTAATCAAATTGAATAATTTTTGCCAAATTTTGTGCTCGCAAAGCTCCTCTATTACCTACTTCTAACAACTTTCAGCTGTGCAATACCTCTTAGTGATTTTGAAATTATTCCTCGAAATTGTAAATATTCCATTAATTTTAGATTTATGGGTCCCTCATCTCATTTTCTCGATTACGCTCGATGTCGTTTAATACCATATGAAGGTTATGCCTCTATACAATTATTGTTATTATGATTATTATTATTATTACTATTATTATTATTGTTGTTATTATTGTTATTATTATTTTAATTATTACTATTTTTATTGTTATTATTATCATTATTACTATTATAATTATTATACGTGACTGTATTCTATAGCTTTGGACGGTTTTACCTCCTTTTTTTGACAGGAATAAATCATTGTTTTCTCTAGTTCCTCAATCTCGCTGTTTTAATCTATGCTGCAACTGTTGCGCTCGCGCCGTGGAACCGTGAGTACCTACTTACTTTATTTGACCGTACACGATGTCGTGGAATAACGAGAGTGAATTGAATTTCATAGAAATTTACCAAATGGAACCTGTTTTATGGGATCCTTATCACAAATTTCACAGAGATAAAAAATACTTGCATGATGCGAGACATAGCGAGTGCTCTCGAGCGAGAGTGTACAGCCGTCATTACAGTTTTCTGTTTCTTATTGTTGGCTTCTCGTTTCCACTTTTGCCGTAGATGGCGCTCGTAGGTTTGTTATACAACTCGCGCATTCTGGTTGGAAGTGTTATATATTCAGCTTCTGATGTTGAGTGGGAACAGATCGGTTTCCGTGAATAAGTTATTGCGTTTTCACTTTTAAGTCTCGTATTTCGAGGATATACACGGAAATGCGATGCTGCGAAGTGTATAGTACAGAAGCTAGTTTCCCGTCATGTTTACACTAAATGCGAGAAAACCTGCCGTTTTGCATAGTTTCTGGCGCGATACCGAATACCACGTCGTACGAAAGTTTGACAACCGCAACTACATTACGCTAAGTGCCGCTTTTATTCGATTTTATTTATATTTTTGTGTCGTTGAGATTTTGAAAAAATTTCCTAGAATCTTGTAGTCAATTTAGAATTACGAAATTGGGGATTTGTGTGCGAGTAAACAGGGGTGTTCTTACTTTTGTAAACATTCATTTATTTTAGTATTGGGGCGGGGAGATTGGTTTTGGAGTAAAAAGGTTTTCTCGTTACGTTGAGTATTTAGGATTAAAAAACTACCTACATCATCTTTGGTACAAATTTCCCAACCCATAATTTGTTTGGAACTCGAAGGAACTGTGTTGCTGTCTGTCAGATCTTTTCTAACATCATGCAGTTCTTGTTGTTTAACATTTGGATTTCTTCTTTCTTCCCGATATCCATAAGTGATAATTAACATATTAATTACATTTTGTAGCTTTATGTAGGTACACCATTTACTGCAAAATACAAGCACATTGACTCAAAAACATATTTTGTTTAGATATTTATGTCGGTTAAAATGACAAACTATTTTAATTTGATGCAAACAGCGTTATTTACAAGCTACTATATCTGAACTGCGTTTTTCACTCCTTATGAAAATTTTCTGTACGTCAATATCGCAATTTCTGTTCATACAATATACTGTTCTTCAATTGACAATAAAATCTAAATCTCAAATTGCAGAAAATATCATCAACAGTTGAACTAAAGGACAATGCAACTAGCACAATCAAAGTAAACTACTATTCACAATGCCTCAATTCTACAGGACCGGAGAAGAAAACCAATAAATGTGACAAGATAAGGGTATGTTATTGAAATATTACTATATAGGTAATGTATCTTATTAACAAAAAAAACTTGTGTATTAAGACACATTAACGTACAGTACTTTCTTACCTCAAATTATTATTATTATTATTATTATTATTATTATTATTATTATTATTATTATTATGCTATTTCGTTGATGTAAATCAATATCAATATTTCCAAGCATAACTTGATCGGAAAACGTTGTCACAAATCTGTTCCACACACGGAAGCTGTACACACAGAGAGCTCTTGCACTAGTTCAATGTTTTTCGGAATTGTAAAGATATGCGTATTTTTATCGGCGATATAAGTTTGTTGTTGCTGTTGTTGCAGAGCAGTGATCAGTCCAAGAGTTGGGCAACAAAGTTATACCCTTATAATTCGGTGTAAATACACGTTTACCATTTCGTAAATCCTTCGGTAATTAATTTCCCTATTGTAGAAACTTCAACATTAATGTTGGGCCCAAACTTACCAGCAGTTTCTTTAAATACTATTCATAATAGTGATATAAGTTTCATTCAATGTACGCTTCTACGGACTCTTCTTAACCTATTTTGCACAGAGACTAACAGTCGTCCTGCCGAACTGCACTTCTTTTATAACCTGAATTTATATTACTATCTTCCATTGCACATGTCTACCACCTCGACATCTTCCAAATTATACAAAAAGGACGGCTGGTTTTCATCCGATTTCAATCTCTGAAACACGGTGACGAAACATCTTCATATACCCAGCCATTGGCAGTTTAAAATTGAAATGATACGTCTTTAATGCTTCTATCCATGATAGAAATACGCTAGGTATGCTCGGGCGCATCTAGCGATGACGCGCTTTCAGATATTCTAATATAGTTATAGCAGTCAATACAGTAGCGAAATAGGCAACCAACAACGCAACATCCAGAACTAAAGGCAAGTGATGACGCGCTTTGGTAAATGCACAAGAAAATCCTATTTTGGTAAACTTATGGGTAAAGGCCGGATAATATGCAGTTTGCATAAATTTGCATATTTGCATAATATATGCATTTTGTATATTATTTGCATATTTTGTAGTAATTCAGCATATTTGAAGTATCCGAGTTTTATTTATTTATTGGATGTAATTTATTATAGGATAGGCATTACTAAAAATATGTCGTGGTTGTAACAAACAAAGAGTTAAACAGCCCTCTTTAAATTAAAAATAGCATTCTATGAAGCCTCTTCTCGATATTTTTCCGATAAGCGCCTCCAAAAATTTATTAATGGTGTTCCCATACATCTAGACCGGGACAGAATTCAAGTAAAAGCTAATTCCCTGAAACTTCTAAATAAATACAAAAATATATTTTACCAGAAAATTAGGAGGCTGTATCAAACAATTACCTTTACATATGCGCAGATGAACCTACTGATAGTGTGGGCCGATACATAGTTCATTTAATGACAGGTATCCTTAACGTATCGGTTCCAGCAAAATCTTATTTAATTTCATCTAAACAGTTGGAAAAGGCAAATAATTTGACAATGACAAGGTTTATACAGGAAGAACTGGCAACCTTTTTCTTACCGGAATCGATTCCAACAGAAAAAATTCTATTGTTTTTAACGGATGCCGCACCATACATGGTGAAGGCAGCTTGCAACTTGAAAATCCATTAAGAGTTCAGTTTTACAAACAACATCTACGCGGTATTCCGCTTCCTCCTCAACC
Source organism: Chrysina gloriosa (assembly GCA_038088585.1). Lineage (NCBI taxonomy): Eukaryota > Metazoa > Arthropoda > Insecta > Coleoptera > Scarabaeidae > Chrysina > Chrysina gloriosa. Next base: position 39,089,745 of record CM076091.1, on the reverse strand, counting down.
AGTAATCACACGATGGGGAACGTGGCTGGAAGCTGCTATTTTTCATGCAAATCATTATGAAGAAATAAAGACAATTATTATGGATCTTGATAGCGATACACAATCTGTGCTAGACGCCCAAAAGGTGTATTCGAGTAAAGAAATACCTCAACAGTTGGCGTTTATTAAAGCCACCCACAGTTTTATTTCCACTTCGATATTGCTATTGGAAAAACAATTTATGTCGCTAATTGAGAGCGTTGAAATAATAAACAAATTTGAAAAGTTATGTTTTGATGTTGAAGGAAGGGTGGAAAAATCGGTGTATGAAAAATTTTTAAGTGTAATAGAAAAAAATGAGGGTTTTTAAGAGCTAAAGGATATTGCTAAAATCTTGTGTGGTGAGTCAGTAGAAAATAAGCGTGGACGTAGAAGGAACCTTTTCAATATATAAATACATGTTATCAGACAAGCGCCACAATTTTTTTATTGAAAACTTTGAGAAATATGTAATTGTAAATTGTTTTCATAGTTAATTATGTATTGTATTGTGTAAAATGTTATAAATAAACTTGTAGTAAACATAATAGAATATTTTTTCTATAGTATTATATTTTCTAGCATTACTCCTATTTTTTTATCTGCATATTTTTCATAAGAAAGTGCATATTTAGGCCAAAACATCTGCATATTTATGCGTATATTTCCACTTTTTTGCATATAATCCGGCCTCTACTTATGAGCATACCTAATGTATTTCTATCATGCTTCGATCTACAGTCAACTCTGGCAATAGGCTGCCTATTGCCAGACTTGACAATAGGTAGTGCCGCTTCCCCTTATTGTTCGGTCGAAGCCTCCACTTCTGTGCCGCTCTCTAGGCTCGCACTCCCCTCCGGTATTTCAATCGCTCTCTAGTAATACTGCCGCAAGTAAATGCAGTTAATTTCACGGTTTTCAATGCTGTGATTTGTAATTGTGACAAGTTCAAAAATCAAAATGTTATATATGTATATAGGTATATATATATATATATATATATATATATATCTGTGTGTGTGTGCGCGTGTGTGTCATCTGTATATGTACATGCTGTCCCACATACCATGTAACAAAAGAAATGGCAGATTCCTTATTGAATTCTGAGTAAGAAAGTCCTTTGCTATTTTTCTTTATACCGCTTTATTTATGTTTATATTCTTTAGATTAAAAGAATACAAATGGCTAGGAATACATGATTGATAACCATGGATAATAGTAATTATATTGAATAATAATTTGATTGATATATACGTAATTCTAAATCACTTAATTATAAATTGATAATTATCTATTAATGAATTATTTGTTATTCTTAATTTTTAATTCTTAACTAATATGATAATTAACTATTAAAAAATTGTTAATGAATAATTTATCCATGATTAATGATAAATTAATAATTATGGGCAGGTAAGGAACTCAATAAATCCACAAAACCGTAGATAAAAGGCCGCCGCCGCGTGTGGCACTATTGCCAGAAACCGATAGTTGGAATTGCCAGATCGTTCTCTGGTAATAGTGCCGTTCCAGAGGGCGGAACACGAGAAGAATGGGGGCAACACTGCTGAAACTTTGGGGTGAAGGAAAAAGTGATTTTGAATTACGTATGTACTATATATAAACTATTATTCAATATAATTATTATTATCCATGGTTATCAAGCATGTATTATTACCAATTTGTACTCTTTTAATCGAAAGAATATGAAAATAAATGATGCGGTATAAGGAAAAATCGCAAAGGACTTTTTACTCAGAATTCACTAAGGAATCTGCCAGTTCTTTGTTGCATGGTACGTGGAACACCTAGTATATACACTTGACATATACATATATACAATATATAGTAACAATGTATATCGACCGTACTGTTTAGAGTAGAATATAAAAACGAGCGAAAAACTCTATTGGGGTGGTCGGTGCGTGAAATAAAGTCTCATTTGTTCAACGTCTATATTTCGTCACCGTTTGGTAACTTCATCAGGAGTATGCTGAAAAATGTGCTATCACAATGTTGCAACTTAAGGATTAAATTAAGACTTACAGCTAGAGTAGATCACATATTAACGTGGTATTAAACAAATTGAAGAAATTGCAACACCAATAAGGAGTATGATATTTTTATTGAAACTTAGTAGATTTGTTGGGCTACTATTAAATAATGATTAATTAAATTTTGAGATCAAGTGGTAATATAATAACGTCACATTTGACAGTTATTTTTAATTTTTTGCTAGCTTTTTCGATCTGTATTTATCGTTGGATGTGTTGTTTTTTTTTCATTGTTAATTAATGTTATTTCGATTGTTATTTAGTTGTTTACATGTTTTGTTTGTTTGATCATGCCTAGAGTACGGCAACGAGTCAATTTCCGTCAATTAAGCGATTTCGATAGTGGTCGAATTATTGGTTTGCGCGAAGCTGGCTTTTCATTTGGGGAGATTGCTAACCGTCTGTATCGAAACCGGTCTACTGTAATGGGAGTGTATCGTGCATGGTTTGAAGATGGTCAGGAACGTCGTAAAAGGGGAACCGGTGCTTCAAGAAAAACGAATGAGCGTCAAGATCGTCAAGATCGTCGCTTAAGGCAACTGTCATTTAGAGATCGATTTTCCTCTACTCGGGCAATTAGTGACCAATGGGTTGGTGAAGAAGGACGCCATGTAACCCTTAGAACTATTGAGAGATACGTACACCGCGCCGTGGCTGTACTTACGGTAGCAGGTCTCCCTTGGTGTTCATTCGAGGCAGTATGACAGCACAAGGATATATTGCGGAGGTGGTTGAAGCACATCTTCTGCCATACTTACAAGAGCTTGAAGATCCATTATTCCAGCAGGATAATGCACATCCTCATGTAGCAAGGATTCCTTGAACTTCTTTGATCAGGCCCAAATTAACCTTTCTGCAAAAAATTGACCCAATTTTATTTTTAAACTTTCTTCTTTTTTTACTCGAATGATACAGGTTCGTCACGAAATTTTTATTTATCCTAAACGGCAATACGAAGAACCATTTAGCAAAAAAAAAGTTTTTTTATTTTCCGTCTATATAAAATTTTTTATTTACATGTACTTATAGTCTTATTGGGTCAATTTGACCCAACATAACTTTTGGTTTGCAAAATGAAAAATTTGTCGGTTTTTAGTTTCGCTTGCATATTCATATGGTAACTTGAAATAGCCTCATATTGATGTGGCAAAAACATTTAAATTTGAATAGAAAATAGAATAGTGGCTTACAAGTTTTACTATATTTTGCGAAATGGAACAGAAAAGAAAAGTAAGTTTTGTGAAGTGAATTTTCAAGTGTATACCTGTATAGTTCACATATGATCATATGTGTATTATTTTGATAGATTCTTACTGATCACCAATTGCAGGAAATTATGAATAACGATGACGGCGACATATTTGATGAGAGCAATTGCGACGAAAATTTCGAACCTGATGAAGAAAACGATTCATATTCCTCTTCAGAAATAAGCATAAATAGTGTAACATTTTAAAATACAGTCACAGAAGACTCTAATAGTCCCTCGTTATATTTGTCCAAAGACAAAATTATTCTTTGGTGAGGCCAGCCACCTTGTCAAACTGGGAGAACATCAAAAATCTTATAATGAAACACAAGCCGAGACCAACCAGAAGTGCTACTTCCAAGGTGACAGACATAAAATCTTCATTTGAGTTATTTATATGTTGGAGTCGACTAATCTGAAGGGATTGGAAGTTTACGGAAGTAGTTGGGAAAAATTAGGCATTATAGAGCTTGGAGCATATTTGGGTTTGCAAATAATGGCTGGTGTTCTCAAATCTGATGGTGAAAGTCTGAGGTGTCTTAGATTTGACAAGTCTGAAGACAGAGAAGAAACAAGACTTCGTGACAAATTGGCTCCTATAAGACAAATTTGGGACAAGTGGTGTAGTCAGCTCAGGATATACTATAACCCACATGAAAACGTGACTGTGGATGAGCTGTTGGTTCCATACCGTGGTCGTTTTAGTTTTCGGTAATATATACCATCAAAACCGGCCAAATATGGCATAAAAATTTGGCGATATATCTTTTATAACGTATATTCTTGCTCCAAAGCTACTTTCCAAGAACATTACTTTAGTAGGAACCGTCAGAAAAAATAAAACATGTTTACCGCCTATAATTCTAGATATAAAAAAGAAACCAGTTTTACATTCAGAATTTGTGTTTACAAATGATATATGTTACCTAGTCAAGTCATAAATACTGGTACACAACTGGGAGTAATATGAGGACGAGTCCCGGTCGATTTTCGCAAAAAAATTATAGCGCCGTAAAGGTGACCTAAAAAGTGATAAATTATCTTAATAAAAGTTTTGCGAGACGTGCCTACCAGAGTCACAATTTCAGAAAAACGGTCTTACCTTAAAGTGTTTACGTTACGTTCAAACGAAATCTTCTTATGTATTTAATCCCATAAGTATAATTTATAATACATTTATAATAACTTTTACCCTTTTTCTACAAATATACGTTCCATTATTAATATAATTTTGAGTAATTTACCAATAATTTTACATTTTCTGAGATGTTAAAATGTATGACTTTCTAAATGACATTTGACTAGTAGCAACCAGTACCAACTTAAATAGATGTATATTCATGTAATTCTTCTTATTCTTCTTCGAAGCGGTCCATTATTGAAGTTAAACGTTGGTTAAACGAATCATTGCCGTACACGCAAAAATTGAATGATGCACGAACTTGCGTATTCTTATGATTTTTTCTGTATTTACTAGTCGATAATTTAAGCAAATTTTTGTGTTAATTTATCTGCTATTTTACTGATTTAGATCATTGACTATCAGATGTGCGTATATATATATATATATGTATATATATTCTTGGTTCGTTTAGTTGCTTGTTTACGTTTGTAAATGAATAATTGCCATATATGGAAAAAATGATTCATACACGAACTAGGGTATTCTTACGATTTCTTCTGAACATATGTATGTCTTTTTGTCGCGAGGTTGTTTTGGATGCGTATATCATACAGAAAGAAAAGTTAAACTATCCCACACCAGCAGACCCAAACCAACCCCACACAATCTGGCCCAAACTATCCCACACCACTAGACCTAAACCCATACCACACCAACAGACCCAAACACACGCCACACCACCAGACCCAAACACCCCCACACCGTCCGACCCAAATCATCCCACACCACCGGAGCCAAATTATCACCATTACCACCAGACTCAAACCCACACCATACCACCAGACCCAATCCTAATCACACCACCAGACCGAAACCCACGCCACACCATCCGCCCTAACTATACCACACCACCAGACCGAAACCCACTCCACACCATCCGGCACTAATTATACCACACCACGAAACCCAAAACCACACCACACCACACCACACCACCCGGCCCAAACTATCCCACACCACCAGACTCATCCCACACCATACCACCAGACCCAAACCCAATCACACCACCAGATCGAAACCTACCCACACCATCCGGCACTAATTATACCACACCACGAAACTCAAACCCACGCAACACCACCCGGCCCAAACTATCCCACACCACCAGACCCAAACCCACACCATACCACCAGACTCAAACCCACACCATACCACCAGACCCAATCCTAATCACACCACCAGACCGAAACCCACGCCACAACATCCGCCCAAACTATACCACACCACCAGACCGAAATCCACTCCACACCATCCGGCACTAATTATACCACACCGCGAAACCCAAACCCAGACCACACCACCCGGCCCAAACTATCCCACACCACCAGGCCCAAACCCACACCGCTACCACCGGACTCAAATCCACACCATACCACCAGACCCAAACCCAATCACACCACCAGACCGAAACCCACCCCACACCATTCGGCCCTAACTATACCACACCACCAGACCGAAACCTACCCACACCATCCGGCACTAATTATACCACACCACCCGGCCCAAGCTGTCCCACACCACCAGACCCAAACTCACACCATACCACCAGACTCAAACCCTCACCATACCACCAGACTCAAACCCACACCATACTACCAAACCCAATCCTAATCACACCACTAGACCGAAACCCACGCCACACCATCCGCCCTAACTATACCACACCACCAGACCGAAACCCACTCCACACTATCCGGCACTAATTATACCACACCACGAAACTCAAACCCACACCACACCACCCGGGCCAAACTATCCGACACCACCAGGCCCAAACCCACACCGCTACCACCACACTCAAATCCACACCATACCACCAGACCCAAACCCAATCACACCACTAGACCCAAACCCATACCACACCAACAGACCCAAACACACGCCACACCACCAGACACAAACACCCCCACACCATCCGGCCCAAATCATCCCACACAACCAGACCCAAATCCACATCATTACCACCAGACTCAAACCCACAGCATATCACCAGACTCAAACCCACACCATACCACCAGACCCAATCCCAATCACACCACCAGACCGAAACCCACTCCACACCATCCGGCACTAATTATACCACACCACGAAACCCAGACCCACACCACACCACCCGGCCCAAACTATCCCACACTACCAGACTCAAATCCACACCATACCACCAGACCCAAACCCGATCACGCCACCAGACCGAAACCCACACCACACCATTCGGCCCTGACTATACGACACCACCAAACCGAAACCCACCCATACCATCCGGCCCTAACTATACCGCACCACCAAACCCAAACCCAAACCCACACTACACCACCCGGCCCAAACTATCCCACACCACCAGACCCAAACCCACACCACACTACACCACACCAGCTCTTGCCCCTCTACAAAATATCCAGGATGATACTTTCTTTTCCAAATTTGGATTCGTCTATCTCTACGATTTTACTTGGCCCCCTTAACTTTTCTTTATGTATGATATACGCATCCAAAACAATCTCGCGACAAAAGAATTAATAAATATGTACAGGAAAAATCATAAGAATACGCAAGTTCGTGCATCATTCAATTTTTGTGTGTACGGCAACGATTCGTTTAACCAACGTTTAACTTCAATAGTAGACCGCTTCGAAGAAGAATAAGAAGAATTACATGAATATACATCTATTTAAGTTGGTACTGGTTACTACTAGTCAAATGTCATTTAGAAAGTCATACATTTTAACGTCTCAGAAAATGTAAAATTATTGGTAAATAACTGAAAATTATATTGATAATGGAAGGCATATTTGTAGAAAAAGGATAAAAGTTATTATAAATGTATTATAAATTATACTTATGGGATTAAATACATAACAAGATTTCGTTTGAACGTAACGTAAACACTTCAAGGTAAGACCGTTTTTCTGAAATTGTGACTCTGGTAGACACGTCTCGCAAAACTTTTATTAAGATAATTTATCACTTTTTAGGTCATCTTTACGGCGCTATAATTTTTTGCGAAAATCGACCGGGACTCGTCCTCATATTTAGCCCACAACTGAACGCACTCATTACGAATGCAACACTGGACGCATCCATTTCGTATTGATTGCGATTTGACAGTTAACATTTATACTTTATTGTGACGTAAAAAGTTTTTGACATTAATTGCTTACAATCATGGAATGGGGCGACATCGAAAATCGTATTGTTGTAGTTGGCCTACTAAAATGCAACATAGAAAAAGGCGATATCTTAGGACGTTGCGACCGCTTGGAATCACTTGCAATTTTGTGTATCGTGCTGTGAAGTTGTTTGAGGATAGTGGTGGAGTACGAGACCGTCAAAGATCCGGCCGTCCGCGCACTGTGAGAACTCCGAAAGCGATCAAAGCCGTCAAGAAACGAATCGACCGAAAACCGCTGCAAAAACAGAAAATCTTGTCGCGGGAAATGCAAATTTTGCAAAAATCCATGTCTCGTATTATCCAAGAAGATTCACACTGGACACCTGCTCACGGCCGCATTGAAGGAAAAACGCAAGCGAAAATCGAAAGCGTTACTCAGCCAGTACGCGAAGAACGCTCACAGACAAATTCTGTTTACTGACGAGAAACCGTACAAGAATCGTTCAATAAACAGAACGATGGTGTGTATGCTCGGTTATCCAGAGAAGCATCCCAACTCATCCCGAGGGTTCAAAGAGGCCACCATCCCGCGTCTGTAATGGTATGATGGGGAGTGAGCTACGATGGCGTTACCAAGCTCCATTTTTGCGAGAAAGGAGTTAAAACATCGGCCAAAGTATATCAATCGACCGTCTTGGAAGCCATTGTGAAGCCTCTCAACCAATCAATATTCACCAACAAGCCATGGACTTTCCAGCAAGACTCTGCTCCAGCTCACAAAGCAAAAACGACTCAACCGTGGCTCAAAAACAACGTTCCGAACTTCATATCAACTGATGATTGGCCAGCTGGTAGTCCAGACCTCAACCCGTTGGATTACAAGGTGTGGTCCGTATTAGAGGACATGGCTTGCTCTACTCGACATTGAATCGTTGAAGCGAGCCCTTGACCGTGCAGTGGACAATTTCCCCACGCATGAAGTGCGTCTCGCGATCGATATGTGGCCACATCGTCTCAAGTCGTGCTGGAAGGAAAATGGAAGTCATTTCGAATAAGTTGTTCTAAGATTTCTAGCCATTGAATAACCCAATAAAAACAAAAAATTGTTTAATATTAATTCGTTTTCATTTGGCATCGATTTTTCTGTGTACCAGTATTTATGACTAGACTAGGTATATGGACCGAAATGAATCCTGCTTCGAACTACAATAAAAATTTCAAACCACGACTATACCTAGTAGAACTCGCAGAGCAGATGATAAACCAACATATTTTACGAAGGATAACAAAACCCCATGGATTGTCAGCAAGAAATTTGGTTGAAAATATGCAACAACCGTAGTGCTCAATTCGTGTTGAGCAGATTCCAGGGACATCTTCTGCTATAAAAAATTGTGCTTCAAGCAAAAGGCAACGCTGTTTCTTTTGTCCACATGGCAAAAACTCGAACAAATATTCTAATACATGTGATTGTAAGAAATTTGTCAAAGCCACAAAATTACACTATGTGTAAACTGTGAAAAAAATATCACATGATTTTTAAAAATATTTGAATTTTTTTAATTTAAAAGCATACTAATGAAATTAAATCTATGCAACTATCAAAAACTTTAACTTTAGTCACCCTAAAAGAGGATTTTTAGTTTGTTTTTATCTATTATTTTTCTGAATATTAAAAATACATCTTTTTTACAAATACTTCTGTTTTTACTCATATTTTAATAGCTGGGTACAGGTTTGAAGGAATGCAGGAGGGTTAATTTTTTGCTCCGACCTCCAAGATCTCCAGATCTTTCACGCATTGAACATGTTTGGGACGTAATGGGTAGAGGGTTGCAAAATTTGCAGTGCCCTCCTTTGACTTTGGAGGCTTTGAGACATGAGGTGCAACTTGCATGGGACGCAATACCCCAAGACGAAATGAACCACCTTATTCAATCAATGCCACGACGTGTAAATGAATGTATAAATCAGAGAGGCAGCTCCACACATTATTAACAATAATTATTTAATTTTATTTAACTAATAAAGATTTTCCTCCCAAACTTTTATCATTTATTATTATAACATAGGTGAATATTTCAACCAAATTTCATTCAGAAATTAACTGCATTTATTTGCGGCACTATTACCAGAGAACGGATTGGAATAGTGGAAGGGAGTGCGAGCCTCGAGGGAGGCGAACAAGAATGAGGGACAGCGGCACTATAGACAGTGGCGCTATTGCCGGAGTAGACATCTACTATTTCAAGTCCCTATTTTTTTAGGATTCCATCTATGTAAACTATCTGCAAAAACAAACCAATTTAAATAAATAAATAAAAAGAAAAAGAAAAAAGTACATAACTACTTTCCCATTTATAATGTACATGTACTTTCTTAGTACTAAACAGTTGTGGCTCTGTTAATGGAAGATTGTTACCAATTAGTAATATATCTTCGCCTGCGGTACCGTTCACGCTAATTTGTACAGCGCACAATAATTGTGAATGCATTAACAATTTTTACTAATACACCCATTCACTTTGTCATTAACTCATGCAATTGAACCTACTTAATGTATATAGTTTTATAGATAGGTCATGAAAAGGTTATTTAGAGAGAGTAGAGAGTGAACTATAATTTTGTCTGGTATGTATTTATTTTAATGGCGAGGAATACTTGTCCGGAAACACGTTACAAGTTTACGGAAATTTCTATACGTCTTTTATGATATATCTACGAGCTACTGGAATTGTCCACGTTAGCTATTGATAACTCACGGTCGATGGGTTAGTAAGAAGTTAGTAATAAAATACATGTTTCCTTGGGCGAATTTAAATAAATACGTATCTTTTAATTATTCTCTAGTCAGTTGATTTGGTGTTGATAGATAATATTTAAGAAATAGATAGAATAATGTTGAGATGGCTCTAGTGAACACATCCCTAAATTACTCTGCAAACTATTTACAGTAAATTCGATGTTGGTTAACCTATCTTCAAAAAAATATCGTTCAATCGGAATCAAGTTACATTATTACTATTGATGTTTGTACATGTGAGAGGGATTCGATATGAATTCTCTCACTATGCACGAATTACGCTTTTTTGCAGTTATTTTTCTACAGGAGTGGACAACCTTGCATTGCCACAGCCTCCTGCAGTAACTGCAGTCGCGCTCTTCGGCTACCCGCAGTTACTGCAGGAGGCTTTGGCAACGCAAGTTGTCCACTCCTGTAGAAAAAATAACTGCAAAAATGCGTAATACGTGCATAGTGAGAGAATTCATATCGAATCCCTCTCACATGTACAAACATCAATGTTCAGACGATATATACATAAAATTTGTATAGGAAATTACAACTCTTGCAAAGCCGTACTGACAAGCGCTATAACCGCGAAACGTACGTCTACGGATGGCAAGAGAAGATAAAAATTTTGTAATTTATTATTACTATTGTGATTATGTAAATCTGACCAACTTTACGACAATTAAACTTCTTGTTTTCTATAACATAATTATTACTGTATTGTTGGAAATGAATGTGACTATCCCATGATTAATTATTTAAATATTGGTTCAATCATTTGTGCTGTTATTGTTTAAAAAAGTAAGCGCATATCTATTTATTCTAGGTTGGAGACACAGTAGAGTTCAAAATCGAAATTGAAGTTATATCTTGTCCAACTGATCCAAGAGAATGGAATCAGACATTGCAAATATATCCTGTAGGCTTAAATGAAAGTTTAATGGTTGACATAGAGATGCTATGTGCTTGCCCGTGTGAAAAACCTGGCAATTCAGTAAAGTAGATGTTACATCGTAAAAAAATATTAACATTAGAGTATTTTATAGAGCTATGAAGAACATTCCAAAAAATGTAGTGGTGCTGGTACTTATAAATGTGGTGTTTGCGAATGCGATTCTCAACATTTTGGAACGACGTGTCAATGTACTGCCCTTGGAATGAATGCAAATATCATTGACAACTGCCGTCCCCCTAATTCAACCGTGGATTGTTCTGGTCGTGGCGTATGTTCGTGTGGTCGCTGTGAATGCTACAGTAGAGATGATAATGAGGTATTTAAGCAGATTTATCTTTAAAATGTACTACATTTTTTGCAAGCAACATGAACTAAACAAAACACATTTATTTATAATATTTCAAACTAGGTATCCCCTTTTATAGTTAAAGCAATCGATATAAAACGCAATGACCTTTACACGTAGAACTAGAAGCAACACGACTTGTCACCAAACACTTGATTTATTTCAATACATTGTTTACGGCTTAATGCATGTTCGAAATTGGAAAAAACACAGGTCGATAATGTTCTTTGTTCAATTTCATGATTTATTATGTAAATCATCACTTTAAACTCGTGTACAGCTCTCGCAATATAAGTTGGCGAAGGGTAGGAGTGAGTTCCCGCAGATAGAGGAGGGATAGATTGCCCATCATTCGTCCTGTAACGTTCCCGTATCAGTTCCCGTATCCTATGCACTATCTGAATCAGACAGGTGGGAGGTACGTGTCCTACATACGTTTACGGCGCATCCCCACCGCTCGCCAACTTATATTGCGAGAGCTGTACTTTAACAACATTCATTATATTTGTCAACTGTTACAGTCATTAAATTAACTTAGAATGTCAAACAAAATTTGCTGAAAAATATCAGACGCTCAGCGGAAAGGGAACATCCCTCGTATATCAATCGATATAGCGTACTGCAATTTGTCCCTACAAATAATAACCAGTGTAAGATCAAATTAAAAATGTATGAAGTTTACAACTCAAATGAACTAACCACACCGATTTTTTGAGAACCTTCAAATACGAATTTTGTTCCAAACGGACATACTTAATCATCTCACAACCGGCATTGTGTCACCACTTGGTGGTCGAAATGTTAAATGGAGAATCGGTGTGGAAATGGTAAGAGCCAATTTATTGTAATACGCAGGAAGTTTAAATAGCCATATCGACCTTTTCATAGCTTATGTATCAAATTAAAACTACAGAAAGTTCAAACAAAATTTGTAAGAGAAACAAATTTCCTACTATCACAATTTTTGAAGTTTCGGAAGGGGATCGCATGAAAAGTTTCAATACCGCTTGTAATATCTATATTTATATGTTAGACATACACATATATAAAGGCATAAAAGGTTACACATAAAATAAAAGGTAAGAAATAAATTATAAAACGTGCTGAAACACTTACGCTTTAAAAGTCTTCCGTGATATTATAAACTGGGTAATATCTGTTCAAATTTCAATCATTAGATATGTTTCCACTGCTGTTTTAGTCAAGTGAGTACGACGGGCGGAATAAGTGTTTTTTAACACCGAAAACGACCGTTCGACATCTAGTGATGTTCTATTTGCATATTGAAAATAATCTTTGAAACAACTTAATGCATCTTCACATACACCTTCACAAATTTGTCTTAATATAAGAAAATAGGAGTCTTTCTCTAAAACACTCAAATTTTCGTATTACACACCAATTTTGTTTCGCCATCTACAGCGCATAACAGTGCGTGAACATCATTCACAATTTGAACAGAATCCACTAGCGACATCGAAACATTTTGCAAGTTTTCTATTCCTTCCGCTAGTCCGAAGTAATCTTGTGACTACTTTGTAAATCTCTTTTAACCTGAGTATTTTGAAATATTTCCTTGCTTTTCTTCATAGCTGCAGCTTCTGGCGGATCGAATTTTAAAGCTACCTTTTTTGTTCGATCAAAATATTTGTTGCAGTAAAACGCAGCCTGCAACCAACGTGTAACAATCGATTCTGGTGGTTCAGGTATATCGGGGCACAGTTTGTGAAATAGTGGGGTACATTTAGGGGACATTTACTAGTGAATAACAGCTAGGAATCGTTTGTGCCGTAAGATGTAGAGCATGGACTTTACACGTTGCATACAAGAAGTTACCACTGTGTTCCTTGTGAGATCGACCCACAGAAAGCATGTTTGCGGCACCAGCAGTAATAAACATTAAAAGCTGTTTAGTTTAAACTTCAAATTTGTTCAGTGAGTTCAACACCACGTTTTCGGCAGTACAATTTGCAACTGTAATGGAAGCAAGATAGAGGATACCTTTTGAGGTGGCTCCATTGTGCGTACCATTATATTAACCACAGAATATTTTTTACGATCTGTTGTTTCGTCCACACACAACAGAGTTTTTATATTTCAATTCCGATTTCATTCTTATTTCAATATGTTCACGAACAAATGGCACTAAATTTCGTATCGTATGTCCGACTAGTAGTTTACAGTCCGCATACTTATTCCAGGAGACATATGCTTCTTCGTCTAGTAAACGAAACGATAGATTATGATGATAGATGCAGAAGGATGCTGTTTGCTTTCTAAGTGACGTTGACAATAGTTTCTGGACCAACACATTAGACGAATATTACAAACTAGACATTGAATTTTAGCGCCGTCATAAATTAAGGCCGGCATGTGCACTATAAATTTGGTCGTTTTCGCGACGTACCTAATTGCAACCTAAAGAAAACATAAACGTACAATTACAAAATAAGTTACGCTGTGAACGCGTGAAATAAATAATCACTGATTCCCCATCTCCTTATCAACAACACTGACTGTTACCGCTGTTTGCCCAAACTAGTAGTAACATGCGAGCATATCTTTATTATAGTCGCATAGAAGTTATACGAAGATATACGTATGTAACGATCGAATTCATGGAACAAACATTAATCTATCGAGAATATTTAGACAGAGAAATGTATGCAGTCGTAAAATGTGGTAAATAGATTCAGCAAGATTCACTGGGATTTTATTTTTCAGTGAACTTTTGTTGTACCACATCTACTATGATTTTTTCGGTAAATTTGCTCATTTGTCAATAATTATTTTCTTACCTTAGTACCTAGACAGTTGTAATTTTCGATTGGATGGCCCCGTGTTCGTCTGACTTATACGATCAATTTTACCTATGGGGATATCTAATTTTATTAGTTTATGAAATGGAAGTGACCACCGTCTAAGCAATGCGTTTGCAGTCGAAAATTTGCTGTGATTAGTGAGTCTTCACACGGAAACAGAACTTTGATTTGCCAATGTTTCTGTAATTACTTCTTATATGTTTTACACTCATTTGTTTACAACTTATGCATCGCATTAAAACAGAAGAAAGTTAATAAAAAATAGAACAAAATTTTTAGGGAAGAAAATGTTCGTATCGCAGGAAAGCCGGTTACGGAAAGAAATTATTTTGTCACGCATATTGAGTAAAATAAAGAGGCGTATGTTTTCTGCTTACATATATGAACGGTAGTAAAAGTAGGTCAATTATGTCGAGTAAAATCAAGTGTGTATTTACTTAGGGCGTGTATTATTTATATATTCAGATCTCTGGCGGTAAATTAGTCGGCGGTGCGGTCCTCCTTTTCTTTCTTTTCTTAAATATTCATTGAGAGCGTGTACCCCATATAATCTTGTGAATAAATTTGACACATTGGTTATGAAATATCCTGTATATTACACTAACACGTCTTCATACTGTTTTAATGTCCATAAAGGCTGAATGCAGTTAATACATTACAATAAATTCTATTTCCATCTAAAGAACTGAAAACAATTTTATTGTATAGTGTACACATAATAAGGGATATGTCAATAATGCAAATAATTATCAAATAGAACAGAAATTATATGACAAATCACTGTTAAGGTACAGTGCGAAATTAAATTTAGAGTATACAACTTTTGAAATCCTTAGATGGATGCCTTAAAACAGTAATAAAAAGGACGTTAATATGGTTATTTGAACACGCTGGTTCGTTGGTTTTGTACTATTGAACTTTCAATGCAGCTTCGATAATGAAAATGGCATTAGTTATAACCAACATAAAATATTCAGATTGCAAATAATTACGAAATTAGAATAAAACAAATACTTCCTTTTAGAAAATTTATGGTACATACTGCGAATGTGATGATTTCTCATGTGATCGACATGAAGGGCGGATATGCGGTGGTTCTGACCATGGTATATGTGAATGCGGTGCTTGTATTTGCAAGGAGAAGTGGGGAGGTGCAGCTTGCCAATGTAAATTATCAACTGACACTTGCTTTGTACCTGACATAGTTGATGGTGAAATCTGTTCCGGAAGAGGTGTATGTGAGTGTGGTGTTTGTAAATGCAATACCACAGACAAAGTCAGATATTCTGGTCGTTTTTGTGAAAAATGTCCGGTATGTATAATTTTTACTTACTTTACAAATCTTACCTTTAACCAATTTCACAAAGATTGCATTCTAAAGTATAATAATAAATTATAAAATAGTAGTTATAAAATAAGATATTCTAGGTAAACTTACAAAACCATTAAATGCATTTCATACCTTTAAAGTTCATAATACGTATCTTTCTGCACCCTGTTGACTAGTAGTAGTATGCAGTTAAATCTCGATTATCCGTGACTTGATCAACCGCTTATTCGCTTAACCGAATGAACGTGCAGGTGCAAATTTGTTACCCAGCGATCCTTATATGAAATCCGCTTAACCGTTCATTAGTGGTAGTGATAACTCTGCACTAAATGATGTAATCAACAAGAACAAGCTTCTTATTTTCATTGCGTCTAAGGAAAATAAAGCTGATAGATTTAAGAAAGTTCTTTATACTCGTTTTAATGTGCATATTTAATTATCCGGTTACTGACCCAACTTCTAACACGGATAATCGCGATTTCACTATATTGTATATTTTGAGTCTGACTAGTTATTTTAGAACTTAAGACTAGGATTAATAATAATAATTCATTATTATTATTCAGCAGTCATTGACATCAGCAATTGTCATAAAGTATACTAAAATATAAACTGGTAATACTAACATGCACAAAGTTTAATATATACAAATATAAATACGTGCATAATTTAAATAAATATATACGAGTAACACAGATTACTCTCGAAACATATTTTAAACAATTTTATATTTTTCGTTCGTTAACTTATCTCATACAAAAGGATTCCTGAATCTTTCACTTCAGCAGACTCAAACTAAATTTTTACTTCACGTTTGTCTAAAACTGTTCCTCAATAAAAGCCTTCAACAAAGTCTTCGACAAAGGCCATTTATCATACTTCGACTTCGCGTTGTTCTGAGAAATATGATCGTTGAGACCATCTACAATCTTCCATCGCACCACAATCCCGTTCCAATTCAACTATAGCTTATTCCACATACAGCCGTAAGAATACGCTCTTATGAGCTATTGACCTCTCACTTCTCTCTCGTAAGCTTCATTGCTACGACTTAATCCGAAACAATGGTGGTATGGCAACGCTGATCTAATTCCCCATAGGCTGTGTACTTAGGACTCAATATGAAATAAACAATAGGTGAGCTACTGAACTTGAGATACCCGGCGCCTAGACTTAGGAACTGGGACCTATTTACTTCTAGTTGCCTGAATATTTTAGAGTCGTCCTATACAGTCAAGACGATATCCCACAATCTGACAAATTCGATTCCTTAAGCGTCAATACATTCATCTATCATTAGAAAGAAAAGACGAACACAATTCATCTTTTCACTTGATGATAATTGTAAAAGTTTGTCGAAGGGAGCTCAATCCGGAGGCGTGGCATAACAATCGCTCAAGTCTGTGACCCAGAAATGCACGGAAAATCCCTTCAATTCGGTTTCTTCACGTTGACTATGGTTTAGGTTTCCCTCCTGAGGGAACGAAATGTACGAAGTTATGAGCAGATTTTCAAAGCTATCCAAAGTCTCTCTCGATCCTACTACATCCAACGAAATCCGAGCTATCAGCAGCGGTAAAAGAAAACAAATCACCAAGATCACATATTGTCTAAAGTTATCCCCACATCATCGACTCCATACTATAGTATATATAGTATATATATACAGAAATCCGTAATAATACTCATTTATTATTGCTCAATATTTCGAAAATGTTGATTTTATTCCTCATGAGCGTACTACAATAAACAAAAGCAATGTCAGAAGAAAAGAAGGCCATAAAACTAAAATCAAAACTTACAAACAGAGTCAACAAAAACGCCAAGTGACAAAGAACTCAGTAGTAGATTGAAAAAACTGCATGTCAATTGTGTATACTAAATGATCGGCACCCTTCTAACTTCATTGATTTAATGAATTGAATATTGTAACATTTGTCTAATTAAAAATTAAAATTTTCAATATTAAAACTAAAATATAAAAATTATGTTAGCATGATGAGAGGCGAATTCGAACTGTCGAAAAATACTAATGGTCCACCGGTAGAGGTCAGCAGGCGATGCCAGGCCGGCCAGCACAAAAACTCGATAGACGAAGGGCATGTATATAGGATGGCAATTAAATATTTGAAGCTAAGCGGCGGTCTGTCAGACCTCAGCGTGTTTAAAGAGCTGCCGAATAAACAAAAATTAATATTTTTGGCTGGGGATATTCATGAGTTATCATTAGTTAATGTAGAAAAATAATAAATTGTGTGCGAAGTGAACTATCTGAAAACAATTCTTGAAAAAAAAAAATTGGAAAATCGTGTCTTTTCACTTAAAAATTCATAACTTTGTCAGTTTTCAATATTTCGTCGTGAGACTTGCTGGCATATACTTTGGAGATACCATACTTCGCATAAAAAATTAGTTTGAGAGGATCCATAAAAAAGGTATTTATTTGGAACAATGAACGTGCTCATTTTTGTGAAAACTAACATACCAGATTCACATCGATTTCACTTACTGAGGAGTGTAAAAATCATGTTAGGGATGGTTGTTATGAAGAAAAACCTTTATTATAGACAAAATATAAGTATGAAAATAGTAGAATGAAATGTCATGCCGTATATGATTATCCACGACCCACACAGTCGACGCAAAGGAAGGCTCGAACATCGGGCGCGAACATGAGGAGCAAAGGTGCTTTGTTTTCTTGTCTGTATTCCTGGGACATAAGGTGCACTGTTTTCTTTTCGGTGTCTCGGTCCTTTCGACAGCTGAATAAGTACCACCTTCCCCCAAAATGGCCGCTGTTGCTCCCTTCGATGCTCTTTATATTTTTCGTTGCAAGTAGAATCCTTCCGTTGACTACAGCTTGGTCGAGCATGTCAAAGAAAATTCTCATGGGTCATCTGATAGTCTTCCTGGCTTGGGCATTTCTTCCACGCAGCTTTGTTGGCGGTCGACCACGAGCATTGGAGCCCCGAAATCTATCGAGTCGCTCAGACAATGTCACATTTTCCAAATCGCTGTCGTTCTCCGAACAGCCCCCTCGTATTCGCTGCTTTCTGATTTCCTCGATTGGTGTCTTCCCGTTCTCTGCCGCGAGCAACGCCGCTTCGAGAGTTCGGTTCCGCAAACGATACGATGCATAATTAATTATGCATAAATGTTCATAAAGCCTCGATAAAAAATTCTAAGTGATGCAGAACAACTACTTACCTTCCCCAGAAACATCCGCACACAAGAAACACACAAGTCAAAAATTGATGTAAAATTTTCGTGGGGTCACACAGACCCCTGGTGTCCTTTACGGGTTAAGAACCTTGTGGCATTTCTCATGTTTTTAATGACATTTTTATATTTGGTGGCAACAACACTTTCATTCAGAAGTAGTTTTGAAAAAGGTTACAAAAATTATTTCTAATATTAATTTGATCATTTTTTTTTTGAGTGATTTAGTTCCAAACTCCAGACAACTCAAAATACCGACCACACTCGTGGAATCTACCCGCACATTAGGAAAAGAAAAGTTGGGGCCGAGAGCCAAAATGTACTGATACAGTGTTGTTGTGTTTTACCGGGCGACATGTTTTTATACGACTGGGAGATTTGGGGTTTTAATTTTGGACAAATTCAATTTTAAAAGGATTCTACTGTTATGAATATTTCAAAATTTTAATACTTTCATTGGGAAATTGGAATAGTGACACCAGTTTCCCTTTCATTTGATTGTAATTCTGGACTTTTGTTATTACCGCGGCTTCAATTATTTAAATCAAAAATATTCTCTTGGAATTCGACATTTTAATTTGATGTCTTTATCAACATTTACTAAATTAGTACATAGATAAAAATGGAAAATTTGAAAAGTTTTAAGTTATAGTTACTTTTGATAAAAGAAACGGCGCTATCTTACAAATATTAATTCTGTAAAATTAGACTAACTAAAAATAACTGCTACATTTTTGTATATAAAAATTTGTTTTACTTAATTAGCGTCGTAACATTTTTAATTGTTCTTAGTTTTACTTCGTACAGGTTTGTGACAAATTACGTGTGTAGTTACAAATGATAATATTACATCAAACTAGGATGCAACTACATTCATATGCAATTTGATCTTGTTATGAGTGTTACGAAAGATACGGTTATATACTAATCCTTGTGTACTTTGATTATCATTGAATAACTCTATGTTATCGAAGTCTATTCTTTTAATAATTCTGGACATTTTTAAATTTTTTTGGGGATTCTTACTCGGAAGCACTATATTTCACGTGTGTCGTCACAATTTCAAAATTTTTACTCCTTCTACGAGAAAAATTATAGGACATATGTGTCCCATTCGTCGTCAAAGGTAATGATTTGTGAGCAAGTGCATTGAACATTTTTGAAAGAATTTTGTCGTTACAAAAAGTAAACATGAAAATGCTTGCAAAACTTATTATTTAATTAAAATTAATTAATTATTATTATCAACAAGTAATTCGAAACCGTTTTCTATAAAACATCTGAAGTTTTGTACGCAGTTGGCAACTCAACTAATAGACGGTTTTTGTAGTCGAAAAGTACAGGGCAGGAAGTGATGTGTTGTATGTACAAAAAACAATCGAAAATCGAACAAACATTATTTGTTTCGCTTGCAAAAACACTGTGCTTTATTGGGAACAGAAATTGTTTTGAAATATATCATAAATAAGTGTACTTTTATGAATATAAATATCAGAGAATCTGATAATTTTCAACGAATTTTTTAATTTTTTTACCTTTTTCATTGAATTGTTGTATTTACTTTGTTTTTTTAATAATAAAATATTAAATAAAACAAAATAAAATACAAAATAAAACCTCCTTTATTTTCACCTTTGACGACGAATGGGACATATATGGTATGTCCCATCTTATTTAAAGTACCTGTAAGAAAAGCATAAAACCGATTCGAAATTCGTCTGTCAATAAGTTTACATAAGGTATTGGTACATTTAATACTAAAAGTTTATCCAGCAGTATCAATCAGAACCCGAAATATTAGAAAACGTGCAAGTGGGTGTATGGCATCAAGCAAAGTGAGTCATGAGATTCAGCGCGTCTTGTAGCTAAAGGATTTATGCAAGAGTATGGCGTGGATTATAAAGAGACCTTTTCTCCAGTGATTTGTAAATCCAGCTTAAGATTATTGTTTGCATTGGCCAGTAAAATAGATTTATTCATTGATCACTTAGACGTCAATACAGCCCTCGTAAATAGTGAATTAGACGAAACTATTTATATGCAGATAAAAAAATAAAGTGTGATTGTTAAAGAAAGCAGTATATCGCCTGAAACAATCATCTAGAGTTTGGCATAAGAAAGTAGGAAATGTGATAAAAGAATTAGAGTATCAAAAATCAGCATTTAAACCTTGTTTATTCTATAAAGTTAAAGAAAATTCTTTTAACGTCGTTGCATTATATGTTGATGATTTTTCAATATTTTCAAATAGTAATAACGAAAAATGCAATTTAAAAAATCATTTAATGTTTAAATTTAAAGTGAAAGGTCTTGGTACAGTGAAATTTTGGTTACGTTTAAACATTGAGCAGTCAGATAATAAGGCCAAGATTAGTCAAAAGCAGTTTATTGTTAATCTGTTAATCAAGTATAAAATAAATGGAGGTTATTATGCCTCTAAGGACTCCAATGGAGGCAAATTTTAAGCCAAGTTGCAATGTTCCGTATCAATCATTAATAGGTTCTTTAATGTATCTCCCGGTCAATTCAAGACCCGATATAGCCTATGTTATGCGTCTTGTTAGCTGAAAGAACAGTCTATATACAGCGAAAAAGACACGCCTTTGTCGAAAGAAGGCGGTAGACCTATACGAGATTTAATACAGTAGAAGCCGCTTATTGTGATCAATTTGGAACAAACCCTTTTTGATAACATTAACCGAATGATAACAGTAAGCGGAAGGTAAATATAAATGTATTTTTCTATGCTGATGTAGTCAATAATAAATATGTATGTATGTAATCAAATTATTTAACGACTTACAAATAAAATTCAAGGGAAAAATTAACGATTAATCAACAATTTTTAATATTTTACCAAATTTGTTTATTTTTATCATCGATACAATACGTAGGTACATTTATTTACACTTTACGATTTCATTCGAAAAACTGGTCGATCGTCGTTTGACGTTTATTTTTATTAATAAGATTTTGTATGTATATTTCAAAATCATAATATCTATCAAAATTACTTTCTCGGAATTGTACACCACGTCGGAGAATATTTAACGCTTCTTGCATCTGGCCATTAGTTGGCGGCTCTTCAGACATTTCCTCTTCTTCTTCTTCTCCTACTTCGGGTAATTCAGGATTACTTCCTTCGGACGATTGATCCACAACTTCCCGACAAATGTCTGATATAGTCATTGTGGCAGCTGTTTGAACATCATTGTCGATATCCACCCAATCGGAAAATTCGCTTTTGGACAGACCTTGAACTACAAAAAATTAAAAAAATATTAGTTAGATGTACAAAACAAGTTCTTTTTTCATACCTTCTAAAATGTCAGCGCACGTTTCATGGAGATCAGGTTCTTCATCACCAGTTTTGGAAAAACCTCGTTTTCGAAAACAGTTTCGGATCGTTTCTGGTTGAACTTGCCTCCATGACTTCACCAGCAAATGCAGCGCATCTAGAAGACTGATTTTTTGCTATCGCATCTGCAGTAGGTGCATCTCGATTCTCATCAAGTTCTTGTATAATTTGGGCTCGAATTTGCCCTCGATAGTATTCTTTGAATGTTCGAATGATTCCTTGATCACATGGTTGTATCAATGCCGTAGTGTTCGCAGGTAAGAAAATAAGTTAGATGTTCGTCAAAACTGCATTCACTTTGTGCGCAGTACAATTGTCTACTAATAAGACGATTTGGCGTTTCAATTTTTTGTCCCACCTGAGTAACCACTCGCTGAACAAGACACTTGTCATCCAAGCATTCGCATTAGCAAAATACTCCACGGGCAAAGTTTTAACACCTTTAAAACACCGAGGATTCTTACTTTTTCCTATCACTAGAAGTTCTTCCTTTTCACCTTCCATATTAACAGAACATAACACTGTTACTCGTTCTTTCGAAGATAAGCAACCTCTTCCTTTATCGTTTTTGAACAAATAAGTATGATTAGGCATCGCGCGAAAGTAGAGTCCTGTTTCATCTGCATTGTAGATGTCCCGAGGCGGCTATTTTGCAATAATTTCTGGCCATTCCGAACGCATCCAGTCAGCGGCTGCTAACGAATCAGCACTTTTTCTTCACCGTGCAGAGGTCTATAAACGATGTTTTCTCGCTTTTTCCACCGATTGAACCATCCGTCTGTTGCAATGAAATTTTCTTTCCCCATAGTTTTGGCTATGCAGAAAAAAGCATAAGATTTTTGACGCATGATAGGACCATTCACAGAGGCATTTTTTCGCGAACATTTGTAAACCAAATTTTTAAAGCTGATTCAACTTGATTATCCTTTCCAGATCTTTCCCTTTTTCGTTTTATGTTTTCATTCGAACGCGCACACGTTTCTATTTCTGTACGATTTTTTAAAATTTTACACAACAGCGGTTGCGAAATTTTTAATTGTACCGCAGCATTCCTTTGACTCATTTTCGGAAGTTTATCGAAGTTATCGAGAATTTGTCGTTTTTCTTCGTTCGATAGATCGCGACGTTTTTTATTCACTTCTGCCATGACCACGGTGGTTTATGCGAAATTTCAATAATTTACCCGTACACAAGACTGTAGAACGTGAGATTCGTAGAAGAGTATAGGAGAAACTGAATATCATTTAAACGAACGGACCTTTTATACATAAAGTACATCAAAAAAAAGATGACCTCGTCATAATATAGAAATAACAATTCGTTAGATTGTAATATGCGATATGAGAGTTTTAATTGAAATCGGCGAGAAAAAGCGGCTCGTTCAAAGGAGTTGCGCTGCAGACACCGTCGCCTGAAGAAACTTTCCGACAAAGGATACTATTCATAACTAATAACATTAAGCGGCTTTTGATTACAATATGCGGCTTTCTTTCAATGAGTTTTAAATAGAGTGATTTGGGACCAACGGTTTTCGATAACAATAACCGTTTGATAACATTAACCGTGATTATAATAAGCGGCTTCTACTGTAGTTTCTTTCGACAAACGCGTGTGTGTGTGCTCGCTGTATATAGACTGTTCTTTCAGCGAACAAGACGCGCATTTGTCGAACCTTAGATTTTAGTTACCTAAGCAAATTCAATACAAGTTATAAATCGGTATATTGGAAAGCTCTGAAAAAGGTACTGAGTTCCCTTTGACGACGAATGGGACACATATGTCCCATTTGTTTTTTTCGTCATTACGGCCACATTTTTCAATGGATTTCAACCAAATTGCTATTTTTGACAAAAAACAAATTAGCTCTTTCAAATTTGTATTAAAATTAACGTTTTGGATTTTCAGTTGCACTTAAGGAAGTCTCAAATTCGGAAATTCGTATTTTTTAATCAGTTTTAGGGGATATTGTATTTGCTGGTGTACTTTTGCAAAAATAACTTGACATTTAAATTGTTTATTTTATGTAGTGGAATATCTGCCGACACAAACATTAGGCACAAATCTTCATTAAATTGTTCTTGTTCCGATTTTTTGGAGGTTGATGGCAAACATTGCGGTAATGTTTGCTGACCCTTCTTCGCCAATTTCATCTTTGATAGTTTTGCAGCATGGGATGGAGTTTTAATATGCTGGTCGACTTGAAACTTTCTCTCACTTGTAACCTGCATAAAAAATATCATATCATTAGTTGTAAAGTCAGTGTTAGTAAAAGATAAAGGAGTAATAAGAAAGTAATGTGACAAGAGTTTGGGAAGCAATCAGAATAAACGACATTTAATAAAATAACCAACACAACGCTTCGACAAATAATTTTATTTTAAAATGATTTTTATTTAAAAATCATCAGCAGAATACGGAATATCAGATATTCCGTATTGTGCTGATGATATGCGAAAAATACGCATGAAATATAACGGGTGATTCATTTCGAGGTTCCCTACTTTTTAAAGAAAAAAACACTGAAAATTCAAATTTAATGGGGAATGTTTATTATCATTTGAAAGAACATTCTTTGGCATTTATTTTCTGAAGATTATGTCTTTCAAATGTTGGCCGCGGCTACGTCTCAGATGGTCCATCCGTTGAGTCCAATTTTCGATGACTCGTTCGAGCATTTCGAGTGGTAACTGGCGAATGACACGCGTGATGTTTTGCTCCAAAGCCTGAATCGAAGCGGGATTGTCCGCATAAACTTTAGACTTTACATATCCCCACAGGAAAAAGTCTAACGGTGTGATATCACACGATCTTGGTGGCCAATCGACCGGCCCAAAACGTGAAATTATTTGCTCACCGAAGTGTTCTCTCAATAAATCCATTGATTGATGCGATGTGTGGGAAGTGGCGCCGTCTTGTTGAAACCAAATGTCGCCAAGTTCACGAGCTTCAATTTCAGGCATCAAATAGTCGGTTATCATGGCACGATAACGGTCACCATTGACGGTTACGGTCTCACCGGCATCATTTTTGAAGAAATATGGACCGATGATTCCACCGGCCCACAAACCACACCAAACCGTTGTTTTTTCTGGATGAAGTGGCAGCTCTTGAATCTCTTCAGGTTGCTCTTCGTCCCAAATGCGGCAATTTTGCCGGTTTACATACCCATTGAGCCAGAAATGGGCCTCATCGCTGAACAAAATTTGCTTCGAAAACGTCGGATTTTCTTGGAACTTTTCAAGAGCCCATAGAGCGAAGCGATGTCGCTTGGGAAGGTCGAGCGGCTTCAGTTCTTGCACAAGCTGTATTTTGTACGCTTTCAATTTAAGATCTCGACGTAAAATGTGCCAAGTCGTTCCATACGTCAGTCCGAGTTGCTGCGAACGGCGCCGAATCGACTCTCCACGGTCTGCGTGTACACTCTCAGCTACGGCCGCTATATTTTCTTCACTGCGTTCTGGACGTAGTCTATTCGGTTGAATATTATCCAATAATGAATGCTGGGTCTCAAAATGGGTGATGGTGTTGCGAATAGTACGCTCAGTAGGCCGATTGTGTTGACCATAAGTTGAGCGAAGTTTACGAAACACATTCTTCACAGAACGTGAATTTTCGTAATAAAGTTGAACGATTTGTAAACGTTGTTCACGCGTAAGTCTTTGCATGATGAAATGTCAAACAATACTAAACAAAAATAACATGACAGCATGACACGACTCACACGTGATCTGTCAAAAAAAGCTATTGAAAAAAGTATCTCTACTTGAATCACACTTTATATACAAATTTGAAAATAAAATTATTTGTCGAAGCGTTATATTGGTGATTTTGTTAAACATCGTTTAAAAACTATAGATTAATAAGAGGAAATAAACTTAAATTTTCCTTACAATCTTGCTGCAAGCTACGCAAAATTCTTTTTCTCCATCCATACGCAATCCTGAATAAGGTGCAATCCATCCAGACACAGTCGCTATTTTTTTGCTATTATAATTAACAACCCACAAGTTTACACTTCGAAAAACCAACGTAAAATGACGTTTAAAATAAATAAGATTGCCTTCGAATATGGGAATAAATTTCTCCGAATAACAAAGAAACACCTGTGCTCCTAATTTTCTTGTAAAATGTATTTTTGTATTTATTTAGAAGTTTCAGGGAATTAGCTTTTCCTTGAATTCTGTCCCGGTCTAGATGTATGGAAACAGCATTAATAAATTTTTGGATGCGCTTATCGGAAAAGTATCGAGAAGAGGCTTCATAGAATGCTATTTTTAATTTAAAGAGGGCTGTTTAACTTTTTGTTTGTTACAACCACGACATATTTTTAGTAATGCCTATCCTATAATAAATTACATCCAATAAATAAATAAAACTCGGATACTTCAAATATGCTGAATTACTACAAAATATGCAAATAATATACAAAATGCATATATTATGCAAATATGCAAATTTATGCAAACTGCATATTATCCGGCCTTTACTTATCAGCATTAAAAATCTTTATCCCCTTTACCAATACTAAATTAGTTTCATCTATCTTCGTTCCACCTCAACCGTCTTCTCTTCGCTATTTGCTACGTTTGATTTTCCGTGATAAGGCTCGTACACGAGTTTACTTATCGCCGCACCGCACGTGTTTTACATCCGTCTCGTTTTTGCCAGTCCTCCATTGATATTTTTGAAAACTCTTCCTCTGTTAATTTCTTTACATCTGCTAATTTGAATGTGACGTTTCTTGCTCCCACATTATTCTTAATCTGTGCCCATACCATCTCAATAGGATTGAGGTCTGGGTGATATGGAGACAACCTTAAAACAGTATGCCCCTTCTATTTAAAATATTCATCAAATTTATAAGTAACATAGCGCTCTTTATGTGACTTGATTATATGATATAATTGTGGTTTCAACATATTGGTGTCAAAGGGAATCCTCGTACCTGTCAACCATTGAACCATTTCTATTTTCCTACTGACAGATGTAGGTGCTTTGTTTGCTTGAACATTATGGTAGGGAGCATTATCTATGACAACCACAGATTTGTCAGGCAGATTTGGAATTAGTTTCTCATTTACCCACTTTTCGTAATTTTCGGCGTTCATATCGTCATGGTAATCACCACTTTTTGAGCCAGATTTAAATATTAGTAAGCACTCTGGAAGAAAAACCATACTACCACCCGCGTGTATTATAATTAGTCTTTGCCCTTTAGATATATTTTTTACAAGACCTTTTGCACTTCTATCGCTCCAATTTTTCGATCAAGTATGACCACTATGAATATATGTTTCGTCAATATACACTATGGGATTTTTGTTTTGTCTAAAAAATTTTATTTTCTGTAAATAATCTATTCTTCGTGACCTAATATCTATTTGTTCGATTGATATTTTTCTGTTATTTTGTGTACACCTAAAATTGAATCCCATATCTTTCATAATTTTTCGCAGCGAAGTTTCTGAGTCCTCCCATTCTAGTTCTTTACTCACCTTCTTATGTAAAGCTCCTATAGTAACACGACAGTCTTCTGTACGGTGAAAATTATAAATTATGTGTCGCAGCTCTGTAATTTTGTATTCCGACAACTGTATAGCAGAGCAACGTCGCTGTCGCTTTTTTCCTGCATTGCGAAATTTATTTTCTCCGGGAGTGCTTTCGGCTTTGCCTTCCTGAACAATTCGCTGGATACTTCTTATAGATATACCGGTTGCATTCGAAACACATTCTTTATATCTGATAAGGACTGTTGTGCCGTTTTTAAACCAAAAAATAATTATACACATTAAAAACTATTTCCCGCGCTTGACTATTTATCACTTTTCCTTCACCTACGGAATTCATATTGATACGACAATGGTAATTCCTATGCACTATCTTAATCAGACAGGTGACACTAAATACGTTTACGGCTCATCCCCACCGCTCGCCAACTTATATTGCGAGAGCTGTATGACTATTATCTATTATGTATATATTCTGTAAATTCCATAATTTTCAAGTAGTATTTATTTGAGGCCATCGCTTTCAGTGTTGATTCATACTTAAACGTGGTAAAGTAAAATATGTACGTATTATTCAACGTACGTTGAGCGAAGGTACGTTAAGTTAATTTTTGACAATAAATATGGATACATTTTTGGAAAACAAGCTGTGTGTAAGAAGTCAAAAATATATTCAAACGTCCTGCGCACTATTTAGAACGTCTCTGAAATTCTAAAATGGTTTTTGCATAAAGATTTACCTCCTTTGATAAAAAAACATCGCCGGTTTTTTGGTAGAGATAAAATGTGTTTGATATGAATATTATTAATTTGTATTTCCTTTCACAGACCTGCGCCAACAGATGCGAAAAATTTAAAGATTGTGTCCAGTGTCAAGTATTCAAGAATGGACCTTTAAAAGATGGTGACTGTATGAGTAATTGTACAAAGTTTACTCCTGGTAGCGTTGATTATATTGAGAGTAAGTACAATATTTATGTTACAACATTTTAAAGAGTTATTTTTATTTAATCTTAAAAGAGAATATAATGAAAATATAAAAGGCAAATGGAAAATACATACTCTAAAATATACCTTCAGTCCTAGAGTGACAGCTCTAGCAAACGGACATATCAGAGTACGTGTGTGGGAATCGTTGTCTAAAACAAAAGTTCATTTGTCGGAATATATCGTATTATTGTTTTGTATAACGAGAAAAATATTAGTGTATTATTTTGGTTCCTTTTTTCGGCCGCGGTTTTTATTTCGTATATAAATACTGGCACAAGTTTTTCCCTTTTTCCATTAAGTATATATCATTGTGACGTCTTGTTTTTGTTTGGAGTTTTGGGTAAGTCGTTTCATATTTAACTTATAAAAATGAATTCGGGACAATATGGGGAACCTGGCGATATCCATTTTATGGAGTTTGAAAGCTCCTATTATACGTCATTACCACTTAAAGACGTGGTTAAAAAAATGTGAACAATAAAAATATCTCGCAAGAACATTCTAAAGATGATAGTAATAAAGATAGCAGTTCGAATGAAAGTTCAGGCCAGCAAAATACTATGGATAGTGAAAAGTTAATTAAAAACAATTTCGATTGGAAGTTCCCACATTTATATTGTGGTCCATATTATGCTTACATACAGCATTATTCAAAAACATAGGTCGTCTGCATGAAATGGCGGTGGGCCGCTTATTGCACGAAGAGTTGGGTCTAAAATCGTGTATTAAAGAAATTAGCAGAGTAGGATATAAAAGAATAAAAATAGAAATGAAAAATTTACATGATATTATTAAATTGGTAAATAAAAATAGTTAAAAGAATAAATAAGAAAATAGTTAAAAAGGATAAATCTATTCAATTAATCCCTCGTCAAACAGTTATAATAACTTTCTATGGTAGCATTACCGCCTTACTACTTTCATTAAGAGCTGTTGATGTGTATGTAAGTAATGTCATACAATGTTTCAAATGTTTACGGTTTGGTCATGTTGCTGAAATATGTAAATACAAAGAACAGTGTTGTAAAAATTGTGGGAATGAACATGAAGTTGCCTGTAACGCGGAAAATAGGTGCGTTCGTTGTAAATCGCTCACATATAATGGGTTATCCAAAATTGTGAAAAATGTATACAAGAGAAACAGGTATAAAGGCAATGGCAGAACACAAAATAACTAACGAGGGTAAGTCAATTACTATCCGCAATGTAGTTATAAAATTTTATTGTAATCAAATAGGAAACTTACAACTATATCATTTTTCGACATTGTCCCTTGCCTTTCAACGCACTTGGTCCATCGTTGTACAAGCTTCCCGATGTCCTCATAAAAGAAGGTTTTCGGTTGAGGTGCGAGCTAGGATGCACCACTTCCTTCACGGCTTCGTCCGAGGTAAATCGAGACCATTTCACGTGAACGCTCAATGTTTTCTTGATTTGTGGCGGTAAACGGTCGTCCGGCTCCTTCATCGTGCGTAACCCTTGTGCGACCATTTTTGAATTTTTCAATCCATTCGTAGACACTCCGTTGTGGCAAAACACTGTTCCCGTACTGTACCGAAAGTCTTCGATGAATTTCGGCCCACTTCCGATCACAAGAAACGGATCACTGAACGTTGCTCTTCTTTGGTGCAAATAGAAAGCGGAGCAGCCATGATTAACAACACGACAGCGATAACGAAACTAACCTAGCAGCTTGAAACTTACATAGGCATAACAACAAATAAACAAAGCATGCGTCATCAACGCAAAACGACAGTAGTACCAACATAAACAAAAATATAACTAAATTGCCGATAAAAATTGACTTACCCTCGTATAATGAGGCTAAGCATATTATATCCAACCCCAATTCGTTTGCGAAGAAAATGAGTAATAATCGTTTCTCACCCCTTTTAAATATTGAAAATCAAGTGGAATTTCCGCCTCTAAGAAACACAAACACGTTTAATTTCATAGTCAAACCCAAGACAAATGACAAGAATAACGTTGTTAAAAAGCGGAAAATTATTTCGCCAACAAATGTTATCCCACAACCAAGCTTTTCTCCCAAAAAGCAAATCACAATCGGCTACATTTTTTAACAATGATGTAATTAGAGTAATTACGCCAGAGAATCAAAGGTGCTGGAACACATTGTAGAATTTATAGATGTATGTTTAGCAACACAGATTTCATTTTTAGCAAAGAGTCAGTAAAGGAACAATTAGTAAATATAGTTAACGAGGAGACTAGGAGGAACTCAAGTAAGGATATGACAACGAAATAAAAGTACTAGTTATTTTAGCTTTATTGAAGCATTTAATAATCTGAGTGGGATAGTATAAACACTATCGCATAAAGTCTATAATACACACATTTACTGTTACCAATGACCCAACCAATTAAAGTCTTCCAATGGAATTGTAGATCCATAAATGCAAACAAATACAGTCTTCTAGACTATTTCACCCATAATCAAATCGACATAATGATACTCTCTGAAACGTGGCTAAAAGTAAAACAACAGTTCAACGTCCGAGGTTTCAACTGTGTACCTGAGGACCGACACGATGGTAAGGCAGCAATACTAGTATTTAACAGATTCAGTTTTACAATTGTTGATCTTAACCCAACTACAACACTGAAATTATGGGGTGTGCTATTCGTATCAATACGCCAATACCTTCTGATATCATACAATGTATAAACCACCCAAAGTAAAATCAAAACTTACAGACTGGGTGAATCTCTTCCAACAATGCAATGTAAACAGTTGTCTTATCGGAGGTGACGTCAACATTCATAGCACAAGTTGGGGCTCCTGATGATAATTTAAGCACAGATTTTACCAATGCTGTAGATGAACAAGATTTAATTATACTAAATAACACTAGTCTTACAATTATCACTCACACTGGTCGCGGATCAGCGATAGATCTGACGTTAGCATCACCTGGTATAACAATACATTCTTCTTGAGAGACGTTGGATAATACTATGGGATCAAATCACTATCCAGTTATGGTAGAATATGGGCGATGCACAGTGAACTCGACAAAGATATTCCCCACCTCAGTGTGGAATGTTAAAGATGCGGATTGGCAAATGTACACAAGACTACTAAAAGAATCCTTTGAATTCATATACGAAGATAGGGACGCAGCTACCATATACGAGGACATATTAGATAAGATAAACATAGTGGCTGCAAAAATATTTAAAATCAAGAATCCTGGGCACCCAAAAAAGAAAACGGTATGCTGATGGGACAACAGTTGTAGCAATGTAATTAATAAACGTAAAGAAGCTCTACACCCTCTGTCCCAAAAGTAACCGCAATGCGTCTATAAATCAGAAACCAGTGGCGTCATCTCTTGATAGTTGATTGATTATTGTAGTGGGACTCTTCCTTACCAACCTGACAAATTTTCATGACATTTGGTGCATAGTCAGCTGATACATCACGCATCCTGTGAGAGTGTTTTTCGTAAACGGTCAGAAAATGAGTCACGAACAACGAGTCAATATTAAGTTTTGTTTTAAACTTGGAAAAACTGCAACCGAGACGTATGAAATGCTGCAAATTGTTTATGGCGACGATTGTTTGTCGAAGAGGCAAGTGTTCGAGTGGCATCGACGATTTCGTAAAGGCAGAGAAGATGTTAACGATGACGAAAGAGCCGGTCGTCCTTCGACAACTTTGGCCGAGGCAAATGTGGAAAAAGTGCGCGAATTTGTGAAAATTTCGAAGAAATCGTCAGCGAGATTTATGGAAATGGAGCTTGGCATCCCTAAAACAACTATTCAGCGCATTTTGACTGAAACCCTTGGTTTGAAGAAAGTCAATTCGAAGTTTGTTCCGCACAAATTGACCGACGACCAAAAAACGCTTCGAATCGAACACTCCAAAGACATTATTGCACGAGCCCCTGCAGATGAAAACTTCTTGAAAACGATTGTGACTGGTGACGAGACGTGGTGCTTTCAATACGAACCAGAAAGCAAACGTCAAAGCGCAGAGTGGAGGTCACCAGAAGAAGGAAATCCGAAAAAATCACGAATGGAGAAGTCGAAAATCAAGTCAATGCTGATTTCATTCTACGATTCGAAGGGAATTATCCATAAGGTGTTCGTTCCATACGGCTCAACGGTTAATGGTGCATATTACCTCGATGTTATGAGGCGTTTGCTGGGTCGCATTCGTCGTGTTCGGCCCGAATATCGCGAGCCAGGCAGCTGGAGATTACTGCACGATAACGCACCGTGTCATCGAGCAACGATTGTCACCGATTTTTTGGCGAAAAATGAAATATATTCGATACAGCACCCACCGTATTCGCCTGATCTGTCCCCATGCGATTATTTCCTGTTCCCTCGTCTTCATTTGAAGCAGAAAGGAGTTCGTTATGCATCCGTAGACGCCATTCAAAGATCGACGACCGGCATCCTAAAGGCCATCCCAGAGATCGACATGAAAAAGTCGTTTGAAGCACTCGTTGACCGTGCAAATCGATGTATTGTAGCACATGGAGAATATTTCGAATAAATACAATGATTTTTGTGGACATAACATACATAGCGTGCTTTATTTCGAACTATTGTGGTTACTTTTGGAACAGAGGGTGTACATCAATACAAACTTTCACCTTCCCTGAATAATTTTATAACTTATAAAAGGGTTAGCGCTGAAACAAAAGATTCTTAAAAACTAAAGCAAAGCAAAGTTGGAAACCTTCTGTGAGAATTTGAATAAAGAAGCACTGGTCAGCAATATTTGACAAAAAATTAGATCCATTAGGAATTCATATAATAGCAAACAGACAGTCCCAGAGAGTATTCTTAGAGACTTGCTTTATAAGCTAACCACTGACATAGCGGTAAATTGTAGGGATGTACCGATTAAGAATGATGATGATCACGTTTTGCGGAAACCTTTTTCATACAGTGAATTGGAGGGAATTCTAAAAGAAAATACGAATACATCCCCAGGTCTGGACAACGTACTGTGCCCCATGATTAAACACATACCAACTAATGGGAAAAGATGCTATTAAATATGTTTAATAAAATCTACCTAGACGGACACAATGTACAAGAATTAAAATCTGGTATTATCGTGGCCATTGCAAAAAAATGCAGAAATATCAACAACGCTACGGATCTGAGATCCAGCTCGTTGCTGTCCTGTATATCCTTCCTATACTCACGTCAAAATGAAAGATGTATACTATTCTATATAAGTCGGTCTCACATACCGTATGCGTGAGTATAGGAAGGATATTAAAGACTTTAGATAGACTAATAAAATTACGATTGGAATGATGGATTGAATGCTACGGATATCTATCTAAACTCTAAACAGTATGGTTTTAGAAAGGGTCTCAGCACACAACATGCTTTATCACATATGGTAATAGATATACAAAGAAATTTCACAAGAAACAATTGTCTAATGGCTGTTTTTATCGATCTCCAAGATACATACAACAACGTAAACCTGCAAATACTAAAAATAAGCTATATGAAATAATTATCCCGGCCACTATCGCAAATAACGTCAATTTGTATACCGATAGCAAGATATTCCTAAGGAGTTCTGTGAACAGTCTTATTGGCCCTAGACTGACATCAAACGCATTAGCTCAGGGATCATCATTAAGCCCTCTCCCCAATGTACAACACGCGAATGATATTGTTATTTACTCCGAACAGAGAACTTATGAAATTTGCATCGATGTCATGGACAATGCCATGGAGATTTTCTTAGAGTGGTGTGAGAAAAAAGGAATTACCAATTTCCTGGAATAAATGTCGTGTTCAAACCTTCACCAGACATCGAAAGCCAAAGTATGAAGAAGTTAAGCTAGCGAACATTGTACTCCCAGTGAACAGTGTAACCAAATACCCGGGTATGTGGTTTGATACGCAAGTAACAATAAGATGGAAGGAGCACATCTACAACACTGTCGAGAAATGTCAAAAAGCGAACAACATTCTGCGTAGTATCAACGAACTGTCATTTGGTGCGGATACACACACATTTGCGTTCATTTACAGAGCAACAGTAAGATCTGTATTGGACTATGGTTGCATACGATATGGCTCAGTCTGCAAATCTGTTAAAAAATTGGATGTAGTTAATAACAGGGCGATAACACTGTGCTTAGGAACTATGAACTCAACGCTGGTGAAACCTACACCTAAGTGAAAAATGGTTTTAAGGGACTATTACCGGTTTCAAGGCTAAAAAATGACCCATATTTAAACTTTTCTTTTTTGTTTCATTTATTACAAAACTTTATACAAGCTATTGCCTTTAATTTGTACATACTTTGGGAGTATAATTTTTTTTTCTTTTTCTTTTTGATCGAGCATTATTTACTACAGAGCGCCAAAGTCGAGTCCTCGAAAATGAGACCCTCACACTGCACTGAGATAATCTCAAAATTGGCATGTCTGAAACAGAAATTTTAAAAAGTATTTCAAAGAGGAAGGTAGTTTACATCGTAGTTCACCACCTATTTATAAAAAATTAAAAGAAATGGCGGCTTTGTAAAAAAGAGATGTAAAAATCGCGTTTCACCACCTTCTTTCTCTTGTCAAATTTTTTCCCTGCAATTTTCTGGTGAATTACGGTAGATGAGATCAAAACAAACAAATGAACCAAGAATGAAAAAATCCATCTAGTGGTTGCGGAGAATAAGTCAGCGCAGTTTGAAAA
Source organism: Chrysina gloriosa (assembly GCA_038088585.1). Classification (NCBI taxonomy): domain Eukaryota; kingdom Metazoa; phylum Arthropoda; class Insecta; order Coleoptera; family Scarabaeidae; genus Chrysina; species Chrysina gloriosa. The sequence continues at coordinate 39,054,114 of CM076091.1, read as the reverse complement.
AATGCTAATTTGACTAAAACGCGTTTAAAGTTTGCGATTTTCTGCTGCCTTTTCCGTATGGATTTTTACCCATTTTTAATGCTTCTGTGCACTTCGAAATTCGAACTGACCACGTGAGAACAAACCAACACTATAACGGCTCTAGACGCAGGTTAGTTTAATAGAAGCAGGTAGAACAGGCGGTATACAGGAGAGGGGAGAAGAGCAGCTGCCTAACTGGGCAAATTGCCGGTAGAACGCCGAAAACGCGCGGCCATTTAAATTGCTACAACTCTCTTATTTTTTCAAATTTCACTACAAAATTTTAGAAGGTGATTTCTGAAGGTATAAGGATTCATAAAATGTTATACAAAAATCTTTTTTCAAAATTCTAACCGGTACTAGTACCTTAAAAGCTAGAGCATCTGCACCAAAAAACATCTTGAACAAATTTACTAAAATACGCCAGCACAATTGTGTGGCCTTATACTGGAAAAATAAACCCTCTCCAACAATCGCAGCCGCAGTTGCGCAAACTGCAGTGTTTGATAATAAGATCTATAAATATAACCCATCTATAAAGTACGTATTACCGTTTGCATGCCTGATGCAAAACCTGTCGTTATCTTTCCCAATTTCTCAGATAATATTGATTCAAACAAAGTATTATATTCGGAATTAATAACACAACGCATGGAACATCTGTGTGTTTTTACAGACGCGTCAAAAAACCGAGACAGTGCAGGATGAGCTTTCCTCATACCTGGGGCTGGGTACAAGAAAAAACTTAGGTTACCATATCAAACCAACGTATACACTGCAGAAGCTATTGCCATTAAAAAAGCGCTGGAATCTCTATTACAATTAAAAGCACCAAAACCAGTATCTTCAGTGATTCAATGAATGTGCTTAGAATCATAACAAATCTTAATTTCCAGTCATCCCCTGTCATTGCAGAAATCAGACAATTAGATAATATCCTAAAGATGAAGAATGTAACGGCGAATTTCATCTAGATCAAAGGACATTCTCAGATCCGTTTCCACGATATGGTCGACGTGTTAGCTAAGGAAGCTTGTGAGGAGGAAACGATTGAAGAATAATTGATTCCATCCATTAACTATATAAGCACTCTGAAGGAAAAGAACTGAAATATTTAGCAACAGCAATACATAACCACCTATAAAAACTCTTCAACTAATGACTGTACGATATTCCCCGAATTAAAAGGCAACGATGGTACCATAACAGAAATATAAACAAAAGGGTCGTAACCCAGATATTGAGATTGACATTTAAACACGGCAGATTCCCAGCGCATCTACACAAAATTCGCTTATCCAATAGCGACAGATGTACAGTCTGTAAAGAAGAAAGAGGAGATTTAAACCATCTAATGCTTGGATGTATCAAATTCAAAAGCAAGATCCATATTCTCATTGACGACTTACGAAAGATGAAATTACAACAACCTGTAAATGTAAACTCCATTATAGCACAAGAAAATGCAGATATCAACATAAGGATATACAAGTTCATATGTGACGCGACATCAGAATGTATCCTTTGTTTTTTACCTTTATAGGGCCTCCCTTATTCCTGGCTTCTAACTTGTGTACTGCGTTCAAGTGATAAGTGTAAGTGGCTAATGGCTAAGGTCAAGGCTAGAATAATAATAATAATAATAATAATAATAATAATAGTAATAGTAATAATGTTTTTTGTGGAAAAACCCCAAATAAATTCACTTCAACAAAAGCTTACAGATGTTTACACTAGAAACGCTGCTGCTATACTAACACGTTGTCTGCGATCTATTCAATCTGTACGTTCTACATACACGTTCTACACACATGCAAGTTAAGACTAGTTTCAATCGCCTGGCGCCTGCCCAACCATTCATATCATACATAGGTCTGCACAGACCTGCTTGTTCCGTATGAACCATTTCGTTTGTAAACACGAATAAAACCGAACACAAACACATACGCGGTATGATTTTGTGCTCATTGTATTCGACGCAGCCGCTTCTAGGAAGTCATGGACGGATTCGTCTCAAACACGCTAAACAAAAAAGTTATACACACGTTTATATGCAAAAGGTCTGTACAGACCTGGTTGAACCTCGCAGGGTTAAATGAACTGTTTAAGTAATTCCATTTCTTTCAAATATTAAAGAACAAAGAGAATTCTTAACCTACTTGTATTATAAGTACTTTCTGAGTATGTATTTCATTCCAAGTATTCAGATTTGTATATTGGTCATAATTTATTTTTAATAGAATATATTACTGTTATTATTATCTTTTAGAAAATCAAGAAAACGACGAAATTTTGTGTACATTTATAGACGAAGATGATTGCAGATTCTATTTTCTGTACTATTTTGATGACCAAAAGAAAATTCATGTAATTGCCCAGAAACACAGAGAATGTCCTCCAGCGGTAAGAAAAAGGTAATATTTACTGATATAGATCTGCACATGCGTACTACTTGCAGGTTATATTGACGGGAATAATATTTGGTGTTATTGCCGCAATTGTGCTTATGGGATTGGCAATACTACTGCTGTGGAAATTACTAACTACTATACATGATCGAAGAGAATTTGCAAAATTCGAGAAGGAAAGAATGATGGCTCGATGGGATGCGGTAATAACTGTCTTTATTACATTCAAATTTCTACTCAAGGTTGCAAAATATTTTATTTTTGTCATTACCATTACTTTTAGTGGAGCAAGTTTTTATGTAGTATATGAACATTCTTCTGGAAATAATAATTTTAAGAGAACTAGATATGTTCCCGAAAATACACTTTGACAGAAATTGTTTATTTTTGAAGTGAAACTTCTAGAGGCGCGGTAGAGCAAATTGCCCTCACCGTCACGAAAATATGAAACGCAGACTCCTCCTACCAAACAAACGCGGTAGTTAGGAGGATAGAGACGCACAAAGGTCCCTACTCTTGCTCTCCTTTCTCTCTCCCTCTCGCCATGAGCGTGTCTACTGTTTTCAACGGCAGTAAGAAGGATAGAGAGGGAGAATCGTCTATACTCGCTCACTCCCATGCAATGATCGCGTCTACAGTGTTAATGCGTAGCGTCTCAGCATGAAGTGACTCTTAATAAGCAGCGTGAGAAATGAAGCAAAAAAATTAAAAACATCTGCAATTTAAAACATGCAACATCATTAACAAGAATCCATTCCCATCAATACCCATAATAATTAAGCAGTTTATACGTAGAAGTTTCACTTCCAAAGCGCGAGAGCCTCACGCACTAATCTTTTTTATAGTTCCACAGAGCTGTAAAGCAACAACATCTAAATCATTAACAAAAACTTTGGCATTCTACATTCGACGAAAACAACTAAAATAGTTTAGCCTTGAAAGAAGTCATGAGTTGTTCGTTTGCTTATTTAAATTTTTCTAAATACTAACGTACTAACAAATTATTTTTAACTTGCTTTAGAATTTTTGAATCTATGGATTAATTTTTTATACTCAACCTTGAATGGAAATTCGACAAGATTATTTTACTTTATTAGCAAATAATAATAATTTTACATGCAGAGTGAAAATCCGATTTACAAACAAGCAACTTCGACATTCAAAAACCCTACGTATGCTGGAAAAGGATGATTTCTTACTGAAACCTAGTGCCTTCTTATTGAATTTAGATGTGAAACGGATTTAACCAAAGCTATCTACTGCCTATTTTTATATACTAATTAGCTGATTACTTTTATTTAAAAAATTATTGCAATTAAAACTAATCTAAAATTGTTGACATTTGTTAATAGAATTCATATATCGTTTATATTCATACCAACTATTTGCGATAACTTAATGCTATAATATGAATGTATTTATTTATATATAGTGTGAGTATGTGTTTGTTTTGTATATCAAATATAAACTGTTTGTTGTGAGTTTCTTGAATTGTAAATATATAACAACGACCTAGAATCTCACACGAAGGCATTAAAATGTTTTTTATAAACTAAAATGTGATGATTCACATAACGTATTGTGTATATCATAATATTGTTAATTTCTAACTTTGATATTTTTAAATGCTACTTACATGTTATAATTATGCTTTATATTTATTACAGTGTACTTAATATGTAGCAGAAATATTGATTCTTATAAATTTTACAATAGTGTTATTTCTACTACACGATAAGTTTAGATACACTAAGAGACTAAAATATAACTGTTTTAACGAAAATGAGTTTCGCTTAAATGAATTTATAATAAGAGGATGTAAATATGTAGTATTTGTTACGAATATACCTACGGAAACGGCGAGTTTCGTGTACCTATATGAAGCTATATTTACGAAACGTTATTATTGGCAACTAACGCATACCCAGCGTGTGCTACTACGCTAAAAAAGAAATACATTTTGTTTTTGTTGGAAAAAAAGGAAATTCTGTTTGTTTATTAACTTTTTTATCTTAATGTTAGCGCATAAACAATATTTTGAGTTTTTTTGCTAGGTGTGTAAAAATAAAGATTTTTCGGCGTTCCAACTCTGGAGCAAGCAACATATAATTGGCCGTGTGAAAAAGAGGAACTCTAAGTTCGAGCCAGCAACACTTAGCGATTGGCCTTGAGCCTTGTTGATGGTTATGGCGAAAGCCAGACGCATTGGAAGTAATCGCTTGAAATCGACGGGCAAATCGGTTGAAATCATTGAAATTCGTGATAATTTTAAAATTCGGGAAATTTTTTGTATGGGGACAGTCGAAAACCGACTTTATGAATGAACAAAATGTGCCTAATGCATTGTTTTAGTGGTCTAAAACCATCTTCGCATTATTGCTTTTCTAATGAAACCGGTTTGGGGCACATCGGTTGGATGGTTTCAAAGTCCATAACGGACATAGGTAGAAACAATTTTCGTGTTTTATATTATTGACAATAATCTTCAACCAGATAATATAAGGATTTGATTATATACGAAGGTGGTTTAATAGAAGGGCGACTTTTCAATAAAAAAGTTATTGTACTGTAAAAAAATATTTTATCTTTCAACATAATCTGTTAACTCTACACACGCGATGTTGCTAGATTTTCAAACTATCCGAAAAGTAATCTATCGGAAACTCTTCAAATTATGGATTTGTCTCGAATATCACCCCTTCATTTGTCTGAAATCTGTTTTCACCAGGCCATTTTTTTTAAATTTGGAAACAAGAAGATCTGACTTGCGGCCAAATCCAGTGAATATGGCGGATGAGACAGCAAATCGTAAAGCAATTCGACTAATTTTGTTGTAGCAACAACGAATGAATGAGAGAGGCGCATTATCGTGATGGAATAACAGTTTTTCTTCAACAAATGCGGTCGATTTTTCTTAGCTCGACATCAAAACACGATCAGCAAATTAGTGCAATATTTGCCAGTTATCGTTTTTCCTTTTTCAAATAATCAATAAAGATGGCACCTTTGGAATCCCAAAAAACTGTGGCCATGACCTTATTGAAAGAAAATATGGTTTTTGCTTTTTTGGGGACACGCTCTACGGGAGAAGTCCATTGTTTCGACTGTATTTTTGTTTCTGGAGTATAATGTTGTATCCACTTCCATCTACTGTAACATATTGGCGGAAAAATTCCCGCGGATTACGTTTGAAGATAGCCAAACATTTTAAATTCTTAAGGCGGCCGCGCATTTAATTTGCATTAAGCGAACGCGGCACCTATCTTGTGGATAGCTCTTTCATATTTAAACGTTGATGCAAAATATTGAATGCCCGTTTGATTGAAATATTTATTTCATTGTTGTTTATAATGACACTTCCAGTTATTTTAGAATTAAAGTCAAATGTAATTACATATATGGAGAACAAAAGCAACAACGAACTACTACTGTGAAGGTTGCAATCACATTTCTTCTACCACGGCTAAGTAATACAGATTTACAATGACTACAAGGACAAAAAATAACATATTTTAAGCTTGTTATTAGCTAGTACAAGTGCAGCACACATGTTAAGGAATATGTTCCTTTTTTATAACTGAACGCATACACATAGATGTTAGCAAAAATCTAATATACTTACATAAAAATACAATTTATTTCCTTTCACATATTTCTATGCAAATGCGGGTAAATGTATCCCTTTCGTTTTATGTACACATGTCATTTTATTTCATTCTACTTGTACACATTTTGTTTTGTATAGCTGAATTGTATTGTATGTTAGAGATAAGCATTTCATATATTACTGTTCAAAATATTTCGCAAAACGCTCTTTGCTTTTATTACAAGGTGATTTATTTTGCTATTCTCATATATAGCGTTTTCCATAACTTATGCATCAAAATGAAATAAGAAAATTCAAACAAAATAAATCAAAACTTGTAAAAAGAAAAATAAATATATTCCTACTATAACAGGAACGCCGAAATTATTTTTTGAAGTTTCTCAAGCAACAGTTTTTATCAATTAAATAAAAATTACCCTTACCACACTTTTGGAAATAATTCCAGATCCCTATTTCGACAACCAAGTTGCCATCCTCTGTGGAAAACTGGAGAAATGTAGCTAGCGATATCTGGCCAACGCCCAAAACAAACACTGCACAATGAATGTCATACATTGAACGCCCGGACGAACTTCACTAAAACACTATTGATACTGGTGAAGTTTGGTCGGCTGTTCGCTATGTAACGTTTATTGTTCAATACTTTCAGTTCGTTGCATGATGTTAGTTTTGGGCGTTGGCCAGATATCACTGTTTACACTAAATTCCCCCAGCTTTCTTCTGAGGATGACAACCTAATTGCCGAAAAGCGTATTATAAAAGCGAGTTATTTTCGAAAGGTGTGGTAAGAGTAATTTATACGATTTATTATTTTATTATCTTTATTTTCAAAAAGAAAACAAGTGTACATACTATCAAACATTAAAAACAAAAAAATTATAAAAATCTCAAGGCGAGGTTCAAGTTTATGTGGATAAACTTGCTGCTCCACCTACCTTGGTCGGTAGTACAAAAAGTAAAAACTAATGCCTAACCTAAATACATTCTGCAATACCATTTTTTTTAATGCAATCCATGAAAAATAAAACAGAGGTATTGTTTAGGGAAATGGTAGTTCCGACGCATAGCAACAAATTACTGTTTATCTAGTAGAAACTTCTTAAGATAAGTTTTAAAGACCGCGATAGAAAGTACCTTAACACTGGGTGAGAGAGAATTATAAATCTTATATATATTGTATGAAAAAGACCGTTCCTATAAACATGACCTATGTGACGGTGGATTATTAAACCCCTAGAACGAACATTGACGTTATGAACGTCGGTCCTAAAGGAAAGGTACGCAGGTTGCTTATCTGAAAGAATTTTGTGAAATATGCATGCCGAGTAGAGATAGCGACGATTTTCATGTTTAACCAGAACAAATCTTTCAATTTATGTGAAATGTGGTCCAAACTTTCGAATGCCTAAGATAAAGCGTACACACGAATTTTGCACCTTCTGTATGCGATATTGAATCAAGACTTCTAGAGAACTGTAGTAGAGAGGTACACAGTAAGTAAATTAACTCAGTACCAAAGATTCACAAAGTAGTGTCTTGGTCCTGATGTCAATACAATGGCGATGGGAGAAAAGCCTCCTCAAATTAGCATAAGCTCTAGAAATGCAAAGCGCAACATGATCGCGAAACCTAAATGTATTATCTATAATCATACCAAGGCTCTTGGCACTGTCGTACAATGGGATAGGGACGCCATTCATGCACAAATCAATCCTGTCTCTCAAACAACAAGACCTTGGACTTTGACGGATTTACAGTTAATGTATGTTTAACAGACACCTCAGGCATTTGAAACAAATCAAAGTTAATGCGATGAATTGCAGCATCAACCTTTGTCGGATGAAAGTAGTAATAAATTTGTGTATTGTGAGCGTACACATGCACGTTACAGTAATGGATAGCTTGATAAGAAGAATGGGTATAAATTGCATACTACAATATTTTACAAAATAAATTATGGTCAATAGTGTAAAAAGCCTTACTGTAATCCAGTAAACAAGTATCGTAATTTCTCCACTATCAGACGCGCGTAAAATATGATTCACCCTCAGTAGAGCTGTACAACTATGTAGAACGAAATCCATATTGAATATCGGGCATAATGTCATACTGAGTGAGATAATTATTGATTTGACGTGACATAATTTTTTCAGTGATTTTAGATAAGACCTCAGATAAGACAAGGAGAATACTGATAGGACGCAGGTCATTCATCTGTGTAGGCTGACAAACTTTTGAAACTGGAGTAACCAAAGCATACTTCCAACAATCAGAAAAAACATTTATAGTCAAGCAATAATTAACCAAATGGGTAAGGTGCGGCAACACAAATGGGCAACATCGCCTTAAGGGCGTGTTTGGAAAGCGCCATTTCCATAACTTCGGAAACCAGGATTAGTTAGGTTCAGATGCGCGTCCTCCGTCCCGGATTATAGCCTCTACGTAAGATGTGCGGGAAAATCTGTGCCTGAGAGCAGCTGTGTTGGTTTCCTAGGGTTGCGTGTGGATAGCAATCTAAAATTTTCCAAGCATTGTGCTTCCTTGGAGCGTGGGTTATCCTCTGCGCTATATGGTGTGCGGCGCCTGAGGGGAGTTGTTGATACTTTTATTTTTACTGGTATTTTTAAAGAATTGAGAAGTTTGCCACTATGGTCCTTGTACTTGTACGAAATTGTTGTCTTTAAAAAATATGAAAATAGTTTTGTTAGAAACGGTGACATATACACTACCATGAGAACAAGATCAGCTAATGATATTAGTATACCATCGCATAGGACTAGTATGTACGAAAAGAATCCCTACTGCAAAGCAATTATTTATTATAACCGGTTGCCTCCTGATTTAAGGAGCATTACACGTCCCAACGAATTTAAAAGGAAACTGAGACACTACCTTCTCGGTGAGCCATTTTATTGCGAAGAGGAATATATGTGTAATGTCTGATACTAGCTTTGTACTGTCTTATACTGTTTTTATTGTGTAGTGGGATGTCTGATATACTTGGGTCTTATACTGTTTCCTGTTTTTAATATGTAAATCTGACAATGTGAATATCCTCGGATTTATGACAATAAAATATTATTATTATTATTATTATTAAACTGAACTCAACTAATATTTTATGCTTATGCTTTGGAATTATACACCCTCTGTCCCAAAAGTAACCGCAATAGTTCGAAATAAAGCACGCTATGTATGTTATGTCCACAAAAATCATTGTATTTATTCGAAATATTCTCCATGTGCTACAATACATCGATTTGCACGGTCAACGAGTGCTTCAAAGGACTTCTTCATGTCGATCTCTGGGATGGCCTTTAGGATGCCGGTCGTCGATCTTTGAATGGCGTCTACGGATGCATAACGAACTCCGTTCTGCTTCAAATGAAGACGAGGGAACAGGAAATAATCGCATGGGGACAGATCAGGCGAATACGGTGGGTGCTGTATCGAATATATTTCATTTTTCGCCAAAAAGTCGGTGACAATCGTTGCTCGATGACACGGTGCGTTATCGTGCAGTAATCTCCAGCTGCCTGGCTCGCGATATTCGGGCCGAACACGACGAATGCGATCCAGCAAACGCCTCATAACATCGAGGTAATATGCACCATTAACCGTTGAGCCGTATGGAACGAACTCCTTATGGATAATTCCCTTCGAATCGTAGAATGAAATCAGCATTGACTTGATTTTCGACTTCTCCATTCGTGATTTTTTCGGATTTCCTTCTTCTGGTGACCTCCACTCTGCGCTTTGACGTTTGCTTTCTGGTTCGTATTGAAAGCACCACGTCTCGTCACCAGTCACAATCGTTTTCAAGAAGTTTTCATCTGCACGGGCTCGTGCAATAATGTCTTTGGAGTGTTCGATTCGAAGCGTTTTTGGTCGTCGGTCAATTTGTGCGGAACAAACTTCGAATTGACTTTCTTCAAACCAAGGGTTTCAGTCAAAATGCGCTGAATAGTTGTTTTAGGGATGCCAAGCTCCATTTCCATAAATCTCACTGACGATTTCTTCGAAATTTTCACAAATTCGCGCACTTTTTCCACATTTGCCTTGGCCAAAGTTGTCGAAGGACGACCGGCTCTTTCGTCATCGTTAACATCTTCTCTGCCTTTACGAAATCGTCGATGCCACTCGAACACTTGCCTCTTCGACAAACAATCGTCGCCATAAACAATTTGCAGCATTTCATACGTCTCGGTTGCAGTTTTTCCAAGTTTAAAACAAAACTTAATATTGACTCGTTGTTCGTGACTCATTTTCTGACCGTTTACGAAAAACACTCCCACAGGATGGGTGATGTATCAGCTGACTATGCACCAAATGTCATGAAAATTTGTCAGGTTGGTAAGGAAGAGTCCCACAACAATAATCAATCAACTATCAAGAGATGACGCTACTGGTTTCTGATTTATAGACGCATTGCGGTTACTTTTGGGACAGAGGGTGTAGGTAGCGCTAGCACGCATTTTTACCACTAATATCTAAAAATAAAATCAATTCTAGCATGATAGGTTTCATAGATAACTTAACCTTAAGGCGGCCATACACACAAAGGTCCACCTGTGCCGGTATGCCTGCACAGCTACACCGGAGCGTGTGTGGGAATAGACCTGTGCTGTTTTTTGAACCTGTGCAGGCGACCGGCGCAAAATCGAAAATCAATTCTTTCGAGTGACACCGTACGGTGATACCTTTGGGTATGTACATGTACTCCGGTCGCCTGCGCAGGTCGCGTCAGTTGTTTTTTATATCTGTCCTAGACGGCCGTCGCGTCGCTCGCATCGAATGCCATATAATTCTTCGTCTTCTTCTTCTTCTTCTCGTCAATCCTTATGCCTTTCAGCGTCGGATCATTTCTGGATCTTACGACGATTTAATCCATTCTGTCCATCGTGTCCGATCTGTACTCATTTTCTTCACTTCTTCTATGGTCTTCCCTCGCTTTCGTCCTAATTCGTTTACTCTATCAATCCATTTTTTCCTTGGTCTTCCCTTTTTCTTCTCCTGTTATTTTTGGCTTCTATTATTTTCTTTATTAAACTCTTTTGTTCCATTCTAATTATGTGGCCGTACCAATTCAGTTGACATTTTTCAATTCTTTTTAGTAAATCTTCTTGATTTATCATATTCCTTATCTGTTCGTTTTCTATTCTGCCCATTTTTGTTTTCCCCACGATCTTTCTCAAAAATTTCATTTCCATAGCTGTTATTTTGCTTTCGTGTTTTTGCTGTATTGTCCAGGACTCACTTGCGTACATTATTACTACTACTACTACTATTATTACTACTGCATTGTATACTATCTGTTTGATCTTGGGTTTTATTTCTTTCTTTCCAATGATGGTTTGATTCAGAGCGTAGTATATGTTTGTGGCTTTCTGTCCTCTTTTTGCTATGTCTAGATCAATTTTTCCATCCTTCGATATAATAGTACCTAAATATTCGTATGCGTCGACCATTTCTTCTTGTTTATCGTTTATTTTAATTATTAGATTACTGGTTGGCTCTTTATTATTTATCACCATTAGTTTGCTTTTTTCTACGTTTATTTCCATCTTCATCTTTTCTATTTCTTCTGTCCATATTTTTGTTAGTTTTTTCATTTTCACATAACTGTCAGCTATTAGTGCCAGATCATCGGCGTACAGTAATGCATCCACAGCTACAGGTTCCAGTTTGTTATATCCTATCAGTATCTTCACAGTTTCGGAGTGTTTCCGTGTATTTTGCAGGATCCTGTCCATTACTATAATAAATATTAATGGACTTAAGCTGTCTCCTTGTTTTATTCCCACTTGCATTTCAAAATCTGCTGATCTTCTTCCATTCACTTGTACTATCCCCCTAACCTGACGGTATAGACTATTGATTATTTGGCGCATTTTTCTTGGAACCTCTAGTTTCTCTAGACAGATATCTATACTCCCTCTATCTACTGTATCGAAGGCTGCTCGCAAGTCTATGAAATTAAAGTAGATTTCCTCCCCTGTCTCAATTTTACGTCCTATGATGTTTTTAATTATGTGGATATTATCGTTCGTTTGTTTCCCTTTTCTATAGGCTGCTTGTTCTTCTCCCAGTTTGTCTCCTATTAAATATGTAAGTCGTTCCGCTATTATTTTGGTATAGACTTTAAAACATACTGTCGATAGACATATTGCCCTATAGTTTCGCACTGACTTTGATCGCCTTTCTTATATATGGGAGTGATGAGATTGTTTTCCTAATACGCAGGAATTGTGTTCCTTCACCATGCCTTACAAAAGATGTCAAGGATCCACTCCTTTCCCACCTGCCCGAGCCATTTTACCATTTCCGGTTCTATATTATCCGCACCGCAGGCTTTTCCTGTTTTTATTCTTTTCAGCGCTTTCTCTACTTCTTCCATATCTATCTCTTCAAGTTCTTCATTATATTCATTTCGTGTTCCTGGTTGTGGCAATAAATCTGTATGGTCTCCTGCATCTGTAAATTTTTTCGTGAAGAATTCTTCCAAAATTTCCTGTTATTTGTTTTATATTCCTCATTTATATCATTTCCAAAATCTTCCCAGCTTTTCTTTTTCGCTTCTTTGATTCTCTTCTTAACTTCGTTTCTTATTTTAACATATTGTTCTTTGTATTGCTGTTTCTTTGTTAAAATGTATTTTCTCCACGCATCTTTTTTCTTTTTGACTTCCTTTTGTATTTCCTTAGTCCACCATCTTGTTCTTTTCTGTTTTTTCCTGTATCTGATTTGACCACATACTTCTAGTGCAGAATTATAAATAATTTCCTTGAAAATTCTCCACGCCTCTTCTAGTGTCATTTCTTCGTTGTCATGTCTCTCTAGTAAATCGTTCGTTTTCTGTTGATACTCTGCTCTTTTCTTCTCGTTTCTTAATTTGCTGATTGCTATTTTATGATACTCAGCTATTTGTTGTTCTGTGTTAATTTGTTCTTGGGGTTCTGCCGTTAGCAATCTGTGTCGAGTCCCCATTTCAGCTTCTTTTTGTGTCTTTATGTTTCGTATATTAGTTTTCATACTTTGGGTGTAGACTATGTAGTCTATTATATTTTTCGCGTTTCTCTCTTCCGCGACAAAGGTGTATTTCTCTTCCAGTGGTTGGTCCCAGAAACCGTTCCCTATTAGGAGATCATTACATATATAAAAATCAATCATTTTCCTACCATTTCCGTTTAACGTTTCTTCTCCATATGCTCCAAAGCAGCCCAGTCCCTTATTTGTATCATTACCCACTCTACCATTCCAGTCCCCCATTAATATTACTTTTGGGTTTGTCTCTCTTATTTCATCCAGCAGTTCCTGCAATTTTTCATAGAACTCCTCCATTGTACTTCCATCTGTTCCTTCTACTGCTGCATACATCTGTATTATGTCAACCGACTCCTTCTCCAATTCTATTCTCAGGCGCATCAACCTTGATGAGAGTGATTGATGTATAGTTACTCTTCTATCCAGTTCCTTTGTTAACAATATCCGTACTCCCTCTTTTTTCCTTTGATCCGGCCTCACTCCTGAATAGTACAGAAAATATTGATATTTGGTACTTGTTCATTTCTTCTGCTAGTTCGTATTCTTTTACCATTAGGGAAGTCATGTTCCACGTTCCAACGCGTATCTTTCCAATTTCCTTGTTCATAGCTGTGGTCGTCATCGTGTTAGCATTCATCTCTGTCTCTACATTGTTGTACCTATTTTCCATGCTTACATCCATGTATTTCTGTGTTCGAATTTGTTCTGTATCCGCTCTCATTGCCAGGTACGTCTTCTCTATTCCCTGCTCGTTCACGTCTTCTAGTTTTTTGATCTCTGTATCTGTGTCAACTTATCCTTCTCTCTCTATCCCATCTCCATTCCTCATTCCCGATATACAACTTCCTGAACCCAATTTTTATTTGTTTTCCGTTTTCCCTCTCAGTTTTAGCTCTAAATCTAATTTGTTCCTGTATCTTCCTGTCACGGTTAGATAGATCATCGTTAATAAAAATCCTTCCCCCTATTTTTGTTCTTAATTTCTTTTTTTTTTATTATCTCCACCTTATCCTCTGTTCTGTCTAATTGAACTAGACAGGTCTTTTCACCTAATTTTATGGTTTGTTTTATCTGTACTCTTATCTCTAACTCTTCATCTATGAGATTTTCCATTGCGTTTTTAGTTTTTCCCTATCTTCTGTATCTATTTTTCGACCCTGAATCACTACATTATTCCGTCTTTTCTCATTCTCTACTCGTTCTAATCTGTTTTCCATATCCATTACTACCCCTTAATGAGTTTATTTTGCCTTTTGAGTTCCACATTTTCTTTTCTTAACTCTGACATTTCTTTTCTATATTCTCTCTGTTCCTCCCGCATCTCTTTTATTTCTATTGATAAATTGTTCACCTTCGCTTCCATTTCCTCAATCATCTTCATCATTACTCCAATGTTTTCTTCCAGCTTTTTCTGGGACTTCATAGGCGATCTTATTATTTTTTTACTTTTCTTGAAAATATTTTCGCCGTTTTTTTCATCCTCTTCTCCTTTTCCTTTTCTCTTCTTATCTTCTGAGCTGTATTCCTCCGTATCCATGATATATACAATTTCCCACTCCGCCCCTGTTCTCTACGGATATGTATTTTTCTGTTTTCTTTTCTTATCACCGCGCAAAAAGCCGAGCCCCGGTCGACCCGTCGGAAGTCTGGTTTTTATCAATGATATTGGAATAAATTGTTTAATTTTACGTGTTTTGATTCCCAGATAATCACTTTCACTTTGTTTTTATATTTATCACTGTGTTAGCAATTAAAAGACCACAATCCTCCATAAAACTTGGGTATAAACAGACGGAGCCGACAACACACACACCGTCAAACACTCCAGGACCGGACCCCCATATAATTTAACACGCGAAAATGGCGCCACCAGAATCAACTAAAAAAGTACTTGAAGATTTTATTGAAATATATAGAGCTCATCTATGTCTTTGACAAATCAAAAGCAAAGAGTACCACGATCGAGACAAAAAAAAGCTGCTTATAAATTGCTCATAGAAAAATTGACAGAAATTGAGCCAGATTACTCGTTTTTACTGTCTATGAGATTTTTAATATTTTCTAATTGGATTATTTGACATGGTCGACGCGATAACCACAAATGATAAAAACTTTCTGATGACAGTGACAGATCAATGTTTTTGTGTTGACAGTCTGTATTCGGAAAAATTATTGTATGGGAAAAGTCGAAAATCCACTTCATGAATGGACCGAATGCATTTTTAGTGGTCTAAAGTCATCCTCGCGTTATTGCCTTTCTAATGAAACCGGTTTGGGGCACATCGATTGGATCGTTTCGAAGTCTATAACGGACATAGAAACATTTTTTGTATTTTATATATACAGACTAGCGCATACCCGTCGTGTGCTACTACGCTAAAAAATACATTTTGTTTATTTGTTGTAAAAAACGGAAATTGTGTTCATTTACTAACTTTTTTATCGTAGTGCTAGCGGATAAACAATATTTTGGGTTTTGTGTAGGTGTGTAAGCATAAAGATTTTTCAGCGTTCCAACTCTGGAGCAAGGAACATATACTTGGCCGTTCGAAAAACAGGAATTTTCTAAATTCAAACCAGCAACATTTAGCGATTGGCCTTGAGCCTTGTTGATGGTTATGGTGAAAGCCAGGCGCACTGGAAACTGTAATCGCTTGAAATCGAAGGACAAATCAGTCGAAATCATTGGAATTCACGTGGTATCAATACATCTTCTCTTTTACATTTAAATTCGGCGATAGTTTTTAAACAGCAAGTCTTATTCCGTTGCACAATTTCGATTAATCTAAGTTGCGAATGAGCATCAACTGTGAACCAACTTTTAAAGTTAAGATATGTGGTGGCATTCCAGATGGTTCCAAAGAGTTAAGAAACTCTATTGGAAAGTTGATAGCTTGTTCCTCATTTATAACTGTAAATAGCGACCGTGTTTTCGAGAGCCAAAATTTAATAAAATATAAATACAATACAATATAATATAATATAATATATTAAATGTAGAAGACTCTCTATAAACGACCTAATAATAAAATTAGGTTCGTTAATAGGCAGTTAACAAGTAACCGTGCAAAAGCCTACAAAGTAAGCACAATTTGCATATGCCAATAATCCTGTAGGAAATGTTGACTATGTCAATCGCAAAACGCAACTGCAGACTAATTAGTTTCGTCCTCATTAGGACTCGTCAGTACAGTATATCGTTCTGCGAGTGACACAGTGAACATTTCCAGGTGATACGTCGAAATCTCGGCGAGATGGATACGGTCAAAATAATGACCCCATCTTCCGAGCAGGAGATGTATTGGCATACCCGGTATTGTGTTATATTTCATTAAATTTTGGCTCTCGAAAACACGGTCGCTATTTTCATTCGTCGCTGAACGCGATGTTACCGGGTATGCCAATACATCTCCTGCTCGGAAGATGGGGTCATTATTTTGACCGTATCCATCTCGCCGAGATTTCGACGTATCACCTGGAAATGTTCACTGTGTCACTCGCAGAACGATATACTGTACTGACGAGTCCTAATGATGACGAAACTAATTAGTGTGCAGTTGCGTTTTGCGACTGACATAGTCAACATTTCCTACAGGATTATTGGCATATGCAAATTGTGCTTACTTTGTAGGCTTTTGCACAGTTACTTGTTAACTGCCTATTAACGAACCTAATTTTATTATTAGGTCGTTTATAGAGAGTCTTCTACATTTAATATATTATTGTATTGTATTATATTTTATCTATAACTGTGTCAATCGGTTTGTACGTGACAACTTCACCAGGTAGCTTCAGTTGGTTTATTTTGTTGACATCATCATTCTTCGGAGCCAAAATTGCTCGTTTGTACTGTCTATGAGATTTCTAATATTTTTTAATTCGATTATTTGACATAATCGACGCAATAGCCACAAATAATAAAACTCTGATGAGAATGACAGATCAGTGTTTATGTGTTGACAGTCTGTATTCGGGAAAATTTTTGTATGCCCAAATGGTGTTATAAATGTTGTCAGTTCCTGCGATTCCTCTGAGAGTTGCAATTGCCAAAACCCTGAAGAACAATCTAACTTAGACATCAATGCCACCTCCTGTAATTTTGCTAATGTTTCTTCCACTGATGGTAGCATTTAGTGTTCCCTGATTATATATTCATTAAGTTTTGTGAAATCTGTGCATATCCGAACCTTTCCGTCTCTCTTATTAACAACAACCATCAGACAACACCACTCTACTGCATTTGTCACTGGCACTATCACTTCATGTTGCTCCATTTGTTTCAATTCCAGTCTGACCTTTTGCAATAATTGAATCGGTACTTTTCTAGGTGTATTTACACTATAGGGCACCACCTCAGATTTTAGACTTCCCTAGTTCTTTAAATTTTGGAATTTCTCCCTTATTTTATTTTTCATTGTATTACTTTCCGTTTCTTGCAACCACATAGTTTCCATATCATTCTGTTTAATTTCCCTTATTCCTTTTTCTACTATGTTTTCCGGCCACTTTAATATATTTATGGTATTTATTGCAGGTCTTCCTAACAGGTTATCTGTAGTTTCTAAAACATACATCATTAATATTTCAGATTTTTTGCATACCTTATGGGAACTTTGATTCTTCCAATCGTTTTCAGCCTATTACCACCCGGTCCTACTAGAACTGTATCAGTGCACGTCAAATTGTAATGTTTTTTTAAGCAGTTGTATATGTCAAGCAGTGTTGGGTGACATTACTGATTCATCCGCGCCCGTATCTATTTTGAAAGGTACTGTTTTCGTTTCTATATTCAGGTGTGCTAGTCATGGCGGGTTATTTGATTTTACCTCACTTATATTTATTATTTCACCGACATCTATACACATCATACATCTGAGTATTCTTCCTCTGTGTCTATTTCCTCTTTTCTCATGTATTTCACCTGTTTGGTCCTACATTGTTTAATAAAATGTCCTTTGAGGTTGCATTTCTTGCATCTTGCATTTGCGGCAGGGCAATCTTCCAATTTATGTGCCTCTCCATATCCACATCGTCTACATGTACCTTTGCTTGTACATGTACTTTCAAAGCTAGTTTTTCTTCTATCAAACTTCTGTTCATAATTATTTTTCTTCTTGCTAACAAAATTTATGCTGCTTTGCCGATCATTTCCTTTTCTGATTTCCATGTTCTGTAGTTTCACCAATTCTGACTGAACGATTTTATTAATTGCCTTCTCTAGATTTAAACTTTCATCCATTTGTAGAATTTCAGACAATTTCTGGTCATTTATGCCAACAACTAACCGATCTCTTATTAGTTCATCCATCAAATTACCATAGTTACACGTTTTGGCTAATGTGATGATGGTGTCTATATATTCTTGTACCGTTTCATTTTCTCGCTGATTTCTGAGATTAAATTTGGCTCGTTCATATATAACATTTGTTTTCTTAATATAGTACTCATTCAAGGTTTTCTTGAGATCTGCATATGTCTCGAAACTTTCCTCGGTTCTTTGTAATGTGTCCAACAATTTATTCACGTGAATTCCCATGTGCAGAAGTAAGTTATTAATTTGAATTTTTGTTCCACTGCATCCATTTTAGTAGCCATTCTATATCTTCCGTAGTGTTTAATCCAACTTTCCCATTCATCCTTCTTAAAAGAAAATTTTTCTGGAGGTGAAAAAATTTGGTTTTGGCGTACTGGGTTCGTTGGTGGAATTTCATTTCCGTTGGAGTTGTGCACCTGTAATTGTGCTACAATTCCTCTTACTCCCTTTAATTCTTCTTGAAGCCTGGCTATCTCCTGTTTGTTCATTTTAGACTTCCTTTCTTTTACATTAAATATAGTATTTAACCTGACACTATGTAATGTATGATAGGTAGGCCGATACGAAAAAGATACGCTAACTAAGAACGGCATCTCTTACTCGAGCTGAAGCTCTCACAGCTCCACGGGCTCATAACTTTCGGAGGACGGCTTCCATCTCGCCGTGGATTGATTGAAGAAGAAAAAGGGGAAGAAGGACAAAGTCACGGCGCAAAGGGCGTGGAAGTGGTTATCACGACGTAGGTATTAGTTCTCTGTCCCGAGGAGGGATTGACGCAGGACATCCCCGATGCGCCGGACGTCCAGGCGGGGTGGCGGATGGTCGGGATCCAGCATCGCCAACTCCCGGACCACTCTGTGCTCCGAATCTTTCGCCCTGTGCCACGTGGACACCGCCAAGGCACGTAGATGGTCTTCGAAAGATGGTATATCGAGGTCCGACTGGATTCGATCATTCCTCACGTACCATGGGGCACCAGTCATTATTCGGAGCGTCTTGTTCTGCAAAGCGGCCAGGGTGACGGCGTGTATCGAGGCCGCCGTTATCCAGGCCAGCGCGGCATAGGTTAGGATGGGCCTTAGCAGGGAACAGAAAACCATCCTCTTCGCTCTCAGCGAGAGCTTCCCTCCCCGGCACAAGAGTGGGAAAAGGGTGTTCTTCACTGCCAAACATTTGGCAGTCACCGCCTACACGTGCGGACGCCATGTTAGTCGGCTGTCTAAGGTCAGTCCAAGATACACGGTGTTTGGGCTCCAAGGGAGTCTGGTGCCGCCCACAGAGATGGCGTCGTGGGCGGAGCGTTTGCGATTAGTGAACCTCATAGCAACGCATTTTTCTTCGTTGAGCATCATCCTCCACTTGGAAGCCCAGTCTTCCAGCTGATCCGCTGCGGTTTGCAGGCGGTGACAGATGAGGTTCTCGGCTCGTGACGTAGTAAAATACGCCGTATCGTCAGCGTATACTGCTAGCTCCGTCCCCGGTGTCCTGGGAATATCGTGAGTGAATAAGTTGAAAAGATCCGGAGCTAGCAGTGAGCCTTGAGGAACACCCGCCGTCGCGGTGTAAAGGACCGACTTGACGGCTTTCCCGATGCGCACTCGAAACGTGCGGCCGGAGAGGTAGGATGCAATCAAACGAATGAGTGCCTCCCCCTCCCCCGAACTCCAGGCGGACCATCTTGAAAATGAGGCCGTCATGCCACACCCGATCGAAGGCGTTGCCGAAGTCGTAAAATACCGCCCCGGTGGTCTCTCTGTTTGCCAATCCCTCCCGGATGGCATCGGTGACACGCCAGAGTTGAAAATCAGTACTGAGTCCGGCCGGAAAGTCGAACTGCTCTTCCGGGAGGGGGTTCAACTCCCACATTCTCTCGCGTAATCTAGAGAGAATTACACTCTCGACCACCTTGCCGATTGTTGAAAGGAGGCTAATGGGGCGGTAATTCTGCGGAAAGGAAGGATCTGTTCCCGCCTTCGGCACCATGCCGACCTGGGCCCTCTTCCACACCTCCGGGAAGTATCCATGGAGGAGCACCGCGTTGATGATCTCCAGCAATCGCTCCAGAGGCCCATCCGGCATCCTCTTCAGGACCTCGTTCCCAACGCCGTCCGGACCGGGAGCCTTCTTGGAATTAAGGCCCCGGATGATGGTCTTCAGCTCCATCATTGTCGCCGGTGGTAGGGGTTCGCCCGCCTGCAAAAGTGGGAAGATACGCTAACCAAGTGTAACTATACTCGACTCGCCGAACAAATGCAGTAGTAAATTATGGCAACAACGTGTGTTTACACAACCAATAACGTTTGTAATTGGTCGATCAGGGTGGCCGCTTATAATAGAATAAAAATCGAGACCATATTGCATTTGGAATATTAGATTTCATTAGCTTTCTTTGTAAATGATCCATTATCTATTATGTTTCATAAACCAGTGTTTCTGAAGACTATTAATCGATCGTTCTAGTGCACCAATAATACATTATTGTTTTGTAGGTTATACATTATTTCTTGCTCTATTATCGTATATACTTACATTATGGAAAACTCACCTCCTAAGAAGAGAGTTTCAAAACATTTTACGGTAGAAGATAAACAGAAGGTTTTGAATATATTTAAAACATTTCAAGAAGAGCCTAGCACTTCTAAAATTGTTAGTGTTGAAATGACAGCCAAAGCAGCAGGTGTCTTTCCAAAAACGATAAACAAATCATAGTAACTATTATAGTATCTTTTACACGAATTACTGAACGCAGTGTTTACAATATTGTGAAAGAATATAACACTAATCACGAATTACAACCACCAAAAAAATATCATAGAAAAAGGGCTGTTTTAGATATGGTGGATGATGAAATGAAAAATGCTATACGAAGAATTGTACATTCATTCTTTTTAAAAATGAACCTCCAACCGTTCAAAAAGTTCTGACAGTGATAAATAAAAGAGATGACATTCCTAATTTCAAAATTACGACTCTCAGATCATTATTAAAGGAACTAAACTTTCGGTACAAATATTTATTACTTTAAATTCTATATACTAATCATAAGATAATTATGTTTGTAGTTATAATAAGCGAGCTCGAAATAGTATTTTAAAAGAAAAAGATGACATTATTACCTGGAGACGGAAATACCTTTGTGAAATTAAGAAATATCGTGAAAATGGTACCCCGATATATTACTTGGATGAAACTTGGGTAAATGCTGGACATACTGTAAATAAAGTATGGACGGATATGTCTGTTGTCACTGCAAGGCAAGCATTTATAGAAGATTTAAGTACATGTCTTAAAAATCCTTCAGGCAAAGGCAAAAGATTTATAATTGCACACATTGGCTCGGATGAAGGATTTGTAGAAAATGGTTTACTCCTCTTTGAATCAAAGAGAACAGGAGATTATCATGAAGACATGAACGCAGAAAGGTTTGAAGAGTGGATGAGATGTATTCTCCCCAATTTAAAAGAAAATTGCGTTATGATTTTTGACAATGCTCCGTACCATAGTCGTAAATTGAACAAGCCACCTACAACTAATAGTCGCAAATTAGAAATGCAAAACTGGATGAGGAAAAAGTATTGCATATGAAGAAAACATGGTAAAAGCAGAATTGTTAGCTTTAATTAAAGAACATTTATCTGGCCCTCCGAAATATGCTGTTAATGAATTAATAGAAAACACTAATAGAAAGGTACTTAGACTCCCCCTTATCACTGTGAATTAAACCCGATTGAACTAATATGGGCACAAGTGAAGGAGTATGTTGCGAGACATAACACCACATTTAAATTGGCAGACGTGAAACAATTATTTCAACGAGGTATTGACAATATTTCTGTTGAAAATTGGAAAAATGCTATTAAACATGTTATTCAAACAGAGAAGGAAATGTGGGAACTTGACAATCTCATAGATATACACATAGAGCCGTTAATCATTACAATTAATGATGATTCGTCTACATCATCTAATAGCGAAGAAGATACATGTTAAAAACGTTTTAGTGTGTCATAATTAATTCCTTTACTGTATTAAATTTTTTGTAATATGTATAAAATTTATTATTTTTGATTATACCTATTTGCACAGTGAGTTAATTTTTTAGGATACTGTTTCTTATATAAATACGTACAAAAAAAAAAATTTGTTTCCTTATTTTGTATTTATATATTACATAGATCTTCTTAAAACCATTGTGTACTTTTTATTTACTATATATAATTCTATATATTTGAGATGCATAATTTAATTCAACAAAACATACTTGAAGAAATAAGAAAATTATTTTAGTACTTATTTTGCAATTTTTATTTATGTCAAATACAAAATGAGGTTATTATTTTGATATGTTTACATGTGATTTATGCTGTGTGAGTCGGACATTTGCATTGCAAGGTTGCCATAATTTGCTACTGCATCTGTTCGGCGAGTCGAGTATAACTATATTATCGTCACCCGCTTACATAACATCGCTTCTCCCCCACCTCCGTCTCCAGGGATGCCAACTTATCTACTACCAACTCCCTAGGAATAAAACCCATATGGAGAATAGTGGAGGAGAGTCAGCTGAGATGGTTCGGCCATGTGTGTCGTATGAGTGATGATAGACTGACAAAGAGAGTGTATGACACACGAGTGTAAAGAAAAACAAAAAAGGAAGGCCAAGAAGAAGATGGAATGACGATATCAGGGGAGCAGCGGCAGAGAAGGGAATTGAGTGGGAGGGAATAAAGGATCAGACCGGAGACAGAAAACGGTGGAGAGAATTATATGGAAAATAGGAAACTTGACCCCATCCAAGCCTTACACCGAAAGGTAGATAGGGATATGATTAAGAAGAAGAAGAAGTGTTGTAGGTCTACGATGAATGGATTACAAGGGTAAAAAATCCTAAATTAAAAGCAATGCCTCCTTCTAATGTGTATAAGAGCTATAGGGTATCCAATGTACATTTTAATGATGTCTGTATAATAGACCCTAAAATGTACCACCATAAATCTGGTCTAAAAGAAAGGAGTTTACCTTCTATTAATGTACCAGGTATTTTACTATTTTACTAAAAGAATGTTTAATATTACATGTATTTGGGTTTCAGGATTGAAAATAAATGCTACTGTAGAACATTCATTTTTACCGTTAGAAAGCTATCAGAAACTATTAGGTATGATAATTGTTTGCTAATATGTAAAATATACGAATTTTATACATATTTTTAATACGTATTTTAGAAGATGGAGGAACATCAGACCGGCAGACACGTGGGGGCACGATACGTTGAGTAAACTTCTTTTATCTAAATCTATCGTGGTGCTAAAAAAGTACCACGGCGCTGCACATGACTGCATGTAAATAGAAGTAAATGTTGAGGTGAGGACTACGAGAAATAGTGTAGGATCAGGACAATCATTTATATACATAATTTGTTAACGTATATAGATTGTTTACGATATTGATAAAATTGTAGTATAATGAATATTGAAAATAAACATTGCGATGTAGAAATATATATTGTACTTTCATTTCGTCTTTTTATCTTTATTCCACACCAACACCACTGTTACGTGAAACGATTAGTAAATAAAAAAAAGAAAAGTCGGGACAAGAGCAAAGCTCATTACGCATTTGATGCTTATTTGAATAAAAGGTAAAATTCTATAATTGAATAAACAATGTATAAAGAATAATCGGCAACTGAATTATAGTCACTCGTATTTCAAATGTAGTATACATACTACTTGATCTACATATGTATTGTTTTATTAAAACAATAAATTTTGGTACACATCTAGTCCTGCCATATAGATAAGATACAAGTAATTTATCAAAATTTGTTGCTATAGTAAAAATTATATTTTAGTAATAAAAATTGCCATTAATTTGATCAGAATATACTTATGAACGCAGTTATTTATTTTTCAATTTATTGTCATACTTAGAATATTATGTAAATACATTTTGATTATTATATAACAAGACAAAACAAACTAAAAATATTAAAAAATAAACATTAATACTATACAATACACAACATAAAATGAAGAAATACATATGAAAATGAGATATTAGGATTATTACACAACTCTGTCCAAACACTAACCCAATGTGGATGTTTTTCTAGTTGTGGAAATAAATGTCGGAGTGGTAACATCTTCACACCCAAATACGGTACACTTCTTAAATACATCCATTGCTGTAATTAAAAATACGTCAAACAAGGTGGAAATAAACAAGAGGCTATCTTTAATATGCGTGCATTGAGATTGAAGTACTTATTGTCTTATATGGATCACTTTGTATATATCAAAATGAAAGGGCAATTGTTTTTTAATAATACACTTACACTAAGCAAAAAAAGAAGAATAACAAAAATATAACACTAATATAATAACACTTAACTCACAAACGCCACAAAACAAACTATAAACGACTAATAAACAGATATTATGTTTCCACCGTATGACTAACACAAATCTATATCAAATATATGGCGTATTTGTCTGCGATCGATATCGTGGTGCTGGATTTGATGCTTTTCTCAGTATCATAGTGAGTATATTCCAGAATCTCTCTTAATTTATAAACTTGTCCACTGTTCGTTTATTATGTTTCATGTAATTGTTCAAACAAATTTGCTTGTTTAGTTCTCTTAATCTGATATACGTTAATGTCCGTATAGGTGTAAATCGCATTATAACTTCCTTTGGTATAGGACTTGTGACTTTATCGGCAATTTTATCAAATATATTTGGTTCCTTGGGTAAGAAATTGCCATGTATGTAGTATTGTGAACTCTTCATACAATCTTCTGCTCAACGTAGTTAGGGCATCATTTGGATGAAGTAAACTGCCTTTTGCTAAACAAGTTATCCAATCCTGTTTGTCATTGCACAGTAGCGACTTATCTTTTTCATATAAGTCGTAGATATTTTTGTACTTGTAAGCAATATAGCCAGCAATGTATGTCAAATCTTCATTATTAATTTCATCCGCTATTGTAGTTTCTTCTATTTCTTTTTCAAAATCTTCTAGTAGTTCTACTGATTCTCTGTGTACTTGTAAATCATCAAATGTATTTAAACTAAACATAACTTCTTCTTCGTCTAGTGGCAGTGCATCAGTAGTCACAACGTCATAATTCTTGACAATTTCAATTATACACTCTGGTATCTCACTGATATCAATTAGTGAATCATTCCCTTCGACGTTTTGATTATCGCTGAACGCGTAGGCAGAATGTCTTCCCATAATGAACCAGCGTAATCTGTGTTTAAATTCTAGAGGTGTACGATGATCATTTGAGGCATCCATTGCTCTAATTTAAGAAAAAAAAATTTTCTAAAATATCTTGATTTAAGCGATAAGTATTTAAATATTTTACTGCATATTTTTCTTTCATTTCACTAAATAATTGAGGCAATGATTTGTTATTTAATAATATTCCTTTCTGAAAAGGAAGCAAGCCCTTATGCTTTCCTACCTTCATTGTGTGCATCTTTGCATCCAATTCTTCCAAACATGACAGCTGTTGTTGTAATTGCACTCCAAATGCATGTCCTTTTGCATCAAATTTAGTTCTTCTGTTGAAAACGTCAAACCAATCATTAAATAATCTAATAATTTTTGAAGATATCTTCCAATCAACATCCTTCATTAGTCCTCTTTCCTCACACCATTCAATAGCTTGGGCAACTGTGCGAGACAAACATTGTACAGCAGGTTTTACTCTTTGCCTTTGTGTTCCTGCAATATCAACGTGATGCTGTGTTAATTTCAGTGCTAATTTAAAGTCTCCTGTCTGCACAGACAACAATTGCTCGAAACATTTTTTGTTCACAATTTTGTCACCAAATTTAAAATCATTATCAAATATATGGTTTCTTGCTAGTTTCATCAGATGAGGAGTATCACAAAACACATAAATATTATCACCAGGTCTTGTTGGATGTGATATCGAACATTTCTTGTCATATCTAACATCAAGTGCATTCCACACGGCCAAATTTGACGGTCCTAAATCCGATACTATCGCCACAACTGTATATGACACCATTTCCAATTCAGATATTATTTGTAATAGTAAGTCTTTTGTCATTGGTTTGTCATAATCGGAAAAAATATTTGTTTCCATTGTGAAATTAATCATCTAACCATCACAGTTTGGACAGTTCTATAAGGGCCCAGAACTTTCTGCTTTTTTATCAAGACATAATCTATTTGAAATGTACATTCCATCAAATGAAAGTACCGCTAGGCGTTCAGTTGGAGAAAATTGGTAGGGCTTATACTTCATAATTATCAAAACCTCCTTCAATGTACCACTATTGATTGCAAATGTTGAAACCCATTTGCGAAGGGTGGACAGTCCTGGAAGAGGATACTGCTTAACATTTCTCAGATATTGGTAGCCCTTGGGGCTGACACTCCTTAAAGCTATTGCAGAAGAAATATCGTCTGAAGACCAAAATACTTTCCCTGTTTTTTTCTCATTAATTTTATTTGTGGGTCCAGAAGAGCCTTGATTGCAGAGGTTAACGCCGAACTACTAGAGTTCAAGCCAAATGGAGTCACCCTAAATTGATACACCGAACCATCAACTGAAAAACCAGTGAATTTCTTACTATCTGGATGTAAGGGTATCAAATAAAAACTAATTGTAAGTCCATTTTTTAAAAACCTTTTTCCCATAGCATCTCGATAAAAGTGATTCGAAAGAAAGCGGCGACTCGTGTTGCCTCTTACTAATATTATTCAACATTCGTGCGTCTGAACATAACCTCAGTATATTATTTTGTTTCTTTACAACAATAGGATTTATATAATTTGTTTTAGATTTTTCTATAATTCCCTTCCTTAACATGTTATCAATTTCCTTTTTACACCTTCTTTATAAAATTGTGGTATAGGATAAATTTTACAATAGAAAGGCTTGCTTTCATCTATCTCTAACTTATGTTGAAATCTTATATCTGCTACTGCATTGCTTTCATCTATTAAACATTTGTATTGATTAAATAAATTTATAAGATAATGTTCACTATCTTTTATACCACAATCAAATTTTATAAGTTCATTTTCATTCATTTGATTCAATATCAGCCTTTCATCCTTCTCACATTCTTGGTCATCCTCGGTCGCTTGACATTTAAATCCATTCAATATTATATTTTCGTCTTTCTCATCAAACTTTAAAGTATCTATAAATTTAAACATATTTTCCCCCATTGTAATATTTCCCTCCTGATAATTTATAATCATTGATTCATTACATATAAATTCCACCCCTAAAATTATGTCATATTTTAAATTATCCAAAGTAATAAACTGATGGTTGTACTCTATCTTATTTATTATTATAGTAGCACATATAGACCTATCGACTCTCCCTAACAATTTATTTGTACCAGATCTTTTATCTGTTTTATTTATATTTATGAATTTACTTTTAAATATATTGTAGTTTTGATCTATAACCCTTTTAGAAATTAATGTGGCTTCCAACCCCGTATCTATTAATGCTTTTAATTTTAAATTATCTATATGAACATCGATTATAGGTAACAATTGACCATTAACGATTTCAGATGATTTTTCATCCTTAAAAAGATTTAGTGGATGCTCATAAACTATACCTGATATTTTTTCATCTATTGTGTTATCTAAAACAGAGTAATCGCAAGGATTTACTGAGGCTGATCTAAAAACGGTTGCTCTAAAAAGAATTATTGCTACCACTGGGCTCGTTATTTATGTCGATAGCATTACAATGATTTTGATACTGATTTTGATGTTGATTTTGGTGTTCCCTATTGTATGGTCTTGTTTGATGTGCATGCATATTATTTCTACCGTATGGTGACTGAGCGTGTCTAAATGATTGTCTAAATCTTTGTGCATTATATGTTGATGTGTTATTTACTTGTCTTTGATTGTTATTCTGTGGCCTAAAAGAATTACTTCCGAAATAGTGATTGTTATTAAAATTTTGATGAAGAAACTGATTAAAATGTGATTGATATTTAGTATTGTTATGTTTATGTTCCAAATTATTTGTACCTGAAGGATAATATCTATTTTCAACGTTAAATTTTGAAAATTTAAATCTATCTAATTCGTCATATTGTCTAAGAAGTACACAAAAATCAAAATAGGTACTTATCTTTTGGGTGATAATCCCTTTTATTATATCAAAATCAAAATGTTTAGAGTAAAATTTAATCAATTCTTCTTCAGATATCTTTGGAGTCAAATGTTGGGCAGTTGAATTTTTGTGAAATATATCTCCCTTGAAGTCCCCAATTTAGAAGTATATTTCCCATTCAATAAA
Source organism: Chrysina gloriosa (assembly GCA_038088585.1). Lineage (NCBI taxonomy): Eukaryota > Metazoa > Arthropoda > Insecta > Coleoptera > Scarabaeidae > Chrysina > Chrysina gloriosa. The sequence continues at coordinate 39,025,399 of CM076091.1, read as the reverse complement.
TCTAACCGTATTCTTATCCTGAGTAAAATTGGACCAATATTTGTTCAAAAACTTCCGAAAACCCATCAAAATTTTGAAAAGTACCATCTACAATGGAAAACCACTCCAACGCGTTACCCTCCAGTGATGATCGTATAAGATTTGATAACTGATATGTGTCCATATTTGAGCTTATAATCCGTTTTAGAGCTTTGATGTATTCTACTGGATTGGTAGAATAACTATTAAATTTTGGTACTAATTCTTTTAATTTAAACGTGGTTCCCTTTGCATGATCACTTACGTTTCTAGTTTCATTTACAAATCTACTTTCGATAGTTTCTAATTTTTTATTTAAATCATCGAATTTACTTTCGCTCTCCTGTGAATTTTCAACTATTTGTTTTTTTCTGTCTATTTACCACCGAAGTTTAATTGTCCAAAATAGATGTGCTTCTCTCTAAGACCTTTGCAATATTTCCCTCATTACTACTTGCTTCTGTATTCCCATCTTGACGTAATTTACCTATTTTAGTGTGTGTGAAAGTATAAGTGTATTTTCCGTTGATGGTTCTTCCTGTATCTCCTCTTTTCACTTATTTTCTCGACGTATCTTTATGGATTCTTCCTTTTATCAATTCTTTTGGCGCAGCTTTATGGTGAGGTTCTTTTCTTACTAATACTTCTTCTTCTTACTAATATTTCTTCTTCAAACCCTTTTCTTTTTTGGAAATATATTTCAGACTTCTTTACTGAATTTTCTAAATTGTCAATTCAATCGTCGTTAACCAAACAAACTTTTATTTTCTTCTTGAAACCAGGACTACACTCGTCTATTTCACCGTTGTCCCCGAAACGAAACTTTAATTCATCTTGACTTCAGTACATCCAAAAATACTGCTGTTATAGAAACCTGTACCGTACGTCGATGTCTCCTTGGTTATTTCCATTAAATTTATGTGAATTCTTGTAATGCATAATTGTTGTAAGAGATGCGTGTTAAATGTTAACAAAGGTCCTTTTATACATTAAATCATGCTTTTATAAAATATTTAACAAATTTTAATTTCCGGTGACATTTGTTTCTCCCATTAACTGTCTCTGGCTGGAGTTAAATTGATGAGACAACATCCGTAGGGGATTAAAATGCTTAAAAGGTGGTGGGCGTGGCGTCGAAAAGGTATAAATAGAACCCCAACACTAGGCTAAATGTCAAATGAAGAGCATAACCCCAAACTAACTATGATTTTGATAACTTGAATTATAATAAATAAATTTCTAATGGTAATTAACCATTTGTGTATTATTATACAATAAGCAGAGCGTTCATCGAATTTTCATGGCAGGTTAAAAGCGATTTTACGTTTTGGTATATATCGCCGTCCATTTTAGTGCACATGTCTAAAACAGTGTTGTAGAATTTGATAAAGTCGCCCCCTTTCAGTAGGAATATTTTCTGATTAATCAGATCCTTCAAAAAGTATATGCTATTGTATGTCTCACGCGACAAAACCATTTGCTGATCGCGACTCGTGAAACGGATCATTTCGAAGGTGCTAACTTCCATCTGATGATTAGAACTGGTTCCCTCGTTCTTGCAAAACTCCTTCCATTCATCGTCTGTGAAGAATATACAACCGTTGCGTGATTTCAGACGCACCAGAGGCATGTAACCTGCAGCAGCGCTGATTCCTACGTCTACCCATTTGAAGCAGCTTTTATTAAGAGCATACGTCGACTGTCCGAGCAATTCTCGTTCTTGCACGATAGCTTTCTCTTTCATTTTGAGAGCGTTGTCGATGAACTCATTGGCTGTAACAATACACGATTATTAATATTTTTCCAAAAGTAAGAATGACTGAAAATCTCACCTTGCTCCATCGCGAAGTATTGATGTTGATGGTATGGGCGCTGACTGGATACTACAAGTGCAGTCGCGATGAGTTGTCTATTATTGAGGTAAACGTCGCAATTGATGATGTCACAGTTGGTGGGGATGGTAGTGGGGGAAAATCTGTAACAAGGCGACATTCAGTTTGTTTCTAGACGTTAATCACATGCCCCAGGCATATGTATGGACGCCATCAGCATGGATGAACCGTTTGTCGTCCAGGGGCGATAGGGCCAACTTCCTCTGCTCTACTGTATAGATGTCATGGAGAGCTGTTCTGAATACGTGTTGGGTTTTATATAGTAAGCTCCCATTGGTCAGGCTCTCCATGTAGTCACCCATGCTGATGTCGTCCTGGACCATGCATTTTTGGACCCCTTTCGTCCTTTTCACTTGCTCCCCACCAATTCATAGACCATACATTTTCGATCGCAGGCCTACAAATTCTTCGACGGCTTTACCGCCAGCCTCATCCTTAAATTTACCCGGTATAGCTTTATTTAGTCGGTTGATGCCGTAAAGATTATCATCGTTATAATTCGATGTGTCGAAATTGTGTGGCTTTTGTTTTATATCCTCGTAGACATTGTTCGTTTGAATCTGTAGGATGAGGCTGTCCGTGTCAGTATAACATAAAATTATTTTGTCCTGGTACGTTCTCTTCAATTCATCGTAGTAAAAGTTGTACATTAACAACTTTGACAACTCCAGCACGGCGAAACCGATGTAAATTGGTTTGTTGTAAGTTACTTTCAACTTTCTCATTTGAATAGCAACAAAGTTTTCAGCGAATATGCTCACGCTCTTAAAGTTTTGTTTCGCTATTAACGAGCGTGCTTCCCCGTCTTCGCCCCAGGTCTTCCCAATGGGTTAACAGTTTAACGTCTACCCGTTTGTCGACGTTCTCCATGGTCTTGCCGTATGCGGCGTTGTTCATTAGCTTGAAGAAGCTCTTTTCAAACCCATTCGCTGCTTGTTGACGCAGAGAGGTATTCAAATCGATGTATCTTTTTAGCCATGCCGACTGCTTGAATCGCAATATTCTATGGACGCGAATGAGCTCTAGTCCCTTGGATATCGCTTGTTTTAAGTTTCTGTGATGAACGACGTAGTGGTGTTTATCGCGCAGGTTTGCTATCAATTTTTGATTGTGAAACTTTGATGTCGGAGGCACGATGCTTTCAGGAAGGAATGGCAAATCGTGAGCATCGTGTAGCTGTTTGGGGTATCTCATATCCACCTCCAAAAAGTACCGCGGTTCCTCATCCTCATCTAACTTGTCGATATCTAGGCTTTCGATATTCTCCCGGCTCATCCACTCGAATTTACCGTAGGGGAGAGGTTGGGACATGGTCCATCCATATAGATTGTTGGCGTCCAAGTCCATTAGGAACGTGGATGGAACACTGCTATCGTAAACGTATTTATTATTAGCCTTCGCATAACGCAGGCTGACTTGCGACGGACCACTCCGAATGCTTCTTTTAACGAAGTGGTGCATTTCCACGTCTGTCAGAAGCTCCAATTAGACCCCGGTATACTTCATCATAGCGTCCCATGTCAGTCCGGGGCTGGTGTAATAAAGCGCCGGATCAAGATCGTAGGAGCGCTGGCATAATTTTCGGAAATTCTCAAAAATGTCAGTGAGCAGGAGAACGTCTATTTTTAAATATATATTCGAATATTCCAGCAAGCTGACGCAATGGAAAGTATTCCATACGTTTATGGCATTCTCGTATTCCTGATTGGTTATATCTCTCCCCGTCAGACTGTTGCGAAAGCTGTGTTGGGGCGGCAATGCTGCTTCACTCAGCGTATCGTTGCTGGTGATATGGTTGTACGGGAATATACCTTTTCTGATAACCAACCTGAACTGTTCGTCGTCCTCAAAATGCATTCTCACGTGCTCAAACTGATCTTCGGCGAGATTTTCCGCCAGCTTTTCGATGGACGAAGGCATAAATCCTAACGAATCTACAAACCTCATTTTAATATTTACAGTTCTAGATACACTTCGTAAAGCTGATATATTTTTCTTTATTAAGGGATATGACGTTGATATCTTCACTGTCATCGGCCAGCTGACGTATGAGCAGATGACTGTCATACCCACTTAGATTGTGGAAGAAGATCGGTACCACTTTGCCGATTTTATAGTTTAGGTTGCAGCAGGAGTGCACCGCACCTCGGAATCGACCGGTCAAATGGCAGTGATCGGCCACTTTGTCATCATTTAGGTCTTTATCGCATATATGGCATTTTACGGTGTCGGCGTATGCCTTCAACTCGTTATTGGTGAGACGATTCATGCGCTTGGGGGACTTCATGTGGTCTTCATACATTTTTTTAATGTCCTCGGACAATCGCTGTATGAAGACATCGGGGCAATCGAGCCCGGCGTAGCTTACAAATTTATTATATTTGCTAACGAATCAACATACTATGTTGTACGCGAAGCTATACGCCTGATGTAGGTGCGTTTTACTGGTGTATGCCGCCTGCGGTTCGGGTTGGCAGGTCTGCACAGGCTTCAACATACATTCGAAGTCGGCGTATACAACGAAAAGTAGTGTCATTTTTCTATCGTAATTCACGAATTTCATGAAGTTTTGCGATACCATCTCACCTATCCTATTCTTTTTATCCTCTGTTGTTGGCATGACGGTCAGGATCTCATTACATTCGCCTTCGGTATGCCTTCTCAGAGCCTCGTTGGTTGTAAAGTAGTTGAGGCAACCGTCGCAGAAATATTTTTTATGTCCTTTGTGGGACAACGTCGTCGACACCAATCGTGACATATCCGTTATCAGCACATAGTGGGCCTTCTGTGCTTCTTCCACCAGCAGCAGATTGACGTGCGTGTCTCGTTTCGGTTTAATCAAATATAGCGATCCCACGATTTCATGCGCTTTCGTCTCACCATTGAATTCGAGGCCGTATACATTCAGTGAGATGTTGTTTAATCTCGTCGGGAAGTTGATGCCTTCTAGATTCAGGATGGTGAAATAGTGCGGATAGCTCGCCGTTTTACTTCTATTTATATTTGCTGGGCGAAGGGCGGCAGTGATAGCCCACGCGCTGCAGGCTTCGTCGTTATTTTCTATGCTAACGCATGCCTTTTTATTCACCATTTCTTTCGGGAGTTCTATGTAGGACGATCCTCCTAGTGGTTTATAGGTATTGATGTTAACTTCTATATGCGATACTGATGCTAGCATCCGTCCCGAGTCTCTATCCTGAAACTTCTCGGCCTTAGTTTTAACTTTGCTGGCGAGCTCATCGTAGCGGTCATCAAGATCGGCGGACGATGTCACCACGACGTATTTGGTATTAAAAGATTTTAGATCAGTCACTTGCTCCTCCCCGCAGTTCTTCGTGTACCAGGCGAATAGTTCCAACTGCAATTTCACTCCCTGGTTCAATCTCCTTATATTGTCGTCCACCAGCCTGCAGATTTTCTGGTTCAGGTTGAAGAGTAATGTTGGGATGTCCACGTCGACGGTCCCTACGACTTTGTATTTCCTTATGTTAGTCTTCATGCTTGTTTTCAAGATGAAGACTCCTTCCTCCAACATCGTAGCGTTGTTCGCTAGATGCGCCTGGGATCGAAGATGGCCATTGTGTAATGCGGCCGTCGGGAAGCTTTGACCACAGCATTGGAAAGCTTGTTCCGGCTTGCTGGTGGACGGTATGGCCTTCTGTCTCTTATTAGCCGGCTGCGATTCAACAGAAACCTATCGCTTCCTGCCCGCCGGTTCGATACTGTGGGTATTCTTCATACGCCGAGTCAAATTATCCTGTCTCGTGAATGTCTCTTGGCATACGGAGCACGTGTACGAAGACACGGATGCCTCTTCAAATTATCCTTGCTGGCGTACGTTTTTTACATATTTCGCACTCCTTTATAAAACTATAATACGGTATCCTATTAGAAGAAGCCTTAGTCCTTTACGAAAACCGAACTGGGCGGGGGAATGATGTCCCTGGAACCGACCTCCTGGACGAGTCGGAGGTGCAGAATACGTTCTGCTACTTTTCCAAGGACAGGGAGAACACTGATGGGGCGATAGTTCTGGAGCCAGATGGGGGTTGACCGGGTTTTGGAATGACAACCATGTAGGCGACTTTCCAGACAGGCGGAAAATATCGAAGACGGATGATGACGTTTACGATGGCGGTAATGGCAGAGATGGCTTTCCTCAGCAGAACTTTGACTGCCTGTGAGGATTCCGTCAGGACCTGGGGCTCTTCGGGCGAAGGCCCTTGACGATGTCCCTTATTTCCTCGGGTGAAGTGGGAGGGATGTAGTCATGATCCTCCCCGGAGAGCAGGCGCCTTACCCTACCGTGGACGCGACTAATATTGTCGACGTCCGCGTTCTCGTAGTTTAGGTTACACTGCAACTCCAGGGAGTCAGCAAAAGCTTCGGCCTTGTCCTCCAAGGTGAAGACCATGCTTTGGGGAGCGTGAAGGGGAAGCATGGGGATCTCTTGGTTCTGACGATCCTGACGGTTTTCCAGAATTGGCTAGAGGATTCTGAAGCTTCCTCCATGAAGTTATCCCATCGTGTTGCACGGAAATCGGCGAGGGATTCTTTCACCTGCTGTGCCATCCTGTTGTATTCAGCTTTGTGACCGGGATTGAGCGTCCGCTGTCATCGTCCCCTGCAGCGGTTCTTTTCTCGTATCGCGTCCCGGATATCCTGGGGGATGAATGTCCTTTGTCGCGTACGGAAATGGTGTTTGAAGCATACTGAAGACTGCACAGTATGTTCCCGCTGAGGGTGGTGATCGCTGAGTCGAGCTGGTCGGGATTTTCAATCGCCGTTATGGGGGATAAGTTACCCTTGATGTGGGCCATGAAGGCCGGCCAGGAGATTACCGTAGACCGCCACGAGCTTTAAGGCTCCGGAAGCTGTCTCGACGGCGACGCTTGTTGCTTGAATCTGACGCAGGAATGGAGTGACGTTCACATGGTGGCGTAACGATTGTTTGATGAGAATCGCCGCGCCACCGCCCCTACCGTGTCCCCTGTCTGATCGGTAGAAGCTGAAGTTGGGGAGGCTGAATCGATTGGAAGGGCGGAGGTGGGTTTCGCATACTAGAATTACGTCCAGTTGGTGTCTTTGAAGGAATTCCAGCAGCTCATCCCTCCGCGACGAGAGACCGTTTGCATTCCAGAATGCTGCCTGTAGAGATTGCGGAAGCCCTTGGTGTCTATTCATTGAAGATCGATAGAATGTTGGACATGTTACTAGCGAACACCGTACCAGCTTCTACTAGCGATGTACACGCTAGCAGTTGAAGAATCATCCCCACCTCGAACGCAAGCAACGGCACTTTTCGCCGGAACCTGTGTTCTTTTGGGCGGGGGAGGGGTGGGTTTTTCCCTTTTTAGGCTTCGCGTTTATCGCCGGAGTGGCGACAGTGACGCTTTTCACCTTTTGAGAGAAGGAGACGGGTGGTCTTAGAAGAACAGGGGGTGGTTTTGGAAGAGTCGGGGTGGTTTCCGAGGAATCGGGGGTGGTTTTGGAGGTGCCGGGGGTAGATTTTCCCGGAGCATTGGAGGGCCCTGGGTGAGGCTAGGCCACAGAAGAAACAGACTTAGCCGTCTTTTCCGCTTTCTTGGTCGGAGTTTTTTGGACGGTGGTGGTGGTGTTCTTCGCCTTTGAATCGGCGGTGACGGGCTTGTTGTGCGGCGCATTTGGATACCCCTTGTAGTTGGCGGGGTGTGCGCCGCCACATAGGGAGCAAGAGGCCACATCCTTCTTCGGTTTGGTGCAGGCCGATGAGGGATGATCGCCGGCGCACTTTACGCTGCGAGGCGCGGCGTGCCAGTTTCTCTGTCCGTGCCCGTATACTTGGCAGTGACGACACTGCGTGGCGAAGGCCTTGGGGACGTTTTTAGACTCGACGGTAATTTCGAGTCCGCAAACGTTTTTAATCGCGAAGATTTTCGCTGACTCTTCAGTTTTCTGTAGTTCTACGAAAACTAGAGGGATCGGAGTGCGGTTTTGACACTTCGCCATGCGTTCGCATTGGATGGGTTTGAATCCCTGCTGCCGGAGATCCTCGACAACGTCTTCCTCAGAGAGGAATTCTCCCACACCTCGGAGCACGACTTTGTATGGTTTCGCTTCCGGGAGAGCGTACGAGTGATATTCGTATTTTAACGCTGATAATGCACTTACTAGCGCGCGATAATCGTTCGGGGTGGTGGGCAGAATCCGTATGCCGATGTTGGTGTTCACCGACGTGTTGGTGCGGATTCCTCGCCGTAGGATTTCTATCCGGAGCGAACTCCACTTCGATTTATCCCGCAAAATGACGGACGGCACACGGCCGCCTTTCAGTTTGGGGTGAACCTCCGTGGACGAGACAGATTGGAGGCCAGTACCACCAGTTGGTACTCGCTTAGTCTCGGCGCCTTCGACGCTTGGCTTTTTAGCAGCTAAAGCTGCGGATTTCTGGGGGCGTCGACGTTTCTTAGCAACGGAGAATTCGCCGTTGTCTGAATCGTCGTAGTCGGCTGAAGATGAGTCACTCGATGACTCGGACGTGATGGTTTTTATCTCCATATCCGAGTTGGACTTGGACATCTGGGCGATCGCTTCTTGTAAGAGAGTGATTTCTTCTCGGACACCTGCAAGATCCCTTGCATTATCCACTGCTGCGTTCCTGTTGTTGGAGGTGGTGGTTTTGGGAGCGGCTCCTGCCGCTGGACGGTGAAAAGTGTAAAAAGGATGGAAACGCGCCCACTTTTATACGATTTCACCGCTGATCATAGGCCTCGGCCCGTCGTAAATACTGCGCTCTGATTGGTGCTTACGTTATTATTCCGTCGAACAAAGAAAATTTTCGTCTGAGAGCTATCCTTCTGATACGGGGCCGAGACTAAAGCCACACTGGCCCCCTAGTCCTCTATTCTGCGGCCACTATCGGCTGGAGTGTTGAAAGGGTTTGATCCTGGGGATCCGGTCACTAAATTTAATCTTCAAGATGTTTAAGGGGTTGACTCACTGTACCAAAGATCGTCAAGCGTCGAGAAGAGACTGCACCCTTCGCACTTGGATCTTAGGCGGGGGTTTGTCCTGGTCGAGCTCTGCGATGTGTTGGAGCACCGGGTTGTCAGATCGTGTGATCCTCTCGATCGTGCCTCTCGCGAGTTGGTTGATGTATTCGCAGAGAGCCGGAACTCCCAGATCATCCTGGAGCTACTGGTTTCTGACAAACCACGGTGCTCCGGCGATCATCCTCAGCATCTGGTTTTGTGCTCGATGTAGTTTTTGCAACCGAGTCTTCGCTGCGGTTGCCCAGTACAGCGCTCCATATGTCAGTATAGGCCTGAAGAAGACCGTGTATATGAGAACTTTCACTCTGAGGTTTAGCTTATATGATAGAGATCTATCACTAATAGGTCAATAAAACAAGGCTGGTTTGAGCGATAGTTATATTTTCAGAACGTTTACAAACGTTTTCGGAACACCTTCGTCAGTGAAAATATAACTAGATAAATATATAAACAAACTTTTGTTTTTTATTTGGGACTATCAACAAAATAACTAGTGACTAGGATTTCTTGATATAGAGGATGTATAACCAACTTTTATATATATATAAATTATAAAAACTAAATTAATGTGTAAACATACATGCAAATTAAGTAAAACCTTATATCAAAAAATCTTTGTCGAAACCTTAACAATTCTGTTCAAGGACTAGGGAAAACCAAATTCAAAACCTAGCCAAAGGTTTCCTTCTTAAGAAATGCAAATGTCATTTTAACAAATTGCTATATACATTACTTAAATTTTGAATATCGGTCCTGAAATTAATAGTTTTAGTGTCTTTCTGTATATTTATCATTTCATATATTAGTCTTTTTTATAATTATTCTCTGTTTTTAATATAATTGTGTTTTCAAAATCAAAGTAATGCCTAAGATCTTTGTAATGTTTTGTTACAGCGGTCATTGCACCAAAATCATTATTTAAAGAATACTTATGGCTATACAACCTTTTCTTTAAATATTGTTTCGTCTGACCGATGTAACAACCATCACAGTCTTTAAACGTTCTGAAAATATAACTATCGCTCAAACCAGCCTTGTTTTATTGACCTATTAGTGGTAGATCTCTATCATATAAGATAAGTATAAAAAGGTCACGAAATATATATATATACATTCTGAGGTTTAGTACAGAGCTTACACATAGGAGCGGCAGCAACGCCCTTCTCGCGTTATGATACTTCTTCATGACCGAATCCACGTGGGCTCCGAAGGTCAGGCCTTTGTCCAAGGTCACTCCTAGATATTGGACCTTTTGCTTCCAGGACAGTCTATGGTTCCCCGCGAAGATGTTGTCTGCGGGGATACCTCTTTTCTTTGTGAAGCGGATCGCCTCGCACTTTTCGACATTCATCCTGACCCTCCATTTGTTAGCCTACTCCAGGAACGCATCCGTGGCCGCTTGCAGTCTTCGACATATCAGGTCGTCGCTCTTCGAGGTCGTCTAGACTGCAGTGCCGTCCGCGTAGACGGCCAAAGATGAGGCGGTCGCTGCGGTATTAGTGGAGGGGTCCATCTGGCTGCGAACGCGCCGGGGCGGGACTACCCCGGACGGACCCGCCTGTACTATTCCACTCTGCACGACGGCGATACGATCCATATCTTCTTGCACCTTTTTGATTTTTCTCGCTATAGGTGTCATTTGCGGGCGGGCGGTGGATGATTCGCGCCCCAAAATTTCTTCCTCGGGTGAGACAGGACGCTTGGTAGATTTGCGTCCTCTGTGCCTGCTCACCACTGTGGCGGTAGCCTCGAAGGAGGTGTCCATATCATTAGTTTCGGGCTCTTGCGTAACGGGCGACTTAGGCTGGAATACGTCGCCCGCACCGAATAGGTTCTTTGCTACTCCACTCTCCTCGCCTCTCGATTGTAGTATCTCGAAGAGAGCCTCGACCAGTTTGTTAATTTAATGGGTCGAGAGCTCCCTCAAATCTGTCACCGGCGCTCTTTTCTTTTTAACCGGGACGGGGGTAGCCCTCGTTCGAACCTTCTGTTGACGCCCCAGGACGAGGAGGCGAGTGCACATCCGCCACTGTGATAGTAGTGTTAGGGGGTGTCCTAAGCATACTGATTGTTATTTTGTTCCCAACGGTTCAGAGTTAAAAGATTAAAATTGTAAGGTACGATATGGGACGGACCGGTAGTGGGTGTAAAATGCCCACCCCCGGTCTAATTAAATAAACAAACGGGCAACAAAGTGTAGAGATAAAATTCCAATAAATAAATAAAATAATAAATAATTTAAAATCAGATGGAGAATAATTTTTTTATATATATAGTTTTTTTCTATTCAACGTTTTATGGTAAATATTTTTTCTTTTATTTTTTAATATTCTTTTTATTTATTTTTTCTTTTTATTTTTTCCACAACGTTTTGATTTTTTAATTTTTTGACTTTCTTTTTATAATTTCTCCACTTTCTCTACTTGCAGGAAACCCAGAAGCGTCTCCACCTTATAGAGCGCCTCTTCTTGTGTAGAATCGACTGGTCGGCCTTGTCAATATAATTTCCCAAAGTAAGGAAATGTCAAATAACGGATAAAATATCGCTTTACGGGCGATCGTCACTCGCTATCGGACGGCCAGGCGAAGGAAACGGCGGGCGATGCTCTCAATCCGGCTCTTAATGTAAGAGTGGAATGGATTCCAAGCACATATGCGGCGAGTCTATGCGAGGTCAAAGTTCAATCGCCGATATTTCCGAGCGAGCGGTGTGGAGAAGCAGCAGTAGCGCACGCACCAGGAGAGGTATGGAGGTGACACTAACCTGTTTTCACACTGCTACTTCCCACTTATACACCGGCACTTTTGTTCGGCCCCACGCAAGGCGATCGACCCCGGTCAACCCGGCGGAGGTTTCACACATATCGGGGCGAACTTCACTTTTTTAAATCTTTTTAATTATTGTTTTAATAGCACGGTGTTATTTAATTTTTAATTTTTTACTTTCTCAACTTTCTTTATACTTTCACTTTTTTTTTTTTTTTTAATATTTTGTTTATTCTGTTATTCGTTCTTATCGCTCGCACGAAAATTTTCGTCGAAACCTGTTGCGTAATACATATATAAAGATGCTCTATAACTTGATGTCTAATGACGTAACCCGCTCTGATTGGCTACCGATGAAACCTATAAAAGCAAGCGCGCTCGCAGATTGTCCATTCCTGCCTGAGCCTGAGCCTGAGGGAGTGGTGAGGCTTAAGAAATATCGAAGTGGAGCGCCCATGCCGCTGATACTGGTGAAACTGGACAAGAAGCAGAAGGAGATATTCCAGCTGACTGAGATCTTCTCGCTGGATATCTCCGTGGAAGCGCGCCGATCGAGGCCCGGTTTGGGCCAGTGCTACAGATGTCAGCGATATGGGCATGCCCAGTCGAGATGTACTGCTCCACGAAAATGCGTCGCCTGCGTGGAGGGTCACCTGGCCAGTGAGTGCCCACGCCCGAAGGATTTACCGCCCACCTGTGGGAACTGCGGGGATCGTCATACGGCGAACTACAGGGGTGTAGCAGATGCCCCAAACCGAGAGTCGTGTCGATTCGGCCGGAGGCTCCGAGACCCACTCAGGAGGGAACCGACCAACAAGGAGCGTCGGTGGTGGCGGCTCTTACGCTCAGGTTGCGGAGAGCTCCCAGGCAACACCTGGTCGTTCCGCCCAGAGGACCAATACGACCAATTCTACACAGGTCCAACCCGATGCCACTTGTACTCCACGATCGAACAGAAGAACAGTTTCCATGTCAGCAGGGAACAACGATATGACTCAAGTTCTTTCTGTGCTCTGCAACCTTGTCGAACAACTTGCAGGTGTTGCAGAGACACTGAGAACCATTACCTCGACCGTGAGAAGTACCGGTTACTAATGGCGGTATAAGGCATCGGAGACGATTTTCCATCGTTGAAATTGGTCGCATCGAACGCGAATGGTCTGCTTGGGAAGATCCAGGAGCTTACCGCTTTTGGTCCATAGACATCGCCCTCATCAGTGAGACGTGGCTTCGCCCGGGTGATCGATGTACCCTCGTCAACTATTGAGTCTACAGGGCCGATCGACTCACAGGCCGTGGCGGTGGTGTTGCCATCGCCATCAAGACCTACATCGGTCACTCGCCGGCCGCCCTGCCCCCTCTTCGCTCTCTCGAGGCTGTGGCGATCTGGGTGAACCAGCCCAATTATGGGAAATTAAACGTGGTTTTCGTTTACGTTCCGCCCGGGACGGGAGCTGAGCTCGAGGATTTGGATCTGCTGATGGCAGGAGATGGTCCGGTTCTTGCTGCCGGTGATTATAATTCTAAGCATCCGTTCTGGGGATGCCGCGTCGTTAACGCGTCTGGTCGGAGGCTGTATGACTACTCCTGTGCCAACGATGTTATTGTGCATCCGCCAGACGGACCGACTTACTACAGAACCGTCACCAAGGGCATCATGGGAGCACTTTCGGTAAAGTCAGTCGCCGACATGTCCTCAGACCACAACCCTATTGTCATCACCCTGGATGGACGTGCAGAGTGCCTGGACCCCCCGGGCGAGTGTGGATTGGGTCAATTTTGGTGATATAGTGGCCCGTCGCGCTGATGAGATTGGCGACGCCGTGGACCGGGAGTCCGTCGAGCGAGCAGCCACCACGTTAACCAACGTAATAACAACATCTATTGCGGAGGTGACGTATTATCGGGCGGATAGCCGCCGTCAATGGCTCCCCCTTATTTGCGAGCTCTCCTCAAGAAGCGACGAAAAGCAAGGAAGATCGCTCAGCGCACTCTAGATCCTGCTGATGCGAGAGTGGCCAATCATCTGAGGACTAGACTTCGGGAGGAGTTGCGGAAATTCAGGCAGCAACAGTGGTCGGACCGGGTGGCATCCCTCGCGCTGGCCGACGGTTCTCTCTGGCGATTTTCCAGGGCCTGGAAGGAAGAAACTGGCCAAGCCAACACCACCGCTCCCCTTCAAGGACCGATGGGACTGGTATTTGACGACCCTGGGCAGTCGGAAGTATTGGCGGATCACCTCGAGCACATCTTCGAGGGGACGCGGGACTACGACTCGGATGAAGAAATCGAAGCGGAGGCCATCAGAGTCGGCGAGGAACTTCGCACGCACCCGCGGCCGAGATTGCGCCGGCCACCGAGGAGGAGATTGCCGTCAACATCGGGCGTCTGGCCGCTGGTAAGGCTCCGGGCCATGACGGTATTACAAACATGGCCGTCAAGAGACTCCCTAAAAACATCGTGGGAAAATTGCTAATGATCGTCAACGCAATCCTCACCATGGGCTATTTCCCGACCATCAAAGATAGCAGAGAGAGTCATCTTATCCCGTCTCCGCGAAGACATATTTGATCTTAACATACTGCCAGACGAGCAGTATGAATTCAGGGCGAGCCTCTCGGCGGATCTACAACTCTTCCGCATAACAGAGGTCGCAAGAGAAGCCCACGAGAGACGGGAAATAACTGGGGCGGTATTCTTCGACCTGGCCAACGCGTTTGACAGTATGGCGCGAAGGACTGATTCTCAAGATGAGACGTGCCAGGATTAACGCGCAGTTGGTCAGGATCGCTAAATCCTATCTATCGGATCGTTCCTTCTCCGTGAGGACCGGGAATCATATCTCGTCGACGAAGCCCATGGTGACAGGCGTTCCCCAGGGGTCTCTTCTTGGCCCGGAGCTGTTTAACATATATACATATGTCGGACCTCCCGCGCCAACCGGCGGTCAGTCTGGCGATGTATGCCGACGACACTGCGGTCTTCACCACCTGTAAGGACGGCAGGATCCTTTGTCGGCGTCTTCAGGCCGCGGTGGATGACTTCATGGAATGGACGGAGAGATGGCGGTTGCGCATAAATCCCACCAAGTGCGTAGCCGTCCGCTTCACTCGACGACATACTCCCCCGGCTGATTCCATCTACGTCGGGGAGTCTCGCCTTCCATGGAGTCCCACGGTCAAGTATCTGGGGGTGATCCTGGATCAACGGATGACCTTTGGTGCCCACATCGGAGCCGTCATCGACAAGTTCTATGGTGCTAGGAGGGTCTTGCTGCCGCTCCTGTGCGGAGAGTTGGCACTTGATTTAAGAATCAAGATGCTAATCTACAAAACCTATTTACGACCGATACTCACGTATGGAGCGGTGGTCTGGGTCACGGCGGCGAATTCCCAACTTAAGCGTATTATGGCTTGCCAAAACAAAATGCTATGCGTGATCACCGCAGCCCCGTGGTTTGCCCGGAATACTCAACTCCGTGAAGAACTACGTACACCGTCCTTGAAGGAATTTATTCTCCAACTTGCAAATGTAACCATGGAGAGGATGCGACGTTCGGACAACCCGGTGGTTTTATAAACCTCAACGCTTGACTCAGACAGACCCCCGCCTAAAACAATCGTTAGGCGGGTTCAGAACCTGTTCTAGCCCATAGATGACAACAAATCTTCCAGTGTCGACCCGTGGGATTCCCACCTGGATACCGATGATGGCACATCTTAGACGGGATGGGGACCGGTCTGCGATGGATCCATATGGATCACCCTTAGAACCAAAAACCTCGGCTTGAGTGGAGGTCGCATCCTTGATGGCGAGAAGGCTTTGAGAATCTTTCAGCCTTGGAGGATGAATGACAGATCCTCGATTTTCCATTCAGACAGCTGCAGCACGGCAACTTGCTAACACGCATCAACCGATTAACTTCGAAATGGATGCAGCCTCCGAGGTTGGGGACGTTATTGTTCAAATAACCGAGAATCTACGAAGTCTTAGCGAAATCCAGAATGAAGTAATCCCATACCTCCCCGTTCAAGTATTAAAAGCAATGGTCAATCATTTATCGCTGGAGGAGCACTGGCGTCTTACACCGGACTACAGGAAGACAAAATTGCAGGATTATCTGCCTTGCTACAAACATTACAACACATGCTACGGTTGTATCAACCCTGAAACGCGCGAAGAACAAAACATCAAGGATGACGTCGTCGCCGACGAACGTATTAAGGAGGCTATAGCAACGATCAAGAGAAATCGCGGTAGTCTTAAAGGAATTAGCGATGAAATAATTCACCAGCTGCCCGTAAACGTATTTCGGATGTTCGTGAGTTCATCGTGGATAGAGAGAAAATGGTTTTTAATGCCTATAAGCTTAAAGGCGAAGTTACAAGGCTTTCTGCCTCCATCCCTACGACGATTTCTTCAAAATCCCGCCGGAAAGAAGACTCAGCTGTCGCGTTTGCGAAACTGGGGATCGTCCTTTCGGCTATAATGGAGAAAGCGGGGATGAAAGCAAGATGGAATTTCGTTATTGTATACATGGAGGACATATGGGCCTCTCATCAGACAGCGAGGATGAAGATCAGATAATTGTTAAAAGATTTTGTTCTTACAAAAATAAAGCTATTATAAAAAAATATAAATATAAAATATAGATAACCAATGCTCTAATGTTTTAATAAATAAATAAATAAATAAATAAATAGATAACATTTCATTAGTTCGTATTCAAAATTCTCGTCTAAACCTGTTTGTGACGTACTGGTATTGCGTAATATTACGTAATATATAGGAATGATCCGCAACAATCGGCATGTTGACAATAGCGGCTCTCATGCCATCACCTAAGTCAAACAATATCGGCCGCGGTCAGTACTTGGATGGTGTACCGCATTTGTATTTAAAAATGCAACAGTTATAGCACGTTGACTACAGCCGTTCTCGTCCTTTCACCGAAGTCAAACAACGCCGCGCACGGTCAGTACATGGATGGCATACCGTATGTGCATTTAAAAATGCAACAGTTACAGCACGTTGGCAATAGTCGTTCTCGTCCTTTCACCGAAGTCAAACAGCGTCGAGAGTGGTCAGTACATGGATGATGCACCGCCGAAACCGGGTTGCTACGTCATGGTATTACGTAATCTTTTAACTTTACAAACCTTCCGGCCAGCACCTCCTGATCCTCCATCTTCTGGTGATAAGCTTAATTTCCTAATTAGGCCTGTTAGCTCTATTACCACGTACAGCTAGCTGTACCACATTTTCTGAGCAAAAACGACACCTACCGGTCAAAAGCGTCATTACATACAGGAATCTGTATTACCGGCACTACATAGGTATCTATCCTCCCAACAATAGTGACACCTACCGGTAGAAAGCTACACTGCATACATAAATCTGTATTACCCACATTACATATGTATCTATCCTCCCAACGACAGCGATACCTACCGGTCAAAAACTACACTACACAGCCACTTGTATTACCGGCACCCCCTAGGTATCTACCTTACCGACCAGAGGGGCGGGGGTTTTGAAATTTCCGGGGAGGGAGTTGTCGCCCATTTTAATCCTCCAAACCGGGGTTGTGGCTATCCTCCAAACACGCGTACTCAGGGTTGTGACTACCTTCCAATGTACACGCTCGGTGTGTTGCCTACCTTCCAGGAGGCTGATCCAGAACCATCTCTCTCTACTAAAAACCATCAAATAAAGTTCATTCTTTTTAAAAGTTCTCTTTTAGGACAATTCCGAATTGACTGGTTATCGGTTGCAAATAAACGGACCTTTTCGACTTTTATTTGACCAATAGAAAAAGGGTAGGCGGTATTCTAAATATTAAACCTAAATCTTTACTACTAGCGACGCGTAGCGGATTTACCTTGTCCCTACAAAGTACCGAACAACCTTAATATAAGCATCATATCAATTTTTTACAGAATTATACAATTGCTGATGAGATTATAATTACTTACTTACTTACTTAATCCTTAAGCCTTTTCTACCCCTGTCCTGGGGTGTAAGGCGTGTGTGAAGCTGAGCCCCGGGATTAATGTTGCATATTTCCCTCCATCGCTTCCTATCCGCTACGGCTTGCTGAGCTTCTCCCCACGATACTGCCCTTCCGTCCAGTGCATCCATTACGTTCTCTATCCACGTCCTCCTGGGCCTTCCTCTAGATCTCTTCCTCCTCGTCCTGGCTTCAAACACCTGCCGGCATCCTCCTCATATGTCCATACCACCTCAGCTGTGCTTTTTCAATATTCTCCTCCATTGGTCTGAGTTTCAGGTTATCTCTGAGTGTTATGTTTCTAATTCTGTCTCTTCTTGTTTTATTTACTATTTTTCTCACAAATCTCATTTCTGCAGTTGTTATCTTTCTTTTCTGTTTCTCAGTCATGGTCCATGTTTCCGCACCGTATAAAAGTATTGGCATAGCCACTTTTTTGAATACTTGTACTCTAACCTCCTTCGGTATCTCTTCTTTTCCCAGAAATGTATTTTTATACAATTAAACAGTCTTCCTCCTGCTGTTCTTCTTTCTTTAATTTCGTCCTCTATCTTTCCGTCCTCTGATAATATTGAGCCTAGGTATTGAAATTTCTTTACTTGGTCTAGTATTTCTTCTCCTACTTTTATTGTGTGTCTTTGCGGATTCTTTCCCACTATCATTGTCTTAGTCTTCTCTATATTGATATTCATGTTTATTTCCTCCAATGTTTCCTTGTAAGTCTGTATATTCATATTAAGTGTTTCTTCGTCCTTTGCAATTATAACTATATCATCCGCATAGCATATCTCCGATATTTTTACATTTTTATTTTCCAGTAGCCTATTTCATACGCTCTTATTCCTTTCATCTTTACTCTCTTCCTTGCCTCATCTAACACCAGTGTAAAGAGCATCGGGCTCAGAATGCATCCCTGCCTGAGACCTCTAGTTGTTGCAAACACATCTGATTTCCTCTGTTTTGTTCTTACATAATTTGTTGTTTCTTTATATAAGCTTTGTATTCCTCTTATTATTAATTCCGGTATTTTCCTATTTCTTAGTGTCATCCATATGTCCTCTCTATTAACCTTATCAAAAGCTTTTTGTAGGTCTATAAAGCATAAATCTGCCTCTTTGTCTTCTTTTATTGCCTTTTCTCCTATTTGTCTCATTATAAATATTGCATCATTTACCCCTCTAGCCGGTCGAAATCCAAACTGTGTTTCCTCCAAAGTATATTTTGCTAATATTCTAGTATATACCTTTGATACCGTGCTATTTAGTGTTATCCCTCTGTAATTGCTACAGTCCTTTGTGTCACTTCTTTGGTAAATAGGTGTTATTATACCTGTTGTCTAGTCCCTTAGTGCACTACCTAACAGTATCCTGTTCATCATCATCGTAAGTTCTTGTATGGCTACCTTTGGTAGTGTTTTTATCATATCTGCTGTAATTCCATCATGTCCCGGTGCCTTTCCCAGTTTTAACTCTGCTATCGCTTCCCTTACTTCCTTAATACTTATCTCGTCTGTTTGTGTTACTTCTATTCCGTGCTCTAGTCCTACACTCAGATGTTGGTTTTCGGCGATTATGTCCTCTCCTTCTAAAAGATCTCTATAATATTCTCTCCATCTGCCCATAATTTTATCTTCTTCTTCTATGATATTTCCTTCTTTGTCCTTTATATTTAATATTGTTCCCGCTCTTTTCTGTCTCATGTTCCTAATTACACCGAAGAAAGCTTCTGGTTCTCTTTATACGCGTTTTTCATTCGTTCTCCAAATTGTTGCCATGATCTTTTCTTCTCTTCCCCTATCACTCTTTTGGCGTCTTTCCTTCGTTGTTTATATTTCTCATAGTCTGTTTGATCCCTTGTTTGCAAATATTTTTTCCGCTCTCTCTTTTTATCACTGACCGCTGCTTTTACTCTATCTGTTTTCTTTTCCAAATGTTAGTAACATCTGTAACAAGAAGTGATCGCTGCCTATCACCGGGCCTCTTTTACTTTAATATCCTTGACATTTCTCCAAATTTCCTTATGTATCAAGAAGTAGTCTATAATAGATGTTTCCTTTCTTGATATCACTTGTCTAGTTATTTTATTATAATTAATTGTACCAAATTTTTAATCCATACTAATACTAGTATCACAAATCTAAATAAACAGTGTACACTGTATACTTAAGCAATAAATTTGCAATTAAGTAATACTTGTTTGGATTGGATAATCTAATAATTTCTTCTCAGATCCGATTTTATCCAACATTTAAGCTATTAGTGTTAATTAAGGAGAGATAAAGTTGACAAAGCATGTAATATTTACTTACGATGTTAAATAAAGCTTGGGTCTAATATAAAGTCTACCAAAGCTTGGAGCATTAAGTATATAGTACAGTGTTTTTCCAGTTATCGATATTAATTTGCCGGTCATTTTGATTTCCTTTAAGAAATTTTGTGAAAGTTTTATTGAGTGTGATCGCAACGTTGATGCCTTGTGTCAAAGTATTCGGTGTTCACCGAGAAACTTAATAGGCGGTTCTTTGCATGAGGAAATTCCTTTTACCGCGCTTTAATAAAAGATGGCAGCAGGCTCATCGCAATAAACGAAGATCTTTCAAAATGAATTCTGAATCGTTGAAAAGTGTTTTTGAAGCAGGAGTTGATGACGAAAGGGATACTACACCCACATCAAGCAAGCCGCGAAGAGGACGTCCACAAAAACCATTTGAAGATTACGGTGAACAGGCAAAACGGTATAAAGTCTACCAATAGCACAAGCTATAGCCAAGCAGGAGAAAGCAGCTGAAGAGAAATCCTCTGGTTGGAGTGAATAATTCTAGGCATTACTAACGGATTTGCAATTGATGAAGCACTAATATGAGTGCACAGGAGCAGTTCTGAAGGAAATTGGATGTAATGTGCTTCCTTCCTACGGTAAGGTTCTCGATAGTAATCAATCATGTTACCTTACTGATTGTGAGATTAGAGTAACAAAAAAGGTGCGACCAAGGTTTTTGGATTATACAACCAAACGACTTTTGAGAAGTAAATTGGAAGAAGTCCATGAAATTACAGAAACCGATTTGTAAATGGGGCTGTGATAGTGCATCCGGTCAAAGCGAATATAAACAGTGTTTCTGTAGTGATGCAGACATAACAAACGGCAATTTTTTTATGGTCTCCATGATACCATTGCAAACGATTTCTAAAGGAGAAGAAAAGTGTGTTTTTTGGAGCAACCTTACACCTTCGTCTACACGATGCTGTCAACCAACAAAGTTCAAATTTGCAGAGGAGACTCGCGAAGTAACAATTGCTGAGGTTACAGCAATCGAAGGCCAAATTCATCAGCTGAAAGTTATGGAAGTTACAATGGACCAACACCAATTTAAAATCACGTATGACCTGTATTTTGCAATGCATGATTCGAGCTGCACAACCTGTAACTTACACATCTTCGGCATCAAGATGTTACATATGTGCAGCTACACCGAAATAAATAAATAATTTCAATAACAATAGCCGAAAACCTCTATTGGAACGAAGTCTTCAGCTAGGTTTCCGGCATTACACGTACTCCTTAAATTTATGGAATGTCTTTTACATATTGCTTACAGAATACTATTTCAAAAATGGGCGGGTACTACTATTTTAAAGAAAAACAAATTAGAGATAATACAAAAAGAGAATTCAAAAGGAGTTCAGGCACACATTGGGTATTCGGGTAGATTTTGTGAAGCAAGGTGCGGTCACTAGTAATGACAGCAACATTGCTAGAAAATTCTTCTCACAACCTCAAGTCACTGCAGATATAACAGGAATTGATGTAACGTTAATTGAAAGGTTTACCATAATCCTGCGGATGATTACTAGCAGTGCATCAATTCATTCATTCACTCACTGACTCATCAACGCCTCTTTTATCATTTTCTATTTCGGGTGGAAAGCCTCGTAGTGTTGGGGTTGGTTGGGGCTCGTCTGTAGGTTACGATTCGTCCAGTCTTGCAGTATTCATTACAGACTTACGCAAACTATTAAGGTCATTATCTGTCCCTATGTCCGAAGTGGAAACTTTCGTTTGAGTTGAACTTAGTTCTTCATGAGTAAATAGCTGGCTCAACCCTATTCATACCCCTGTTCCCTGTTCTTGCAACAACCGTTCCCAATTCGCACTTACTATCGGTGTTGCTATAACTTCTTGCTTGAACTTGGTCATTGACATTGAAGTGTCTAATATTTTCTTGCGGTAGTGCTCCCTCCTGCTGGCATTCGATACTATCTCTTCTCACCAAGTCAAGTCTGGTTCTTATGTTCCGATTAAACATTAATTTCGCTGGACGGACATTAGCAGTAATATTCGATGTTTTTCTGTATTGCATCAACAATCTACTCAAGTTCAATTTTAGATTTCCAGAATCTGGTAATTGGGAGCGTAAGCTTCTTTTAATTGTTTGGATATACCGTTCAGCTTGTCCGTACGTAGATGGACGGTAAGGAGCTGTAAGTTTGTGGAGTATACCATTACCTTTCAAAAATTGACTGAATTGTATGATTTGAAATTACTGCCATTGTCTCATACGACAGTATGTGGAAGGCCGAAACGAGCAAAGGTTTCTCTTATAATTCCTATAGTTGCTGAAGTCGTAATCGAATTCGTTGGAATAGCTTCAACCCACTTGTATAGAAATCAACCAACACAAATACGTATGTTCCATAAAATGGACCAGCGTAGTCAACATGTACACGCTGCCATGGCATCGTAGCGTATTCCCATGGATGTACTTCCACTTTACTAGGATTGTTCCTTGTGCTAGAGCCACGGTGGGCAACAGCCGGCCTGCTGTATGATTTGATCCGGCCCGCGAGACATTTTGAAAAACCTAATTTAAAAAAAAATTAAAATTACACTACTTACTCAAACTCACGGAATCAAGTAAGCGAGCAAGCCGAGTGTCGGCGATCATCAAAGAGTGAGGCGGCAAACATCAAAGCCTTCGATGTTTGCCGCCTCACTGGCGGCGCAACAAAAAATTATTTCTTCTTAACTGTTCTACACTAGACGATTCTAGATCATTCCTTCATTTTGCCTATATAAGCGGCTGGATGGCCCGAACTTTAGTTCAGTTCTACTTGAGCTACCGAGGTGATAACATCTACGAGCGATATCCTAGCGAACTGCTAGTGCCGTCAATTAGCTTTGTGACTTTGTGTGCATCTTGGGTGCTTTCTAATTATATTTTGTATACGAAAATGATGTCTGGTGGAAAGAAACGAAAAGTAGATGCAGAGGGTCGCCAGTTTCAAGAAAAATGGACTGAAGAATTCTTTTTTATCTTGCACAATGGTAAGCCTATTTGTTTGCTGTGTAGTGAACCCATTTCAGTGATGAAAGAATTCAATATAAAGAGGCATTACTCAACTAAGCATTCTACGCTGCACTCACTGACAGGACAAATAAGAAAAGACAGAATCCAGAAGCTTACTGCAAATTTGGAAAAGCAGCAGCAAATGTTTCATAAACAAAGAACACTACTTGATAATGTTGTGAAAGCTAGTTTTATAGTTAGTTCAAAATTGGCAAAGTCATTAAAACCATTTTCCGAAGGCGAACTTATCAAGGAGTGTATGTTAGAAGTTTGCAGTGTTTTGTGTCCTGAAAAGAAAAATGAATTTGAAAAAATTAGTTTGTCAAGACGAACTGTTGTCCGACGTATAGAAATTATGGCTAATGATATAAAAACAACATTGACTGACCGTATGGCTGGTTTTGAATCATTTTCCATAGCATTAGACGAGAGCACCGATTTGTCGGACGCAGCTCAACTGGCTATATTTATTCGAGGTGTTGATAAAGAGTTCACTGTTACTGAGGAATTGCTTGCTTTACAGCCGCTAAAAGGAACCACTACAGGAGAGGACATTTCTAATGAAGTTCAAAAGGTATTTACAAGTTTTGCCTTGCCATGGTCAAAATTAGTTGGAGTATGCACAGATGGTGCACCTTTATGGTCGGTTTACCTAAAGGTTTCATCGGAATTTTGAACGAAAAAGCAACTGAATCAAATGTGCAAATAGATGATTTGATAGTCCTTCACTGCATTATCCATCAACACAACTTGTGTTCTAAGTCCATTCGACTCCAGAATGTTATGAATGTGGTAGTAAAAACCATCAATTTTATTCGATCCCGAGGGCTTAACCATCGTCAATTCAAGGCGTTTTTGGATAAAATATCAGCCGAATATGACGGCGTAACATATTATTCTGAAGTCAGATGGCTAAGCAAAGGGAAAATGCTGAAACGGTTTTACGAGCTTATAAATGAGATAAAAGACTTTATGCAAATAAAAGATAAACCACTATCTGAATTGAGTGACCCAAAATGGATATGTGACTTAGCATTTCTGGTCGACCTTACTGGCTATTTGAATGATTTAAATTTGAAACTTCAAAAACAAGGACAGTTAGTTAATGATTTGTACAGCCATTTGAAAGCGTTTCAGAATAAAATCCGCTTGTGGGAGGCACAGATGCTGTCTGGAAACAGTTACCATTTCACCACGCTCTCTGCGTATGAGAATATTGCTTATGCTCAATATGCTCAAGAACTCAAGGTACTGTCGGAGCAATTTTCGAAAAGATTTAGCGATTGAAGAAACATGGAAGACTGTTTTAATTTATTTGCTACTCCAACAAAAAGTAATGTACAAAATGCTCCAATACACTTGCAAATGGAGTTGATCGAGGTTCAAGAAAACTCACTCCTAAAATCTAAATTTGAAGACGTGGAGTTGTGTGATTTCTACAAAAAATACCTCCAAGAAGACCATTTTCCGCAGCTTACAAAATTCGCAAGAAGATTGATTTGTGCGTTTGGCAGTACTTATAAATGCGAACAGTTCTTTTCACTGATGAAAGTTAATAAATCGAAATATCGTACAAGGCTGACTGACGATAATTTGGAAAATTCTTTACGTCTTTGTATCAGTGGAATTAATCCAAACATCGATGGATTAGTTTTCCAAGTTCAAGCTCAAGTGTCTCATTGATTTCGGTATCGCTATTTAACTTTCGTAGTTTGTAACAATTCCAAATTTCTTCTTCTTCTTCTTCTTCTTCTTTGTTATTTTCATAAATTGATATTATAATAACATTGTCGTATTATTTCATGTCTGATAGCTATCGCAAAAAATTATGAACACTACAACACTACTTTAAAATGTACTACTTTTAAACGCAGCCCGCGAACGTATTTGCACACTAAAGCTTGGCCCACAACATGTCAAAGGTTACCCATACCTATGCTAGAGTATCGTATACATTCCTGACTCACTTTCTCAATATCTTTCTCGATTCCGGGCTACCAAACATAACTCCGGGCCAGTGCTTTCATTTTCACCACTCCCGTATGTGTACTATATAATTCTGCTAGAATAGCGTTGCGTAAACTTTTTGGAATAGCTACTCGAATTCCCTTCATCAAACATCCGTCTTGCGTAGAAAAATCGAGTCGATCATACCCGGACGGCAATCCAGATCCTCTATCTACTGCCATATATATTTGGCGCAGTGTTGAATCTTTAACTGTCTCTCTCTTAATATCACGTCTGGTTACTGGTAAATTTTCGATCTGACTAATCTGGAATAACTCTATGCTGTCATGACTATCTGCTGTTACAGGTAGGGGTATGCGTGATAAATAATCTGCATTTGTGTGTAGCTGCGTTTTCCTATGGTTAATATCGTAATTGAATCCAGACATATAATTAGCGTAATGTAATAATCCTACCGCCGATGTAGGTGGTAGATTCTTATGGGGATGAAAAATTCTCATTAAGGGTTAGTTGTCTGTAATTAAAGTAAATTTCCGTCCACAACAATACGGAAAGAATTACTTCAAACCCCATACAATTGCTGTAGCTTCTCTATCCAGTTGACTATAGTTTTGTTGAGCCTTACTCAATGATCGAGAAGCGAAAGCTATTGATCGCGCGATTCCCTCAAGAAAAATATGTGAGATAACTGCTCCTATTCCTGTAGGTGAAGCGTCAGTTGCCTAGGTCGTTGTCGTCAAACGGTGTAAGGACTTTTGTATTTGTAATTTCAGATTTTAGGTACTTGAATGATTTTTCGCATTCCTTTGTCCACTTAAACGGAGTATTTTTGTAACAACCTATAAAGCGAATGTAGTTTCATCGACAAGTTGGGTATAAATCGTTGATAGTAATGTACCAATCCCAGAAATGTTGTCAATTGTGAAACATCGTGAGGTCTTCTACTTTCTAATATGACCTTTATCTTGTCTGGTAGTGTATGTAATCCTTTCCCGTCAATTTTGTGTCCTAGGTATGTAATACTTTCCTTGAAAAATTGACATTTCTTCTTATTGAGATGCAAATCATGTTTTCGCAGTCGTTCGAGTACTTCCTGCAGTCTTATATAATAATTATTCAGGCGTTCTTTCCTGTACTGCTATATCATCAAAGAAACAACCAACGCCTTCAAGATCCTGTAATATTTGGTCCATGAATCGTTGCCATGCACTTGGTGCTGTTTTCACTTCAAACATGAGTCGCTTTACTTTAAAAACTCCCTGTTGATATCGCTTGCATCTTGGTACTTTAATCGTCAATTTTCATATGTAAATAAGCATTTCGTATATCGAAGGTGCAGAATATCTTCCACCACTCATCTTTCTGAATATGTCTTCAACTCTTGGTATTGGATAGCAATCATCTTCAATAACCTTATTAATAGTAGTATTGTATGCTGCACATAAGCGAATT
The DNA here is from genome assembly GCA_038088585.1 of Chrysina gloriosa. Taxonomy (NCBI): domain Eukaryota; kingdom Metazoa; phylum Arthropoda; class Insecta; order Coleoptera; family Scarabaeidae; genus Chrysina; species Chrysina gloriosa. The sequence continues at coordinate 38,998,915 of CM076091.1, read as the reverse complement.
GTACCATCCCTTTTCATTATGGGTACCACTGGGGTTCCCCATGACGAATGTGCTGTTTGTTCTAGAACAACTATTTTCAGTAATCTTGCTATTTCATCTTCTATTTTGTTTTGTAATGCGTAAGGTACTGATCGAGGTTTGAGAAAGATTAGTCATACGTTTTTATCCGTCAGTCGAAACAAATAAGTATAATCCGGAATTTCGCCCAATTCTTCCGATAACACATCCTTGTATCTCTATAATAAATTTCCTAATTTTTCTTCATAATTGTAGGACAAAGCTTCTACTTGATGCATCCCTTGCCAGTCGATTTTGATTAAATTCAGCCAATATCTTCCTAAAATCGCATCAACATTTCCGTTTATGACAAATAGGTTGCCGTTTACAAATTGTCCCTTGTAATTTATTGGAACTTTCGCTGTACCTATTGGACCGATAATTTCACCAGTGTATGTTTTCATTTTTACTGATGTTTGTTCCAGTTGTATTTTCGGGCATATTTTTTTAATTTGTGACAAAGGCATCGCAGAAACTGCCGCACCCGTATCTAATTCCATTTTGCATTTTGAATGATTTACCTTTAATGATATATTACATATATATATATATATATATATATATATATATATATAAAATATGATTTTTATATTTGCTGTATTTTAATTATTTATCGAAAATAATTCGTTTTCATCAGAATTTGAATTTGCTTCGATTTGTTTTTGAACACGTACGTTATTGTCGCCCTTTAAACATACAGTCTGTATGTGTCCCTTTTATTACATTTTCGCGGTGATAAATATTCTTGTAAATATTTCACTAGTTGTTTGTAAGTTTTAGTGCTAGATAAATCAGGTGCTGTATGTTTGGTCAGAGTTTGATATACTTTTGGACTTAGGCATCCGATAGAACTTGTACACAGAGTTTCTCCTTTTCTGCGGTCGAATCATCCACTCCTCGTAATTTCAAATGATTATCAAGCCTTTGTAAATATGTATCAAAACTTTCATTAGTTTCATCGTAAGATTGTAAATGATCTTTACCAATGTAAGTTGTCCTAATTTCCGCCTGACCTGTATAGCGTTCAACGCATCCGCAATTTTATTTAATACTTCATTTAATTGCGCCATTTTACAAATAAAAGGAAAAATATTTGAATTGACAGTATCTAGGGTTGGCAAGTGTACAGCGCTAGCAATGTAATTGATGCTGTATAGTATACTGTCACTAACCTAAACAACGTATCTTCCTTCTAATGCTTTCTTTTTATTCTTCTCTCCCAATGGGCTATCCCGTCGCCAGTTTTATGTATGGGTGTAGGTACGTAATTACAACACACACTTAACTATGTAACTGTTTTAATAAGTTTGAATACACTGAAATATGTACATGACAAAGACAATTACGCTAATGTGTATATATTGTTTTCTTGGGGTTCCCATGGAGAGTGCATACATATATAACAAGGGGTAAAAATGGGTAAAAGCTAAATCTTGGTACATTTTCGCAAGCTTTTGCCAAAAGACAAAAACGGAAAATTGGTACTTTTTCTGAATTTTAGTATTAGTATTAGATTTATTAGAAAGCCAAGAAATATCAACGCCTTGCCCCAACCCTTGAACCTAGGAAGCTGAAATTTTGTGTAGGGGTTCCTTTAATGTAAGCAAACACTTATTTCGTGATAACAGAATGACAGGCAGACAGACAGATCCTATAAGGGTTATATGTTTTCATTCGAACATACGAAACCCCAAAAATAGGTAATAATCTCTATATATATATCACCCCGACACCTAGCGGTAAAGGGGATTCGATTATAATATATGTATGTATATTATAATCGATATAATAATAATATATAATGTATATATATATATATATATATATATATATATCAACAAATGCATGTCTATCTGTGTGTCCTTTATACATTACTACACCATTCATCCGATCATCATAAAACTTTCGAAAGTTGTTGAGTACACTCCCGCGAAGGTTTCTAACATAGTGCGTCTATCCTACGATAGGTGGCGCGCGTCTCGAAGCTTTCTGACAGTATCTGACATATCTGAAATAACATTGCACTGGAAATTGCATCATCTGGAATTGAGACAACACTTTTGGATGGTGGTCGAAGAATGCATTCACCCGTTGAACTTGCAAACCATTGAGACGCCAATATGCAATATCAAGAAAATTCCGGAATGGGCAAAGTTCTTCAAACATGTGAACTTTCATATGCGACGAATGCACAATGGCTCACAAAAAAGCATTGGAGGCGCTTGACCGTACACTGAAGATTTGAGGGGAAATCCACAACTCTCCGGTGGAGTACTCATTCTATTGTCTGGTAATTTTCCACAAACTCTGCCGGTTATTCCACGTTCAACACACGCTGATGAATTTAATGCATGTTTCAAATCATCAGTTCTATGGCGATATGGCAATCGACAGATCTACATAATGTGTTACATTGCCAACAAACTTTTGTAAAATTACCTCAACCAAAGACGAATTGATTCAAAAGGTCTATGTCATCAATTTTAGCATTTAAAACGGAATACCAAGCGAAACGACAATGTATAAGTCCATCAATACTGTGATGCATCAAGACGAATTTGTCAATTACCCAACGGAATTCTGGATTCACTTGATTTGCCAGGTATGTCACCGCACATTTTAACATTGAAATCGGTGTGCTTATCATTCTTCTCCGAAACATTAATCCATCATGACTTTGCAACGGTACAAGACTTTCGGTGGAAAAGATGATGAACAATATCATCGAAGCTACAATTTTGAATGGGAAATTCAAGAGGGAAGATGAATTAATGCCATGTATTCTAATGATCTCCACAGATACGCCATTTGAATTCAAACGTTCACAGTTTCCGGTGCGATTCACTTTTGCAATGGCCATCAACAAAGCACACTGACAATCGCTGCAAGTATGCGGGCAAGATTTGAAGAATCCGTATTTCTTACATGGATAACTGTATGTCGCCAGCTCACACGTCGGAAAACCATTTTATTTATTCGTGCACGCTGTTACGTTTTTTTTATTCTTCCTTTTCTTTCCGAATAATGTCGATCGTTACTCTCGATTTGATTGATTAAATAATCGTTTCTAAATTTTATTTATTCCTCATTTGAGACCTGGAGAGACATCTAACGGCCGATTTCCTTTCAACACTTTTGTTGATAGAGGTCTCCATGCCGAATTAAATATCCGTATCCGTTTGATTCGAGACGGGGACTAGCCTGAGACTCTGCAACCTTGTGTTGGATATTCGGGGAAGTACTTCGCATTCCGTCACCCATTGTTGTTTGATATCGTCGATTGTGGAGAAAGGGGCGGAAGAACCGATGTGATCGGATTCATCGCAGCACGTGGTACCGTCGCCATTTTGGTTGAAATTAACCCTTTCGAAGCGATGTTCTCCATCCTAATCAAGCTTCTTTTCTTAGGGTTTTTTTACTTATCTTTTGGTTTCGTACGAATTTCCCATTTTTAATCCGGCTTCTACAGTAGCCCGGGGCGTATCCAGTTCATCAATGTTAAAGCTCGAACTGGGGAGGAACTGTTTCCTTTTTTCTTATTATTTATGACTTTGCTTGCTATATTTAAAATTTACTTAGAATCACAAAAATTATAGAGTCGAGTCGAACATATTGACGTAGACAGATTAATATTTATTTAGTTATGCTTTTGGTGTTGTGTGTAAACGAACCCTTTGGCCAGAGGTATCGGTCTTTATTGGATTTAAATATTACTTTTTCGTTTCATGTTTTATCTGTGAATTCGTTCTGCCTGGTATTAAAGACTCGTCGACGCCACGTGTGTGTTTTAATTGTTGCCGTCGAAGTTCTCCTTACGACCGCCCACCAATTTGTTAACCCTTTTAATTTTAAACATCTGGATTCCTGCTTACCAAGGAGCACACAGAGAGGGGCGAAGCAGGTGGCGCCCTCATCCAGTTTATCTTGTTTTAATCCACGCCCTCGCTGACGAGCTGGCTGGCGCCTGTGTGCGATTGAGCTTCCTGGGGTAATTGGTGGTGTAGGGGAATTTAGGGCTTCGTTTGCGGTATTCAGAGACGAGGAGGGGCTGCCGAAAACCCGTTACAACGCACCAGACGGAAAAGCCAAAAATATCGTGTGGATACTAGAGTCCTTGTGGATACAAGGACTCGAGTAAATAAATAGAATTAGAACGACACATTGAAATGTTTTCCATATGAAAATGAATAAGTTTCAAAAAATTACACAATGTAAATTGAATGTTATCATAACGAGTTTCCTTAAATTTCCTTTCTTCTGAGATCGCAGCAACGCGCGATGGTTAAGCTAGTTATTCATATAAATGGAAACGAAAATTTAAAACAAAAGTACACTTTCCACGTTGTATTTGACTTTTGTATATATTTTAGTCATATCGTTTTGTATATTTTGGTGATCAATGCGTACATGCATTTAGGTTTTAGATAGCAATGTAAACCGTACCCATTTAGTTGATTCATTTCCTTCAGAGTGCATGTATTAGTATTTCTTATTACGAACAATTCTATTTTATTTTCTATTATTATTTCCAAGATGAGATTACCGTCAACATCTCATGGAACAAGCTATTCAAAGCGACCGAGAAAACAATATGAAAAGTCCGACAGTGAAAGTGATGAAGAAGACATGTTTTCGGAGAGTGAGATACACAGTGAAACGTACGGTCGCGAAATGAATACTCATTTAGATACTCTTCATAATGACGAGGAAGTTGTTGTAGGAGCCCTAAATTGGTAAAGTTGTAATAAAGTAGATTCCATTGTGTATAATTCTGATGATACAAACACAAGCATTTCAGATGCATTTGAACTAAGTGAATTTTAGGAGTGCGATTACATTACCAACTATGTTGATGAAAATATTATAGTAACAATTCGGAACGAGACAAATAGGTATAACGATTTTGGTTTAGAAAATCAGCCTGTACCTGTACGCTCCAGAACAAAACGATGGAAGAACAAATAATAAATGAAATGTACAGTTTTCTCGCGCTAATTTTATTGCTGCCGCATGATAAGGTGGTATACAATAGCAGATTATTCTGACTTTTGGAGCGAATATATGTCACGTGATAGATTTACGCAGCTTCTAAGGTGGACGATCGCGTCTGATTTAGACGTCGTGAGAAACGCCGTGCCGTTCGCGTAAACGGCCAGTTCCGTTGTCAGTTACTAAAGAACATCCACGCTGAATAAGAGAAACAATCCGGGAGCAAGCAAGGAGCCCTGAGGAACTACCGCTACGATAGGAAACAGGGTAGACCTCACGGTTCACAAGCGCACTAGAAGCTTGCGTCCTGAGAGGTACGACCCGATTAGATATGTAAGTCCGCCGTCTAATTACAAACGATCCGTTTTGAAGATTAGGCCGTCATGTTGCACCCTGTCGAATGCGTTCCCGAAGTCGAAGGACATTGCCCCAGCAGTCTCTCGCCTATAGAGACCGTCCCGGATGGCCTTCATAATCCTGAACAGCTGGTAGTCGGTATAGCATCCAGCTGGAAAGCCAAATTTTTCGGCTGGGACGGGATAGAAATCTTGGATGCAGTCTCTCAGGTGGGATAAGATGACACTCTTCACGATCTTGAACATGTTAGAAAGATAGCTTATGGTGCGTATGATTGTGCGGGAACCGATGATCTCTGTTTGCCTTTGCTATTAGAATGACGCGCGTCTCCTTTCAGATATTCAGGAAATAACCCAGCAGTAAAACCGCATTGGTCAGGCCCACAAATAAATCAAGGGCGCGAGCTGGTAAGTACTTGACGGCAATGTTACGGACTTTATCAACACCAGGAGCTTCTTTATTTTTCCTCCCTGATATCTTTACGCCTCTCGCAAATGACAGTGGTTCCGGAGGGATCGTGGCTATAATGTGCTGCCGAGTCCTATACGATGTTGACTCTGACAGGGCGCTGGTAACGTTGGACGTCAGAAATCTTGCGGAGTTTTCAATTTCTGAAGAATCGGACGGTTTCGGTGAGGCTGTAAAAAGTGGGGTGTCGAGCTTAAAGGTAATGTTTCATTAATTCACCCGCACGCGAAGCGCGGTAGACATTTCTAGAATACTACAGCCCACTGTGTAGAGGAGGGGATTATGGTCGGCGACGATTTGCAACTGACCCAAATATCGAGCAGTGATTTGTAAAGCCGTTGCCTCGAAGGAGGTCTAATCGCAGACACCAATCCGCGTAGCTAGATGGAGTAAGATACCAGCATTGTGCATTTTGGAGAGCGCGGTCGATATTGTACTCTCCCAAAAAATGAACAAGACCGAACAACAGCCGGGGCACAGGCAAAGCAACCCTCTAAGGTGATAGAGGGTAGATCGTTGAATAGCTCTTTACGTAAGTCTCATCTGGCAGGGACTGAATTGTGATTTGTAAAATTGTGATGAGGTTTATAATCCTCTCGCTTGAGAGATTTAACTGACTCTTTTCTGGATTTCCTTGAATTGAAGGATTCAAAGGCATGCGGAACATCCTTATCAAAGTAACCAACTAAGGTAAATCCACAAGAGTGGAGTAATTTAAAAATTTTCAGGTGGATATGGCCCAAGAAATAAGTAAAAGAAAGACGAACCCGGTAGGGGGTAGCTTAACAATGAACTTCTCGTAATTTGTTTTAATTTCCCTTTTTCCGTATTGTTATCTTTTTTTCTCTTTCTTAGTTTTCTTTTCTTTTTAGCTCCTTCCACCTTCCTTTATTGTTTTGATTTTGTAGGGTTCTTATTTAACATGCCAGCAATCCAAAACGAGCGTCGAGGAATGCTGAGTTCAAAGGTTTTGCTTTTTCACGTCAATGCACGCCCGCACTCGGCCAATCAAACTCGGGAGCTCTTGGATACTTTCGGTGGGGAAATGTTCCACCATCCTCCGTATAGTCCAGATCTGGTGCTAAGTGGATGCCACTTGTTTCCGCACATGGAAACCTTGCTCAAAACCCGGTGCTTCTACGCCAATGTGAAGCTACAGGATGGCGTGAACAAGTGGTTGAAATCTCAGGTGGCAGAATTCTATGACAATGCTATCAACAAGCTAGTGCATCGCTACAATAAGTGCCACAGTTTGAACGACGATTGCGTCGAAAAGTAGCTTAAGAGTTACGCTAGCATATGAATATAATAAAAAATATCAGACAGACATAAAATTCAATAAGGCCGTCATAGGAAACACAAATGCTAACGATGGCAACTAAACAGCAAAATACGTAAAAAAGTTTCTTTTGGCATCATAAGAATCACACTTAGAAAGTGTCCTAATAACGGACAAGTTTAAAGGACATAGAACTAATATACTCTTGGGTAAAAACGAAACCGATAAATTGCATAAAAAAATACAAAAACTAAAGATAGAATACAACGGAAAAGATATCTACAATCAGCACAAAAGTTAGCATACTTTTTAGAGAAGTTTAGCATAACTTCTCTAATTTAGAAAGATACCGATGTATAGAAATTGGGACACGGATTAAAGAAACTGTAAATATGGAAAACAAATAGATTTTTAAATATTTAATCAAAATGATTCTTAAAGTTTGTTACAATAAAATCTAAGGTTTTATATACATTCACATTCTCAAATAAATGGTTATTATAGATCAAAAAGTGAATAATTTAAATTCTATATTATAATTTCAAAAAGAATATCACAAAGTAATATATACTTTTATTAATATCATAAACTGTTTATTATTTCATATTCTTTCCTACTGAACAGCATCTTCTGGATTTATAAATTCAAACTCACTATCACTGTCTTTTCTCTTTTGTTCATCTGTGTTGGTACTGCTAATTACATTCGCCTTTAAACTACTTCCTACTGCTGCTAAATTATTGAGTAATCCTAGTGTTAAACTTTGGGTTAATGTTTGTTGGGTATATAATTTGGCGGGAGAGTTAGAAACTTCTTGAATGTCGGAAAAACGCAAACCAGCTGCATAATGTTTCTCATCATCTGAAGAGGTATCCCCATTTAAATGTGCCGAATCAAATTTCATATTTCTCTGATCAGAATCGGAATCACTTGAGTTGTTATCAGGCGCGTATGTAATACTCGACTTCATATTTGGCACCAAATCTTCTTCATCTAAACCATCCAAACTACCTTCTGCTTCAAGATATGAAGGCATAGAATTTATTCCATTTATCAAAGAACTGGTAACCGAATCTAAAACCATATTAACAGGCATTTTTCATAAAAATACAAAATTGTATTGATAAAATTCAATTACAGGACAATATAAATAGCGTAAAATTAAACTTAAAATAAACCATAAAATATCGGAAACATTTACAAGAATGTTCAACAAATACATTTTTCAAAAGTGGGACTAATAATCATAGTAATACACAAAAACTACCCGCCGATTTAGTACTGGCTAGAGTGGGGAGTTGGCGATGCTGTTGTAATTCATTTCGTAATTGTACGCTGTTACCGCTATTTGCCCACGCTAGGAATGATACAGTTAAGATCGTGTCAATGTGAAGATATTTAGTTAATCTTAACTGTATCACACATATATATATATATATATATATATATATATATATATATATATATATGATAATGTAGATTCTTGACCGAAAAGGCAGTTATGGTTTGTAAGAAAAACAACTTGCTCTGAAAACACCCAAATCTTTAACTGTTCTAAGACCATGGATAAAACCAACTGCGTAGCATAAGAGTGCTTTTCGAGTATATTACATTACTAAAGAACGGCGTTCGTTGTACATTTATCTAGTGAGTACCAGCAAAAAATAATGCGAGTAAAATTGCGTATGTCATATAACGGGAAAAAAACAGACCAAGGAGAGAAGACCTAGATATGTTTACTGTCCCCTATAACTTACCTATTATTTTCTGTTCGTGAGGTAAAATTTAACTCACTACGTCCATCTGCTCATCCTTATTGAGATTTGTGACTAGGAAATTTGTAATTAGTGCGAGATTCATTGTAATTGCTCGCTTATTCACGAAACCGTGTATGTATTCGGATAGGAAAGGACGAAGTTGCATAAATATGCTATAAAGTAGAGATGGGACATTCGAATCCGCGAATCCTCGAATCCATCGAATCCTGAAAAGATTCGAGATTCGAAAACTCGAATCTTCGCACGATTTTCGTAATTCGAATCTTTCGAATCCAAAAAAAAAAAATAATAATAATGATGACTCATGTAATCACGACACATATGAATCACTGACTAGAAAGATCTCGACGATTCTCTTCGGTTCTCGTTCTTTCAGCCACAAAGTATTTATAAGCTGGCATGCTTTCCTAATGTTTGTGGTATTTTAATAAATAAATATCTTTATTCCTGAGACCAGAAAAGGTATGGAACATGTCAAATACAGACAACAAATAATATAACTAATCTAATTACAAAAATTATGAAAACTTATTAACTTATGTACATTTAGTTCTAATAACTAGCTAAGACTATATCATGTTAAGTCAGTTCAGTCAAGTTTTATATTTTAAACACCATATATGCTACACTAATACCATCTATCGCTCTTTATGTGATTCTAATTAACATCCTGCGCTCTCTCGTAAATTCTAGCAACTATCTCGTCTTGAATAGTCTCGTCGGTTCTGGATGACTGAGCTCTAATACTGGATTATTCTCGAAACTCTTGATATATGATATATAAAAGGTGCGTGGTGCGAGTAAACTTCAGATCGCAACGACCACTTTATAGTGCAGTACTGTTCAGTCTGTGACGTTTGAGAGTGGATATGCGTGGTTTATACGATATATGAGGTAAGTTACTTATTTTCATTTATACTGTATTGATATATAATTTCTTTTGCACATATTAAGTTATATTACATTGCATGCGGTGTTAGTTGGAAATCAAATTGGGATGTTATATAAATGTAATTGTTAAGTATAAGAATTAAAAAAATAAATAACTTGTTAATTGTTGTCAAAGGCCATTTCAGATGTCTGTCAACTGCATTATTAATTAATTATTCACGGCATAGTAATTTTGTACATTTATTGCAGTTTTATTATTACTGTTGCATACCGTATTTTCGCGCAATTATTACAGCTAATAATAAAATTACAAGGATTTTAGGATTTTAACATGAAAACTTAATTTTTTTCTTTTTCAGGGAGTTCTGAAGTTGCACAACTGTCACTGTTACATCATATTTGTTGCATTCAATAGCAGCCTATGAAACGGCTTTGTGTCCTCAGGCAACTTCTGATATTTGGAACTATTTCCAAATTTCAGAAAATGAAAACTATGCAAATTGCAATCTGTGCTCTGAAAAAATATCTAGAGGGAAAAAGTCGCACACTACTTCAGCTATGTGGAAACATTTGAAAACCAGGCATTTATCCAAATATCAAGAACTGAAAGGTACAAGTTCATCAAACTCATTACTAATTCCAACTTCACCCTTAAGCCCTTTGACTGTCAATGTTGATTCTTCATTTGAAGAAAATAATCCAGATGATATAACTACTTTTGGGAGTCCTGTGTCAATTAGTTCAACTCCTAGTCCAGGATCAAAAATTTGTTCTTATGGCGAACAAAGGTCTTTGAAACAATGCGCAGTGAAACGCAAAGCAGAACCTTTCAACCAACCTACTCTGAAAAATTTTTTTGATAAAATGCAAAGTTTTAAGCCTGGGGACAAAAGAGGCAAAACAATTACCAGATTGGTTGCTGAAATGATATGTACAGATAATTAACCACTGTCCATAGTGGAAGATAAGGGGTTTAAAAAATTGATTAACCATCTTGAACCAAGATATGTCATCCCATGTAGGAAACATTTTTCTGAAAAGGTAATTCCAGATATGTATGAAGAAGAAAAAATGAAAGTCGAGGAGCTTTTAAAAAATACTGAATACATTGGAGTCACAACAGATATGTGGACATCAACATCATCTGATGACTACCTAAGCCTGACAGTGCACTTTGTAGATGAAAACTTTGAGTACCATCATTTGTGCTTAGAATGTATTCCTTTTTTAGAGGTTTCACATACAGCATCTGCTATAGAAACTTTCATTAGCAACATAATAAAAGAATGGCATCTTACAGAAAAAGTTGTATGCTTCATGAGAGACAATGGTCCTAATATGGTTGCAGCTTTAGAGCGTAGCATCTTCACCCACTTGCCTTGCCTAGCCCATACGTTTCAGTTAGTTATAAAAGATGGTTTACTGAATAAGAATGAAATTAAGGAAATAATGATATCCTGTCGGAATATTGTGGGACATTACAAACACTCTTCTAAAGCGACAAAAATGTTAAAAACTGCTCAAGCTAAGTTAGGTCTTAAAGGTCGTCGTTTAATACAAGACTGCTCAATCGACTTGTGGAACAAAAGCAAGCCATTTTATTGTCTGCTTCTGACTTGAATATTCAGATAGACCTTTGTCCTCGACAGTGGAAACTTATTGAAGATATTATACGAATATTAGAAGTGTTTGATAAAGCTAAATTTGTGGCCAGCTCAAGTAAAGTGACAATTTCAGAAATAATTCCTTTAGTGAATAGCACCATTCGTGCTCTAGAAAATTTCAAACCAAAATTAGGTTCAGTACAGGGTTTCCGAAATGATTTGCTTGCGTCACTAAAAAGGCGCTACCATTCTGTTGAGACAGAGAAATTGTATACTATTGGTACTTTACTGGATCCCCGATTCAAAGGGAATGTATTTTTGAATAAAGAAAACGTTGAGCAAGCTAAATTGACACTGGCTAATGAAATTTCATCCATCTATATGCAAACAAATGGTGATCTGCAGTCATCAGAGAAAACTCAAGCAAATGCCACAGATATATCTTTAACTGAACAAGGTCATAGTATGTGGAGTTACTATTCTCAGTTGATGACCCCAGCTACCTGCAGTGATGTGGATTACAGTTCATCTCCTGAAGAAGAAATAAATGCCTATTTAGCAGAACCACTGCTCCCACCAACTGCAGACATCTTTAAATACTGGAAGGGCAACACAAAATACCAAAATTTGATGAAACTAGCAAAAAATTCTTAATTACACCACCATCAACAGTGATTTCAGAAAGACTATTCAGCACATCAGGCATCATAGTGGATAAAAAACGTAGTCGGTTGGATCTAGAGCGAGTTCGAAAGCTGGTTTTCTTAAATAAAAATCTGAATTAAAATTCTCACTTATTTCTTTTAGGTTGAGTGCTTTCTTTTATATACTAAAATATGTGTTTAGATTTTCATGTGCAATATTTGCTGTTTATCTATGTTAGCTCTCCCTTATTCTCATTCACAAAAGTTTCTGAAAAGATATCGGTACTGTTATTGATATATTAATTTCCATATGCTAAGGAAATTAAATATAAATAAAAACTTGTTGCATAATCATCAAGATTTTAACATAATTTATCTTTTAATATTGTGTAATTTGTTTTTTTTTTTTAATTTCATTTGTAATATAAATATGTTAAAAAAAAAAATCTTTTAATAAATATTTTTAAAAACTGTATCGTTTTTAATTAAAGTAGCTTTAAAATTTTCCTGTAAAATTGTTTTTCCTCTCTGTCCTTTCTTATTATTGTAATTATATGATGGATTCGAGAGATTCGAGATTCGAAGGATTCGAGAGATTCGAGAATCCTTTAGGATTCGGATTCGGATTCGGATTCGAGAAAATTTGGATTCGTCCCATCTCTAATCTTAATGTAATATGGTGAGGTATATCTAACTTTTACACTCCCCCGTAAACCGAACCATATTACATAGGATATTAAAACAAAAAAAAAATTGCTTCGTAGCTTACACACATAGCCCTATTTTCATACACATATTTGCGAAAATGTTTGAATTTACAGGTTTGGTGAACATGTCACCAAGCTGGTTTTCAGACGGCACGAATTCCATACAAATATCTCGTTTTTGATATAATTCGCGAACGAAATGGTAGCGAATTTCAATGTGTTTAGATCGTTTGTGAAATTCGTGATTCTTTACAAGTTTGATAGCACTTGCATTGTCTACAAATAATACAGGCACAGTGCTTTTCCTTTCGCGTACTTCATTTAACAATCGGGTGAGCCATAACAATTCTCTAGATGCTTCACTAGCGGCAACAAATTCTGCCTCAGTGGTAGAGAGCGCAACCGATTTTTGTAACTGTGATGTCCAAGATAACGTTAGACTTTCCTGTACGATTGATTAAAAACGCGGCAGTTTCGCATGCGTGAGACCAAAACGATTTAGGCAGTTTGCTGACTGAAAGCATTGTCCGAGCAAGTTCAACTACATGTTTGTTTGATTGTTCCGCTACGCCATTCTGCTCTGGCGTATACGGGCATGTTGGTCGAAATTCAATACCACGATCGCGTAGTATTGTTAACATCGCGTCACAATCAAATTCACCCCCTCCGTCTGAACGCAAAACTTTTACTTTGTGACCTGCAGAGTCACACTCATTCAAAAATATTTTAAAATTTGAAGCGACTTCTGATTTATGTTTCATAAAATATATGTGAACAAAACAAGAATAATCATCTTTAAAGATAACATAATATCGAAAACCGTTAATTGAATTTTCCGACATTGGTCCGTTTACATCCGCGCGTCTGGCTTGTGAACACGCATATTCATTATATACGTAGTGCCGATGAGCTGACCGGTAGCGACGACTTCACCATCACGTCGGATAGTAACGTTGTCACTATTGAATGTGATGTCGTTGCCATCTTGAGCTGCTTGACGAACGGAGAAAAGTTGATGGTGAGCATCAGGAACGTAACATACGTTGTCCAGAGATGCTGATGACCATTTGCCGTTTATATAAACTTCTACATTGACACGACCAGATCCGTAAGCTAGAATAAGTTCATTTCCTGCAGTTTGAACGCGGTACGGAATTGGAAAATTTTCGAACGTGGAAAAATGTTGTTTATTAGCAGATATGTGATGAGATGTTCCAGAATCCGAAATCCAGGCGTTAGTTGTCACTGAATCAGTGCTAACTGACAAACCAGTAGCAAGGAAAGTAGTCGGCTTGCTTTTCGAGCTGACATCGGAATTGTTACTCTTCTCTGCATTTGTTAACTTATACTGCTCTGCAGCGACATGTTTTCGGCAGTCTGCAATGATGTGTCCCATTTTCTTACAGTAAAGGCACGAACGAGTTTCCTTTTTCTTGGATTCGTCTCCTTTCGAAGTCGTACTTGTGGATTTTCTGGAATTTCCCTTCTGTGTTTGCCTTTGCGATTTTGTGTAGAAAGCAATGATTGTTTTCATTGGTCCATGCGTTGCTTGTGAGCACTCTATAGAACGCAAATTTTCGATAAGTAACTGTTGTTCTTTCAGATTCCGGAACGCGGTACCATGTCGAACGGTAATACTGGTATTCGGGACCAAGAGTTCTAAAAATTTGATGATGTAAAAGCGATAAAGGAAGTGTCGCATTTGAATTTTCTTTTCGAAGTTCTGCTAGAGTATCATCGAACAAATTTGCTAATTGAGGCGTGTGTTTCGTAACCGATGTTGCGTCATCCTTTGACAGTTCAAAAAAGGTATCAAGTAATGTGTAAAGTCTTTGTAAAGAAGATTGCTCAAATACGGAGATGATCGTTTCCCAAATGTCTTTCGCGTCTACTTTCTTACGCACATACGTAGCCGGTTCATCATCTAACGCTGTAGCGATTAAGCGAGCTGCGCGCGCATTGTCGCGTTGCATCGAACGTATTCCGTGGATGGTTCCATATTATCTAGCGGCGGCGGCGGCGGCGGATATTCACGTGTACCATTAACAATTGTATCTAAGCATTGCTCTTTTAAACAAAGTTCTATTTGCCACATCCATGTTTTCCACTGATCTTCGTTTGCTAACTTGCATATGTTTAACGTTGAACGATCACTTTCATCAAACGATTGTCGAATTACCGAATTATTGCTACGTCGCGACATTTCTAACTTTCATTGACCGATTTGTAAGTATTTTTGGTTTAAAAAACGAACTGAGTTAACCTAATGTGGTAAAGAGGTTGAATAAACCAAAAACTTAGTACCAAAATGAAAGATTTAATGCAATCGTTGATCTTACAAAAGAAACACTTAAACACTAAAAACTACATGCCTACTTCATTATATTCTTACTGTTATTGCGCACAGCGAGTGGCTACATCTGAATGTAATATGGTGAGGTATATCTAACTTTTACAGAACGTACTCGTAAGGAGGCATGAGGACCACAATAGATCTGGGAAGGTCGCAGTGGAACAGGCATCATTGTCACATATGCCGCAATACAGGACTATTAATGCAGATATCCAGAGGTTTATGAATTAGAAAACATAAGAAGTTAGACGGTGATACAACGTATGAAAGAGATTTTCGCGAGACATACAATACTGAAAGTTGTAAGATCGGACAATGGAAGACAATTTGATTGTCTAGAATTTTCTCTAAATTCTTTCTCGAATTCTCTATTCGCCAAGAATTACCATTTTAAATGGATTTCTAGTAGCTCACATTATGCACAACCTAACGGTTTGGCTAAAAGCGCCGCTGAAGAAAATATTAAAACTAAGTGAAGACATTTTCTTGGGTTTGATAGCATATCGAAATACGCCGTTATCATGCGGGGCATCACCGGCACAGCTACTTATGGGAAGAAACCTGAGAGAAAGAATACCGATACACAACAAACAGTTAAAACCAAAACTACCAAACCACAAAGAAATACAGATGAATATGAAGGCATAAAAACAGAAGCAGATAAGAGAATACAACCGAAGACATAGAGCTAAGCCGTTAAAGCCGTTAAAGCCAGGAGAGACAGTATTCATCACAAATAAGAAGGCAGAAGGTATCGTTACTAATGACAGAATAGAACCGAGATCATACGATGTAGAGACGTCTAGCGGGATAATAAAAAGAAATTGAAAACATCTTCAGCCGCTTGGACAAAAGAAACCCATGAAGAACAAGGCAAAAGGACAGACAAACGAATCACATACATAGCAGACCTAGAAGAACCATTAAGAGACCCAGATATTTGGAGAGCTACTACTAAGAAGAGGGGATGTGGTATAGGGTTAAGGATTAGAATAGATTGAGGACATCATAAAATGTAGTCCATATCGAGCACAATCGTGATGCGAGGCCCAGTTACATAAAATATGCAAATCTAACTCTAATTAATAGATTTTAATAAAAGTAAATGACAATTATCTGCTTACTAAATACTATTACTAATACTAAAATTAAAATTAATATGAGTTGCGTGTAAACTATTCTACTTAAATATGGAATCGCAAAGTTAATAACTAAATGCACACCACCACTATCATGAAAAAGGAAGTAAAGCAATTATAACACAAAGGAGAAGACTATAAATAATACAAACTGTAAACAATAATACCACCACACACATCACCTTTGATTTTGCAATTTATAAAGCATAGAACGTAACCAATATGAGAACTGTAAAATTGTACAATTCTTATAATGTTCCGGTAAAGAATTTTATGATGACCGATTTTCCCCCGTAAAGTAGGGAGACCGGGCCCAGTTTTGACATGCCGATTTTTAGAATATTTACGGTTATTTATTTCGAAATTCCCTTCGCCTCATTTGATAGCACATACATACTAGCAGTCATGTAATTCCCGACTCCTAGAAAAAGGCATGTGTCCTTGACAATAAATCTTACCAGTAGAGGAAGATGGCAGATGGACGCTTACACAATGTTTTCTTCACCAAGATTTCGCCAAATCTATTATGAATTCAGTGCTTCCAAAACAATGCCTTTATGCTGTACCTCTGTGTATTATGCCCCCAAGCCGCTTCTTCAGTTCAGGAAAAATATGGTAGTCACTCGGCGGTACTCGAGATGTGGAATTATGTGCGCGGCAAAAGGCAGACCGGTTGGAAACTATCTGGTACATGACAATGAAACCTATAATACATGTGACAATGACATACACCCTCTGTCCCAAAAGTAACCGCAATAGTTCGAAATAAAGCACGCTATGTATGTTATGTCCACAAAAATCATTGTATTTATTCGAAATATTCTCCATGTGCTACAATACATCGATTTGCACGGTCAACGAGTGCTTCAAACGACTTTTTCATGTCGATCTCTGGGATGGCCTTTAGGATGCCGGTCGTCGATCTTTGAATGGCGTCTACGGATGCATAACGAACTCCTTTCTGCTTCAAATGAAGACGAGGGAACAGGAAATAATCGCATGGGGACAGATCAGGCGAATACGGTGGGTGCTGTATCGAATATATTTCATTTTTCGCCAAAAAATCGGTGACAATCGTTGCTCGATGACACGGTGCGTTATCGTGCAGTAATCTCCAGCTGCCTGGCTCGCGATATTCGCGCCGAACACGACGAATGCGACCCAGCAAACGCCTCATAACATCGAGGTAATATGCACCATTAACCGTTGAGCCGTATGGAACGAACTCCTTATGGATAATTCCCTTCGAATCGTAGAATGAAATCAGCATTGACTTGATTTTCGACTTCTCCATTCGTGATTTTTTCGGATTTCCTTCTTCTGGTGACCTCCACTCTGCGCTTTGACGTTTGCTTTCTGGTTCGTATTGAAAGCACCACGTCTCGTCACCAGTCACAATCGTTTTCAAGAAGTTTTCATCTGCACGGGCTCGTGCAATAATGTCTTTGGAGTGTTCGATTCGAAGCGTTTTTTGGTCGTCGGTCAATTTGTGCCGAACAAACTTCGAATTGACTTTCTCCAAACCAAGGGTTTCAGTCAAAATGCGCTGAATAGTTGTTTTAGGGATGCCAAGCTCCATTTCCATAAATCTCGCTGACGATTTCTTCGAAATTTTCACAAATTCGCGCACTTTTTCCACATTTGCCTCGGCCAAAGTTGTCGAAGGACGACCGGCTCTTTCGTCATCGTTAACATCTTCTCTGCCTTTACGAAATCGTCGATGCCACTCGAACACTTGCCTCTTCGACAAACAATCGTCGCCATAAACAATTTGCAGCATTTCATACGTCTCGGTTGCAGTTTTTCCAAGTTTAAAACAAAACTTAATATTGACTCGTTGTTCGTGACTCATTTTCTGACCGTTTACGAAAAACACTCTCACAGGATGCGTGATGTATCAGCTGACTATGCACCAAATGTCATGAAAATTTGTCAGGTTGGTAAGGAAGAGTCCCACTACAATAATCAATCAACTATCAAGAGATGACGCCACTGGTTTCTGATTTATAGACGCATTGCGGTTACTTTTGGGACAGAGGGTGTAGGGTCGTTGGAAAGTGTTGAAATTGGTCTGGAATTAAGGGCAGCCTCTATTTGTGTTAAAATCGTGTAAATTTCTTCGAAAGATAAGGACGCATTACCAATGACACGTTTTAAATGGGATTTTGCAGACTTGACACCAGTTTCCCATAACCCGCCCAAATGTGGAGAGTAAGGCGAATTAAAATTCCACGTAATTTCATTTCTAGCTAAAGTGTCTCGGATTTTGTTTTTTTTTTTTTTTGAGTCGCGGTAATAAACTGAGTAAACTCATCTAATTTTCACTTTGCTCCGACAAAATTAGTTTCGTTTGTTACCCCCAAAACTGCGTTACTACTATCTCTCCGAGATAGCAATAACTGAGGGGAACAATTGGCTAGAGTGCACAAGACGACAAGAACAAAACAAGAAGCGGTACATACGCTTGTCGCAACAGGCTAGCCAATGCCGGGCCCAGCTCAGTGGGAGGTCGTGTCGGTTCTTTTTCAAGCTCTAAATGACGGTCGGTGAATACAACAGGTCTTTTCAGGGAAAAAAATAGTATGGGCGCCAACCATGAAATTTGGGTCAAAGGTCATAAGAACTTACCAGATATATTTTCATGGTCAAATAATCGGTACCTTTATATCGATCGAAGAACTGTCTGACGTCAGGAGCGACCAAGATCAGCTGGAAAATGCACGGTTATTCAAGAACTTGTGTATTTAGCCTTTAGTTAGAATTCATTAAAAAGATTGAAAAACTACATAAAATTTGAGATAAAGTTAGCTAAATAATGCGCACAGTGCGGTAACCGTAAGTCAACATAAAACGTTTTATCTAAACTTTCAGAATATAAACTACAAAATGCGTGATGTTAATTGCTACTGTGAGTTATACAAAATACGATACAGGTCTAGTAGGAATTTCGATATATATATGAATATCAATGAATTTAATAAGAAAATACGGCCATCTAGATAATAATGATTTTACAAGCTAGTGAATATTAACGTTGAATTTAGTTGAAATTATTGATACGATATACGAAATATTTGAAACAAAGAGAAAAGGTTTAAGACATATAGAATGAATGCTTAGCTGTCATAGCTTCCGGGTGATGTAATCGCATAAGGTTCTATCCTTTGTCTGCCTCGGATGTTGGAAATGGTCTTTCGGATTTGTTCGACGGATTAGACGATCGGCTTTCCTTCGTTTAATACCTTGATGGGGAGGTATAAAGACAATGATGTTCTATTAGGCACGACGAGGTGTAGGAGGGTTCGATCTCGGGTTTCTTTTCCTCCGCGAACGGGAGATGTACTTGAACAATACACTAGAGGATTTGCTGGCGAATTCCCCACTACAGGGTAAATACTTTCTTGATGATAATGCGATAAACGATACACACACTTAAATTTTCTCAGCCATAACCTCTTCCGATCTCGTCACCGGTCTTTTACCACTCGCTACCTAATGCCTAATTTTTTGTTACTACGCTGAAGCTAAGATTCGCTTCGCGTTCTCGTGATTGGACGAATTCAAATTCAAGGGCAACTAACATAAATGATGGGTTCAACGGGAATATCGTTAAGCGATATTAGGAAATAACTATTGTCCGAAAGGAATAAAATTTGAGCCTATATTTCTAAGAAGTTAAATGAAATACGGAACTGAACTAAGTGAAATTTCTGCACGGAACACGATATCAGAATAGATAGTGTGTGGCTTGCCGCGTCTTGCGATGAAGCGACGTAGGGTAGATAAAAAAGCGTCAGCAGTTAATCCACTTACTAATTCAAGATGTACTGCTTTCGATGAAAAGCGAATGAATAAACAGATGTAACCTTTTATGAACTTTGTGTTGCGATATTTTTTCTCCTTAATCAAAAACGGACCCGCGTAATCGGCCCCACATATTTGAAAAACGTTTCCAGCTAGTAATCGGTCATTAGGTAAATCACCCATGAAATACTGACTTTGCTTTGGGTTGACCTTAGAACATATAACGCATTTGCGAATTACCTTCTTAATCGATTCTCTGCCCGATATTGGCCAAAAACGCTCTCGCATAGAATAAAGAACGGATTGTGCACCGCCATGGAGCAATCTGATATGTTCGTGTCTTATTATTAATTCGGTTAGTATATGACCTTTCGGTAGTATGATGGGATGTGTTTTGTCGAAAGAATAATTGCTGATTTTATTCGCCCACCAACTCTAAGAATACCATTTGTATCAATAATGGGTTAAGAGCTGTAAGCCTTCCCTTATATCGGCAAGAATTTTTTGTTAATTTTAGTAGATCCAATGAAAAGTCATTACCTTGAGCAATTTTTATTAACGACATTAGGGCCGCGTTTAATTCATCGACAGTAAGAGGGTTGGTATTCTTGCCATTTTCCGAATTTTTGCAATTTGAATAAAATCTAAAATACCACGCCATCACGGTCTTCTTCATTTCCGGTATTTCTTGATTATGTGAATTCGTAAGAACTGCTGGCTGTGCTGGCCATTTTGAAGTGTCAGACAACAACCACCTAGGACCGTGCCACCAAATAGGGCAGTCAGCCAATTTGGACGGCGTGGTTCCGCGTGATAATAAATCTGCCGGGTTGTCGCCTGACTTGACATGATACCAGTCGTTTATATCAGAAAGTGCCTGAATTTCCGATACTCTGTTTGAAACAAAAGTCTGCCATTTAGCTGATTGAGACGTAATCCAATGTAATGTAATGGTTGAATCAGACCAATAGTAGAATGAACTAAAGCTAGTATTGAGAGATTCTTTAACTTTAGACACTAATCTTGCAAGCAACACGGCAGCGCACAATTCTAGGCGGGGTAATGTTATTTTTCGAATGGGTGCCACGCGCGATTTTGCACAAAGTAGCGATAGTACCTATATTTCCACATGTATCAATTGTATGGATGTATATTGTAGTGAGAATTTAGTTAATTGTATAGAAAGCAAAAATATTACAAATATATTTATAAAATTTTAGTATTATATTAACAAAATAATGAACAATACAATCAAAATATATTACCTAGTGTGTGTATAAGTGTAATTTGTTTTCTAATTCTTAACTTCTCTCTCTCTCTTGAATTCCTTCTTCACTTCTTTTCTTTGGTCTTTTCCTTTATTGTACTTCTTTTTCTTTGGTCTGTTCGTCGTTTGTAAACAACAATTTCTTTTTTGATATAGTCTGCTTCTTTTCAACCCTGGTATTTTATATAACTTTTTATCTGACTTTTTTCGTCGACCATCCCCTTCCGTCCGAATGCTTTCTATAAAATTTACATCTTTTATTGGTAATTTTACTAATGGAGTATTACCATACTACAATATAGATGGTTACAAATTTATAAGAAGGGATCGCGGTGCTCGTGGCGGTGGTGTCGGATTTTATATCAGGGATTGTTTGCATTATACTGTGTTTGCATCGTCTGAAAGTATCGAGCAATTGTGGCTATGCGTGGGGAAGGGTGGAGATGTCTTTGTTGCGGGTGTTGTTTACAAAGCACCCGAAATGCCTTACCGCTGTTTTGTTGATGAATTGGAAAATTCACTTTCAGATCACTTACTTCTTTCTAATCGTGTTCTCTGTTTGGGCGATTTGAACATAGACCTACTTAGGGAGGATGATGTGGCGACTAGGTATCTGACAGAGGCCCTTGAGACTATTGGGCTAAAACAAATTATAACTGAGCCAACACGCCTCACATCTCTTCTTGATCATATAATTGTGTCGGATGTGTCCTTTATTCGTGAGTCTGGCGTTCGCTATATTGATTTCTCAGATCATGATTTGGTCTTTTGTGATGTATATGTTGATTTGCATTGTCGGCATCCTAATTTGCACACGCTTCGACACTTTAAACATTTTGATTACGACCTTTTTCAATCGCACTTACATGGTTTGGATTTGGATTGTACATTTTACATGTCTGACATAAACAATAAAATAAATTTACTCTCAGAGAGCCTTCTTGAATTGTTCAGTATTCATGCACCATTGAGAACAGTTATTATTCGTAGACCCAAATGCCCCTGGATTACAGATACTATTCGTACTCTAATATCTCTACGTGACAAGGCTAGGGTAAAATACCAGAAATCAAGAAGGCAAAATGATTGGAACTATTACAAAGAGCTTAGAAACTTTACTAGGGGATCGATCACTCATGAAAAGAAAGCGTATTTCGAATACCTACAAAAATCAAGGGATTAAAAAAATTTGGAAGGAGTTGAGTTCTATTAATATAAATAGGAAAAGGTCTGTGGGTGTGCCACTGCAGTTGCAGGATGTTGACGAGATTAACAGATATTTTATCGAATCAGTACCTAAATGTAATAATGACAGTACTAAATTACAACATTATTATCAAGTACATACGAAAGGTAATTTTGATGCACAGTTTACTTTTAAATTAATTGATAAAGAACTCATTTCAAAAATTGTGTCCGGTGTCTCGTCTTCTTCTTGTGGCTATGATGGTTTGACTATCAACATGATAAAACTTGCTTGCCCTTATATTCTTCAATATATAGTACACATAATAAATAGCTGTATTATAAAGTTTTTTCTGACTCATGGAAGTATGCTCTTGTTATCCCTATACCTAAAACATCTACTCCACATTCTTATGCAGATCTAAGACCTATCGGTTTGCTTCTTGTCTTTTCAAAAATTTTTGAAAAAGTTATTAGTCTGCAATTACAAGAGCACTTAAATAAAAATAAAATTCTGCCTGAATATCAGTCAGGCTTTCGACCGGGTCATAGCTGTGAAACGGCACTGCTACGAGTGACTGATGACATCATGGGGGTGACTGATAGGGGTCATGTCACAGCACTGGTCTTATTGGACTTCAGCAAGGCCTTTGACACTATTGATCATAGATTGATGTCGTCCATTTTAAATTATATTGGCTTATCGTCAACTGCTATTAATCTGATGAACAGTTTTCTCGCAGATAGAGTACAGTCTGTCAAAATTCAAGATAAGATTTCTTACAAAGCTTCATTACTTCCTGGCGTCCCTCAGGGTTCAATTTTAGGGCCTATGCTTTTTCTATATACACGTGCAATCTACTAACATCCATAACTGCATATAAAGTTCAAATGTATGCTGATGACACGCAGATATACCGCTCGTTTCCAGTTACTACTTCTGATGATGCTTTAAATGAATTACAATGCGACTTGAATTGTGTCCTTACTGTCTGTTCAGACTATGCACTAACTATAAACTCATCTAAGTCATCAGTACTGCTCTTTGGTAATTCTAGGGCATGCGATACTGTGGGGAATGTGTCTAGATTGCACATGGGTGGTAATATTTTGCCTGCAGTGAACCAGGCCAAGAGTCTGGGTTTAACTTTGGATAACACTTATATATAGGTTATAGTTATATATAGGTATAGACATCAGGTGTCAAAAAATATTCAAACTGCGAATTGTAATTTAAGAAGTCTGTATCCCCACAGATCATACTTGCCCAAGAAACTTAAAATGCTTCTCTGTGATTCCTTGGTCTTGTCACATTTTACATACTGTTCAAATGTTTATGGAGCTAGTATTGATGTTTCTGATCAAATAAAAATTCAAAATGTACAAAACTCCTGTTTGAGGTTTATATATAACATCAGGAAATTTGATCACATCTCTCATACTTTACACGATTGCGGGTGGCTGAATATGCGGAAACGGTTTCTTTTGAGGGCATCATGTGTGTATCATTCTATCGTAAGGAATAAAACTCCAGAGTACTAGCATCGGAAAATTGTTTTCAGGACCGATGTGTACAACATCAATATTAGAAATAAGGGTCTTATCAAACCACCGTTACATAGATCAGCACTTTATGAAAGATCCTTTTCGTATTGTATATATAAAGTCTATAATGTCATACCTTCACATCTAAAGGAAATGTCTTTGGCTGGTTTTCGGATATTGTTATGTTGCCACATACTGAACAAACAGCTTCTCGGTGTGTGTTTTGTGTGAGGTCAGATCATATGTATTTTCTTTTATATTCCTATAATTATTATAATTCTACATGTTTATCACAGAATATTAGGTTAGGTTAGAGATAGGCAACTTACTTTCAATTCTAGCACTGAAATATTCGAGGTTACGTGGTGGATTGGCGATTGGTGTTGCATCAAAAGCTAAACTTCGCCTCGAGATTCTCTTTTAAGGCTTGTACTCATGTCCTTATTAGAAAATAAAGATTATTATTATTATTATTATATACATGCACCATATGCCCTTTCGGATGAATCGGCGAATCCATGACATTGAATAATTCCGATATTTTTGTTGAAACATATCGCGGAATATTGATTGGGGTCATAACGGAAAGTTCATCCAGAAATTTGATCCATTTATAGTGAAGATCATGTGGAATCGATTCGTCCCATGAGACCTTAAAGCTCCATAACTCTTGAATAATTAATTTAGTTGTTAAAACGATTTGATCCGAGTAGTCCTAGTGGATCAAATATATTGGCAGTAGTGGGTAACAAAACACGTTTTGTAAAACAACCCGTAGTGACTAGGTTACCCCCATAATATTTTAAAACATCTGTGACTGGATCCCAGTAAATACCTAATATTTTGGTCTCTATATCGGCTCCCAGTTAATGCTGTTAGTTGATATTGTTAGTATTTCTTAATCGTGCATGACTACATATCCATTCTCGTAAATTAAAACCAGCTGAATTTAAGATGTGTGTAATTTCGGTTTGTAATGTAAGTAGCTCATCGTATGAACTAGCGCCTGTTAACAAATCGTTAACGTAAAAGTCATTGAGAATAACTGTGCATGTATGCGAATATTTAGCATGATACTCATGTGCCAAATGCTTTAAGCAACGTGTCGCGAGAAACGGAACGGATGCCGTACCGTATGTTACCGTTTGAAGTTCATGACATTGTAATCGTTTATTAGGATCTGATCTCCAAAAGATTCGTCGGTAGTTTCGGTCTGATGGTGATACCAAAATCTGGCGATACATTTTTCTATATCGGCAGTTAGTGCATATGTATGACGTCTAAAACGTAAAAGTTAGTGAATAAATCGTTCTGTTCAACCGGTCTCACCATTTGGACATCATTAATAGATAGACCTGTCGTAGTTTTCGCAGAACCATCAAAAACTACGCGAGTATTAGTAGTCGTACTTGATTCCTTTTTGACAGCATGGTGAGGCAGATAGTAGACTTCATTGAAATTAGCTTGCTTTGATTCGTCAATACGTTTCATGTGACTTAATTGTTCGTATTCTTGCATAAACTTTACGTATTCAGACTGCAGAAATTTATCTTGAATAAGTCAGTTTTCCGTTGCGTGAAAACGTTTCAAGGCAACGGTTCTAGATTCTCCTAAATGATTTACTTCTGGTTGAAACAGAATAATATAAATCTACCCGATCTATCGCGTGCAACTGTGCTTGTGAAGTGCTCTCCGCATTTTTGTTCTTCGCCCGATAATTTAGTGCTAAAATTATATTCTTCTAATGTCCAGAATTTTTCTATTGGTTTTTCCAAATCAATACTTAAATTACAAAAGATCTGTTTGTATGATGTTCTGACTGTAACATTAAAGGTCCCGATAATATCCAGCCTAACCTTGTTTTGTGCAGGATCGGTTTATTTGTTCCTAACTTGACTTGACCGACGCAAAGTAATGGCCAGAATATAAATGCGCCTAACAATAAGTCAATTTTACCCTCGATGTTAAAAGTAGGATCAGCTAATCTTATATTGTTACTAATAGTAAGTGATGATGCGTCGAATGTAACATTCGGTAAAGTTTCAGTTATTTTAGGTATGATTAAGCAATTGATCGTTGTTTCGAAGTTGTTGTGGATCGCGCGAAAATAAATCTCTGTTTGATGAGTTAAAGTTATTTCTGCTTGGTTTATACCTAAGACGGTAGATTGAATGGCTCTACGAGGTGTGTTAAGTCGTTTGTGAAACTATGTTGTGACGAAATTAGATTGAGAGCCGTTATCTAATAATAGGTACACAACATTTTTGCCAGTTTTGTGTGTGATCTTTAACTAATACACAAGCAGTTGACAAAAGCACTTGAGATTTGTTCCTATTGACACTCGCATGATTAGTCAATACTGCGCTTGAAATAGACGATGTGGATTCAGTTTAATAGTTTCAATGTGAAGCAGCGTGTGATGTCTTTTGTTACAGGTTTTGCAACACGATTTTGATGAACAAGATGCTACGTTATGGCCGTTACGAACGCAGTTCAAACATAATTTTTATTGTCAACTTGCGTTATACGTTCATTCACATGTAGTTTAGTAAGTGAATCGCACTGATTAACAAAATGTGGTAGATCGCAAAAGGTGCAATGAGCTTTATTTAACGAGACGAGGTTACTTGTTCTGATAACTATACCCTTAGGTGAATGATTTCCTGAGGTCGATCGCAAAGTTTCTAAGAGGTTACATTTGTTTGTCAAGAAAGTTTTAAAATCACTAAGTTTAGGCATTTCCTGCATTTTACCGGCTATGAACGTTTCCCAATCTCGTCGCGCCGAGTTATCTAATTTTGAAGATATTAAATATACGATTAATGTATTCCATGAGTTGATATTTTCACCTAAAGTTTTTAACGCTCTGAGGTGTTTTATCATATCGTCTAATAATTCCCGTAGAGAAATGTGAGATTCTCGATTGTCGGTTGTGAATTATAAGACGTTTGTTGTCATAACGTTCATTTAGCACTTCCCAGGCCAGTTCATAATTGTTTTCTGTTATTTCCAAGGATTGAATAATAGGTGCTGCTTCGTTCTTCAATAAAGTACATAAATAGTGAAACTTTTGTATACGATTTATTGAATTGTTGTTGTGAATAAGACTTTTGTATATATCTCTAAAACTAAACCACGTATCATATAAACTAGGTATGGACAACCTTTGACATGTTGTGAGCCAAACTTTAGTGTGCAAATACGTTCGCGGGCCGCGTTTAAAAGTAGTACATTTTAAAGTAGTGTTGTAGTGTTCATAATTTTTTGCGATAGATATCAGACATGAAATAATACGACAATGTTATTATAATATCAATTTATGAAAATAACAAAATGAAATAATAACATTATAATTAAATCGTTAAATTTGGAATTGTTACAAACTACGTAAGTTAAACAGCGATACCGAAATCAATGAGACACTTGAGCTTGAACTTGGGAAACTAATCCATCGATGTTTGGATTAATTCCACTGATACAAAGACGTAAAGAATTTTCCAAATTATCGTCAGTCAGCCTTGTACGATATTTCGATTTATTAACTTTCATCAGTGAAAAGAACTGTTCGCATTTATAAGTACTGCCAAACGCACAAATCAATTTTCTTGCGAGGTATATTTTGTAGAAATCACACAATTACACGTCTTCAAATTTAGATTTTAGGAGTGAGTTTTCTTGAATCTCGATCAACTCCATTTGCAAATGTATTGGAGCATTTTGTACATTACTTTTTGTTGGAATAGCAAATAAATTGAAACGGTCTTCCATGTTTCTGAAATCGCTAAATCTGTTCGAAAATTGCTCCGACAGTACCTTGAGTTCTTCAGCATATTGAGCATAATCAATATTCTCATACGCTGAGAGCGTGGTGAAATGGTAACTGTTTCCAGACAGCATCTGTGCCTCCCACAAGCGGATTTTATTCTGAAACGCTTTCAAATGGCTGTACAAATCATTAACTAACTGTCCTTGTTCTTGAAGTTTCAAATTTAAATCATTCAAATAGCCAGTAAGGTCGACCAGAAATGCTAAGTCACATATCCATTTTGGGTCACTCAGTTCAGATAGTGGTTTATCTTTTATTTGCATAAAGTCCTTTATCTCATTTATAAGCTCGTAAAACCGTTTCAGCATTTTCCCTTTGCTTAGCCATCTGACTTCAGAATAATATGTTACGTCGTCATATTCGGCTGATATTTTATCGAAAAACGCCTTGAATTGACGATGGTTAAGCCCTCGGGATCGAATAGAATTGATGGTTTTTACTACCACATTCATAACATTCTGGAGTCGAATGGACTTAGAACACAAGTTGTGTTGATGGATAATGCAGTGAAGGACTATCAAATCATCTTTTTGCACATTTGATTCAGTTGCTTTTTCGTTCAAAATTCCGATGAAACCTTTACGTAAGCCGACCATAGAAGGTGCACCATCTGTGCATACTCCAACTAATTTTGACCATGGCAAGGCAAAACTTATAAATACCTTTTTAACTTCATTAAAAATGTCCTCTCCTGTAGTGGTTCCTTTTAGCGGCTGTAAAGCAAGCAATTCCTCAGTAACAGTGAACTCTTTATCAACACCTCGAATAAATATAGCCAGTTGAGCTGTGTCCGACAAATCGGTGCTCTTGTCTAATGCTATGGAAAATGATTCAAAACCAGCCATGCGGTCAGTCAATGTTGTTTTTATATCATTAGCCATAATTTCTATACGTCGGACAACAGTTCGTCTTGCCAAACTAAGTTTTTCAAATTCATTTTTCTTTTCAGGACACAAAACACTGCAAACTTCTAACATACACTCCTTGATAAGTTCGCCTTCGGAAAATGGTTTTAATGACTTTGTCAATTTTGAACTAACTATAAAACTAGCTTTCACAACATTCTCAAGTAGTGTTCTTAGTTTATGAAACATTTGCTGCTGCTTTTCCAAATTTGCAGTAAGCTTCTGGATTTTGTCTTTTCTTATTTGTCCTGTCAGTGAGTGCAGCGTAGGATGCTTAGTTGAGTTAATGCCTCTTTATATCGAATTCTTTTATCACTGAAATGGATTCATTACACAGCAAACAAATAGACTTACCATTGTGCAAGATAAAAAAGAATTCTTCAGTCCATTTTTCTTGAAACTGGCGACCCTCTGCATCTACTTTTCGTTTCTTTCCACCAGACATCATTTTCGTATACAAAATATAATTAGAAAGCACCCAAGATGCACACAAAGTCACAAAGCTAATTGACGGCACTAGCAGTTCGCTAGGATATTGCTCGTCGAAGTTATCACCTCGGTAGCTCAAGTAGAACTGAACTAAAGTTCGGATCATCCACCCGCTTATATAAGCAAAATGAAGGAATGATCTAGAATCGTCTAGTGTAGAACAGTTAAGAAGAAATAATTTTTGTTGCGCCGCCAGTGGGGCGGCAAACATCGAAGGCTTTGATGTTTGCCGCCTCACTCTTTGATGATCGCCGACACTCGGCTTGCTCGCTTACTTGATTCCGTGAGTTTGAGTAAGTAGTGTAATTTTAATTTTTTTTTAAATTAGGTTTTTCAAAATGTCTCGCGGGCCGGATCAAATCATACAGCGGGCCGGCTGTTGCCCACCGTGGATATAAACCATCAAAATTCGATAAATTAATTAAAGGCAATGTAGACATTTTTTTGCGAATAATTTTGATTGTTAGTAGGGGCAACTTGATTGTTTGTACATTGTTTTAGGATTCTGCGCCCTAAACCTAATGCGGCGAAATATTTTTTCAAAGATTTCACGCTCTTGTACTTGATTACTTGAATCATCTTCAAAGGATTCTATGTCGTCCTGAATATCGCAAAATGTAGGTAACAATTTTGTTATAGCTTCTAGGCGCGTTTCTAACTCGGAAATATCGTCAATGTTTAGTGTTTCTGGTGTAAACTCTGACAAATAATTCGAGGATCGACTTAGCTGACCTTTTGACACCCGTTTGGGTACTAATGTTTCAAACGTTGTCATGATTGTAACACAAATGGAGATCAAATGCAGGAAAAAGAGAGAAGACAAGAAAAAGGAGTTGCAAGAGCACTTACTAATTGAGTGTTGGAATGCAGTACCTCGATGTGGCTTGATCTCCTGTTCTTACTTTATCCGGCTCGAAGAACCATGTACGATATAGAGCTGGGTTTTCACTTCTTGTAGTTGGTTGAAGGAAACACTAATTGTAGTTCACTACGTTTTTTATTTCAACTAATCATTAAATATAAAAAAAGAAAGAAACCGAACACGTACGAGACGTTGAAGAGTTTGAACGGTTTGATATCTATAGAAAACTTAAACTTGACATTACAATTTCAAATAACAAGTAATGGCATGGTAAACTGCACTGCTTTTCGATTTAAATTTACAAGCTTTTATAATCTTAATGTCTCTAACAGTCTCATTCATAACGTTTGTGGATCCGAGCTTCTCGGAAGGTAACAACTCAGACAACAAGAGAGAAAGTTACAACAATGAAAACAAATTAAATTTCTAAGTACTTAGGATGTGTCGAATAATAACTAATTGTTCGGAGAAGTCCTAACACAAACCGCGTATCATGAAATATATGGTCCCGCAAAAAAATGGAAAACCGTAATTTTTAGATAGTTAAGTTTAGTCAATAGTTTTTAGTTAGTTAAGTTAATTATTGGTTGAGTTAAGTCTAGTGTAGTATCATTTCAGTTACTTTAGTTGAGTTTAGATTATTTTATTTCAGTTTAGTATAGGTTAGTTTGGTTCAGGTAAATGTAAGGTGTTGTTGAAAAATGAAATCGAAAAAATGTCAGTATTTAATTTTAATGTATAATTATACATACATGAAAAAATACAGTGGAGTTATTGGTGCTTAAATAGAACAATTTTGGTGTGATAGTGTCTTACATGTTTGTCAATTTTACTTTTTTGTTTTCTTCGTGGTGCATGCGAACCGTAATATATAATTTTGCGACGAACTTTACAAGAAAACGGTAATGTTCTTGATTTTCCTGAAAATGGTCGACTACCGTCGATCAAGGTTGCGCTGGTTCGGCACAATATCTATCTTTGTCCGTGAACCTACGGGATCTTTTACCCGAAACAGCTTCAGAACTTCTCCCGTGATGAAATTTACCCTTGAGCGCCAACTATTACCACTGACGTGATCGCGTAAAACTATAACGGGACGAGTCACGTGAAGCAATCGCAATACTTTATGAAAAATTGATACCACGGCTAGTTTGGAATTTTAAGAACACGGACTCCTGAGCAATATAAACAAAAATGGCACTTATGCAATATCAGAAAATTTAGTATTCGCTTGTATTTTTGATCTCATGTAGTGGATAAAAACGATTACAGAAATGGTATTAACTATTAAACAAAGTATTTTACGAAATAAAAAAAACAACAAGTCAACAAACAAAATTACCACACAACTATATATTAAACGAATATCCAACCAGTAAAACCAAATACAGTATAAATGAGAAATTTACATATATTATTAACACTAATAAACGCCAGTGTTTGTCAAACGATGGCAACAGTGCAGCGTAATTACACACGAAAGCAGATTACAGATAAAAATATTAGTATGACTCTAAGCGCGGGTGATTAACCTAATGAGCTCTTTTATTTAATTTTCAGGATTTAAATTCTAACTTTTTCTATGGACTTTGGTTTAATAGGCTTATTAAAACAGATCGAAACAGTACCTTTTGTCGACAATCTTTTTCTTATATGGTGGTCTCCCGCGTTACTCAGCAGGTTTTCTTTTTACGTAGCTAATGGCGGGGTCTCTTCCCTGAACGAGGATCAATGGCGAACCTTCTTTTAGCACTCACTAACAAAATGGCTTAACCTTCTGGAAATATTACCGGGCTTGCGATTCTAGTTAACTGAGATACTAGTCTAGGGTATGATATTTCCTTTTATGAAGGCGTTAGCGCCTATTTTATACTTATACCTCCGGATCACTTTGTGTCGACGATCCGTTTCCCCACGCTACTTCGCAAAAAGTCTCAAACTCAACTAACTACGTTCTGTTTCTTTCTTTTCTTTCTTCGTCCTTCTGGGAACCCCGGGTACTCTCTTCGCGTCACACAGCTGTGTTCTTAAAATCAATATCGTAACCTTGGGCGCACTAATACATCGGTAGTTACCAACATTCTTAAAGTTAATACATTTTTAAACACATATATACAGGTAGAGATTATAGTTTGGGAAAACACATATAATCTTAGGACGAACGATTAAACTAAAGAAAATACCATTTCTAGTTATTTAAAAAATTTACGCTTTGTAGTAACAATAGAATAAAAAATGAAACCTCCACTCGGCTCGTCCCGTTACAAGGTTATATAATTTAATACCTGTGGTAAGATATCTTTTGCACTTTACTATCCGTTATATGCTCACAAATTAGGAAATAGCGTGAATGCTCAGCCATATTTCTCACTTCTTAGAATACAGCACTAATCACATCGACATTCAACAATGGAACAGTTCAACAGTTCCGAGTTTGACGTATATAAGATCGTCATAAATCGGCTAGTGCGTAGTCGGACGCGATGCGTCATACTGGTGTTTCCTGTTGGTGCCGCTTTTTCGCTTGAAGTAGCAGTCCATGTACTATAAGGTCTATGGGTGGAGGCGACGCCCACTCCGGCGCGTTCTAGCCCGGTCGATGATTTAATGCAGCTGTCGACCGAGATCATTGAACTTATCAAGGGCCTTCATACATAGACCTTATAGTACATGGACTGCTACATCAAGCGAAAAAGCGGCACCAACATGAGACACCAGTATGACGTAGCGCGTCCGATTACGCGTTAGCCGATTTATGACAATCTTATCACGTCGCACTCGGATTCCGGGTCTCGGAACTGTTCCATTGTTGAATGTAATGTGATTAATGCTGCTCTCAGAGGTGGGAAATATGGCTGACTATTCACGCTATTGGCTAATTTGTGGGCATATAGCGGATAGTAAATTGCAAGGACTATCTTACCACAGGTATTAAATTATATAACCTTAATCCTTTCGTTACGGTAGTCGACCATTTTCGCGAAAATCAAAATACATTATATAACCCTCTCGTATAAAGTTCGTCGCAAAATCATATATTACGGTGTACATGCACCACGAAGAAAAGAAAAAGTAAATTGACAAACATGTAAGACACTGTCACACCAAAATTGTTCTATTTAAGCACCAATAACTCCAATGTACTGTTTCATGTATGTATAATTATCAGGGAGGCGACAAATAAATAAGTTCCGATTATCACGAGCGTACGACTACTACTAGTAGAGCGGGGTAGCGCATTGGAATATGCTTATATGTATACATACGGCAGTATCAGCCAGTACTATTTGAGTCTTCACGTAGAGTGTATGCTATTGTTGTTCGTAAAACTACATTTTCATCTTTACTTTCTTATTAACCTTCCTATACTCACGTCAAAATGAAAGACGTATACTATACTATATAAATCGGTCTCACAGACCGTATGCGTGAGTATAGGGAGGTTAATAAATTATTAACATGTGTCGGTCCATGTTTACTATACAGAATAAAAAGAATATTTTTCATTGATTTTGGCAGATTACGTACCGCACTGCAAAGCCTACAATTGAACGGTTGACTAGTCAGCGAGGTCCAGCGACAAACATATGCATACTTCGCTTGGGTGACTCGCTAGGCGAATCGAACTTATTTATTTGTCGCCTCTCTGATAATTATACATTAAATTTAAATACTGACATTTTTTCGATTTAATTTTTCCAACAGCACCTTACATTTACCTGAACCAAACTAAGCTATAAACTGAAATAAAATAATCGAAACTCAACTAAAGTAAATGAAATGATACTACACTAGAGTTAACTCAACTAATAATTAACTTAACTAACTAAAAACTATTGACTAAACTTAACTATCTAAAAATTACGGTTTTCCAATTTTTTTAACCTTCCTATACTCACGTCAAAATGAAAGACGTATACTATACTATATAAATCGGTCTCACAGGCCGTATGCGTGAGTATAGGAAGGTTAACGCATACGGCCTGTGAGACCGATTTATATAGTATAGTATACGTCTTTCATTTTGACGTGAGTATAGGAAGGTTAACTACGGAACCATATATTTCATGATACGCGGTTTGTGTGCCGGGGCACTCGGCGAGTCGGCGCATTGATACGGACAGACGTAACTACGTCATACTGGTCTTGTATGTTGGTTCCACTCGCTTTGGCTGGGAAGCATAGGAGGAGTAACAGTCCATGTACTATAAGGTCGCCTCCATATCGTCCTCTACTACCCAACCAGAGGTCGAATATTAGAAACGACTTGCCAGCTTCCCCTCACTTGCCTGGCGAAATATTCGTCATAGTGGGGGAACCGGCCCGATGTGCAGCGGTACGCTTTCGGCTGTTCCTTGCCCCTTATCTGTTATGTTATAATACTTGTAACAGATAAGAAATATTAAATTACTATTGAAAGAAAAGGTCTGGATCGAATTTCATGGTTGATTGTATTTGGCTTATAACAGATAGATTTATAGGTATTCTTTTTTAAGTAATAAATATCCATTCAACACTTATTTTATTTTAATAAAGAGTCCGCAGGACCAAAAATAATGTGGTAAAAACTATATAAACAACGATGACTTGAATGTTGGACGAATATTACATATCGCATACTGTTTGCGAACTCGGGCGTGAGATCTGGAGGAATTCGGGAAAATCGCAGTAGCATAGATTAAAACAGCGAGATTGAGGAAGGAGAGAAAACAAGATTTATTCCTGGCATAAAAAAGGAGGAAAAGCCTTACAAAGTAATAATAATGATGATAATAATAATAATCATATTCATAATCATATTATATTATTAAATTAATGTAACTTTCACATACATTCTATTTGTCGTCATCTTGTAAATTGTTATCGAATCATCACACATGTTGTATTGTTTTCACATATTGCCAGTTATACCGAAGTTTTCACTTTCAAAAGTTAATGACAATATAGTTATGTACAATTATGTAGAATTTCGATGATTAATTTCAAAATCTTCGCGAGCACAAAATTTGGCAAAAATTATTCGATTTTATTAAATCCGAATAGGGAAAGCCACAACAAATATTCAAAAAGTTATATATAAAAGTTAAATAAATCATTGTTTTCTCTAGTTCCTCAATCTCGCTGTTTTAATCTATGCTACTGCGATTTTCCCGAATTCCTCCAGATATCACGCCCGAGTTCGCAAACAGTATGCGATATTTAATAATCGTCCAACATTCAAGTCATCGTTGTTTATATAATTTTTTTACCACATTATTTTTGGTCCTTCGGAGTGCACGGCGAATGATGGAAAAACTTGCTCTTTATTAATTGCCCTATCCCGACATTATGCGATAAATGTTCAATGGATATTTATTAGTTTAAAAAAGAATACCTATAAATCTATCTGTTATAGGCATAAGCCAAATACAATCAACCATGAAATTCGATCCAGACCTTTTCTTTCAATAGTAATTTAATATTTCTTATCTGTTATAAGTATTATAACCGATAAGGGGCAAGGAACAGCCGAAAGCGTACCGCTGGCACATCGGGTCGGTTCGCTCTCTTCGGCTGATTCCCCCACTATAACGAATATTTCGCCAGGCAAGTGAGGGGAAGCTGCCAAGTCGTTTCTAATATTCGACCTCTGTTACCCACCTGCCTAATTCAGTTAGTGCATAGCAGTTGCCACTGTAGTATCAATATGAGTTACGTAGGTGAAGTAAAAGTGATAAATAGTCAAGCACAAACTACCTGGCAGACCTTTTCAAGTAGTAACGTAGACGCAATGAATAAAACGATATTTTTTATTTGTGCTCTATAGCTTGTTGTTTACTTTCAGATACTTTCTTAACATACAGTTCTATGGTCAATAGGTAGAGACAGAAAATAATTGTGACTCGTAAAATGACCCTATAAATGTTTGAAAAACTACATACAGGAGAGATTATTGCATAAACCTGATCAGTGCTTTCATTGACAATTGATGTGCAAAACAATTTCTGTCAATTAATATGACTAATGGTATTCAAATATGCGGTACTTGGTAATACATAGATAGTACCTTTCAAGTCTGCAACAGCGATGAGAAGTATATTTTTGATAGATTTTTACAAACGGAAAAATGGGAACTAGCAAGAACTTAAAAGTTTTACGTTCGAGATGGTTTTTACGGCCGAACGAATTAATCTACCGAAGTTTACGTCCTTCCTTTTAAAAAAGGTAATATTGTTACAAACTTCTGAACGCAATAGCTTTTTGAATATGTCGTGTATAATATGTTATGCTTGCCAGGAACGTAGTCAATCGAACGAGCTAGAAAGCGCCGGAATACTAATTGTAAGATGCGTACCTTGAAAATGTCTTTTAGAACAATTTCTCTCGAATTTCAAATACTTGATTAAACAGCAATGTAGCAAATTATACCGAGCGAATAATAGTGCGTTAAAGTTAGTTTTAAGTAGTATCTGAGTTATGTGCTGTTCTTAAAAAGTAGGGCTACAAGCGTAAAGCTAGAATTATTTCAAAAATTTACCGTTCGACCATATTCATGTTACAATATAGTAATCATCCTTGTGTTGTGCGACTATTGTATAACAATTAAATAGCGGACTGCTCCGAATTTTTATACTTACAAGTAGCTGTTAACCATACGGTCAATAACCGGGTATCCGGGTGACTTTTTCAAATTAAAAATGCTCGTATTTTTTTAATAATGAAAATATGGCTATGAAACTTGAAATCGCCGCTACTGACGTCTTTGAAGACAATAAAAAAGAAAAAACATATATGTATTTTATATATTATTACTTAAAATTTTATTTAAAATGGTTTTACACCTCCGACACCTACGCAAGTCAATGACCGAGTACCGCGGTACCCGTACAAGTTTAATTTGTTTTTCTACATAACTTACCACTCTTACATTCTTTTTTAAATTATAAGAGCAACAGGCAAGGCTTATAGTAAACAATTTAAAAAGAAATACCGTTATCAAAGTAGAACAAAAAGATATTGTATGTAGGCAGAAGAGACATCTCTTTATAGTTACATTTGGCTTAGTGACAGAAGACTAAGTTAAACGTAGCGACTTAAGGCTTGTTCTAATATAATGGATGTTTGTACCGTTTCTGATAGGAAGATTTCACTATTAAACAATAAATGTTGTTAAAAAACGAACGCGTGGTTTGACAGACTCATAAGAGCCAACGAGCAAGAGAAAGGTACAAACCCCCTCTGTGTATATACCTACACTCTTCCAATAGAAGGGCCCTGACCTAATATATTTTTAACACGGTCTGTTTTGATTAAAAATCCCGTTTTGCACTCAATGAATACTTCACGTTTTTCGTGTTGGACAAACAGCCGGCAAGTTATGGAAGTACATTTTTTCTTTTCAAGATGCATTTAGTATAGTACTACAGCAAGTAAAAAGAAATTTTGTTCTATTAAATTATTAAATAAAGCTTGATCGCCAGCAACATACAGATTAGCACCTATGAACTTTTTCGAAAGTTATGAACCTATAGATAAAATCGTTACTCCATATTTTAAAGCAATATGTACGTAATTGATAAATATTTTTTGGAAATTGTAAATATTATTGGAAAAAATAGTTCTATTTCTATATATGTATCATGAACTATGGATATCATATGGATAAATGGGGACAATAATCGTGAGTAGGATTACCACATTAGCGTCATCGAACAATGTAATTAGTGGGATGCGTATCCGCAATTGGTGTTTGCTGTAGCCCCTCCTCAAATTACCAATTAGTATTACTGTAGGAAAACTGAAGTATAAAATCGCAAGTTGTTTATCTATAACTTCATTAGCAAATTTTCGTTCAGTCTTGATTGTTCGTAATTTTTGTTATTACATTTAAATTAAGAGGAATGGGAAATCGCGAACGTGATGCGTATTTGTCCAGACCAAAAAGTCACAAGAAACAGTTGAAACGGACGCGTTTAGCAGAGCGTAAAAAGTAGTTAAAATAAATGCCAATGTTGACTATATGGAGATTGCGACCTATTCGGAAAAAGTAGCAACATTCCTTGAGAAATTGAAAAGTGAAAATCCAGAAGAAATACAAAAATTAACTGTAGGCCAAAGAGACAACACTTTATGGAAAAGGATGAGGATCAAACGATTAACTGCATCCAATTTTGGTAAAGCTGCAAAACTAAGAAAAACCACTTCAACAGCAAACACGGTAGAGGCTTTACTTTATGAAGACTTTTTGGATCTGCGGCAACGCAGTACGTCATACAAAATGAAAGCACAGCATTGGCCGAATTTGAAAAAATTTCTGGCTTAGAAATAAGAAGCTGTGGTCTTTTTGTAGACCAAAAATATCCGTTTTTAGCTGCATCTCCTGATGACTTACTAGGTGACGATGCCATTATTGAAATAAAAAGCCCTTATAATTCAAGGATGTGAACACCGAAAGAAGCAACAGAAAATAAACTTATAAAATATTTGATTATTGATAACAGCGGTGGCCTGCTATTAAAAAATAATCACAGCTACATGCACCAAGTACAAGGTCAATTGCACATTACCAATAAAAACAAACGTTCCTTTGTTATATGGACACCAAAAAGGGTTGTTTTATCAAATTATATATAAAGATGAAAATTTTTGGAAGAAGCAACTTTCCAAACTTATCACTTTTTGTAAAAGGGTACTCTTACCGGAATTAATCGATCCCCGTAAAGTTAGAGGCCAGAAATTACGTAATATCTATATTTAAAAATTCTATATTTTACCAATAGTCAACAGGTATATTTGTGTTAGTATATTATGTTTACTCTGCGGGATAAGAGTGCGATAAGCAGACCGTCCATAAAGCTTCGACCGCAGGAGGTGCTGTAATAAAATAAGTTGAAACGAGCTATACTTCTTTTAATTCTGCATGTGTTCCACTCATAGTTTATCTGTACTGGGTTACCTCTGTACCTATTGTACTATTTGTTTATTATTTATTACTTGCTCACTATTATATTCTATAGTCATTATAGACATCTAAGAATATGTCAATAAAATCATCTGTCGATAAATCTGTGAAATCTGAAATCAACTCCCTTTTATTATCTATTATTGTAATTGCTAATTCAGTCGGGATATTTGTAAATAAAGACACTACATCTACACTAAATTTGGTACATACATAAATAAAAATCTACTAATTCTCAAGAATTGAGTACACTACAAATTGATTCATTCATGATATTACTAAATATATATGCCAAAAACTTTTCCATAAATAGTTCCAATAATAACTCACATTTGGTTATGTCTGTTGAATTCCGTCCACAACGTTTCCCGTAATGAAATCTATTATCTCTTGTTTAGGAATATGAAGCACAAGGCATCTTGTATTTATTTTTCTACCGGTAGTGAGCTATTTGTGTTGTCTACATGCTATTTTACAGTTTTGAAAAATGCCGATTATAATAATAATTAATAATTTTGTTACATTATTTCGGAGTTCATAGACAATTTGGAAAAATTGTCATAAGTGGCATATGAAAGAGAGTGGTCACATCAAGAGATATTTTCGATATTTATATTTCTGTTAATACGAGGTACGTCCAGAAAGTAAGTTCCGTTTCAATTTAACTCCGCTGCAGCGCTGCGATCGCAGTTCCGCACACGCGCGGTAGACGCTCTGTATCAAGGAGAAGAAACGTGCGCCATTTTGAGATCGCTGTCAGCCACGTACGCTTTGTTGTGTTTGTTTACAATGTCGGCGTTGATTAAAAATCCCGCCGCTTGTGAAATCAGATCTGTGATTCGTTTTCTGAAAGCTAGGAAAGTGAAACCAATTGAAATTTATCGGCAAATTTGCGAATTTTACGGACAAAATGCGATGAGTGATTCAATGGTGAGAAGATGGGTCCGACAGTTCAATGAAGGACGTAGTAAAGTGCACGATGAAGAACGAAGTGGGCGTCCATCTTTGGTTACAGAAGAACTGGTTCACGCGATTGATGACAAGATCCAGGAAAACCGCAAGTTTACAATTAGTGCTCTCGCTATGGAATTTCCCCAAATCTCACGATCACTAATTCATGAAATTGTTAGCGAAAAACTGAAATTTCGTAAACTTTGCTCACGTTGGGTACCAAAGATTCTTACTGAGCAACACAAAACAAAACGGATGGGTAGTGCACTTCAGTTTTTGACCCGTTATGATGAAGGTGGCGAAGAATTTCTGACACAGATAGTCACAGGAGATGAAACTTGGGTTTCTTACGACACCCCTGAAAGTAAGCGGCAATCAATGGAATGGAGGCACAGTTCATCTCCAGCAAAGGTTAAGCCGAAACAAATCTTGACACCTCGAAAAATGATGTGCATAGTGTTCTGGGACTGGAAAGGCATCTTACTCATTGATTTCTTACCGCGTGGTCAAACAATCAAAGCAGATGTTTATTGCGAGACTCTTAGGAAATTGCGCCGCGCAATACAGAATAAGCGCCGAGGATTGCTATCAAAAGGTGTTGTTTTTCTTCACGACAACGCACGACCACACACTGCAAATGTGACGAAAAACCTCCTACAGGGATTTGGCTGGGACGTGTTTGACCATCCTCCGTACAGCCCTGACCTCGCTCCTAGCGACTTTCATCTGAAGTCTTTCCTTGGTGGTCAAGACTTCAACAATGACAAAGAGCTGAAAGAAAATGTTTCCAACTGGTTGAAGACACAGGCGGCAAACTTCTATAAAGAAGGTATACAAAAACTTGTGCCACGCTATGACAAATGCCTGCAAAATTTCTGCAGTTATGTGGAAAAGTAGTTTAAGAGTTGTAGAATTTTGTGCAATAAATACTTTTTCTGTATCTGTATACAATTTAATTTTATTACCAAACGGAACTTACTTTCTGGACGTACCTCGTATTATTTGAAAAGTTTGATGCTAAATCGAGTTGTACGTTTTTCATTGCCCAAACGTTATTAAAAAAAAATCACTGTGTCAGTAGACAGATAAAACATAGACGATTCGACAAAAAATTCGTCCATTCTTTCAATTTTGAAATTGGCTCCCAAAAAGTCTATCGAAATGTGCATGAAACTGAGTATATTTTGAGGTGTAAATGCCAGCGTTAAAGCAAAAAACTTTCATGAACTTATTCAACAAAATTGTTTATACATACCTTAATATATGAACGGAAACACCGCCTACATATTATTGAACTTAAAACCATAATTTTTAATACAAAAGTGCAAAAAACTACATAGGGGTACCGAGGTACCCGGTTATTGACTAACGTATATTTTTTTGGTTATCGCCCATAGGGTTAATCACCTTCCACATATTCCCCTTCCCTATCTATATACCGCTGCATGCGTGTTTTCCATTGCCCAAAGCAGTGCTGCAGATCATCAAGTGTCAACCTTTTCAGGAAGTTTGTCGTGTGTTCCGTTGAATGCACTTTTCACTTTTGGAAACAAGTACAAGTCGCATGGAGCAAAATGTGGTGGATGGTTGAGCACAATAATGTGCTTGTTCGCTAAGAACTGTTTCACACAGAGTGAATTGACCGCTGAGTGTTGCCTTGGTACAGAATCCATGGTTTGTTTTTCCACAGAACTGGTGTTTTCTTTCTCACTCTTTCTCTCAATTTGCTAAGGATCTCAATGTAGTATTCTTACCGTTTGGCTTATCATGATTACGGTACCCCGACACAAAAACGTCCTACTCAAGCAAGGATTTTAAGAAACTAAACTTGATAAAGAAACGGAATAGAGCGCCACTTTTACCCGAAACATGATGGTCACACTATTATGTTTTTATTTTAATTCATTTTATTAAGAAACGATTGACAAGTAACTGAACTATATACTACTGTTCACAATTCACAGTTCTATATCTCAAACTAGGGTTGCCTACTTATTGAATGCGTTACAATAGTTCTCCCCGCTAATAGGACACCTTCAGGCATAAGACACATAATCCCTGAGATAGATTGGTACACAACGTAGTCGAGCGGTCCTCCAAGGAGGTAGTTGTTGTTGAACAAGAATTGTTGTGTTCTAATCTTCAGGGTTCAGATGTTCGGACCTCAGGTGTGCTCGATTTCCTACGTTGATTGGGACGTGTATTAAAGGGGTTTTTAGTAGCTACGACGCATT
Organism: Chrysina gloriosa; assembly: GCA_038088585.1. Taxonomy (NCBI): domain Eukaryota; kingdom Metazoa; phylum Arthropoda; class Insecta; order Coleoptera; family Scarabaeidae; genus Chrysina; species Chrysina gloriosa. The sequence continues at coordinate 38,956,640 of CM076091.1, read as the reverse complement.
TTGTTTTTGACATTTCTCGAATAGGAGTGAAGTTGGCTTCGCAATTCTTTCACACTTTGAAACGTCAGTCTATGCCATTTAATCATGGACAGATACACGCTTCAATATTGTTTGCAAATTATTCAATTTTTTATCATAGTTCAGGTTCTATCGCGACTACGTTGCGTGCGCTTACGCCAATTTTCGGTCGACGGAACTGTACAACAAGACGGACTATTGAATGTTTGATGCAAACATTCGACACAACTTATGCATTGCATAATTTCCCAATGCCTGTGCGACGGCGCAATGCTCGAAGTGAATAAAATATCGTGGCCGTTCGAGAGTGTGCGTGAACAGTCAAGGATGTCGAATCCAGTGGTCAATCCACACCGATCGCATCAGTGTGACCAGTTTGTGGCGAATTGTGCGGAAGGATTTGGCTCTCCGCCCGTATAAGCTTGCGTTGATTCAAGAACCGAAGCCAACCGACCATTTTAAGCGATGCACATCCGCTAATTGGGCTCTGGACCAGATGCAAGTTGATTAGGACTTTCACAAGAAAATCTTTTCGGATGAAGCTCACTTCTGGCTCGATGCTTTTGTCAGAAAGCAAAATTGTCGCATTTGGACAAGTGAGCAGCCTGAAGTGATGCACGAGGCACAACTTTATTCGAAAAAATTAACTGTTCGGTGTGGTTTTCATGCCGGCGGCGTCATCAGCCCATTTTTCTTTTTTGATGAAAACGGCGCGCCAAGAACCTTCAACGGGATCGCTACAGGGTCATGATATCGGAGTATTTTTGGGATCAGCTCAACGCTACGAACTTGGGCGATATGAGGTTCCAACAGGATGGCGCAACGTACCATACAGCGTACGAGACAATCGAATTATTGAAGACCAAGTTACCTCACGCAACGGTTCTCGCGAATGGCCGTCTCGTTCGTGCGATTTAACACCTTTTATCTCTTTTTATTTTTATCTTTGGGGTTACATTAAATCGCTGGTCTATGTCAACAAGCCAACAACGTTAGAAGAGCTGCAGGCCAACATGGAATGCAAAATTCCTGGTATTTCGGCCGATATGTGTGCAGAGTCAATTGGACGCTGGACGTATTCACCCGTGCCAGCGGTTCCGCGGCGGACATTTGAACGATGTCGTATTCCATAAATAATGGCATCGATTGTACTTTCAATAAATAAGTTAGTTATGGAAATAAAAATTATTTCCATAACTAGCCCACAAGTCTGTTAATTGAAAAAACAAAATGCGTTGCTCTTAATGAAAAATCCGGTACATCTTATAGAACCGAACTAGGAACCTCTGGTTTTGGATCCTGTTGTATTCGTTTATCAAGTTCTGAACTTTTAGGTGGTGGTATTTTTGTTAAACGAAGTTGATCTATAAGACGTTTGAAGACATAACGATCATCTAATTTTACTAGATAATGGAGAAACTTCTTGACAATTGTATGCAAACTCCATAAATTTTCATTGCTTGTATAATATCGAGCTTGCACCCTCTATCCCTCAATTAGTTGACGAATCTAGCACAAATCCACAGAATCTTGCTTTTGAATTTGACGAGGCTTCAATACATCTAATTGTATACGAATTTGTCTGTTTGACTATAGTTCCGATGAAGTTTTTCGATTTGTAAACGGTGTTGCTCGGTATCGATTCTAATCGATGTTTTAGGATTTCCGTTCGGCTATCCCGTTCGTAGCCGGATGTCGAGGGCCAATACACCTCTGGAAAATACCACGACGTGTACAAAACGATTGAAATTCATCGCTGGTAAATGTTGTGGCGTTATCAGATACGACTACGTCTAGAAACCCATGTCTCAAAAACAAATCCAGCAATATTTCTATTGTAGCGCTAGATATTGAAACAGAGGGCGTTATCAATTTTTGCCCATTTGGATTTAGCATCCACTATAACCAGATAATAATAACCTTATAAAACACCCGTGTAGTCGATATAGATTCGTTGTCAGTTATGCTCTGGTTCCTCCCAAGTGTGTAATTTAGCTTTGTGGGAAGTTGACTTAACAATACCACAGGGTAAACACTCTTTTACTACTCGCTCAATGTCCTTAGCATCCCTTGTCCAGCACACGTAGCTGCGAGCCAATTGTTTCATTTTTTATATACCAATATGTGTTTGATGGAATTCTGCTAAAACTGCCTGTTGTAGAGTAGAAATTGCTACTACCCGTTGACCCCAAAAAATGATATCCTTGTTGACTGTAAACATTGTATCTTCTTCCATTATTTCGAAGCATTCGTAACAGTAGTGAAAGTTCTTGATCATTTCGCGTTTCCTCTTCAAGAGTTTTGAAATTTAATTTTGACGTTGAAATTTGTTGTATAGATGATTCACAGAATTGATTTACTTCTTCATTGATAGCGGCATCTGTTAAAAGCTGTGATTTTATCGGAGCTCGAGATAAACAGACGACATCAACATTTTCGATGCCCTCTTTGTAAACAACTTGATAATTGAATTCTAAAGAAAGACTGCGTATCTCTGCAGGCGTGAGAAAGTCATTTGTGGTATCTTTGAGTTTTGATGAAAAATTCGACCCAAAGGCTGATTATCTGTTATGAGCAGAGACCGGATTATATGTTTTTCGCATATCGATAACTATCAACGGTACAATTGAACGCTTTAAGATCTACACGAATTAGAATTGACATATTTTTCCGTTTGGAAATCACGTTATTTTTATAAAAATATAGTACACGATTTTCTGGGAAATTTACATTGTACGATTACCGATGTTTCGTTAAATATAATCAAATAAATATTATTTAAATAGGGATTAATGCTTTTTCCAAGAAATTTATGTTTCTACATTTTTCTAAGAAATTGTTAATTGCTTTTAAACTTCCAAACGAAATATCATGTTCAGTACCGAAGAGCAAATGTTTTTTTGTTATGGTTTCTAAGAATAAAAATCGGAAATTAAACGAATAAAGATGAGTTCTGATTGGTTAAAAATAATTAGGTAGAGGGTGTATACGTTTCAGTATTTATCATTTAAACATTTCCATGACTTACAAACACCGAATAAAGTGAAGTGTTACCGACTGTTATCCGAAAACGCCAAAAGTGAAAAGCGATTCAGTAGCATCCTGGATCAAGACCGTTCCAGAATTACTTTTGAACGAAGAAAAAGTATTCTGCAAAGCGTGCGGTAAAATGCTAAGTTGATAATTTTACAAAACAATTTCATTTCATTTATTTAATTCATTTTACATGTTTATTTTGCAAATTCTAGTCTGCCATACAATTGGTTCCAAAACTTGCTTTGGATCGCTGAATAAAATTATTTTCATTAATAAAAATATTTTCCTTGAATTTCAAAATCATTTTCTTATCTTATATCTAAAGCGTGCATACATTATCTACTATAGTTTTCTTCTTTTGTAGATTCCATGTGAGATAAAATCCCAAATTACTTAACATCTCTCAACTTACCTTCATAAATGTAAGTTACGAAAACTGAGACAATCAAAATTAGTGCAAATGTCTGTAGATCGGTCACTAGCAGGTTCATCTTCACCTCCAAAAACTCAGAGTCAACAACAAGTATTTAATTCGGAATTAATTAAAGCTTTGCTTTCAGCTAATAGCCCACTTTATAAATTACAAAACCTAAATTTCAAAATGTTTTTGCAAAAGCATTGCAGAAATACTGTACTTAACGAAAATACTTTAAAGAAAAATTATGTTATAAATGTATATAAGCAAGTAAGTAATGAAATCGAGCAAACAGTAAATAACAGTTTTATATATTTTATAGTAGATGAAACTACATATACTTCTGGACGCTATATGGCAAATTTATTAATAGGTTGTTTAAATAACAACACTCCTGCTAAATCGTATTTGATTTCGTGTAAACAAATTGAAAAAACTAACCATGTAACAATGGTTAGGTTTATTAATGAAACTTCTATGAATTTTTTCCTTCTGGGCATTGTTGCAACTAATAAAATTGTGCTCATGCTTTCCGATGCTGCGTCATACATACATGGTCAACAACTTAAAGGTTTGTATTTCAATTTAATTCACGTGACGTGTTTAGCAGACGGTTTAAACAGAATGGCGGAAAATTTCAGAAATTCATTTTCTATAGTCAATAGTCTCATTAGCCACGTAAAGAAAATATTTTTAAAATCTCCTCTGAGGGTTCAGTATTACAGAGAAAAATTACCTAATACTCCTTTGCCACCGGAACCAATAATTACAAGATGGAGAACATGGTTGAAAGATGCCAGTTTTTATGCAGAAAATTGTGTCCCTATTAAAGAACTTATTTTAAGTTTTGAAGAGGAAAATATTGGTGCAATTTCAAAGTGCAAATCAATCAATATCATTAAATCAAATGATGATTTTGTTCATAAAACTATTGCTATTTTTGAAACTGAATCACTCCCGTTACAAGTCTCTTCATTTGATTGATGAATTTAAAGAAAACTTCAGAAAGTTCCTGGAAAAGAGGACAATTAATAAATAAAAAATTTAATGATATTTTAAAAAGAAAAGAAGCGAACCAAATTCTCCGTGGCGATTTTGATGTTGAAACCGATTTAAATCCGGTTGTTTTAAAATATGCACCAATCACATTAATTGACGTCGAACGTACAAACGTTCAAATCGCTACTAACGGATAGGAGATATAATTTAACTATTGAAAATATGGTAAAACATTTGATTGTGAATTGTTTTTACAGTAAGGAATATAAAGTTTAACGTTGAAATGTAAGTGATAGATATCTATTTAATAAAACCTGTTTAAATTTTCTTAGTGTTTCTTTTCCTTGTTACTTCAAAATATATTCGACATTCTGAATATTTTTGAAACATATTTTACATATTCTAGACAGTTATGAGTATAATGTACTAAGAATTTAGTTAATTTTTTTCAAAGTAAATTGCAGCGCTCTAGCTCGTAGATAATAATATAAAAGCATAAATTATAACAATTTATATTTATAAAATTTTGGAAATATTGAACATAAAATCGAAATATTTACTTATTTTAGTGTGTGTGAAAGTATAAGTGTATTTTCCGTTGACGGTTCTTCCTGTATCTCCTCTTTTCACTTCTTTTCTCGACGCAGCTTTATGGATTCTTCCCTCTTATTAATTCTTTTGGCACAGCTTTATGGATTCTTTCCTTTATCAATTCTTTCTTCTTCTGTATGGCGAGGTTCTTTTCTTACTAATACTTCTTCTTAAACTCTTTATTTTGTGAAATATATTTTTAAACTTATTTATTGACTTTCCTATATTGTCAATTTTATCGTCCTTAACGAAAGATATAAGACCCGTAGAGGAGTAAAATGCTTGAAAGGTGGTGGGCGTGGCGTCGAAAAGGTATAAATAGAACCCCAACAGTAGGTTAAATGTCAAATGAAGTCCATAACCCGAAACTTAACTGTGATTTTGATAACTTGAATTATAATAAATGAATTTTCTAATGGTAATTAACCATTTGTGTATTATTATACTACAATAAACTATTTTCCATATAAATATTGATAAAAATTATCCACTGAAAATATGATGGCCAATGAATCACGATAAATTTGAGAATAGTTCATCTCAGCTTTTGTTAGCGCTCTTGAGACAACACTTCTGCAATTCCAGAGTATATTTCACCTGGTAAAACTGGAACATTGAGTTTAAGATATGAAAATTGATCCAGTATCGATTTCAAATTTTACAGGTTTACCTTGAACAATAACAGTAATAAGAAATCGATCGAAATTCCTTGAGTTGTTTAGGTGTATATTGCGTACGCTTGAAACTCAATAATAGTGTCTTCAATTTGATTAGTAGACTTTTGCTTTGATTTACCACTTTTCATGTGCTCGTCCTCCTTCAATTTATTTTGACTTGATTTTTTATTATATTACTGTTTTACTTGAAATTTTGTTAATTTCACCAGACGCTGATTGAATTGTTTTACGGGAAAGTTTCTTTGAATCATTTTTTCTGCTTCCGGTGCAAGAGTCTTCGCTACGATGTCGAAAAATTCCGCTAACATGTTGACTTTGAAGTAATTGCTCATAAATTGTGCACGCAGAAAGAAATCAGCTACTGACTTTTTACATGAACATTGAAATTCACAATCACCTGTGCCCGTTCTTAAAACTGCAACATATTCTGCTATTAATTGATGTTCTGATTGGTATTTTGGCAGAAATATGATGATTTTGCTGCGGTAATAAGTGTGCCTGTAAAAGTTTTACCAATTCATCATATATAAGATCATTTGGATTCTTAGGTGCTGCTAGAACCGTAACATATGAAAACTTTTTGCACCAATTGAATTTAACAACAAATTAGCGCAGTACCCTTTGTTGGTGGTACGTTCTTCGTGCAGATATAATTTTCAAACGTAAATCTGTAGTTCCGGAACGATTCTTTTGTAGTATCCAATACTTCAAAGTTTGGCACCAATGCCGTATTGCTGCATTATCGAATGTTTATATGCAAATTATTTGGCGTTCATTTTGATTATGTTTTTTATTATTTAATATACATTTTAATTTCCGACTTTTCGTCTATTTGAGAAGTTCACCCCGTCGCCAATTTAATATGTTTTTACTTTAATTCGTTTTATTACGAAACGATTTACAAGTGAACTATTTATATATGTACTAATGTTTACAACTGGCAGTTGTATATCTCAAACTTGGGCCGCCTACTTATTGAATGCGTTACAATAGTCACCTACATTTCATCACTCTTCCTCACCAAGTTTAACGGCTTAGATGTACACAGTTCCACTACTTAATTGTAATACCTGAAGCTCTTGTAAAACTAAAACTGAGAATTACGCAACCATATATATATACATACATATATAACATATATGTATGTGTATAAATTTAAATATATGTATTTGTAATGAAATACAGCACGCCTATGAGATTTGGTAGTTGTTGCATGCATATATAGCGGCAAATATCTTTCCGGTATGGCACATTAACCATTGTGGAGTACAATGTGAAAAATTGTGTCTATTAAAACGAATTTTAGTTTCAGTTTGTTGATTAAACATTTGTTGAAAAACTCGAACATAATTTTAGTATCATTTTTAAGTATATTACAAATGTTATTACATTTTTTTCATAATTTCGATCGAATTATTAAGTACTTATCACCTGCTAAAATTAATGCTCTGAGAGCAATCCATATACGAGGACATTCCAGAAAATAGTATCCATTTACATATGATTAAAAGGAAAATGAAGGAAAGTACATAAGAATTTAATTTAACTAAAAGTAATACATTCACTCATTTTTCAATGTAGCCGCCGCCGTTGTTGAGACATTGGTTGTATTTTGAAACCAGTTTGTTTATGCCTTCCGCGTAAACCTCTACTGCTAAAGTAGCCAGCCAATGCTATACACCTGCTTTTTAGTCATCATCACTGAAACGTTCTCCTGAAAAGAAATCCTTGAGTTTACTGAACAAATGATAATCACTTGGAGCCAAGCCGGGGCTATACGCAGGATGGTCAGAAACCTCCGAGTTGAACTTCCGAAGAAGGTTAGTGGTCTTTCGAGCCGCATGGGGCAAGCATTGTCATGCAGAAGAACAATGACACTTGTCAGCATTCCTCGCCTCTTGTTTTGGATAGCTTTACGCAGTCTCTGAAGTGTTTCACAGTATGTGTCCGCACTTGAGGTATGAAATCAAGCAACATACCTTTTCGGGCCCAGAACACTGATGCCATAACCTTTTTCGTGGAAAACGACTGCTTAAACTTGCGCGGCCTTGTTGGAGATCGTCAATGGTGCCACTCCATGGGCTTGCGTTTTGTCTCAGGTGTGAAATTTGGTCAAGGAATGCATCGCCCTGTTGCGCGTAACGAGTCAAAACGTCCATGCGGTTGGTCTTGTATTCATCGGTAACCATTTTGGGCAGTCATCTTGCGCAATTTCTTCTGTAATTCAGATGGTCCGGCACGATTTCATGGAACAATGATTGTGAAATTTCAGGAAATTGCTTGGACGGGCGCTTTGTGCATTCAAAAACGGATCACGAATCGCACTTCGCATTTCGCGGGATTTCTATCTTATGCGTCATTATAAAGGGTCATAAAACTCACACCACGCACCGGAAGAACTTCAACTCTTTTTTCCCGCAAAGGTGTGATGCTACTGTTAACATCTGCACCACTTTGCTTTTAATCGGCTCAATAGCGCCATCTGTATGACTAAATGGGTACTATTTTCTGGAATGCCCTCGTACAATTAAGTCATAATAATAATAATGGTATGGTATGGTATGGTACTAACACTTCGTGGGCGAATCGAGCCTCGACATTGTTGCCTACATAGCTCCTTGATCAGTGGGCCACATCAGCTTGCAAGGACAAGACCCATCCCCCATATCAGAAAGAAATCAGCAATTCGTTATGGTTATTTCAGTATTGCAATATAAAATAATAAATGTCCTTAACAATAAAATCAATTTTGGTTTAATTCTACACGCTGTGTGTTTTGCTATTATAACCCAATTGTGCTAATAAGTATAGCTCAGAACAACATCTAGGAATATGTTACATATACTAAAAATGTTTTACTCACCAACAGTTTTATCAGTGAGTAAGCTCTCCAGTTCCGGATCTGTTTCATTCAGTTCTTTATTTGCTAGAAAGGGAATCAATTCTGTTTCTGCTAAAATTCCTACAATTAATTTGTTTGGTTGTATTACCTATGAGTTTTATGCCATACACCATTCAGTTTTAGCGGTCTTTTATAACAAATTTATAACTAACAATATATATACGTATACAGTAGGTGACTAGTTACTTTGCGGAAGAATATATTAGTTTTACTTTTACTATCTAAAAAGTGAAGGAAAGGGGATAGTAAAAAGTACCTTCTCGAATGAGGTACAAATCACGTTTAATAAGACAAATTCCATTGACCTCTACGTATTTGCTTAAACTTTTGATTTAATTCTACCACCGTAAAGGTGTAACCGTTAAAAAATCCTTCTTCGAATTTATTTCTTCTCTAATTATCTAGACATTAAGAAAATTCATAAAATATGTATTCTGCGTGACACCCAATCCTTTTTTTTTTTTTTGATTTTGAAATGTTGCCATCTTACATAAGAAATTCTTCAAGTGAATGACAATTGCATGTTAGAAAACATAAAAATAGGTGAAATAAAGAAAAACACTTGCTAGCAAAAACGTTATCCGAGAATTTTATAGACCGAGTGCTTAATAATATTTCTAAAAAGAAGAAATTTATTGAGACAATTCAATCACTAATTACAAAGTTATAACTCGGAAAACAATGGTTGCAGTGAAACCTGCACTAACGTTAGTACACGAATGAATAATTACAATGCATGCTGCTGCATGCATGGGCTTTCCGTGGTATGCTATGGTTGCGTTTATGTTACCCCTCCATCCCTAGAACGGCTGCGAAGATGTAACCTGAGGAACGGTGGTCGATCGTCCATCGATGGATTGAAATTTTCTTTTATCTTGTAGATTGTGTCCCAATCTTTATATGTACAGATACAACATACAGTTATAATTAATACAATAATTATACAAGAGTTCCAAAACGAATAATTTTCTCTTGGTAGTTTATCCAAACTTTCAATTTTTACATTTTCAATATCTTCTTGTGATTTTTTTAATATTTCTCCAATTTATTTTATTTAATTCGACAGGATCAATAATACTATCAATTTTACTTATAGGACTTATATGCAATTCGGGTAAGTTGAAGACTTCCCCTTTTATTAAGTCATTACGTGACATGAATTTCTCTTTATTTATTTCTACAGTGCAATTTAAATGCATTTAATTCTATTAAAATACTATTTATAATTTACACGATTCCAATTCCGTTACAGTCATAACTTATCGTGGTGTATAAATTAATAAATGTTTTGCTCCAATTTGTTGTACAATTGGTTCGTTAATATGAACACTAATTTTATTGCATATTGTATCGTTGTTTATTATTAAATTTAGCACTCATCCGCACTTGGTAACATTAATTCTTTGCACAAATAGGTTTCTTCAATTTTCGGATAGCTGTTGACTCTCGAAATGCTCGTACTTTTTCCTTTTAACAGATACGATTTCGGGATAGGTACGAATTGACTATGATAAGGAATATGATATATTTGATATACGTGGTTCAAAATTACTTTTCTGTAATATAGGTAATAGGAATTTGAGTAAAATTTTATCAGTGTATATAAGTGAAATAGATCCAAATGAACTAGAACAAATAATAATAACAAATAAGATTTACAAATTAATGACAAATGACGAAAGAAATAGTATATATATATATATTTCGTGACCTTTTTATACTTATCTTATATGATAGATCTCTACCACTAATAGGTCAATAAAACAAGGCTGGTTTGAACGATAGTTATATTTTCAGAACGTTTACAAACGTTTTCGGAACACCTTCGTCAGTGAAAATATAACTAGATAAATATATAAACAAACTTTTGTTTTTTATTTGGGACTATCAACAAAATAACTAATGACTAGGATTTCTTGATATAGAGGATGTGTAACCAACTTTTATAAATATATAAATTATAAAAATTAAATTAATGTGTAAACATACATGCAAATTAAGTAAAACCTTATATCAAAAAATCTTTGTCGAAACCTTAACAATTCTGTTCAAGGACTAGGGAAAACCAAATTTAAAAACCTAGCCAAAGGTTTCCTTCTTAAGAAATGCAAATGTCATTTTAATAGATTGCTATATACATACATCAAAGAGAAAGTGCGGAAGCGAGGCAAAACGACCAAAATACCGAAGGAACCGAAGAGCCGTCAATAATAGAAATAGAAGAAATAGTAAACTCAATGAAGAACAACAAGAGTCCAGGAGAAAACGAGATGACAGCAGAAAATATTAAATACGGGGGTGAAGTGGTAATTCTCAAAATATATGAACTGGTTAAGGAAATCTGGAACACAGAGGTAATGCCGCAGCAATGGAATAGAGCTGTCATAATCCCGCTATTCAAGAAAGGAGACCGAACCGACTGCAGCAACTATAGGGGAATAGCGTTATTGGACACCGTATACAAAGTCCTGGCCACGCTGATTAAGAAACGGCTGGAAATGTTTATAGAACCTGCTCTCGGAGAGTACCAGGCTGGTTTCCGGAAAAACAGATCAACAACGGATCAACTTTTCACGCTGAAACAAATCCTCATAGGAATGTATGAATACGAAATTCCGACTTACATGCTATTTATCGATTTTAAAGCAGCAAACGATTCAGTCAACAGAGGAGGGCTTTTCGACGCATTGAGAATACTGAATGTTCCGGACAAACTAATTGCACTGGTAAAGATGACACTGCAGAACACAATATGCGCAGTTAAAGTAAACGGAAAGACATCAGAAAGTTTCAAAGTGAAGAACGGGGTAAGACAAGGAGACCCGCTTTCTACCCTGCTATTTAACGCAGTGTTGGAAGTGATGATCAGAAATAGTAACATAAACAGAAACGGAACACTCTTCAATAAGAGTCACCAGTGTCTTGCATATGCTGATGACATATTGCTGCTGACCAGAAATAAGAAACTCCTAGAGGAACTAACAAAAAACCTAATAACTGCGGCAAGTAGAATGGGACTGGAGATTAGTGAGAGCAAAACTAAATATATGGAACTAAGGAACAACAACAGGTTAAACGGAAAACAGAAACTACGCGTCCAAGCTGGAGATAGGGAGTTATACGAATTTGAGGAAGTGGAAGAATATATGTACCTAGGAACTTTGATAGACAACAAATGCAAAGAAGAAACGGAAATAAACTTAAGGATAGCTAAGAGCAACAGATGCGCGGGGGAATCTCAAACATATTAAAATCCAAGAATATATCAACGAGATCGAAATTACAACTGTATAAGACCGTTTTGAGACCGACATTGCTATATGGTTGCGAAACATGGTCGTTGACAAAAAGCTCACAAACAAAGTTAGAGATATGGGAGAGGAAAATACTTCGAAGGATCTTCGGAGGGAAGAGGGTGGACGGCATGTGGGAGAGACGCACCAATGATGATATCTATGCACTATACAACGAACCATGTATAACACAAGCAATTAAAGCCCGAAGAATGCAGTGGGCGGGTCATATGGAGAGAATGCAGGAGGACAGAATAGTGAAAGATATAGGATGGAGAGACCCGGAGGGAAAGAGAAGGAGGGGAAGACCGAGGAAAAAATGGAGAGGAGCAGTGAGTGACGACTTGGCAGAGAAAGGATCCGCGAACTGGAGAATAATTGCAAGGAACAGGGAAAAATGGAAACATTTTACAAAGCAATGGGCCTAGAAGGCCTGTGAACGCTGCTATATATATATGCTATATATATATCGGTCCTGAAATTAATAGTTTTAGTGTCTTTCTGTATATTTATCATTTCATATATTAGTCTTTTTTTATAATTATTCTCTGTTTTTAATATAATTGTGTTTTCAAAATCAAAGTAATGCCCGAGATCTTTGTAATGCTTTGTTACAGCGGTCATTGCACCGAAATCATTATTTAAAGAATACTTATGGCTATACAACCTTTTCTTTAAATATTGTTTCGTCTGACCGATGTAACAACCATCACAGTCTTTACAGTTTATTTTATAAACTACATTACTCTGATTTTGTTTAATTATTTTAGATTTAGTATTAGTAAAAAGAGATCTGTTACTATAATTTGGAATGAAAGTAATGTTTATGTTGTTTTTATTAAATTCTTTTTTATTTTTCGCTTAAACCTTTTTTATAAGGAATAGCGTTACAACATTTATTGTTATTAATTTTAATTCCTCTATTATATAATTTGTTAATTCTATTTTTTATTATTTTTTCATAAAAACTATTTGGATAATTATTTTTATCTAAGATTTCTTTAACTTTGTTTAAATTCTTTTCCCTAAATTCAGGATTAGCTAATCTAACCGCTTGATCAACTAAACCGGTAACTACATTAATTGTATGTAATTTTGATGTTTCTGAAAAATAATTTAAATGTCTTCCTGTATTAGTAGACTTTATATACCAATTTGTTTTCACAATGCCGTTATTATGCATGACTGTCACGTTCAGAAAATTCAATGAGTTATTAGATTCTCTCTCATATGTAAATTTTAATCTATTATGATAACTATTAAATGAATCTAATATCTCATCAATACTATCCTTTCTTACGGAACAAAAACAGTCATCCACATAACGTCTGTAAAAACTTACACTAGAATTTAGTTTTGCCAAACAAGTTTGCTCTAGGTCCTCCATTACCAGGTTTGCGATAACTGCTGATAATGGAGAACCCATTGCAGTACCGAAAATTTGTTTATAAATTTTATTTTGATATGTAAAATAAGTAGAATTTAAACAAAGTTTCGAAGCTGCAATGAATTCCTCCTTTGGAAGATCTGTAAAATCTTTTATGGAATTCCATTTTTTATCTAAAATTTTTAGTGCTAAATCCACAGGAATATTAGTAAATAAAGAAACAACATCTAAACTGATTAATTCGTAATTATTAGGAATTGTTTGATTTCTAACCGAATCTACAAATTCCCATGAATTTTTCACATTATATGTAGTTTTACCTACAATATTGCTTAAAATTTTAGATAAAAATTTGGAAAGATTGTAAGTGGGGAATTAATGCAATTTACGATTGGACGTAAAGGAATATTATCTTTATGTATTTTAGGAATACCGTATATTCTTGGAGATATAGAATTTAGAATTTTTAAATGGTTATTTAAATCTTTAGAAATATATTTTTTTAAAACCAACTATTTATTAGTTTATTTATTTCATATTGTAATTTATTTGTTGGGTCTGATAATAATACCGAATAAGTTTGATTATCTTCCAATAAGGAATTCATTTTGGCTTCGTAATCAATCTTATTCTCCATTATCAGCAGTTATCGCAAACCTGGTAATGGAGGACCTAGAGCAAACTTGTTTGGCAAAACTAAATTCTAGTGTAAGTTTTTACAGACGTTATGTGGATGACTGTTTTTGTTCCATAAGAAAGGATAGTATTGATGAGATATTAGATTCTTTTAATAGTTATCATAATAGATTAAAATTTACATATGAGAGAGAATCTAATAACTCATTGAATTTCCTGAACGTGACAGTCATGCATAATAACGGCATTGTGAAAACAAATTGGCATATAAAGTCTACCAATACAGGAAGACATTTAAATTATTTTTCAGAAACATCAAAATTACATAAAATTAATGTAGTTACCGGTTTAGTTGATCAAGCGGTTAGATTAGCTAATCCTGAATTTAGGGAAAAGAATTTAAACAAAGTTAAAGAAATCTTCGATAAAAATAATTATCCAAATAGTTTTTATCAAGAAATAATAAAAAATAGAATTAACAAATTATATAATAGAGGAATTAAAATTAATAACAATAAATGTTATAACGCTATTCCTTATAAAAAAGGTTTAAGCGAAAAATAAAAAAGAATTTAATAAAAACAACATAAACATTACTTTCATTCCAAATTATAGTAATAGATCTCTTTTTACTAATACTAAATCCAAAATAATTAAATAAAATCAGAGTAATGTAGTTTATAAAATAAACTGTAAAGACTGTGATGGTTGTTACATCGGTCAGACGAAACAATATTTAAAGAAAAGGTTGTATAGCCATAAGTATTCTTTAAATAATGATTTTGGTGCAATGACCGCTGTAACAAAACATTACAAAGATCTCGGGCATTACTTTGATTTTGAAAACACAATTATATTAAAAACAGAGAATAATTATAAAAAGACTAATATATGAAATGATAAATATACAGAAAGACATTAAAACTATTAATTTCAGGACCGATATTCAAAATTTAAGTAATGTATATAGCAATTTGTTAAAATGACATTTGCATTTCTTAAGAAGGAAACCTTTGGCTAGGTTTTTAAATTTGGTTTTCCCTAGTCCTTGAACAGAATTGTTAAGGTTTCGACAAAGATTTTTTGATATAAGGTTTTACTTAATTTGCATGTATGTTTACACATTAATTTAGTTTTTATAATTTATATATTTATAAAAGTTGGTTACACATCCTCTATATCAAGAAATCCTAGTCATTAGTTATTTTGTTGATAGTCCCAAATAAAAAACAAAAGTTTGTTTATATATTTATCTAGTTATATTTTCACTGACGAAGGTGTTCCGAAAACGTTTGTAAACGTTCTGAAAATATAACTATCGTTCAAACCAGCCTTGTTTTATTGACCTATTAGTGGTAGAGATCTATCATATAAGAAAGAAATTGTAACAACACCATACACTCTAATAACGGTGAAGTTGAAATAGTGATCCCGTATAACGAAAAACCTGTACATTTAGCCGAAGACTTGACGCCTCACGAAACGTAACAATACCGATAGTTGTACACGCGAAAGTATTTGAGAAAAATAGAATATTTGTAACATTACAACTAGATACGCAACACGAAAATATAGTAAATGTAATGAAAGAAGTTAAATATATATACAAAAACAGATAGAAAAAACGTCATGTATTTCGAACATAAAAATATAGAAAGAGAAATCATTCAAATCATTCAAGAAAACTTTACAAAATTAAAAATAGAAATTGCTATTAAAATTCATAGAAGACGTACAAAATCCCGAAGATCAACTCGAAAAAATCAAATAGTACCTTGAAGGAAAAACATGTCACAGAGGTATCAACGAAGTTTATATAAATCTAAAAAGAAAATATTACTGGCCAAATATGGAAAGAAGCACCACCATATTCATCAGCAATGAGCAAAATATGACAGAACACCCCAAAAGCAACCACTGTCCCATACCTATACCTCAAAACGTCCGTTTGCAAACAACAAATAAAAATAAAATAAAAGTTACGAAAAAAGGCGCAAAATACTCCAAAAACGCTCTAAAAATAAAACACAAACTTAAAAAGAAAGATCTGTTACAAGATGAAGATGATTCAGGCACTGGAAACACCTACCTGAATGAAAATAATCCAGAACCAAGCACAAGTACACAAAATCGAAAATTTTGTATTAGTAACTGTTTAACCATATATACACTTATAAAATTTTACTCAAAATCCTATTACCTATATTATACAAAAGTAATTTTGAACTACATCTACTATATCCTATTCCTATCATCAGAGGCCAGATTATATGCAAAAAGAAAAGTGGAAATATGCGCATAAATATGCAGATGTTTTGGCCTAAATATGCACTTTCTTATGAAAAATATGCATTAAACATCGTTTAAAAACTATAGATTAATAAGAGGAAGTAAACTTACATTTTACTTACAATCTTGCTGCATGCTACGTAAAATACTTTTTCTCCATCCATACGCAATTCTGAATAAGGTGCAATCCATCCAGGCACAGTTCGGCATTTTTGCTATTATAATTAATAACAACCCACAAGTTTAAACTTCTAAAAACCAACGTAAAATGACGTTTAAAATAAATAAGATTGCTTTCGAATATGGGAATAAATTTCTCCGAATAACAAAGAAACACCTGTGCTCCTAATTTTCTGGTAAAATGTATTTTTGTATTTATTTAGAAGTTTCAGGGAATTAGCTTTTCCTTGAATTCTGTCCCGGTCTAGATGTATGGGAACAGCATTAATAAATTTTTGGAAGCGCTTATCGGAAAAGTATGGGGAAGAGGCTTCATAGAATGCCATTTTTAATTTAAAGAGGCTGTTTAACTCTTTGTTTGTTACAACCACGATATATTTTTAGTAATGCCTATCATATAATAAATTACATCCAATAGATAAATAAAACTCGGATACAAAATAGGCAAATAATATACAAAATGGATATACAGCCTGCCCCAGAATTGCTGGGACATAGAGCTACCACGTATTGTAGAGGTCAAAATAAGTCGAATGGACGCAATTTATATATATACCAAAATGTATCGTTTGTCCGTGAGAAGATTCAAAGTTTAATTAAAAAATAACGTTTTTGTACGCTGTTTAGAAATGCGCGAAACAAATTTAATGAAATTTGGGAAAAGTACATTTTAGAGGATTACCCTACTTTCAGTAATCAAAGAAACCGAAAGGAAATTGTAGAAGGGTGAAACCAGCCTCACCCTCTGATAATGTTTTTAAATTATTTCTTAGGAGTGGTAATACAGTTCTAAGCCTTCTTTTAACGGGAAGGCTTATTCATCATCTTCATTTTTTGACTCTTATAAAAACTCCGTATTTCGCATAGTTTCGAAGGAAAAAAATATTTTCTCAAATTCTGATCACCTACATTCTTAGTACAAGCTTAATAAAATTATAATACAAAATTTACTTGGCGGTGTACACAAAGACAAAACTTTTGTTACAACGGGTGTTCAATGTGATCTCCATCTTCGTTAATGCAGAGGTCAATTCGGCGTAAAAAATTGAAATGCACCCTTCTTAAAACATCGTCGTTATCTCCTAGTGCGTTTACAGCATTTTGAATTCTGTCCCACAGTTGTTCGGAATTATTAATTTGAACTTGGTACACTTGTTTTTTTAACGCTCCCCAGATGAAGAACTCGTAAGGATTTAAATCCGGAGACCGCGGAGGCCATTGAATGGGTGCTTCTTGTCCCCTACCAATCCATCTACCAACAAATTGTTCATTAAGATATTCTCTTACAGCACGTGCAAAATGAGCTGGTGCACCGTCGTGCATGAAGAACGTGTTTCGACGCAAATGAAGGGAAAAGTCTTCTGGCAAAATTTCTTGAAGAAAACGAATGTAATTACCGCCATTTAAACAATCAGGCAATCGGAACGGTCCAACCAAAAAATTGTCAATAATCCCGACCCAGACATTAATTTTAAATTCTCAATTATACCTACCTTTAATAGCATGTGGATTTTCATCTGCATAAATATGCTCATTGTGTAGGCTCGTCATGCCACGACGTGTAAAACAAGACTCATCAGTAAACAAGATACTAGTGTGGAATCCGTTGTCAACTACTCAGCGCTCCCGAACAATTTGTGAAAAATTTAAACGTGAACCCTGATCAAGTGGTAATAACTTTTGGATTAGTTTAATGTGGATTGGACGAATTAATTGATCGCTAAGAATCCGTCTTACAGTGCTTTTTGAAATCCCAGTCTATCGTTGCAATGTTCTGGTACTAGTCTCAGGATTGTTATCAATCATTTCAAGAACAGTTTTTTCCGCAATGGGTGTTTGTGCTTGTCGAGATCTTCCAGCCTTAATTCTGACTGGCTTCAGCATTCCTATTTCTCGAAGACGTCTTTCGATTCGGGCAAAAGTTTTGTGATTTGGAATTGTCCGGTTTGGACACCACTCTTGATACACGCCCGACACTTTCGCGGCAGTTACCTTGACAGCATCCAAGAACTAATAGCACGTCTGTCTGCTCATTAAAAGGGAAATCCATATTTGATAGCTGCCAAAGTAATTGCAATAACAACAGAAATAGCAATTAAAGCAATAACGGTGATCACGATAAAAAACAATACAAAACAACTGAAAGTGAACAAATTATTGAAATTATTTACTGTGAACAACAAACTGGAACGATTATGAATTTGTTTCCTCTCAAAATCATGACTTATGTCTTTGTGTCCACCGCCAAGTAAATTTTGTATTATAATTTTATTAAACCTGTACTAAGAATGTAGGTGATCAGTATTTGAGAAAACATTTTTCCCTTCGAAACTATGCGAAATACGGAACTTTTATAAGAGTCAAAAAATGAAGATGATGAATAAGCCTTCCCGCTAAAAGAAGGCTTAGAACCGTATTACCACCCCTAAGAAATAATTTAAAAACATTATCAGGGGGTGAGGGTGGTTTTAACCCTTCTACAATTTCCTTTCGGTTTCTTTGATTACTGAAAGTAGGGTAATCCTCTAAAATGTACTTTTCTCAAATTTCATTAAATTTGTTTCGCGCATTTCTAAACTGCGTACAAAAACGTTATTTTTATTTATAACTCTTCTCACGGACAATCAATACATTTTTGGTATATATATATATTGCGTCCATTCGACTTATTTTGACCTCTACAATACGTACTAGCTCTATGTCCCCGCAATTTTAGGACACGCTGTATTATGCAAATACTAATAATATAATCAATTCGTACCTATCCCGAAATCGTATCTGTTAAAAAGAAGAAGTACGAGCATTGTGGGACCCAACAGCTGCCCAAATATTGAAGAAACATATTTGTGCAAAGAATTAATGCTACCAAGTGCGGATGAGTGTTTGTTAAATTTAATGATAAACAACGATACTTTATGCAATAAAATTAGTGTTTATATTAACGAACCAATTGTACAACAAATTGGAGCTAAACATTTATCAATTTATACACCGCATTTGTTAAAAATAACTTATGACTGTAACGGAAAAAACATAGAAATTATAAATAATGTTTTAATAGAATTAAATGCAAATTGCACTGTAGAAATAAATAAAGAGAAATTCATGTAAAGTAATGACTTAATAAAAGGGGAAGTATTCCACTTACGCGAATTGCATATACATAAGTGCTATAAGTAAAATTGATAGTATTATTGATCCTGTCAAATTAAATAAGATAAATTGGCAAATTATTTTATTAATTATAACTGTATGTTGTATCTCTATGTATAAAAAATTAGGATACAATGTACAAGATACGAAAAAATTTCAATCCATCGATGGACGATCGACCACCGTTCCTCAGGGTATACCTGCGGAGCCGTTTTAGGGATGGAGGAGTAACAGACGCAACCATAGCATACCACGGAAAAACCACACGTTTCGTTCAACGCTTTATCAGAATCGCCGACTTTGCGGAAATAGTTTATAAATTATTTGAATGCATTGCAATTTTTCATTCGTGTATTAACGTTAGTGCAGGAATCACTGCTACCCTTGTTTTCGAAATTGTCGAAATTGTCTCAATAAATTTCTTCTTTTTAAAAATATTATTAGGCACCGGCCTATATAATTTCTGAGTTTATTTTTCGAAGTGCCAGATTTTTTACAGATAACAGTAAGTACAAATAATTGCCAAATGTCTGTCTTAACATTAGCGGTACAGAAATCTTATTGCAATTGAAATATTATGGCACATTTAACTATTACACACAGGTCGAAATTTTAATTCTCATCGAATGCAGAGATAAGAGAAGAACTCGGAAGGAAGTTTGCAATCTGTTTAATATAAAATACATATTCAGGTGCCACTATTAGCCTTGTTTATATATCTTATAGTTATTCAGTCAAATTTCATAGAACCTATGCTATGTGGTGTCATCTAGTGTGTATAAAATATAGTTGAATTGATGAATGAAAGCAGGCGACCAATATTTGATTTCTAATATAACCAATTATTTGCATTTTTAGAAGAAATTCGTATTTGTTGCATATCGGGTACATTTCGCTACACAAACATCATTAGAGGTTATGTTATAGTAATTATCATTTAATAACACCATAATAAACTCCTGGACAAAATAACGCACCACTATTGTTTTTTGTTTAAATCAAAGGGAGTGTATTTGTGATGTTACTAATATCCTTAGAAGTATGCTGTGGATCTCTTCTAATATTCAATGCAATTGTTGTCAAGGTATCGTTTGTTTTAAAGTGACAATTATAGGCACTTTTTATTCCAAGCGATTTATTTTTACTTTACATTAGCCATTAAGCTTTCATCGATATCACATTTACTACATTGATATTGTTACAGTTATTGACATGAAATGAATCGTGAAAGGACTTTATCTGTAGAAAAGGCAGTATGGGCAACCACCTTTCTGGAAGAGAGATTCATCATGTGTCATGCCACTCATGCCATACTGCTCATATGTTAGGAAGATCACCTTCCAGTATAAGTCAATTGAGGGAAAAAACTGTACAAATATATGGGATGATCGTTTTCTTAGCGAATACACACTAAGAAACAAGAGTTTCTATCAATATGTCAAGAAATGAATAACTAGCTGTTCACAATGTTGCTGTATCATCTCAGCCTGTAAGAAGATGTGTAAAAGGAGGCTGCAGTAAGTACTAGAAGGCAGGCAGAAAAGTCATTAATCACTAGAGAGCACAAAATTCAAAGATGGCGGTTTTCCAGAAACCATGAACACTGGACTATTGACGATTGAAAGGTTTTATTCATTGATAAGGCAAGGGTTAGTTTAAAATGCCCTGATGGACATGAGCGTGTGTGGCGAAGACCAGAAGAATGATTTGTAAGTTGCAACATTTCTCTAAAAATCTCTTCTGTGGGTGGCTCTGTAATGTTTTGGGGAGGAATTTGTTTTGACACCTGTACAGAGTTGGTTCCTATACAAGGTCAATGAATGTGGTTTATTACATAGAAAACATCAGTTGGGCATGTAATTCCAATTATAGGGCATAATGTTCTATTCATGCAAGATAATGCTCGTCTTCACGTGACTAGACATGTTTTTGACCACTTAAATGATGTTAATATTCTGGTTTTTGAGTAGTCACCTAATATTCCAGACATTAATCCGATTGACCACATATGGGATTTTCTTAGAAAAAGTCTGCAACCATACGCCTTCCCCTATCAATCACAATCAACTAATAGAAGCCGTAGTTGAAGAATGGGAGAATATTCCTCAAGAAATGATTCGTAATTTAATCTGTAGCATACCAAGGCATATGAATGCAGTAAATAGGAGTAGAGGAGGACATACTCAATATTGAGGTTACATTGGAGCTACTAATTTGGCTTTTTAAGGTTAATTTTATTTGATTTCCGTTTCCATGTTTTACGAGTCTTCGATATAAAAACAAATTTTTAAGTAGAAAATTAGCCAAATTAAGACTATCTTCACTAGTTTGTTTTTAAAATACCTAATTTCACATTACATTTGTGATTCAATATGCTTAATTTAAGTATCATTTCTGTAATTATTTGAATTAAATAAAGTGGTGCGTTAATTTTGTCCAGCAGTTTATGTATATACCAAACCAACAGGTTATATTATAGGCGGCTATATGTTTACGTTGCAATATACGTGTATCCATAAATATAAGATAAACTGACACAATTCCACCATTACCATACAGAAAAAGTAATGTGTATCATACTTACATATATATCAAATTCTTCCACCGTGTGAGAATTTTCTATTGGATTAACGGCACTATTTTATTTGTTATACATCCTATTCCATTTATCTGGTCAATATATATTTTTCTGTCCGCCAGCATCTATGAATTGTGAATAGGCAACAAAGACTTAAATTTCGTAAATGCTTCAACGCAAAAATATCCTTTAAAATCCTTAATATTTTTGAAAAATATAGGAATTTAAAGGTAAACTAAAATCGATACATTAAAATTATTATTCTTTATTACGTGTTGAAGGTATAACAATTAGAAGAGTATAATATTGCAAAGTTTTTGCACAAGGCTTTCTAACAGAGATTCAACAAGCAAATAAAATACATAATTATACGGTGGCTAGCTGCTACCCTATGTAGATTGTAGGGGGAACAACGCAGTGCTCTCACGAACACTGTGCCGTAACTGCTAGGCTGTGCGGAATCCCGGTTATAACTTCCTCGTGGTGGCCACCGGTAACAGGAGCCTCAGTACGGTCATGTCTCTGCTGGGGTGACTGGCAAATATAGTCGGACTAAGAGAGAGAACTCTAAACAAACCCCAATCCAAGAGGGAACAGCATATCTCGAGGGATGAATGGCTAGTGGGTTAATCTAGTTTCTAATATGCGGACTTGGGATGCCCGGGCGAGGTCCTATTTCAATAAATGCCCTACTGCGCTTCCGGGGCTCTGGCGTAGTTGACCATCCTTTCCCCTTTACTCGTGGGAACAAAATGGAACACACAAAAACAAAAAACAAGTCAACAAGACAAAAAAGAAAATAATAAAGAGGCACAAGCACCTCAAAAGGAAATAGAGGCAGAAAGACCCTCAACTGAAACTGGAGCGAGAGTAACTCCCAGTGAATCAACTCATGAAGAGAGGTCAAAGAGACTCAGTGGAGCGGGGAAAAAGAAATTGGCATACCTGCTCAAAAAGGCCTTAGTAAGGAAGAGGAGACGCCACCTGGAGCTACAGCGAAACAAGAGGCCGAAGGACGAACAACCGTCCACCTCGCGAGCTGCAAAAGCACAGTAGCACAACAAAACATCCAAAACTTCTATGTCCACTCAGAGGCGGCCCACTGCCTCATATAAGGACATCGCAACAGGAATAAAAATTGCGGTCTTGGCAAAGGATTATCCCAACACGTCCCTCACGACCCAACAAATGGACTTCATCCAGAGCATGACGCTCGAAAAGATCATAGCTGGTAAGGATCAGGTCACAAAACCTGCCTTTCTGAGATGCATCTACAAGGCAGGATACTTAGGTCTGCATTGTAAGGACAGCGCGTCAGCCGAATGGGTCAAAACAAACATCAGCGACTCATCACCATGGAAAGGTGCCTCGCTGATGGCCACACAGGAACATAAGATTCCTCACTCTCGGGTCGCAGTAGGCTACTTCCCAAACTCAAAAACGCTGACCACAAACAAGATCCTGGATTTGCTACAGGGGCAAAACAAAGGCCTCTTCGTCGAATCGTGGCGACTGCATAAAGAGCTGAGAAGGGCTCTCATGTAACAATAGTCCTTGCGGTGGACCAAAAATCAGCAGCCAGCTTGACGCTATCCAACGACAAGGTAAACTTCCGTTTTGGCCAAATGGCACTCAGGCTGAAGGCTGAGAACGTCAGCGCGGATGCGCTGGCTCAACAGATGAAGGCGGTGGAACTAGAAGAAGAGGACGCAAGCCCTCCTTACATTCCCAATTCAGGAAAAGCGGAATGAAGTGTTTCCAAGCAAATCTTCACTATGCTAGGGTCGCATCGGCCGAAGTTAGCAGGAGGTTTGCTGATGGGACCATCAATATAGGGCTCATCCAAGAGCCCTGGATATCAAGAGGCCGCATTCAAGGCCTCAAAATACAAAATACTCAGGTAATTTATGACACGTGCACAATGGTGCTAGTCGAGTTGGACTCAAACGGAGGTACGAGAGAGGTCGTCATCGTCTCAGCCTACTTTCCGGAGGACACGGACGAAGCACCACCTTCAAATATCAGGCGGCCTGGTGGAACATTGCAGATGCCATGGAAAAACCCTAATCATCGGCTGTTCTGGGGTAGTACGGAAACAAACAACAGAGAGTCACTCTTAGAATATCTATTACTTACAAATATGGGGATTGTAAACAAGGGGAATAATCCTACGTTTATCAACGCCATTAGGAAAGAGGTTCTTGACTTGACGCTCGTAACCAACAAATCTTTTGACATGATCAACGACTGGAGGGTCTCTGAAGAGGACTCCATGTCGGACGATAAATATATCCTTTCTGAAGTGAGGGGATCTGTCGAAATATTCGGAAGATTTGCAATCCAAAATTAATGGAAATATATTTCCTACTACATCAATTGGGGAGCTGGATTCATCAGTTGAGAAACTGACTGATACAATCATATCGTCATTTCAGGACAGTTGCCCTCTCAAGATAAAATCCTCCACGATGAGGGTACCTTGGTGGAACAAAAATCTTGAAAAAACTACGGAGCATAGCAAGACTGGAATTTAATAAGGCCAAAAAATAAAAAAGGTGGGATAGGTACAGAGAGGCTCTAACCACATATAATAAGGAGCTAAGGAAGTCTAAGAGGAAATCATAGAGGCTTCTCTGTGAAGAACTTACAGACATCCCGGCCACGACCAGGTTGCACAAGGCCCTTTCAAAAGGAGCTACAAATCGGGCAGGTACATTAAGGGAGACAAATGGCACCCATACAAGTACTTTCAACGAAACACTAGAGCTTCTTCTCAGAACTCACTTTCCTGACTACAGGTTTAGAGCGTCGGATGCTGATACTCAAGAGGCATCGCCATATGGTCAGCACAGACCAGGTCATTAGGAACATAGTAACCTTTGAAAAGATAGAATGGGCTGTAAATTCTTTCAGACCCTACAAATCACCGGGGACGGATGGCATTTTTCCGGCAATACTATCAAGGGGAAATGCTACCCTTTTCGGGTAATGGTCGACGTCTTTCGATCAAGTCTAGGACTGGGATATGTTTCAAAGATTTGGAGGGAAGTAAGAGTTATTTTCATACCCAAGGGAGGGAACAAACCCCGGAATCTCTCAAGTCCTACAGACCAATTAGCCTATCCTCTTTTATGTTGAAGACAATTGAGAAGCTACTGGATTAATACCTTAGGGTGGAGGTACTCTCTCTGAGTCCATTGCATGGACTTCAATTTGCCTACCAGAAGGGCAAATCAACTACTACGGTGTTACATAAACCGGTTGTAGATATCGAAAAGGCCTTGAGCTCCAAGGAGATAGCCTTATGTGCATTTATGGACATTGAGGGCGCCTTCGATAATGCGAACTTCCTCGCAAATTAAACTGCACTCTCTAATAGAGGAGCTGATTCAGCGATAGTAAAATGGGTCAGTTGTATGCTAAATCAAAGGCTGATTAGAGCCTCACTCGGATCTACGGATCTTAGTGTCACTGCGGTTAAGGGATGCCCACAGGGTGGGGTATTATCTCCCTTTTTATGGTCGGTATTAGTTGATGACCTGATTAGGGTCCTCAACCGGAAGGGACATAGAACCATTGGTTATGCAGATGACATCTCTGTAATAACCAGGGGTAATCATATAGGGACGATTGCTAAACACAACATGGGAATGGTGCAGGCTGGAGGGGCTATCAATTAACCCAGAGAAGACAACCATCGTGCCATTCACTAGGAGAAGGGTGATAGATATCCCCACCTTAAAAGTAAACGGCATCGAAGTCGTCCCTAGTGATAAGGTGAAATATCTGGGAATTATCTTGGATAAAAAACTTACGTCGGAACTGCACCTCGAGTCAGTGCTAAAAAGGCCACAAAAACCTTTGGACTGCAAGAAAACTACTTGGTAGATCCTGGGGTCTGAGCCTCAGAATGACCTACTGGATATATATCCAAATGGTTTAACTCACAATACTGTACGGCGCTGAAATCAACGCCAACCACGGACACGGAAGCTCTTCCGAACCTGACACCGCGCGTGGTGCGCAAACCCAAGATGGTTACGGGATGGATCCAAAACGGTCCAAGGAGTGGGGGCAGGAATACTGGGGCCTAAAACACACAGGTCAATAACTTTGAGCAAGGACACCACAATTTTCCAAGCGGAACTATACGCAATCTTGGAAACTGTAGGAATCCTATCCGAAAGGGGACACATGGGAATACGAATCAAAATATTCTCGGACAGCCAATCAGTTCTTAAGGTCCTAAGCAGTTGTACAATTAAGTCCAAAATATTATTGGAATGTCACAACATGCTTAACGACCTGGCGACTTAGAACCAGATCACTCTGGTCTGGGTACCAGGACATGAGCAGCACGGAGGAAATGAGATGGCAGACAGCAAAAAAGGGGGCACTCATAGGCCAGTATATCTGCAACAAGCACCTACACAAAATGGGCTTATCCAACACGGACACTTGCAGATTCTGCGGTGAAGAAGAGGAGTCAATGGAACACTTGATCACTAATTGTGGGACACTGGGCCACAGGAGATACAGAATACTACATGCATATACGCTGAGTGAAGATGACCTACTAACACTCCCATTGAAGGAGCTGATCCTGTTCCTAGACGTATTAAACAAATAAAAATAAGGGGAATCACAATAGATCAACGTGGTCGCAGTGCAAACGGCCATTTTGGGCCAGACCCTACCTCATTACATTACATCATACTTATATATCAAATTTTTCCACCGTGTTAGAATTTTCTATTGGATTAACGGCACTATTTTATTTGTTATACATCCTATTCCATTTATCTGGTCAATATATTTTTCTGTCCGCCAGCATCTATGAATTGTGAATAACCAACAAAGACTTAAATTTCGTAAATGGTGCAACGCAAAAATATCCTTTAAAATCCTTAATATTTTTGAAAAATATAGGAATTTAAAGGTAAACTGAAATCGATACATTAAAATTATTATTTTTTATTACGTGTTGAAGGTATAACAATTAGAAGAGTATAATATTGCAAAATTTTTGCACAAGGCTTTCTAACTTAACTTTCTACCTTTCTAATTTTTTGGGGAAGTAGCAGTGGAACACAAAATATATTTGTTATTCAAAAAAGAACAATAAGGATTATGAATAGAATGTCACACAACCAGACTTGTCGAGGAGTATTCAAATCATTAGGGATTATGACAGTGTACGCTTTGTACATTTATGAATGTCTAATATTTTGTTTCTTACATAAAAATGATTTCCAAATGCAGGGTCAACATAGCTACAACACAAGGGCGCCTCACCTTAATTACCCCAAACATAGATTGATGTTAACGGAGAGAAGCCCCTATTACAATTGTATTAGATTTTATAATCAATTACCAGATACTATTAATATTTCTAAAAACATAATTAATTTTAAATTAGATCTTAAGAAATTTCTTTTAGATTTAGAGCCTTATAGTATCAATGATTACTTATCATCTAGATATTAGACTATATATAGATATTAAACTTTCTGACATTATTTCATTTCTGTACTTTTGCCGATCTGAAATAAATATTATTATTATTATTATTATTATTATTATTATTAACAGAGATTCAACAAGCAAATAAAATACATAATTATATTATTGTAAATAAATGCGTCAAAGAAAAATAAAACTACGATTAAATATTTGCTCTGTTAATATAATTAACTTTCCCTATTTGTAGATTAAACTAAACATAAATGCTAACTTAAATAGGTTAAAATAAAGAATACAACTAAAATTAATCCTAGAAGAAAAACAATAACCAATCCAAATCGAATAAATAGAGATAAAAAACACCAAAATAAAGACAGATCGATATGCATCATTTATTTATGTAACTAAAAATTCGACATTCCGTTATTGCCAACGGAAGAAACAATGAATTCCAATAAATTTCGTAGTAAAATACAAAATACTACGTTTGAAATTATGAATGAACGACTTATAAATAATACGCCATCTACCCCTCATTTCCCAGAAACACTTTACGTTGAATAACTATAAGATATACATATAAACAAGGCTATTAGCCAATGTACAGTCAGTAAGATTGGGCCTAAATTTCGAGACACTGGTGATATTTAAAAACATAGACGTCCAAAACTTTGAATATTTTGTTAAGTATGGAAGAAAATCCTCACAATACCTCTCAATTGGTTGCATTAGACGATGAAGTTAATCAGACACCATTGTAACGTATTATAAGGAAGGAACATATCAGTTCTTTAAAATTCAACTCGTACATGAACTCAACGAAGAGGAGCTATGATAAACTACTGATAAATTTGTGCCAAGTAAATCGACGTTTGCACCGGCAATTACTATTTTCGAATGAGGCAATGTTTTGTATCAATGGCGCACTGAGCCCTCAAAAATGCAGGTATTGGAGGTAAATCCTCATTGGATAGGTTGAGGTACAACTACGGCAGAAATTAAATGTGTGACCTGAAATACTTGATAATAGAATGATATGCGCTTTCTTCTTTGAAACAACCCTCACAGGAGCAAGATATTTACAGTTTTTGCAAAGTGACCTTGTTTCAGCGCTTGCAACAATTACACCAAATGACAATGATCCAGACCTCCCAGATAATAGCATATGGTTTCAACAAGACGACAGCAAGACACTGCTGATTATTTTAATGGAGCTATTTAACGTCTATAACCAAACCACAAAATTTTGCTGAATTAGAACATTGCATTAGAGATGAAATGTGCAGAATTGGTCGGAAATTATTCAAAAAGTAAAAGAATACTTTTTACATAGGCTTGCGTATTGTAAGCAAGTCGGAGGATAGCAGTTCGGACACTTTCTTTAAAATTGTATTTGCTTAGCCAAGGTTTTTGTTTTATTATTTTGTATTATCAATAACACGTACGTCTTCTAACGATTTTTTTCATTTCTATTCATTTTCTACCTTTCCTAAGGAATAGGACATAACTTTTACTCTATCTTTATTACATCTGTTACATAATTTATGAATTCTATTTATTCCTTTTTTATAGACAGTTTTTCTACCACTACTAGGTCAATTTAACGACAATAAATGAGTTAATAGTTATATTTTCACAACGGTCACAAAAATCTTCGGAACACCTTCATCAGTGAAAATATAACTACATACCTATATGTATAAACAAACATTTGTTTTTTATTCAGGAACTATCAACAAAATAACTAATTACTAGGATTTCGTGATATATACGATCTGTAAAAAAATTATATTGTATAAACAAGTGCTTTAATGTGCAAACACATAAATAAATGCAAACTATCATCTTAATCATTGTCGAAACCTTAACAATTCTGTTCAAAAAGCGTTTATGAACGTTCTAAAAATATAACTATTAAGTCATTTATTGTCGTTTAATATTTGGAATACATCGTCAGTCATGTATAGTGCGTCCGTAAAATATAAATTGAAATGAAATTTATACTTACTTACTTTGGTTCAGCAGTCCAAAATTTATCGATGTAAAGGGGGTCCGGTGGTATATTCTTTGAAAGATCTTTTCATCCTCTATTCAATGACCACAAGAAAAATACATACTTTGCGGAACTTCTTCCACTGTTTCTTAATATTATACATACTTAGATATAGATTATACAGTGTAATTGAATATTTGGATATTCATAATAGTAAACTAAATTTTTAAATTTTTTTCATATCAAATAGGAAAATAAAATAAAGATTTTCTTGAATTGAAATTTATAACAATAACAAGAAACGTAAGTAGAATCCCAAGAAAATTAGTTTTTCTTTTTGCTGTTCAATAGAAAATAAAATGACTGCAAAGGATACCACTCAGTGTCATTTAAAAATGTTGTGCCACCCTCGTATTAGGTACAAAATTGTACTTGGTGTCAAAAAGTGCATTTTTAGAATAAAAATCGACCTGTTCGAGAATTTTAACAGAAAGCAATAGTATAATTAATTTTATTCCATACTTTACAGGTGCACTGTATATTAACAGACATATGTTTCCTGTAATGTGACGCTACGGTAGTCGGGAGTTGATTTTGTGGATGGGTCACCCACTAAACGTATAGAATAGATGCTTACACTAACAATAAGTAAGTTTTTTTTTAATTTCTCGTTTATCAGTACTCCAATCAAAACCCAATTTCTGTTAGCGCATTTATTCGCAGTAAGTTGTTTTCTTTTGTACGATTAATTTTGCAAGTAACTTTAAGTATTATTGTTAATAGGTTATTTGATGTATCCACATATAAACATTACAAATTTTCCAGATATTTAGTAATGCTAAAAGAAAATGGGAAATATGGCATATACTCATTGGAATGAATATAAACATTTATTTATGACATCGGTTCTTTGATTGCAAGAAATATTGCGAATGTACCAATGCATTTTAACATCTACAGAGTACTCCACTTGACGTTGCACGTTGAACAACTCAATAACTACACATTTTTGTCTCCATCTTATCAAAGGATGGATGACTTAGGCCGTTCGCATACTTACACGATATTTGTTTTCGATATCCAGTCAACATGTCATACACACGCAGTAGTGTCCCATAGGGTAGACTATATATACACGGTATATTCTAAAGCATTTTTTAGATATATTGCGTATACTCTCAATCAAGCCGCACAGCCGCCGCCATTGGATACGCCAAAGGGAAGTTGATCTTTTATTACAAACAAGAAATTTCAGAAATCTTCTTGTTACTTCTTGCCCCCATCCCGTCCAATAAGAAAAATCCGGCATATAATGGATTACTGGTAGTATACTCTTAAAAAAATTACAGCTAATCTTTATCGAAATATATTTAAAAGTTGTAGTGGTGAGAAGAACGTCCAGTAAAATTTTAATATCATAGAATGTCTCCAGAGACATTTACAATGCTTTTGGACAAAGTTAGACCTTGTATCAAGAAATTCTACCTCGTTCCACGTTTTTCCCTGCACTTGTCTATTCCAATAATCTTCCATACTATGGCCGTATAAAACATGGTATTTTTCTATTGTTTGTACAAATTTTATATTAAATGTCGAAAATAAATAACTAGGCGACAAGTCTTATCCTGTCCGAGGTGTGTCTGCTTAGTGTAAGAACCCCTGTGTTGTAAATGAAGCAACGTGCACTTTACACGACCATATTATGGGAAATTATTCAAATAGACAAGTGCAGAAAAAGACATAAGACGAGGTAGGGCAAGAAATAAATGAAACAAGTAAATTTTAAATAATAGATAGTTATAAAAAAATTTATTAATTTGTTAAATGTAAGAAATGTTTCAATTATAATCCATTATATATTATTAAATATTTGGACTGCCAAGGTAATGCCGCATAGGGCTGATTTACATACGAACATAATTTATTTTGTAATACAATCGTTTCCTCTGTGCCTCATTGACTTTGAGAGTGAATATTTTGTAATATTTGTTGTTTTATTATTATTATATAATACAATTAAAATTATTTAATTCTTTTATTTATTGACACGTTCAACGCATTGTAATTGCATTATTGAATTAAATAACTCTATCTATTGTGTCTAACAACTCGTCCGTTTGAGGAGTTGGTTCTGACATTCTTTCATCCATTTTTCTTACAAAATTGTGTAATATTCAAGTTGCTTTCACAATTTTATAGATTTTATTGGGTGAGCATAGAATAAGTCTTTCCAGGATTTTAAACTTCGACACCATTATACCAAACCCGCATTCTACATTTCGACCACCTCGTGACAATTTATAGTTCAAGATTCTTTTCGGATTGGTTACATTAGACGACTTGAGGTGGCAATGATGCCTGTTCCACTGCGACTTTTCCAGATCTATTGTGGTCCTGATGCTTCCTTAGAGTACGTTCTCCAGCTTTGTTCCTTTAATTAGACTTAACAGCTTTGAAAGCAGTTCTTCCGCATATAGTCTCGCGTCGGTATATTCGTCCCCCATGTGTGACAGTCGCGTCATTGCCAATTCTTCGCATTGGCACAGTACGTCGATAGCGGTTTCTTCCTCAAATTGACAGAATCTCCATATTGTTTTTTCTGTCAAGTCCATTTTACTCATGTGCTTCTTGAGCCTGCAGTGCCCTGTTAGTGGGCCGACTATCACTCTGACAGACTTTCTGTCTGCGCAGTAGGTCCATTGTAAACTTCGGCATTTGTTCTCTAAGAAACTGTTTTGCCGATCTCTCGTCTAGGGAGTTCCTCCACCTTTCCGGGATTTATCTTCGATCCACTGTCTTATGGGAGTTTTGATTTTTATTTCTGCAATGCCAAAGGAGAGCTTCAGTTCTATGAATGCCATCGACGAGGTTTCTCGCGCTTCATCAACTTTTTCATGCCCCCGGTAACCGTCGTGCTGCGGAACCCAACCTATAGTTACTTTTGCACGACCGCCGAGTTCATTTAGAGCGCACACACAACCTCATACAAGTCCCGACTCGACCTACACCTATCTAGTGCCTTCAGCAGCAGCTTGACTGTCGGAGAAAATTGCCACCATGCGATTTGATCCGCCTTGCTTATTAATTTCTCGGACACAATAATGTACCACGGCTACTTCCGCCTGAAAGACCGTAGTGTCTTTACTTGGACTCGTCTGGACCACTGTCCTTTCCTTGAGTCCGCATATTCCTGCCCCGACACCTTCCTCTGTCTTAGAGCCATCCGTGTATCAGATAGACTGCGCCTGTATAGCTGGACCTTGTTTCCATTCCTCTCTATCTGTTATAATTATTTTATAATTTTTCTCAAAGTTGAATTTGGGAACCATGGCATCACTCGGCATCCCTGTGGGGAATCTGCGTTAACTTCTTCGATCAACTTATGATGGTCAGGGCCGTGGACCTGACTTATAGGGGTTTGGCCTTGCATCAGTCTGTAGGCTACTGACCTTGCTACTCCTTGTATATGGATATCTAGAGGTCTCTCAACATGCAAGTCTTTGTACCCCACCTAGTAGCCAGCTCCTTTTTGCTTTGTCTTTGGCCCCCACACAACTGCTCCATACATTACCATAGGTGTAATTACCTTTGTATATAACCATAGAGTCATCTTAGGACCAAGGCCCCACTTTTCTCACACATTCGTCTACATCTCCCAAGGACAATTGTCGCTTTATTGCTTTTTGTATGTGAGAGTTCCAGGTAAGCCTTTGGTCAAACAGCACTCCCAGGTATCTAGGCTCCTTACCAATTGTTCGAGTTCTTTTGGCGTTAATAGATAACTGCTCCTGCCTGCACCAGTAGTGTATTACATTAGTAGCGGTTTGTGTTTTTCTGAGATGATGCTTGTGAATCGTCTTCGTGCGGCGATCGCTAGGTTATCTGCATATCCTGCAATAAAAGCCCTCGTTGGACAATTTATTAAGAAGATCGTCCACTAGGATAGCCCACAGAAGGGGAGATAGAACTTCACCTTGTGGATACTCTTCGCCCGCTCTGGCCTCGATGGTAGCTTGGCCTATGGAGGATATTATTATCCTTTTCTCCAGACCAGCTCTTATCCATCTGCCTATCACAGGGTAACACTTTCTATTCCTTCGGCTCCAAAACGATCCTCGGGCGGCAGGGAGCGGGTCCTGATTAACTTACTCCAGATGTAAGGGGGCGCCACCATGTTACGGCCTCTACACCCGGAACTCTCGAACGTAGAAGGGAGAGGGGAGCAAGTACTCGCCGACTACAATATATCTTCCCGCTTAAAATTATAAGGAAAAAAATACAAAAAACAAATCGTTGTGCGCCAAAATTCTCCAACGTCGTTTATTAACAAATGGAAGAAAATAGTCGTAGCAAATCAAAAACAAACCTCAAACTATCTACTAATACAAATTACTAAACGTTTAATGTAACATTAATTTAGGAAAAGAAAAATCCGAATACCGTTGACGTCAGCGTCGTCAGTGTTTGTATAATTATCTTACAAACTAAAATAATAACTAAAAAAAAAGGAAAAAAATGCGCTTTCGCCATTTATACTGAATGCTTCTATAGGCGTAACTCATGCTTCAAATAATGTAAGGAAAAACAAATTAACGTAGTCTCGATCCAAATTTGAAATTAGAATACACGAAATTACTGATAACGAAAGAGTGGAGCTAGACTCCTGACGAGGTACTTAGCTGTGTGAGGACGTCGTCTTCGGATAGAGGGTCGCAACGCGTAGCTTCTCGCCAGTAATCAGTCCTTAACCGTCAAAATTCGAAACGGTGACCAAAAAAAAACAGCACGGCCGGCAATTCCGGAGCAGGAAAACGGCGAAGTGCAACAGAGCACAAAAAAACTACCATCCCAATCGAAGGTAAAACGTAACAAAAGTAAAGGAAAATAAGAAATAAGGAGAAGCATAAAACAAAATCACCAAAAATATTATTTAGTAGACTATTTGGCTTTTCTCGCATCGTTCACTAAATCTAGACAACAAAAGGGTGGTATTTCATCTCCCAAGAACATAAATGAAGAAACATCCAATTCGATTCACGAAGAGGCTATCGAAACAGAGCCCTCTGAATACGAAATACAGGCGACAATTATAAAAATAAACATGTAGTGGAAGAATCCGCTACAAATGAATCTTTATTAGACCCCGAAAGTTCATTAACTCGCAATAAAGTTTCTAATAGAAACCGCGAAGAATGAATTCATTGGACAACTATGTCATCGATTATTTCACTTCTAAAAAGCGATGTCAACCGGAAATAACAGAATAACGCCGACTTGTTGTTACTAAAAAGTCTTCCGCGTGATTTGGGTCAAATCATAAACGCACAAAAGACATGAGTTTAAATGGAAAACTATTGGTGAAACACTTTACACAGCACCACCAAATAATATTTTTCGTCCGCCTTCAGTGCTGTCAAACAATTCTCAAGCACAATCTATGCACTCTTATTGTTAGAGTCAAATAAGCACACCTATAGTACAGCTATTAACGATTATAAGTCTTTACAAACTTTGTAATACCTAAAAACAAAACTTGATTAAGTTACTTCAATGTAATGATTATTTTTTTCTTTGGTGTTATAGCTTCACTACTATTTAAATATGTATACTTCGATGAAAATTAACTGTACTATATGGATGAATTCAATATCTTCGAGTAATTTTGTGCCTTTTCCTTTGTTGAATAGTGTGCGTTATTTTTAGTAATATAAATTTAAGACACTAAATAAGCGTTTTTAAATATTCGATATCTCAGTTTCGTTCATATCAAATTTAACTTCAGTTCGAGGTAAACAATTCGCCGAAAACCCTTAGCGACCTCGGTATAGTTTGTATTTTTCGTATGTTTTGTATTTTAGTTTTATGGTGGACAATTTATCTCCGTTGTTATGTTTCATGTAAAACTAATTGTAAGTTGTCAAATTCAATGTCATCGAAACCAATTTTAGTACCCCTTTACCTAGAAGGGACACCAGCTGCAACTTTATTATCTTGTTTTTACCCCAACTTTCTACAAAATTCCATTTCATGTACTTCCCCTTAATTTCGATTTCTAAACTTTCACTTTTGCACCAATAGGAAAATACTTACCATTCTTTTAGCACCACCCTCCGAACCTTCTTTAAGTATAGATTATTGCAGATTGGCAGTGCAATTTGTCAGTCAAAAGGTTTCGGTTTTACATTGTTAGACTCGAGTACAAGACTCGGTTTAACACAGCCAATTCGGGCAATAAATCTTTCGGGTACGCCGGTATCATATT
The DNA here is from genome assembly GCA_038088585.1 of Chrysina gloriosa. NCBI lineage: Eukaryota > Metazoa > Arthropoda > Insecta > Coleoptera > Scarabaeidae > Chrysina > Chrysina gloriosa. Next base: position 38,920,768 of record CM076091.1, on the reverse strand, counting down.
TCGGGAGATTACAACAAATTCAACCCCATTTAAATTAATCAATTATTTAGTAAATAAGTGGCCGTTAAGTGCGCCGTGTATTTCTTCAAGTTAAATTTGCAATTTAGTGGTTAAGCACATTGTAACGAACAATTTGATTAAATTGTGAGGTACAATTACAGTTTTTTTGTTAAAACCTACAACGGGAACACTATTGTTGAAGTGTAACATTTGGCCTACAGTCCAATACAGCGTTCTACTCCAACTTCGCGCTTCAGCAAACCTACATCCTTCTCAATATTATTAGTGACAATACTGCTGCATTTTCATCCGACCACATGCTGTATACTGATTATGCGAAGTAGCAACTTTTTGTTTTGTACATTTTAATGAAGCAAAGTGCGAAACAAATATCGTATAAGTATGCGACCGGCCTAAAGCGACAAAAAGGTCAGCATGAGGGCGCCCGCAATTTTTACTTACGATTTATACTGAAGTTAATGTAATGATTTATTCGAAAATAATTCGTAGACTAGTTTTTAAGACTTTACTATTGTGGCACGTTCTAGTTTAATTTGAAAGTGACGTTTACCGTTTATGATCCGGTGTGTTTTGTTGGAAACATGTGTTTCAAACCGACGCCAAATCTAGACTACAAAATCGAAAGACGTCTTTCGAATACTTAAAAGTTCTTGGTACTCTCAGTCTATCTGGTTATGTAGCAGTTACTATCTGAAAAGAATATTTTGTTGCCGTGTTTAACTATAACTTGTAAATCGAGTGTGTCTCACTGATTTAAAAGAAACCTTGTGGGTTTATAGACCGACGTAGTGTAAAAACAATGATAACATTCTGAGTTGTACAGCCCCTAAGCTCAATACTACCCCTCGCTGTTTGACTCAATACCTCAGAAACTATAAAATATATAACATAAAGTGAAGACAAGATTTAAACTGTTTTACATGTTCTTAACCATGGCGTAAATATTTTCCATATAATAAAGTTGATTGTTTAGCTAACAATGGCCAGCATTCTCAACATTTCATGTGATTATTAGGATTAGGTTTTGTTACTTGAAATAAATCTTTTTTGTTTTTGTTTGGATCCATGTAAGCCTACTTGAATACAATTTAAAAACGTAAAAAATCATAGGTATTTTCTTTCATTACTTACATCGCTGAGAAGAGAATAAAAAATTCTAGTTAGTAATCTATAAATGCAATATGACGTCCATTTAACTTAAGAAAGTTGATATGAGTACCTCAAAAGCAGCTACCTGGAATTTTTGTTCGAACATTAATTTTAAACTGGTCTTAAAAAATAGTGACTTTCATATGGAATTCGTTTTTGTTTTTCAAACAGATTCGCAATCAGCATATAAAGCTGTAAAACATATCCCGTTTAACCAAATCGCCACCTTCAATAATAAGAATTTTAGTCATGCAATCTCACTCGATCTGGGGACAGCGGAAAACATGTCTTATATATACGTGTATATACATATACAGTTTCCCCCTGGTGGGCGTATGAAGAATTTTTCAGTTAAAATATCATTTTGTGAGCTTCAGCCACAGCCCTGTTCGGATAGAAACTAAATTCATACTATATTTTATATTACGATCTTGGAAATTAAAAAAGAAAGAAATTGTAAGCTGTAGTAATGTGCATTTTCGCTAGTAGAGACCACAAAATATTAAGCGAAGTTATTTGTAAAGGAGAACTGAATGAGAGTACAAAATTTCAATGCACTCTGTCGACTTAGATATTATATTGATATTCTGTTAATTTAATTTTTTAATGAAAATTAAAGTAAACTGATCTTGTTGACATTTTGTAGATTTACATAATTAGTTAATGTGAACAACCTTTATTTACGAAGTTTTACAATATCTTTAACATGGAAAATAGTTACGTCATACAAAATTAAGAAATTATATATCCAAGTGTACAGAGGTGAAATGTATTATTATTCAGTTTTTCTTTACGAACAACCTTTCTTAATAATATTTCGTTGTATCTGTTAGATATGCGATACGAAACTCCTCTATCAGTACGTAGTGACGCTATCACATGCATAAAATCTAACACTAGCAATCAATAGCAATAGTATAGTCCAACTCAATTTGGGCGGTGGAAAATATGCAAACTACTCTGACACATTCCTTGCGGTCAGTCTCGTACTGTTTGTTGTCATTCATTGCTTAGTCGAGTTAGGTTATGTCACGTATTTGTACCAGTTTTGTCAGTTTATTTATTATTTGCCGTTCCTGCTATTATTTTATTTAATTCTACATATATTAATAGTTCTTTTCAGAGCTATATTGTCAGTTGTTGTTAATCTAGGTGAGCAACATTATATTTTAATGATCCAGAATTACATGTAAAAATTGTAATATTTTTTGCAGTCAATATGGCTATACCTTGTTTCAGAGACAAATTTCTGAACACACTACTTTTATAGTAAATTCTGAATGGTCGAAAACAGTACCAAAATGACACTGCACAAATCATGCTATAATCGTATCGTGTACGTAATTCTGTCAAATGTATTTACATTTGTTTATTACCGCTAGTTATTGTAATGTTTTTTTTTTCTGTTTTCGAAATATAAACATATACCGGTTCTTTTTAGGACTTTACAGTTATCATAGTTAATAGTAACTTGTAAGTAATTTACAGACAATACATAGATATAAATTTAATATAATTAAAATACTTTTATAGTTGGTTTCTATTATGGTTATAGAACTAACAATAAGTACAAGTGGTGCTGGGTGTGCTTCTCCTCCGAAGAAGCGTGCAATACCGCGTTATTTACGCAGTGATGAAAAGCAAATTATAGTAAACGCTTACAAAAAAAAATTGGTCGATACACCTGATATTAAAAAATTGACGTGATAAAACAGATTTGCGAAGTAGTAGGTTAGTGATCTCACATTCTTCAATATTTATGTTTGAAGGAATTTCGCGAACAGTGTATCGGGTAGTTAAGGAATATACTACTACAGGAAAAACTAGAGATCCAAAAAAAAAAAAAAAATAACCGGCTGGCCTTCTTCATTTCAGTCCTTTGACGAATCTGTGAAAACTCCTATTCGTCAAATTTTGCACAATATATTCAGAGAAAATGAATCACCGGCATTGCATAAAGTATTGGTGCAAGTTAAAAGTAATAGCAATTTGCCAATCATGAGTCGAACAACATTGTATCGATTAATGAAAGATATAAATTTCAAGTACGAAAGTATTATTTATAAAATATATATAGATATGTAATGTTGCTATATCTTGTAGATACATAAAAAGGAACAGAAATAGTATTTTGACTGAGAACGATGATATTGTAAAATTGAGGCGGCAGTATCTGAGGGATATTTCACAATTCTGATCTCAGGACAGGCCAATTTTTTATTTAGACGAAACTTGGGTGAATGAGGGTCATATGGTGCAAAAAGTACGGACATATTCAAATATTCATGGCCATAGACAAGCTTTTGTGGAAGGGCTTACAACTGGACGTAAAGAATCCCTCTGGATCATGGTTTATTATTATTTGAAGGCAAAAAATAACAGATTACAATGATGAAATGAATGATTCAGTTTCCGAAGATTGGTTCTCCCAAATATTAAACTATTTACCAGGAGGTGCTGTCATTGCCATGGATAACGCATCTTATCATAGTCGGAAAATTGAAAACCCACCATCTTATCATGAAAGAAAATATTCAAAACTGGCTAACAAGTAAAGCAACACACTTTGATATGAGGGTTTGGTCAGAGCTGAACTGCTAAGCCTAGTTAAAATTCATAAAGATAAATACAATTCATATGTCATTGCGAAATCGCAACATAAAACTATCTTACGATTACCTCCTTGCCACTACGAGCTCACACCTATGGAACTAGTGTGGGCTCATATAAAAATTAAGTAGCTGGAAAAAATAAAACTTTTAAATTGGTAGAAGTTAGGCACCCTTTGCTTGATGCCTTAAAAAATGTAACTACTGTTACCTGGCAAAACTGCATAAACCATATTATTAATGAATAAACCCGTATGAAAAATCGGGATGCAATCATTGACGATGTCTTGGAACCATTTATCATAGCGATTAGAGAGGATAGTGACAGTGAAGATTCTGAATGTTCGAAATCATCAGGATAATTTAGAGCATGTATGAAACTCGCGCTTCTGAGTGCAAAGGTCCGGCGTTCAAAACCCGGCCGCGGCAGAGCGTAACAGTTTAAAACCCTAAAATGGATCTGTTACCTCTAAGCTGTGGGAAGTAAGGAAATGCCACTGCGCGGGCCACGAGCGGTACGGTATACGTGCGTATACGGCTCGGTGGTTCCGAACCCTTACACTGAAAGGTACAAAAGGGTAAAAGATTATATATATATATATATACATATATATGTATATATATATATACAAAATTAAATGTATATATATATATATTTCCTGACCTTTTTATACTTATCTTATATGATAGATCTCTACCACTAATAGGTCAATAAAACAAGGCTGGTTTGAACGATAGTTATATTTTCAGAACGTTTACAAACGTTTTCGGAACACCTTCGTCAGTGAAAATATAACTAGATAAATATATAAACAAACTTTTGTTTTTTATTTGGGACTATCAACAAAATAACTAATGACTAGGATTTCTTGATATAGAGGATGTGTAACCAACTTTTATATATATATAAATTATAAAAACTAAATTAATGTGTAAACATACATGCAAATTAAGTAAAACCTTATATCAAAAAATCTTTGTCGAAACCTTAACAATTCTGTTCAAGGACTAGGGAAAACCCAAATTTAAAAACCTAGGCAAAGGTTTCCTTCTTAAGAAATGCAAATGTCATTTTAACAAATTGCTATATACATTACTTAAATTTTGAATATCGGTTCTGAAATTAATAGTTTTAGTGTCTTTTTGTATATTTATCATTTCATATATTAGTCTTTTTTTATAATTATTCTCTGTTTTTAATGTAATTGTGTTTTCAAAATCAAAGTAATGCCCAAGATCTTTGTAATGCTTTGTTACAGCGGTCATTGCACCAAAATCATTATTTAAAGAATACTTATGGCTATACAACCTTTTCTTTAAATATTGTTTCGTCTGACCGATGTAACAACCATCACAGTCCTTACAGTTTATTTTATAAACTACATTACTTTGATTTTGTTTAATTATTTTAGATTTAGTATTAGTAAAAAGAGATCTGTTACTATAATTTGGAATGACAGTAATGTTTATGTTGTTTTTATTAAACTCTTTTTTATTTTTTCGCTTAAACCTTTTTATAAGGAATAGCGTTATAAGATTTATTGTTATTATTTTTAATTCCAACCCCTCAGTGGCTGAGTGGTAAAACTCGCGCTTCACAGTGCGAAGGGCCGGCGTTCGAGACCCGGTAGCGGCAGAGCGTAGCAGTTTAAAATCCTAAAAAGGGATCTGGACCTCTAATAAGCTGCGAAAATGAAGGAAATGCCACTGGGCTGGATGCCAGGAGCGGTACGGTATATGCGTGTACATATACGGCTGGCTCGGTGGCTCCGAACCCCTACACCGAAAGGTAGAAAGGGTAAAAAGATTAAGAAGAAGAAGATTTTTAATTCCTCTATTGTATAATTTGTTAATTCTATTTTTTATTATTTTTCATAAAAACTATTTGGATAATTATTTTTATCTAAGATTTCTTTAAAAAGAATTTAAACAAAGTTAAAGAAATCTTAGATAAAAATAATTATCCAAATAGTTTTTATGAAAAAATAATAAAAAATAGAATTAACAAATTATACAATAGAGGAATTAAAAATAATAACAATAAATCTTATAACGCTATTCCTTATAAAAAAGGTTTAAGCGAAAAATAAAAAAGAGTTTAATAAAAACAACATAAACATTACTGTCATTCCAAATTATAGTAACAGATCTCTTTTTACTAATACTAAATCTAAAATAATTAAACAAAATCAAAGTAATGTAGTTTATAAAATAAACTGTAAGCACTGTGATGGTTGTTACATCGGTCAGACGAAACAATATTTAAAGAAAAGGTTGTATAGCCATAAGTATTCTTTAAATAATGATTTTGGTGCAATGACCGCTGTAACAAAGCATTACAAAGATCTTGGGCATTACTTTGATTTTGAAAACACAATTATATTAAAAACAGAGAATAATTATAAAAAAAGACTAATATATGAAATGATAAATATACAAAAAGACACTAAAACTATTAATTTCAGAACCGATATTCAAAATTTAAGTAATGTATATAGCAATTTGTTAAAATGACATTTGCATTTCTTAAGAAGGAAACCTTTGGCTAGGTTTTTAAATTTGGGTTTTCCCTAGTCCTTGAACAGAATTGTTAAGGTTTCGACAAAGATTTTTTGATATAAGGTTTTACTTAATTTGCATGTATGTTTACACATTAATTTAGTTTTTATAATGTATATATATATATATATAAAAGTTGGTTACACATCCTCTATATCAAGAAATCCTAGTCATTAGTTATTTTGTTGATAGTCCCAAATAAAAAACAAAAGTTTGTTTATATATTTATCTAGTTATATTTTCACTGACGAAGGTGTTCCGAAAACGTTTGTAAATGTTCTGAAAATATAACTATCGTTCAAACCAGCCTTGTTTTATTGACCTATTAGTGGTAGAGATCTATCATATAAGATATATATATACATGTATATGTATATGTATATATACATATATGTATATATATATATGAAATTAATTTCATTGGTCAGTCAGATTATAGCAAATTTTTCAACAGTTTGTAAATTTATAATAAATGCATTAAGTTGTACACTTTATAATAAATAAATATGTGAATGTGTGCTATCTTTTTATATTGTGATAGAGTATCATTATTTATTATTATTTTGTACTATTCAGAATATTAATTCCAACACATATTTTCAATTCTGACAATGGGACTTATTGTCAAGAAATTAAAACTTAAAGTTAATTCTCCGCCTCATACATTTTGCTGATCTGAGTATCGTTTTAATTTGCCGCGTAAATTTTATTCCAGATTTTATAAGTTTGTAATTTGGGATTAGGCTTAGTTCAGAAATTCGTTTCTCTATTTTTGAAACAACGTATAGGAGAACCATCGAAAAGAGTGAATTGTGAATGATGCTGCAGAATATTATTAAATTCTGTGAGGATGAAAAGGCAGCAAACGCATATACGTTTTGTGTTGATCAGGTAATAGCTCGCGTATCAGCTAGGACGGGGAAACCAGAAAAGACAATTGGACCAATTAAACAAAAACTGAGCCAGAAAGAATTAAAATCTAATGAAACACAGTCATATATACAATTACAACCCCATTGTTCTTCAAGCATGTCAACAATACCTGTAACAAAGTTTCCGCGCATTGCTTTGAATGATATGGACAAGTATAAATTTTTAGTTTTTGTGCGTGCTGTTCTAAATTGAACTTATTATTGTAGGTGAGTACTTCGAAATAAAATTCATTCATTATATGCTGTTGATAAAACTGTGTCAACATTAAATATTCTTCCAACATTTGGAGGGTTCGCTATTTGCGTTTCCTGAAAGATAACGATGACCTTGGAGAAAATGAGAAAGATTAAAGTAATGTACATCAAAATTATACTATCAGTAAATGTTGGCAAAGTTCTGACGAATATTGAGTATTAAATAAAGATGGAGTCGGGTAGAGATGGATAATGGCACATTGCAGAGGTAGTATGGGTTGTAATGAAGGAGGCTTGCTTTTATTTAAATCAAAAACAAAAACCGGGGATTGCCATGATGACATGAACTTTGAATTTTTTAAAAAATGGTTTAAAATGCAGTTAATACCAAATTTACCAGATAATTGTATAATTGTAATGGACAATGTACCATATAACTCACAAGGGGAGGCCACAACGTTTGGAATACAGATTCTCTTCAAACTTTGTACACTCTTAGTAGTCCATCAGGACAACATAATATGTAAATAGTGAGGCGTACGTTATCGAGAAATTGATAAGACAAGTTTTATCGTCGTATATATAGGTACTTTACTAGCTGACCCGGCGAACTTCGTGCCGCCTTACAATTAATAAATGTCTTAAATTATTACTTGAGTTTTATTAACTTGTTTATATTAAGATAAAATTAATGAAGTTGAATAGAAGTTCAAAAAGGAGCAAATTTACGTGGGAGCAAAGCATTTGCTTTATTGAATGTAAACCAAATGATTCGCGTCTCGTTGTAGCACAACTTTCTGTTAAACTATTTGCTGAGTGGGTTGCACTCGTGTCGATTATCTTCATTGAAGCGCCTTGTGATATACTATATTTTGCGACTTTATCTATTGTCGGAGCATTGAATTGTCGTTCGTGTGTTCCAACGGGGCATTTATTTGCTCTAATCACAACTTTATAGTCATCACTTGGCATGTGATCCAAGGCAGTTTTGAACAACCGAATCAAGGCACGATGTTCCTGAAGTATTTGCTGAAAATCTTGAAGAATTTCTCTTTTCATTGCGTTATTGATCGTTTGACGCTGATCAAGTTGGTCCTCCATATTTCATGGCCAATATAAGTAGTAAATTTGTAACAATTTTATGCTGTGCGTCTTCAACCGGCTGCAATGATCCAATTCTATGTGGAATTTGTCCTTGAATCTGTATAGTCGAAAGGGAAGTGATAATTAGTGATTTATGATTACCAGAAATAAAGGTTACTCTCAAACATTACCTTGAATGTTGGACTGAATCCGCGTTCTTCAATAATATTTGCTCCAAATGAAGTCAATTGAAAATATGCGTTGTACCTTTAAGCGTTCGAAAGAAAATCTCGTGATTCTTGAGCTTCGTCATGAAGCAATGGCTCAGGTGGGGGACGCAACAATGGCAATTTAATCTTTCCACTGAGACAGCACAATCCAGGCGTTTCTCCAGCGAACTTCAATGCACCGCAATGGACGCACACAGCCTCCATAGGACCAATTCTAACGAAAGGGTGCGAGCTGTAATAAATTCTGGAATCGTATTGAAACGCTCCTCGATTCAAATTAACATTTGAAGCATTTCTTCTTGCGGCTCGACGTTGTTGATCTCTGTGTTCTGCTCGACGATTTCTCATTGCTAACCGAGCCGTTTCACGTATGGTCACGAAGTTGGGTCGTACTAACACGGCGCCCTTCCCTCGTGCGATTTCTTCTTCATCTGCAGTGGATTGATCCGCAATATTCCGCAGTCTAATTGCATTACGGCTTCGTTGTGAAAGATTCGATCTTCTCGCTCGCGGCATTGTAAATAACACTGTGATGAATATTGCTGACTTTGGTTCTATTATGACAACAATTATTCATGCGCGCACAATCACAAATGTCATAACCTTAATTGTTTCTGCGCGCACCATGACAACTGTCATAACCTACCACACCAAACGTCGTGAATTAGTTTAATCTCTAATTTTCTTTTCTTAATTTTTAAATATTTTAATAGTTTTCTTTTTTCCTAAACCTTCGCGTAGCAATTACGAACAAACCCGCAGAAGGAAGTATCCAATTTGGTCCAGTCGTTTTCAAGTTTTAAGCATCCGAACAAACCACGATCCATTTTTATATATACAGATATACACTGCATTTGAATTGAAATTATCAATGGACGGTGGCCGTGAGGTTAGCGTAGAGGCTCTGTAAACAGTAGATCGCTGGATCCCGCTCGTCTTTTTTATTTTTATTTTTTCAACACTCGTCATATTTTTTTAATATTTACTACAAGTCAAGGGTAATATAATGAAACAATATGTATATGACGAGTGTTGGAAAAAAGTAAAAGACGAGCGGGACTCGATCCAGCAATCTACTGCTTACGGAGCCTCTACGCCAACCTCCCGGCCATCGTTCCTTGATAATATCAATTCCAATGCAGTGTATATAAAGTATATATACGACGATAAAACTTCTCTTATCAATTTCTCGATAACCTTAAAATAGTACGCCTTACTATTTGCATATTATGTTGTCCTGACTAACAATAAGAGTGCACAAAGTTTGAAGAGAATCTGTGTTCCAAACGTTGTGACCTCCCCTTGTCAGTACAAATAAACAAGGCGCATACATCTGCATCGAAGAAATATCATATAATTTGCTGGCTTCAGTCGATGAATATACCATACCATACAGATATAAACCAATTTCAGAATATGCAATCGATGAATATGCAAAATACAAGGGCCACACGGTACTAAGGCTTATCACTGCCACTACCCTATTGAGTTAATTTGGAGTGTGATTAAAAGAAGGATTGTTTCACGTAATATAAGTCAGGTAAATTTGGAAACTTTGATTAGAGAAGCAGTTAGCGAAATAACACCGGAATTATGGCAAGCAGTGCTCCCACGTAAAGAAAATTCAAGATTACATGACGAAAGATCAGCTTCCGGTCGATATGGAGGAAATCATTATTATACGATTAGGTGATTCAGACAGCGATTCAATGCACAGTGAGTTATAAAGTTTAGGCCAATATGCTACTTTAAACTAGCGGCCACATGTTGTTTTACATTAAATAATGTTTACTTTTAATATTTTGTATTGTGTCGATTTGTTTTACATTACAATTAAATATTGATGATAAATAGTATACTTTGAAAATAACTAAGTTAATTATTTACTGTATACAGAGAGGATTGATGTTACAAGAGGTGCAATGGATTAAAAATTTTTGAAGTTTAATTTAAGGTTGGGAGATTAAGTTCAACTTAATGTGAATAGAATTTTAAGAATATTTTTAGTGTTTGAAACACAAGTCGGCCTTAACCCTTTGACGACCAGAGGCAAACATACTTGCCCAGGGGTTTTTGTATCATATAATTGTCCACGTAAGAGATAGAGTAAATATGTTCAAAACTGATTTGTAGCGGAGGATTGGAGCAACAAAAATGTGGTAAATGGTAGGTTCCTATCTGGCCCCATTTGCCCGCTAGGGGCTTCAAAGTTGGACAAAAAAGACGCCTGAGCTCGGAGGGGGGAAGGGGTGCTGCGGGGAGAGCGTACGACACATACCCCAAACATGTTTGGCAAGTATGTTTGCCTGTGGGTTGAAACGGAAAAAAACGCACCTAAAAAAATCTAATTTTTTTTTTATTTTCATCCTGGTATGTACATAGTTTAACTTTGTTCTTTCTTGCATGTTTGTTTTCGATTGTTGATGATGAAATTCAGTTGAACAAAACACATTTTGGTTGTTATTGTTTTAAGTTGAAAGCTTTTTACAACCGATAGTATACATGTTGTCAAATGGATGGATAATCGCGCTGTTTACTTGGCTTCAAACTTTATTGACCCAATACCCCCCAACTACGGTATGCAAAGTAAAGCGGCGTGTTGCAGGACAAGCAGGTAAAATTGATATAGATTGCCCGTTGGTTGTCCAGCATTACAACAAGGGAATGGGAGGTGTCGATCTGATGGACCAAAAAAGGTTTACTATGAGTATGGTCGCAGAAGCAAATGGCGGTTTTATATTCTATTGTTCTTTGATCTCTTCAAAATATGCATCCATAATAGCTACGTGGTACACCAGAAACTCATGTTGGCTAACAGCTTTGCGACGAACGTGACTTCGATTAATTTTCGGGCAGCTTTAGCAAAGGAATTGATTAGTGACTTCTGTTCAAGATCGCGCAGATTCCCAGAAGCAACCAGAACTGGAAGTACCTCTTTAAGTAAGCCGAAAACTTTCCATAAAATGGAAAAGCGTGAAAATTGGAAACGATGCGTCCGTTGCGTCAGCTATGGCAAATACAGCCGCACAAATGTATTTTGTACTACATGCAATATATTCCTTTGCTTCATATCATCGCGTGACTGCTTTGGCGAATACCACGTATAGCACTTACTATCTTAAATTTGTTTTAATACTTTAAAAATTACTTTTTAAAAAGTTTAAATAAATAAAATATATATAGAACATCATACTCTTCAATTAAATTTTTGGGTAAAAAAATTCCCTTTCAGCCCACTATATTTGCCAAGCACAATGAGGGTGAAGGAGAGGACCTGGGGTCCAAATTTTTTTACGTAACTATTATTGGGGCATATATTATGAAAATAAAAAAAAATAAAAATCGCTTTGGCAGAAAAAGTCCGGTCCTCAAAGGGTTAACGATGAAGCGAAAACTATATTCTTTTCAGATAATGTATCCTTTCTTCACGATATGTCAAAATGCTACTAAGAAAAGTTGTTTAGAATAAGAAATTATGGCTTTATACAAAATTTCAGGAAGATTTACCTATTTTGATTAAAAGGTCATTTTTTAGATACAAAATAAATTGTATGTATTTACTCAGAAATTAAATTTACAAAACGTAATAACATTGTTGTTGTTGAGATCTGTTTATTATTTAAATTATTTTGTGTGTAATTATGCATACGGTAGGTGGCGCCACTGTTAAAGATTATAGACTAGGACATTTTTTGTTTCGAAGTTGGCAAGAACAGTTTCCGGGAGAAAGTGGTAGAAAGTAGCATCCAATAAGTCATTGTAGTCAAAAACCATGGGGGTCCGACTAAATAGGACATTGTTGTCTTCGTGGTTTGTGTCTAGGGTTTGTTTCGATTCCACACTTTGTGGCGTTGAAAGCAGAGCACGGGCGCATGTGCCACAAAAAGTATTTACCACCATTTTAATATGATTTTAGTACTTGCCGTCCTTGCCATACTTGTCTTTGTTGTGCGTTTTCTTTATTTCCGTTTGTGTTAGTATCGTGTATTCTGTTTTAATTTCGTTTCCATTATAAAATATCCAACAAGACAATTTTGTAGCTGTAAAAATCATATACAGGAACAACTTTAAGTAATATTATAAATCTTAGGGCCGGTTTCATAATAGTTGGGATAAAGTGACTTTATGTAAAGTACACTTTAGCATAAACCCGCCTTTAGATGGCACTTTAAGAGAATTCAATTTCATAATCAACTTGAGCGCCTCTGTTAGTAAAAGTTCACTTTAAAGGAATTAGAATTTGGTTGGTGGATACGGATGAATACAGCTCGGAAGATAGGAAGAGAAAAGGAAAAAGAGGAGAGGATGAAGAGAACAGAGAAAATATTTTCAAGAAAAGTAAAAAAATAATAAGATCGCCTATGAAGTCCCAGGAAAAGCTGGAAGAAAACATTGGTGTAATGATGAAGATGATTGAGGAAATGGGAGCGAAGATGAACAATTTATCAATAGAAATAAAAGAGATGCGGGAGGAACAGAGAGAATATAGAAAAGAAATGTCAGAGTTAAGAAAAGAAAATGCGGAACTCAAAAGGCAAAATAAATTCATTAAGGGGTAGTGATGGATATGGAAGACAGATTGGAACGAGTAGAGAATGAGAAAAGACGGAATAATGTAGTGATTCAGGGTCGAAAAATAGATACAGAAGATAGGGAACAACTAAAAAACGCAATGGAAAATTTCATAGATAAAGAGTTACAGATAAGAGTACATATAAAACAGGTCATAAAATTAGGTGAAAAAACCTGTCTAGTGCAATTAGACAGGACAGAGGATAAGGTGGAGATAATGAAAAACAAAAAGAAATTAAGAACAAAAATAGGAGGAAGGATTTTTATTCTAATATAATTTTTATCTATCTAAGCGGGACAGGAAGATACAAGAACAAATTAGATTTAGAGCTAAAACTGAGAGGGAAAACGGAAAACAAACAAAAATTGGGTTCAGGAAGTTGTATATCGGGAATGAGGAATGGAGATGGGATAGAGAGCAGGATGCAGATACAGAGATCAAAAAACTAGAAGGCGTGAACGAGCAGGGAATAGAGAGGACGTACCTGGCAATGAGAGCGGATACAGAACAAACTCGAACACGAGAATACATGGATGTGAGGATGGGAAATAGGAACAACAAGGTAGAGACAGAGAGGAATGCTAACACGATGACGACCACAGCTATGAACACGGAAAATGGAAAGATACGCGTTGGAACGTGGAACATAACTTCCCTAACGGGAAAAGAATGCGAACTAGCAGAAGAAATGAACAAGTACCAAATTCAAATACTGGGAATAAGTGAAACAAAGAAAGCCGGAGCAGGAAGAATAGGGGTAGGAAGTCAATATTTTCTGTACTATTCAGGAGTGAGGCCGGATCAAAGGAAAAAGAGGGAGTAGGGATATTGTTAACAAAGGAACTGGATAGAAGAGTAACTATACACCAGTCACTCTCATCAAGGTTGATGCGCTTGAGAATAGAATTGGAGAAGGAATCGGTTGACATCATACAGATGCATACACCAGTAGAAGGAACAGATGGAAGTACAACGGAGGAGTTCTATGAAAAACTGCAGGAACTGCTGGATGAAATAAGAGAGACAAACTCAAAAGTAATATTAATGGGGGACTGGAATGGTAGAGTGGGTAATGATACAAATAAGGGACTGAGCTGCTTGGGAGCATATGGAGAAGAAACGTTAAACGGAAATGGTTGGAAAATGATTGATTTTTGTATACGTAATGATATCCTAATAGGGAACGGTTTCTGGGAGCAACCACTGGAAGAGAGATACACCTTTGTCGCGGAAGAGAGAAACTCGAAGAGTATACTAGACTACATAGTCTATACCCAAAGTATGAAAACTAATATACGAAACATTAAGACACAAAAAGAGGCTGAAATGGGAACTCAACACAGATTGCTAACGGCAGAACTCCAAGAACAAATTAACACAGAACAACAAATAGCTGAGTATCATAAAATAGCAATCAGCAAATTAAGAAACGAGAAGAAAAGAGCAGAATACCAACAGAAAACGAATGATTTACTAAAGAGACATTGCCAGGAAGAAATGACACTAGAAGAGACGTGGAGAATTTTCAAGGAAATTATTTATAATTCTGCACTAGAAGTATGTGGTCAGATCAGATACAGGAAAGAACAGAAAAGAACAAAATGGTGGACTAAGGAAATACAAAAGGAAGTCAAAAAGAAAAAGATGCGTGGAGAAAATATGTTTTAACAAAGGAACAGCAATACAAAGAACAATATGTTAAAATAAGAAACGAAGTTAAGAAGAGAATCAAAGAAGCGAAAAAGAAAAGCTGGGAAGATTTTGGAAATGATATTAATGAGGAATATAAAACAAATAACAGGAAATTTTGGAACCTAATAAGATCAATGAATGGAAAGAAAAAGAAAGAAATAAAACCAATTAGGAATACAGCGAATGAATTAAGAACAAGAACAGAAGATATACTTGAAATATGGAAGGAATTCTTCACGAAAAAATTCACAGATGCAGGAGATCATACAGATTTATTGCCAGAATCAGGAACACGAAATGAATATAATGAAGAACTTGAAGAGATATATATGGAAGAGGTAGAGAAAGCCCTAAAAAGAATAAAAAGGAAAGGGAAAGGAGTGGATCCTTGACATATTTTGTAAGGCATGGCGAACGAACACAATTCCTGCGGATTGGTAAAATAACCTCATCACTCCCATATATAAGAAAGGCGAACAAAGTCAGTGCGAAAACTATAGGGCAATATTCCTATCGACAGTATGTTTTAAGGTCTATACCAAAATAATAGCGGAACGACTTACACATTTAGTAGGAGACAAACTGGGAGAAGAACAAGCAGCCTATAGAAAGGGAAACAAACGAACGATAATATCCACATAATTAAAAACATCATTGAACGTAAAATCGAGACAGGGGAGGAAATCTACTTCAATTTCATAGACCTGCGAGCAGCCTTCGATACAGTAGATAGAGGGAGTATAGATATCTGTCTAGAGAAACTAGAGGTTCCAAGAAAAATGCGCCAAACAATCAATAGTCTATATTGTCAGGTTAGGGGGATAGTACAAGTGAATGGAAAAAGATCAGCAGATTTTGAAATGCAAGTGGGAATAAAACAAGGAGACAGCTTAAGTCCATTAATATTTATTATAGTAATGGACAGAATCCTGCAAAATACGAGGAAACGCACCGAAACTGTGAAGACACTGTTAGGATATAACAGACTGAAACCTGTAGCTGTGGATGCATTACTGTACGCCGATGATCTGGCACTAATAGCTGACAGTTATGTGAAAATGGAAAAATTAACAAAAATATGGACAGAAGAAATAGAAAAGATGAAGATGGAAATAAACGTAGAAAAAAGCAAACTAATGGTGATAAATAATAAAGAGCCAGCCAGTAATCTAATAATTAAAATAAACAATAAACAAGAAGAAATTGTCGACGCATACGAATATTTAGGTACTATTATATCGAAGGATGGAAAAATTGATTTAGACATAGCAAAAAGAGGACGGAAAGCCACAAACATATACTATGCTCTGAATCAATCAATCAACCATCTTTGGAAAAAAGAAATAGAACCCAAGATCAAACAGATAGTATACAATGCAGTAGTAGCCCCCACAATAGTGTACGCAAGTGAGTTCTGGACAATACAGCAAAAACACGAAAGCAAAATTACAGCTATGGAAATGAAATTTTTGAGAAAGATCGTGGGGAAAACAAAAATGGACAGAATAGAAAACGAACAGATAAGGAATATGATAAATCAAGAAGATATACTAAAAAGAATTGAAAAATGTCAATTGAATTGGTACGGCCACATAATTAGAATGGAGCAAAAGAGTTTGACAAAAAATAATAGAAGGCAAAAATAACGGGAGAAGAAAAAAGGGAAGACCAAGGAAAAAATGGATTGACAGAATCAACGAATTAGGACGAAAGCGAGGGAAGACCATAGCAGAAATGAGAAGAATGAGTACAGACCGGCCACGATGGAAAGAATGGATTAAATCGTCGTAAGATCCAAACGCTGAAAATCCGACGCTGAAAGGCATAAGGATTAACGAGTAGAAGCAGAAGAAGAATTTGGTTGGTGGTACTGTACCACCAACCAAATTCTTCTTCTTTATATCAAGAGTTTCGAGAATAATCCAGTATTAGAGCTCAGTCATCCAGAACCGACGAGACTATTCAAGACGAGATAGTTGCTAGAATTTACGAGAGAGCGCAGGATGTTAATTAGAATCACATAAAGAGCGATAGATGGTATTAGTGTAGCATATATGGTGTTTAAAATATAAAACTTGACTGAACTGACTTAACATGATATAGTCTTAGCTAGTTATTAGAACTAAATGTACATAAGTTAATAAGTTTTCATAATTTCTGTAATTAGATTAGTTATATTATTTGCTGTCTGTATTTGACATGTTCCATACCTTTTCTGGTCTCAGGAATAAAGATATTTATTTATTAAAATACCACAAACATTAGGAAAGCATGCCAGCTTATAAATACTTTGTGGCTGAAAGAACGAGAACCGAAGAGAATCGTCGAGATCTTTCTAGTCAGTGATTCATATGTGTCGTGATTACATGAGTCATCATTATTATTATTTTTTTTTGGATTCGAAAGATTCGAATTACGAAAATCGTGCGAAGATTCGAGTTTTCGAATTTCGAATCTTTTTCAGGATTCGATGGATTCGAGGATTCGCGGATTCGAATGTCCCATCTCTAGTGGTACTGTTCATCTTTTCCGCTGTCATTTGAGTTAAGTTAATTTCGGTTGGTGATTTAACGCGTCAATAATAATTAGTTAACTACCGTGAATAATATAAAAATGAGTGCACCAAAACGAATGCGTACCACAAATTTTAACAAAGAGGAGGAACTGATACTGCTGGACGAAATATCCAACTATAAAACTATAATAAAATGTAAAACAAGTAATAAAATTACTTGTTCTGAGAAGGTTTGTTAAATACACTTTTTGCATAACATTTAAATAAAAATCTTGTTTTAGGAAAACGCATGGCAAAAGGTACTGCAAGCATTTAATTCAAAATTATTACAACAAAGAACTGTTGAGCAACTAAAGGCCAAGTATGATAATAACGCTCGGAAAGAGGTAGCAAAACTGAAGCTGAATTATATGGGTACTGGTGGCGGGCCTAGTTCATGCACTTCTTTTGATACTTCTACTGAGGCAATACTGGACATTATCAATTTAAAGACAGTAGTGGGCCTAAAACCTATTTCTGATGCTCCCCAAGTAATGGTATAGTAAATCAATTCTATTGACATTTTCAACAATAATATTCTTTTTAGGTTGACAACTCTAAAGATGTATTACGTGAAACAGGTCATGATTATATTTTCTTAGAGGAAGAAAATGTATTTATTATTAATTATATACTCTATCTTCTTTATTTAAAATTTTCTTGTAGGTTTTGAATATGTCATCTGATGAAATTATTATTAGTGGTAATGATAATGAAAATGTAAGTACTTCATCTACGATATAAAAAAGAGTATTTACTTTTATTTTTAACATGCAGGTACCTTTAATAAACAGTGATGGGCAAAGCTTGCTATGTTCAGGAACGATGCCTATTGAATGTGTCATAAAACAAAAGGTTTGTGTGTATCTAATATATTTAAACGAGCAATTCTTGTATATATATATATATAGAATTGGGTTCTCGAAAACGGCTCTAACGATTTTGATGAAATTTAGTACTTGGGGGTTTTCGGGGACGCGAAATCGATCTAGCATGGTCCCGGTCCTGGGAAAATCCATTTTGACCCGGTTTACACATTTCTGGTATTGCGGTATATGAAATTGGTTATCGAAAATGACTTTAGCAATTTTTATGCAATTTAGTATCTGGGGATTTTCGAGAACACAAAATTGATCTAACATGGTCCCGGTCCCAGGAAAACTTTTCTGTCCCGCTTTTAGATTTTGATGAAATTTAGTACTTGGGGGTTTTCGGGGACGCGAAATCGATCTAGCATGGTCCCGGTCCCGAGAAAATCCATTTTGACCCGGTTTACACACATTTCTGGTATTGCGGTATATGAAATTGGTTATCGAAAATGACTTTAGCAATTTTTATGCAATTTAGTATCTGGGGACTTTTGAGAACACAAAATTGATCTAGCATGGTCCCGGTCCCAGAAATTTTTTTGTCCCGCTTTTACCTATTTACCTATTACCGAAACATAAAATGTGTTATCGAAAATTACTCTCAAGATTTTGTTACAATTTAGTATCTACAAGTTTTCTGGAAAAAGCGATTTAGGATGGTTCCGGTCTCTAATCAATCCATTTAGTCCAGGTTTTCACCAATTTCGGCCTAAACGTGGGTTAGCAACTTTTAACATCATGCCGCCAAGCGAAATTATAAGTAATTAAAACTTTACTATTAAACCATAGATGACTCTGAAGTAGTATGTTAATAAAAGAAAAATATCTATGAAAACTAACAACAACATGTAAATTCACATATTTTGTTTACAGTTACAAAAGTAATCGGAGCAGAGTTTTTAATGAAAATAAAAAAACTTATACACAATTAATTGGCGTTGCAAAAATGTTTACTGAAAATGTGTATTTCTTAAGGAAGATTTTGAGCTTGAATTTATTTATTTTTAACTATTTAAATATAACTGTAAATATTAATTTTAATACTACTTTTATAAACTTTTAATATATATGTGCTACTATATATACTTGAAATATACAATATTAATTAAGTATCAAAACTAAAATAAAGAGCGTTATTATTTGGTTCAATACTATTCACAAAATTTTGGGAACTCCGAGCAAGGCTCGGTCCACCATGTACTTCTTTTTAAATAAAGTAACTTGCATTTTAAATGTTTGTTAGACTTCTGCACCTAAAAGTTCAAATGCCGAGCGCGCAAACTGGAGCAGCTATACACCTCAGATGTTAAGAGGAAAGAAAAATACTAAATTACGGTCTTGTGTCTTTAATCCTGCAGCAGAAGCAAAGGAAATTTATTATGAAACAAAAACAGAAATTGCCTTAAAAAAGCATACATAGAAGAAGAAGAACACAAGAAGAGGATGGAATTATTAGATTTGGAAAAGCTAATAAAAAATTAAAAAATCAATGTTAATTAATTTATTATATTATATCTAAATATTTAAAATAAATTTTACAGTCTTTGAAAATGTTAGTTCATTAAGAGCTGGCGATAGTGGCGGGCCATAATATTGTTATTTTCTAAAAGCTGGTCATTGTTCTCATCTTCTGCTAAATTATCTTCGTGTTCCTCAGGATATACATCATTAATATTAATGGCGATATTATGTAAAACAGCAGTAGCAACTATAATGTTCATTACTGTATCTAATTTAAGTCGTATTCCTAGTTTTAAAATCAGAAACCGACGTTTCCATAAATCATACTGCCGTTCGACAACATTGCGCGTCCTAATAATTGATTCGTTGTATAAATTTTCTGCATAAGTTCTTGTTTCTTGCTACTTGGTCATTAAATAAGGTTGCAGACTATATCCACTATCACCAACTAATGTATATCTGCCATATCTTCCCACCACAAATTGACATTTCAAATTGCTATTATTAAAGATGGTCTGACCATGGACAGAGTCTAGCCACCTTGCTACTATATTTCGAAGTTTTAATTTCGCATCATTTACTGTTTGTACATTTAATGCAAAAAGCCTTTTCGGGACCGATATATTTCTGCATCATGTCCACCAGGTGAATCGATTTTTATAAGAGTACAGTCTACTGCACCGATCACTCTTGGGAATCTGGAAATTGCATAAAAGTCTTCTGCAGCCTTTTCCATTTCATTATTCTCTGGCATTTGGATATATTTCCGACTTAATGATGCTATTGCTGCCGATACTCTTTTAATTATTCTGCAAGCTCAAGGCTTTGATACGCCCATAAAATCAGCAACAGCAATTTGCATGTCCCCAGATGCATAAAAACGGAGAGTTAAAAGTAAACCTTGCAATGGTCGAATACATCCACCCTTAAAAACATTTTTCCTGATCACCTACATTTTAATATTAACATTTTCTTACCTATTTGTTGGTAACTTTATCAAGTTTTCAATTTCTGGAAGTAAGAAGGTAGAAGAACTCGATGAAGATGAATTATTATAATGAAACATTTTTATGACCGGTTGCATCAAAGCAATCAAAGTTCGAGATACGAAATTTTTTGCGAAAGTGAGGTTAACGATTTAAAGTTACTTTTAATTTTTAAAGGCTTGTTTATTTCTCCTTTAAACTTAAAGTCACTTTAATACCTAAAGAGTGATTATGTAACTGAAGTGGCGCATTCAAAGTGAGTTTAAATTTAAAACCTCCTTTAAATTGATTATGAAACCGGCCCTTAAAGGAGTATCAAATGTAAAAGCGAATGTTGAAAACATTTTAACCAACGGACCATTTTTTCATTCTATTTTTCTGTGCAACAAAGCATTACTAGTGAAAAAATTATTGATACATCATTATTGTAAAGAGATTTTATTATTCTTATTTAAATAAAAATTATTTCTTTAATTGTTCCTTGGTAGAGATTTCTAAAGTTGACATTCTAGATTATGGAATCTAGTATTAAGTTTAATACGAGGTCCTTTTGGGCTTATATAAATAGGTTAAGATTATTTTGTTTCTAGTTTATATGGTGTTCTTTTTTTATTTGTTTTAAATACTGGTTTATAGAGCGACTACACATTCCCATTCAATTAAATAAATAAGAATTAATAATTATGTACACAGTAATTTCATTTGATCTTTTGCCCCTTTATTTCCATTAAACAAAATTCTTTTTGAAAAAGAAATTGAGGTTAAGTGCTTTTTAAATGAAGGCGCCAAATCAGAGTAGTTTTGATTCCAGAATTGATAGGGAGCTATTTTTTGCGACATGTGTTTTACATTCAGTAAATCATCTATTAGTATTTTAATCAATCCAAAAACCACGTGCACAACAGTGAGCACATACATTTTGTACATTGCCAATTTTAAAGTATTTAGTTAAAACCAGTGTTTTATTTCTTTTCGCATTTTTCGCATTAATAAGGTTATCGACGGTCCGCCAAATAAAGAAAATATTACAACATTTTATGGTCCTTAGACACGCATAGGCAGCGATAGCGACAGCCACCACGTGGAAGAAACAAACCACCATTACAGTAATTCGTAAGTCGATTTCCATTCTTTCCTTTTCATACTTTCTTTTCGTATAAGTTAAACGCCATAATGCAAAATAACGTAGAATTATTTGAAAATTTAAATCGTAAAAGAGCTGCAATAAAGGGCACGTTGACACGGTTTGAATTATTTCTTATAACGGGTATAGACCAGGGATCCTCAACCGCCGTTGGTGTGTCGCAAATACATGTCAGGTGTGTCGCGAAATTTTTAATGTCTTCTAATCTTCCGCAGATAAAATATCGTTCTAGATTCTAGAACATAAAAATTATCGCCAAATCGTTTCTTGGAGTAGACCAATTTGCAAGAAATCACCCACCATCATATGTGATTATACGCATTTAAGCATGTATCGTATAATAATCATATATTTTTGCATTCAACTCTGAAACAAACGATCCCCCATTTGGTGAATAATCTTCACCAGAAAAGTTCCATTTCTTGCGGCGGGCAGCGTGCTTGAACTTTGTCGGCATTGTCGGCTGCGTCAGTAAAATATGTCGTTGGATACTCAAAGTGGATTTCCCGAAATTCTGGAGTATTCGTCATTCAGTTTGTTTCAGCGTATACCGAAATCCGATTATTTTGTGTACATTATGTGCCACATATAATTATACCTAGTTTGTCTGACTATTAATCATTGGCCCTTCTGGGAAGTCTACTTAACTGCTTTCATTCTATTGTATATAATCACCTTTTAATTAGACTTAAGCTCCATTCAAGTCATTGTAGATTTTGGCTGTAAAAAACCATTTACATGTAATTTATGACGGTTACGAAAGTGCATTTCTAGGTCTCATGAATCCATCAGTGGCTGAGTGGTAAAACTCGCGCTTCACAGTGCGAAGGGCCGGCGTTCGAGACCCGGTAGCGGCAGAGCGTAGCAGTTTAAAATCCTAAAAAGGGATCTGGACCTCTAATAAGCTGCGAAATTGAAGGAAATGCCACTGGGTGGGCCAGGAGCGGTACGGTATATGCGTGTACATATACGGCTCGGTGGCTCCGAACCCTTACACCGAAAGGTAGAAAGGGTAAAAGATAAAGAAGAAGAAGAAGATGAATCCATCAGACGTAGATTAAGGTACCGGGAGAAGCATTTAATTGATGGCTTAATCATTATTTGGAACTACACTTTCTATCCGAGCTTATATATATCACCAACATATGCCGACACAGGCAGTTAGAGTTACAGTAGCAGTCGTAGCTTAGCTTATTATCAGTTGGAGTTAGAGTTACAGTGCCAGTCGTAGCTCAACTCATCGTCAGTTAAGCAGTTAAAAATCAGCTGTATCCCAGTTCAGGCAAGCAGTTTTGTGAACCACCGCGAAGTTGTCGCAATAATCTTCGTGGTAATAAATAAGTGAAGTAATTCAGTGCGTTATTATTTTCATCACCACCTCGCATCATTCCTTCAAAGCTGGAGGAATCGTCAGTTCGTTATATACAATAAGAGGGCCGATATCAACTTTTTAGTCATTTTATTTTTTGGTAATCAGTAATCAGTCGTCGCGTTTCTTCTGTTTCGCTGTTTCGTGTCTTTGCTAGTTGCTAGTGCGCTCATCATGGACATATTTGTAATAAGGGAAAAGAAAGCCTTAGACATCGACAGCTCTTCTGCATCTGAGGAGAGTGGAGATGAATATACGAATATTCCAAAGAGAAAAACAAAATACGCTGTATTCATCATCTAGTAATCAGAAAAACGTAAAACCAGGACCAAGCAAAGTCCAACATAACCGCCACTATAAAGAAGAATATATGAATTTTCGATTTACGTGGACAGGCGCGGGGACAAACCTAGTCCGAAATGTTTGGTGTGTGGCATAGTGTTCTTAAATGAGTCTATGGTACTTAACAAGCTGAAAAGGCATTTGGAACGAAACCACCACAGCGTCTCTCAAAAACCGCGAGAATATTTCCAACACCTGTATACTTCCATTCAGGCCTCTTCTGTCATGATGGAAAAACGAATAAAGCTCTCAGATAAAGCTCTTTTGGCATCATTCAAAATTTCTGAAATGATTACCAAGAAACAGAAACCCCATAACATCGGCGAAGAGCTTATATTACCGGCATGTAAAGAAATTGTTGCTATTATGTTGGGACCGGAAGCACTTGAACAGATTTCAAAAGTACCTCTGTCGAATGACAGTTCATCGGCGCATTAAGGACATGTCACTTGATATTCAAAGTAATGTCATAGAAAAGTTAACAAACACGCAATTTGCTCTACAGTTAGATGAAAGGGTCGAAATTTCAGCAAAAGCTCAATTATTGTGAGATTTGTTTGCGGATCAGAAATTATTGAGCAATACCTATTTTGTCGAGAACTGGAAACAACAAGCACTGGAGCTGATATATTTGCTGCTGTTGATAGTTTCTTTCAAGATAACGGACTCAAGTGGACGGATTGCATTGCTGCAATGACAGGAAGTATAAAGGGGTTTCTGACTTTTGTGCGGAATAAAAACCCATCAGTAATAACTACTCATTGCCTTTTACATAGAGAAGCCTTAGTGGTGAAGACTACGGACGGAAATCGTTGGGGTGACGTCATTCAAACGATTGTTTCAGCGATCAACTATGTAAAAACTCGTCCTGTAAAATCGCGAGTGTTTGAGTAACTTTGTAAAGAAATGGCCGCAGATCACGAAGTGTTGTTATTCCACAGCAAAATCAGTTGGCTTTCCAAAGGAAAAATGCTTACCAGAGTTCTAGAACTTGAAGACGAACTACTTGCATTTTTTTGAAAGTAATGATAAGTTTGAATATTATGAATGTCTTAAAAACCCCGTTTGCTGTGCTGAGCTGGTTTACCTTTCCGATATTTTTAACAAACTTAATACTTTGATTTCAAGTATGCAGGAACGGCATGAAACTATCATATTATCAAGTGATAAAATCAGCGCATTTTCGAAAAAGCTTGCCCTTTGGATCTCGGCCATAGGAGAGAACGATCCAACTGTTTTTCCATCTACGGCATCAAGTGAGTTGAACACAGAGAAAAAAATCAGATAAAGGAACGCATAATAGGCCACATATCTGACTTGCAACTAGGGATATACGAATACGTTCCCTCGATCTCGACTATTGGCTGGGAGTGGCTGATTGCACCTGACGAGAAAATGCTCGCGATGTTTTTTGGATTTCAATCAGAAATGAATATCCGGATATCGCGAATAAAGCAATATCTCTTTTACTGCCTTTCTCAACGTCCTACTTGTGCGAGTCTGGATTCTCTATATTGAAGAATATAAAATGTGACTACAGGTCTCGCCTACTTGATGTGGCCGGCGAGATGAGAGTGTGTTTGTCAAGAATTCGTCGGCGCATAGATATACTTTGCAGAAATCGCCAGGGACAAGTATCTCACTAGTTTTAAGATTTATGTCTTTATATTTCTGATGTTGATGATTATTTTTTTATGTTCCTGCTTAAGAGTCATAACTTTCTTTTATGTTTATATTTTTCTATTTAAGAATCTTACGCAATAAATTTTAAAATTTGTTTCTCATAGTCGTTCGATAATAAAAAAGAAGTATTGTAGGTACTTCATGTGTTCGCTTTTTTGCATCTAGGTAAAAAGTAACATGTAGTGGTGTCGCGAAAGTTTGAAACGTACTTTGGTGTGTCCCAAAGGAAAAAAGGTTGAGAACCGCTGGTATAGACCACCATGCGGAGATTAAACATAGATTAGATAGAATAAGTGGGTTTCTCGATAAATATGATGAAGTTCAGTATGAAGTCGAAACTATAGATCCTGCACAGAAGGCTGATAGATCAGTTTTCGAAAATAAATCATTTCGAAGGCTAATCAACTCCTAGAGCAAATGGAAGCACAAAACAGAGGTAATACAATAATTCAGACCGGTTCACATAGTAGTACAAATAATCTTGGTAATATTTTTAATGTAAAGTTGCCAAAAATAAGTCTACCAGAGTTCACTGGTTCCTATGATAAGTGGTTAATGTTTGCGGATGCTTTTCACTCCTTAAGGGTGTTTGGTACTTTTTCAGAATCGGTTAAACTTAAAGAAAAAAGATGACGGTAAGCCCATCGTCATTTTTCTATTCCTTAATTGAGGTTAAATTCAACAACAAACAAAGAATTTACAAAAAAGCTCACCGATAAGACGTAGCAATCGTAACGAATACACGGTATGCAACATTTCGACCCCGTAAACTTCCCGGTTCTTCACTTATTATTAAAGAAAAAGCTCTTAACATTGTAAAAAACTAGTATTTTATCGTTACACACGCTACTTTTAAAGGTCAGATATACAATTTTCAAAATAGTTTTGGAACCAATAAAAGAAAATTAAGCTTAACCGATCTTCAAAAAAGTACCGAACACCCTTAATCAACAGCAATGAACAATTAAATAACACACAAAAGTTTTATTATTTAAGGTCTTGTTTAAGGGATGAAGCTGCGCAAGTTATCAATGCATTAGAAGCATCAGATGCAAACTATCAAGTAGCGTGGGAACTATTGAAAAATAGGTATGAAAACAAGAGGGTAATCATACACACCCATGTAAGGGAATTATTTGACCATCCCCATGTCACCCATGAATCACATGACCAATTAAGAAAATTGTTAGATAACTTTCAAAAACACATTCGCTCATTAAAAACGTTGGGGGAACCTACAGAAGTGTGGAACATCTTACTAATATACTTGTTAGTTTCGAAGTAGGACATAAAAACTAAGCGGTCATGAGAGAGTTCCATCAAAACCAATACGATGCGCAAGTTTCAGTCGTTATTAGATTTTTTGGCTCAATTCATGCTGCTGGAAACGTTAGGCAAAGACAAGAAGATTCAGCAGCAGAACAGCACAGTGTCATACGTTGTCACCACCAAATACGTTTGCAAATTGTGTAAGGGTAGCCACAAGCCACTCGTTGTTTAAATGTAGTAAATTTCTAGATTCATCAGCCAATGAGCGATACGATTCGGTTAAAAGATTAAAATTATGCATTAATTGTTTGAACCAGAATCATATCAGTAGTCAATGCAAGTCCAGTACCAGGTCTAGTAGTATGAAACCTGATTTTTTTGTAAAAATAAAACGATTGTTATTCAAAAGTGATAAAAAATATTTAATTCAAAATAACTTCCAGTAGATTGTGCACATTCTTCCCACCTCTCCGGCAATTTATGGATGCCTTGCTAAAAAAACTTTTCTTCTTTCGAAGCGAACCAATTATCAAGCCATTTTTGTACATTTTCGTACGAATTGAAGCGTTGGTTAGCGAGAGCGTGACCCATCGATGCGAATAAGTGATAGTCGGATGGAGCCAAGTCTGGGGAATAAGCCGCATGCGGTAGTAATTCCCAATTGAACGATTTAATTGTTTCCCTGGCCGGTTTTGCTGTATGAGATGGGGCGTTATCCTGCAGCAAAATCACTTTGTGCTGCCTTTTTGCATATTCTGGTCGTTTTTCAGTTATTGCTCGGCTTAAATTTATCATTTGCTGTTGGTAGCGTTGAGTGTTGACGGTTTGACCAGGTTTCAGCAGCTCATAATAAATAACATCCTTTTGGTCCCACCAAATACAGAGCATCGTCTTCTTTCCAAAGCGATTCGGTCTTGCAGTTGATGTCGATGGTTCGGTTGGATTCAGCCATGATCTACGACGCTTAGGATTTTCAAAATAAATCCATTTTTCATCACCTGTCACGATTCGATGGAGAAATGATTTTCTATTGAACCGGTTAAGCAGTATTTCACAGGTGGTTCTTCGGTTTTCTTGCTGTCTTTCGTTCAATTCATGCGGAACCCATTTTCCCACTTTCTGAAATTTTCCCATAGCTTTTACACGATTGCAGATAGCTTTCTGCGATACATTTAAATGATCCGCGAGTTCTTGTTGAGTTTGAGCATCGTCTTCATCCAATAAGGCTTGTAACTCTTTGTCTTCAAGCTTTTTGGTGGTTTTCCACGTTCTTTGTTACTAACCTCAAAATCACCACTTTCGAATCTTTTGAACCACTCGAAGCACTCTGTAGCAGTTTTCTTTAAATGGTAACAAAAAGTTAATGCTGTCCGCAAATCGTAGTTATTAAGCTCGAAACTTGACATGTTTGAAGTTATAAAAAATATACTAGTGTACGGAACGTGGGTTAATGTTTGTTGACACTCTTCATCAGCTGTTAGAAGAAGACGATGGCTATGTAACAGGGGTCTTATGGTGATTAAACTGAACGCTGGCACTATCTATAGGGAAATTCCGGTTTCATACTACTAGACCTGGTAAATGTAAAAAGTGTAATAGTTCACACAACACTTTATCTTATATGATAGATCTCTACCACTAATAGGTCAATAAAACAAGGCTGGTTTGAACGATAGTTATATTTTCAGAACGTTTACAAACGTTTTCGGAATACCTTCTTCAGTGAAAATATAACTAGATAAATATATAAACAAACATTTG
Source organism: Chrysina gloriosa (assembly GCA_038088585.1). Classification (NCBI taxonomy): domain Eukaryota; kingdom Metazoa; phylum Arthropoda; class Insecta; order Coleoptera; family Scarabaeidae; genus Chrysina; species Chrysina gloriosa. Next base: position 38,892,287 of record CM076091.1, on the reverse strand, counting down.
TTTTTTATTTGGGAACTATCAACAAAATGACTAATGACTAGGATTTCTTGATATAGAGGATGTGTAACAAACTTTTATATATATATAAATTATAAAAACTAAATTAATGTGTAAACATACATGCAAATTAAGTAAAACCTTATATCAAAAAATCTTTGTCGAAACCTTAACAATTCTGTTCAATTTGTAGATTCGGTTAGAAATCAAACAATTCCTAATAATTACGAATTAATCAGTTTAGATGTTGTTTCTTTATTTACTAATATTCCTGTGGATTTAGCACTAAAAATTTTAGATAAAAAATGGAATTCCATAAAAGATTTTACAGATCTTCCAAAGGAGGAATTCATTGCAGCTTCGAAACTTTGTTTAAATTCTACTTATTTTACATATCAAAATAAAATTTATAAACAAATTTTCGGTACTGCAATGGGTTCTCCATTATCAGCAGTTATCGCAAACCTGGTAATGGAGGACCTAGAGCAAACTTGTTTGGCAAAACTAAATTCTAGTGTAAGTTTTTACAGACGTTATGTGGATGACTGTTTTTGTTCCGTAAGAAAGGATAGTATTGATGAGATATTAGATTCATTTAATAGTTATCATAATAGATTAAAATTTACATATGAGAGGGAATCTAATAACTCATTGAGTTTCCTGAACGTGACAGTCATGCATAATAACGGCATTGTAAAAACAAATTGGCATATAAAGTCTACCAATACAGGAAGACATTTAAATTATTTTTCAGAAACATCAAAATTACATAAAATTAATGTAGTTACCGGTTTAGTTGATCAAGCGGTTAGATTAGCTAATCCTGAATTTAGGGAAAAGAATTTAAACAAAGTTAAAGAAATCTTAGATAAAAATAATTATCCAAATAGTTTTTATGAAAAAATAATAAAAAATAGAATTAACAAATTATATAATAGAGGAATTAAAAATAAGAACAATAAATCTTATAACGCTATTCCTTATAAAAAAGGTTTAAGCGAAAAAATAAAAAAGAGTTTAATAAAAACAACATAAACATTACTTTCATTCCAAATTATAGTAACAGATCTCTTTTTACTAATACTAAATCTAAAATAATTAAACAAAATCAAAGTAATGTAGTTTATAAAATAAACTGTAAAGACTGTGATGGTTGTTACATCGGTCAGACGAAACAATATTTAAAGAAAAGGTTGTATAGCCATAAGTATTCTTTAAATAATGATTTTGGTGCAATGACCGCTGTAACAAAGCATTACAAAGATCTTGGGCATTACTTTGATTTTGAAAACACAATTATATTAAAAACAGAGAATAATTATAAAAAAAGACTAATATATGAAATGATAAATATACAAAAAAGACACTAAAACTATTAATTTCAGAACCGACATTCAAAATTTAAGTAATGTATATAGCAATTTGTTAAAATGACATTTGCATTTCTTAAGAAGGAAACCTTTGGCTAGGTTTTTAAATTTGGGTTTTCCCTAGTCCTTGAACAGAATTGTTAAGGTTTCGACAAAGATTTTTTGATATAAGGTTTTACTTAATTTGCATGTATGTTTACACATTAATTTAGTTTTTATAATTTATATATATATATAAAAGTTTGTTACACATCCTCTATATCAAGAAATCCTAGTCATTAGTCATTTTGTTGATAGTCCCAAATAAAAAACAAATGTTTGTTTATATATTTATCTAGTTATATTTTCACTGACGAAGGTGTTCCGAAAACGTTTGTAAACGTTCTGAAAATATAACTATCGTTCAAACCAGCCTTGTTTTATTGACCTATTAGTGGTAGAGATCTATCATATAAGATAAGTATAAAAAGGTCAGGAAATATATATATATATATATATATACATACAACACTTTATTGCACTTTGACAATCGCGAATACGAAAACGCGCATACAAATGTAGTCGGAAGATAATTTAGAACTACTGCAGATAACGGCCCATACGACAACACGAAAAAATGATTACATTTTACTATCAACAGCTGTAATATATATCAGAGACGGCGAAGGTAATTTAGATTCGTGTCGCGCGCTAATAGACTCAGGTTCACAATCCAATTTTATTACAACAGAGCTAGCGTCAAAAATCAAAACACCAAAAACAAGTATCTCAATCTCAGTCAAGGGAATTAACGAAGCACTTTCAAATATTAGAAACAAAACACAAACAGAAATACTGTTGCGCAGTCGATCATTTAAATGCAAATTATCGTTTCTAATAATTAATAAAATCACAGATATGCCCCCAATATAAATTAGACATTTCGAATTTCAATATTCCCGAAGAAATCGAATTAACCGATCCAAAATTTAATGAGCCTCAAAAAATAGATGTTTTGCTAGGTGCAGCTATCTTTTTCGAGTTATTAGCTGTAGGTCAAATTAAGTTGGGCCGCAATACTCCCATTTTACAAAAAAACGAAATTAGGTTGGTTAATTTCAGGAGCTGTATCAAATTTTAATTCGAGAGCCAGTACCTGTTGCTTGTCAATTGATTCTAACATTGCGGACAAATTAGAAACGTTTTGGAAAAAATTGAAGAAGAATTTATTCAAAGTATGAATCCTATTGCGAATCTAACTTTCAAAATACATGTAAACGTAAATTGGACAGACGTTTTGTTATTTCACTTCCCTTGCGTGAAATTATAATAATTTAGGCGAATCTCTATCAAATGCGGAAAAACGATTAATATCGATAGAGAAAAAATTTCAAGATAATTCTAATTTAAAACGCAAATATACTACATTTATGGAGGAGTATGAAAGCTTGGGGCAGATGTCAGAAGTAAAAGGTGATGATAGTTCATAGGATAAATCAAATTATTTACCTCATCACTGTATGTTCAAAATGAGTAGTACTACGACAAAATTGCGAGTAGTATTTGACGCATCATGTAAAATATCAAGTAGTTATTCGTTAAACGATATTTTACAAACAGATCCGGTTATTCAAGATGACCTATATTCAATTTTATTGCATTTTAGACAACATAATTTTGTGTTAACGGGCGATATAGCAAAAATGTATCGACAAATAGAAATAGACGCATCGCAACGTGATTTACAAAGGATTGTTGTGGTGAGACCCTCCAGGTTATACCGGACACGAAAGCTTGTCTCGCTACTTTGGGCGACTATACGATATTTGATCGATATTCTAGCCTAGGTTACAAAGGGTTGTTGCATATTCTATTCATTTTACTTTCGAAATTATCGCGCACTCAAAACTAATAGGGTAACGGACAACCTGTCACTGAATGAGTTAATAAGTAGTTCATTGCTGCTGCATTAGCCCAGAAACAGGAATTCGCTGATGAGGTTAAGGCGTTAGTAAACGGTCGTGCGTCCAAACACAGTAAATTGGTATCATTGGACCCCTTTCTTGACAATAACGGCGTAATTAGAGTTGGTGGTCGCCTTAGAAATGCGCCTCTTAGCTATTCACAAAAGCACCCGATAATATTATCTCAACGGCATAAATTAACGGATTTGATCATTAAAAACAAACATTTTCAAAACTTGCATGCCAGGCGCAAACGTTATTGGCAATCATTAGAGTACTGGCCGACTAATTGGAAAAACAGTGTTAAGCTTATACTGTGTCAGCGTACTGTTTGTTTCAGAGCAAACCCCACCTCCTATTTCCAAAATGGGATAAATAATAAATAGTTACGAAACAAAAAACTTGCAACAGAAAACTCCAAGTAGAAATATACAAATATGGTAACAATATTTCCTGTAGCAGAAAGTGGATCATATTATGCAAATCATTGCTAAGTAACTAACTATGGAAATGATTTGACACAGTGATAAAACAAATTCGGAATCAATCCAAATGCAAAATCCGGAGAGATTTCATCTGATTGAAAACATTATTTTTGTCAACCAATTAAATATAATTCTAGACCAAAAATAATATATTTATTAGTAATATCAATATTTTAACATTATTTCATATGAAATTAATATGTCAATATTTGAATTAACCAACAAATGCGCAATTTGTTTTTGTAAAATACTAAATACTATTTGACAGCACGCAGTCAAAATCATTGTGTCGCCACGTGTTTAAAAAATTGTATGCATGTAGAAAGTGTGTGAATAATTAAGAAAAAGTTTCAAATGGAAAACAACGAGACATGTAAGTACTTAATGTTTTGGAATAATATGAGGACGAGTCCCGTTAGATTTTCGCAAAAAATTATAGCGCCGTAAAGGTGACCTAAAAAGTGATAAATTATCTTAATAAAAGTCTTGTGAGGCGTACCTCCCAGAATCACAATTTCAGAAAAAAGGTCTTACCTTGAAGTGTCTACGTTACGTTCAAACGAAGTCTTCTTATGTATTTAATCCCATAAGTATAATTTATAATACATTTATAATAACTTTTATTCTTTCTCTACAAATATACGTTCCATTATTAATATAATTTTCAGTAATTTCGGTCCAACATTTTTTTTTTTAAAGATATTTAAGTTTGTATACGCTTAAATATGAAGTAATAAAAGTTTGAACGTTCTACCTATCCCCGTTAAGGATATATAAAATGTTGCCTACGGGCAACATTGGGCACTTGTGGATAAACTTTGAACACATCTTAAGTGGGTTTAATAATTTTTATTTTTTATTTTGATTATTGCTTTAACAATTTTAAGTGTGGTATGACACAAAACAATTCTTTTGGGTATTGCCACATAAATATACGTTGCATTTGCTGCACTTTGAGCGAGGAAAGCCTGTTTGACACATCCTGCATCGCCCTTTTGATCCCCATTGAACCCAACGGCTTGCTTTATCAAACCCTTGTTCTTCACGGGTTCTGCTACATAATTTCTTTTTCGAGAGAGATTGCAGTCAGATGACAAAGATTTTGACGATGTTGGTGACGACTAGGGCTGGGAAAATATTCGGTATATCGATAAATATCGATGAATATCGAATATCGATCATCGATATGTCATGATATTAAAATCGATACATCGATAAATCCAATATTATATCGATATCACTGATATTTATCGATATAGTGAATATTTGATAATATCATCGATACAAATCGATATTATCGATATATATCAATATAATCGATATTCATATCGATATAGTCGATATATATTGATATTGATATGTAGTATATATACTGTTAAAATGGTAAAAAATGTTGTCCAAAGGTAGATAATTATATAACGCCAACGGAAAATAGTAGGCGAACACCCGACTTAATGATTACATAGAACATAGACGATAAATCTGTTACAACGACTCTTATTACGTCAATCCAATAAGCGTTATTCGTATCTCCTTTATTGCTGGCTTACACAAACTCCCGACAATATTATCGAATATTTTCAGAATCTACCGAATATTCTCCCAGCCCATCATCATCAGCCCCCAATCATGAATATGCGGAGAACCGAACAACGTCTATTATCCCCATCTACCAATAATAGTTAATAATATTGATATTAAGCTATTAATACATGTACCATTATTAATACCTATGTGGATATATCGATAATTATCAATATATTTATAAGTAATATCGAATATATCGATATATTGATAAATAATATCGATAGAGTCGATAATGAACCGATATTAACAAGACTATCGAATGTATCGATTTATCGATAAATATCGATATGTATCGATATATTCAATATTACTTATCGATATATATCGCCCAGCTCTAGTGACGACAGCACTGGGGAGGATAGTACTGATGATGAAGGCGAGTCTTTGGGTATATAAATTTGTAGTGCAGATAGGCGACCGTTTGTCGTGGAATATGCGTTTCATTTATTGCATTCATCAATTCATTTGCAATACTTAGCTGAAAGTTAAGAAAAGGCATGTGTTTATTCTCCCCACTCGTGAATTTCAAATCTCTTCTGTACAGAAGCCAACTGTTGACTACTGAGGAATTGATACACTAATATACAATGCGCGTATACCATTTATTGGAGCGGTGGTTGATTTTATATAGCTCAAGCAGCATATCAGTTAGGTCAACTCCTCCCATATGTTTGTTGTAGCATTCAACTATGGCCGACATTTTTTAACATAACCTTAAAGTAATTGCGTTTGATTAAAAATGTTAACTTCATGGAAAACGAAGAGCAGGCAACAGAGGTTACATGTTCATGCAGTAGCACATCCGCTCGGAAACAAGCAGATACAGACTTGGCTGCAGTTCTTCAAGAAATTCGAGCGACCCGACAAGACCTTCCAAAATAAAAAGTTGTGTTCTACAAGTCCAGTTAAACTAATTTCACTTCCAGCAGATGTAGCGTTAGCCTTTTTATTGAAAATAATTTTAGAAAAGAGCAGTATACGTCGTGAAAGTAAATTGAGAATACTGTGACGTATATCCACACAACAATGAAATTGTGGTTGTAATGCCGACCCGAAGGTATAAAGTAACGGAGACAATAGCGAGAGCTCCCTTAGAATCAGTTATATTGCACACTACTAAGGAAATTATTGAAATGCAGAAGGAGGTTTTTGAAGCCGTAATGATGACCGAAAATACTGATCACTTAAAGTCGGAATTAATATTTAGTTACAGATTCGACAGCAGCACTGGCTAAGCGAAATATAAACAAGTGTTTCTTGATCCAAGCATATCAAAATGTTCTGATGCGTCGCTTCTGGCCACAACAATTATACCATTGAGACTTGTACTCTCCTCTGAAAAGCTTATTTGGAACAATCGTACGCTCCAGTCAACAAGGTTTTGTCGGCCAATTAACTTAGAATACATAAAAGAAAGAAAAGATTCTATTTTAAAAAACGAATCGGACTTAAAACAAGAAATTGACGCCTTGAAAAATTTGCATATAAATATTGGCAATGCAAAAACGGTAGAAATATCATTCAAATTATATTTAACACTAATTGATTGACTGCCATTAAATCGAATTAAGCTTGTCCTATTTCCGGTGCTACACCAATGGATGTAACTGATTATTGTACTGAGAATTTAGTTAAAATTTTATTTTAATAGTAAAGTTGCACCGGTCTAGCTCGTAGATAAAATATAAAAGCATAAATTATTAACACTTTATATTTATAATCCTTTTTAAATATTGAACATAAAAATCGAAAGAAAATTTTTACCTATTTTTTAGACTGTGTGAAGGTGTAAGTGTATTTCCGTTGACGGTCCTTCCTGTATCTCTTCTTTCCCCTTTATTTCTCGACGCAGCTTTTTCTGTATGGTGAGGTTCTTTTATTCACTGGTACTTCTTCTCCTTACTAATATTTCTTCTTAAAACCCTTTTTTCTTTTGAAAATATATTTCAGACTTTTTATAATGACTTTATTAAGATTGTCAAATTTCGTCGTTCTCAACAAACTTTTATTTCTCTCGAAACCCGGACGACGCCGTTGTAATTCTCCGTTGTCCCCGAAACGAAACTTAAATTCACCTTGACATCAGTCCATCCAAATACATCGCTGCTATAGAAACCTGTACTGTACGTCGAAGTATCCTTGTTTATTTCCAGTAAATTTATGTGAATTCTTGTAATGTGTAATTGTTGTCGAAATGTGTGTTAAAATGTTAACAAATGCTTTTTATACATTAAATCATGATTTTATAAAATATTTAACAAAATTTCCTTTCTGGTGACATTTACTTCTCCCATTAAACGTCTCTGGCTGGAGTTAAATTATTGGGATAACTCCCGTAGGGGAAAACGATGCTTAAGAGGTGGTGGGCGTGGCGTCGAAAAGGTATAAATAGAACCCCAAAGCTTCATCGAATGTCAAATGAATACCAGATTCCCAACCTTAACTGTGATTTTGATAACTTGAATTAAAATAAATGAATTTCTAATGGTAATTAACCATTTGTGTATTATTATACTACATTATACTTGTGGGAAATTTCGTGGAAGAGTCTAATGTTAAATTCCGGCTAACCCCTCTGCATTGCTGGATCCGATTTTTTGAGTTCATTTTACATTTAGGCTATAAGTGTAAAGTACAATAGTCAAAATGCTTTTTGGAGGGAGCTGGGTCTATGTGTATACATGCCTAAAGTTGGTGGCTTTGAAAGCACAAACGGCGGAAATGCCGCACGTCGGGCTTTCACTAGTGATGTAATTTTTGCCGACATTACTAGCGGTAATAACTAAATTTTGGGCTTTAAAATAATATTGATTTGTTTACCGTGCCAGTTTCCCTTGCAAGCAAGTTTCAAACGTTGTGGTTCCAAACAGTTAAAATTATACAAAGTTTCTATCCTTGCTTACCAATGACATCTACAGTATACAAGGTATTAATGCATTCGAAGCAGATCATAGAGAACACAGTACTTCCAATTGGTTTCTTTGGCGAATTTGCTACTGAATCGCGGCATAAATTTTATAAAGCCGACAGATTGCATCACGCTCGCAAAAACAGTCGAATTAATAATCGTCTGGATGTTTTTAATAGAGCTTTTGATATATCTTATCCTGTTATTTCTACAAAATATTTAAGCAAATGCATGCAACAACTTAAGCTTTTAAACTTTCCACCCGAAGTTATCGAGCTCTTAAGTGATAATGAACAGAGAATCTTCACGAAGACCATGCGTACAAACAAAACGAACGAAATTTTATCTGCTACCTTAATCAATATTTTGAATCAAATGTGTTAACAAAATGAATTACAGTTAACTAATTCAACTAATTTGAATACTAATATAAAATTACATTTTTCTAATAAAAAACAGTGAAATTACTTTTTTTGCTTCTGAAGGGTTAATGGTCGTCAAAGGGTTAATTTTTCCTTAGATTTGTTGAAAATATACATGTTTTTGCCTTTACTCCAATTTTGGCTTCAATCAGTATAATACTTTAATCGTTATTAATTTCGAACAGCAAAAGTGGTAATTTGACAAATAATGCATTGCTACCATCAACAGTATCTATTACAGAAAATGTACTTTATTAGCAGTTACTACTTTCCTTTTTTAATTTCCACGATGGGCTTGATTATTTTGTAAATAAAACATGGCACAAATTAGTTTCTATCCTTGCGTTGCTCAAACCCACAAGTTGGACTTTCAAGTCAGAAATTTAAAGAATTTCTTATTTACCCAGCTTTCTTTGATTCTACTGAAGGTTGTGTCGACAAAGAATGACGACCAATAGCCTAGGCAATATTCACAAAATTCATTGTAAAACCTTTTCGTTGGTAGAAAAGATAAAAATTAAAGAAAATGTGGAAAGCCTACACCGGTATTAAATCTTATTCAGCAAGAAAATGATATGAAATGTTAAATCCTTTTGTATGACTTTCCATGTGGTCCGTTTTATACAAAGAGTCCAAAAAGAATATCGAGTATTTGATAGTTGAATAAAACAAAAAATATCAAGAAATTAGGTTAAAAAATTAAAGCGAACTGAAGGATCGGAACCAACGCCGAGCATAGCAAAGCAAGAGGGAAATGATTCCGGACGATATATGACAATCGAAAAGAAAACGGTAAAAAGAAGAAAAAACGAAATCAAAATTAGCACAAGTTGATGCCGACATAAGATATAATAAACATCGCCCCGTCTGTGTGTGGATACATATCAAGCGTAGTGTCAACAATTAACAATTATGCACTGACTATGCGCAATTAACTAATTCTTGACGAAAACCCTTTTGCGATTTTTATAATTTAGTGTTGCGATTTATTGAATTGAATATTTGATTTATAAAACTAGATATATAAAGTGCATTATAAACTATCCATTATAATCGTGACAGACGAAAATAATCTTATGAAAAGTATATTTTAGAGCGTTACGATAAGTTGTCTAAAATGCAGCCGTACTTTAAAAAATTCCACAACGATATGTGTGTAGGATATTAAAAAATAGAGCAAACATAGAGACTTCTCAAATTTCAAACCAGAACATGGATCAAACGCCGGTAACAATAATCAAGTCGGATCGGAATTAAAATTAAAAAATTTAGTTTTGCAAAGTTCGCGAAAAGAATGCTTTGACTAATGGATTAATTATGTGTCGAAAGGCATTTTTTTGTATAAATATAAGTAGGCTGTATTATTTACAAATAAATTGTGTTTGACAATGTTTTTTTATCTTTGGTTAATGTTCTCAGCTGCTTATTGTTATCAAAAATTAGTGAATATGAATAGTGATAGTAATAAGCGGCTTCGTCTTCTTAATCATTAACCTTTTTATCTTTCAGTGTAAGGTTCGAAGCCCCCGAGTCGCATACGTTACGCATAGCGTACCGTTCCTGGTCCACCCAGTGCCATTTCATTACTTCTCAACATATTGGCAGTAACATATCCATTTTTAGAATTTTAAGCTGTACCACTGTAATTGGGGTTCTATTGCCGACCCTTGTCATGGTAAGGCGCGTACTTTATCACTCAGCCACTAAGCAAGTTAGCGGCATCCACTGTATATGATCTTACTGAAATAGAAATAGATGCTACAGCAACACTCTTCCAATAGCTGTCAAAATCTGTTCTGATCGAATGGAGCCAAGCTATGAATTGTGAACGATTGTTTGTAATTCGCCGTATATAAATGATGGTACCCGCTTAGATAAACCGTGTGTTTCACAATTGAAAAGTCCGTGGATTGAAACTCGGTCGCGGTCAAGGGTTTGTTACCTCTAATATGTTGCGGAAAGAGTAAAGAAATGCCATTGAGCTGGCCAGCCTTGATACGGTATACGTATATATACGGCTCAGCGGCTTCGAACAAGTCCTGGCCCTTTAAGACCTGTTGTGCTGTTATATGTGTATATAAATGCTGACCTATACAAATTATATACGCATTATACCTATGCGACTTTAGAGTATAAGACAAACCAGGTTGTGCTGCTACCCATGGATCTGTTGTAACTAATGCTATAACATTAACCACATTTTCTTTATTACAACTGGATTTCCCACTATTTAAATATTCATCTTAACAAAATGGACCAGGATCTCGTAATCTTTCAAAGTATGTAAATTATTTAGCACAAGAATGGTGCCGATCAGGATAGCACTCCGTACATAACTTTGAATCTCTAAGCACTCGTCATATACTAAGAGCAAACTTATTGCAACTTAGAAACCTTTTAGTAAACATTTATTTATTAAAATCGACCAACTTATCATAATATTGAAGCAAACCTAATTTCTTAAATTTTACTGTATTGCATCAACACATTACCACAATCAGGAGAAAATATGTTCTTGATTCGCTAAGAAAAAAAGTGTTATTCTCGGCTAGTGCTGTTAAATGAGAAATAAACAACAAAAGTTAAGTAGAAACTCTGTATGTAACATTAAAAAGTTATTTCACTAGATTATATAAAGCTGCTACGTACTGCAGCCATTACACAATACTTCTTGCAATCACTAATCAAATAGAAAACCTATACAATGTATAATTACCTTCACTTCTATTTAATAGCTGTACAGTCTTTGCAATCCGATTTTTGTATTCATTTGGTAATTTAGATATAGCTAGGGGACCAATAAATATTAATATTAAGGTACTGTATGTTAAAAAATAACCTGGTACATTTTTTGACAATACGCTCAAAATTAGAAAAACCGTGCACATCAATCCACAAAACTAAAAATTAAAAGTAAATACTTTCTGCAACAAAATGCTCTCACCTTTTTCAATACACAGAGTAATTGGTAACTCGAAATATACATACTTTTAAATAGGTGGTATTCAAGACAATTTGTGATATTTTGAACATACATGCATAATCAATTTTCTTTTTCTGACTTCGACTTCGCCAACTTCCTCAACTGGAATTATTCCCTAAATCGAATAATTATTGAACTCAATTAAACTTCATTGGTTGTCTAATGTAGTTTTATCTCTGCAAGTGAAATCTATACTTCGAATGTATAGTAAGTCACAATTCTAAGTTTCCAACCTACGCTCAGAACTTATTACAATTTAATTGTTTCACTGTAGTAGGAAGAGCTGCAGCAGATTAAGCATTGAAGCAAAAAATAATGAACCTGCTGATTAGTTGGTTACAATGTTATCAATAGTACTTCTAAATTACTTGCTCTTTTCTACATCCTGCAATAAACTTACCGATGGAAGCATTACATTGAATAGAATACTGCGGTATTGTAAAGGATCTAATTGTAAGGTGTTTTCTATTTTCCATATTACACCAGGTCCTATCTTATGTTGATCCAACCACACACTTTAACGGCCATTGTATAATCTCTATACATTTTACGGGCGCCTATACACACCTATTTTCGGTGAACCGATTGTCGCGAACATAGGTGACCAAACAATCTTAGTGTACAGTGGATACTTTCGATCGTGGTGCACCTATCTTGCAACACTTTAGTGATTTCCCATTTGCGGTGCAGTTTGTTGGTGGTTGTGTGGCTTACACCGAGCTTCTTAGTTACACTTCGTGCTTACCGACCACTCACCAGCATACTTATTCCTCGCATTCTATAGTTAAATGTAAGCATTTTTACATATCCTATTTCCTTTTGTATTGAATATGTAAAAATATATTTAGCGAACTATGATACTATGAAATAAAGTAATTGATATGATGAAGAATCTTATAGAACAAAATAAAGAGGTCATGAGGCAATAAAGAATATGAGAACAGAGAGAAAATTATAAAGAACTAAAAGAATTGTAGGAATCTGTAAATAGATACAGAAAACTGTAGGAGTAGAGTAGTGGTTACGCTGTCGTGTAGATCGGTAGAGGGGTAGAGGAAGAGAGGCGAAGGAGATACAAAAGAATTGTGAGGGTGTTATATTTACGGTTATGACAATTAAACTATTCTAAACCAAAGAGTGTTTTCCTGAATAGTAAGAAATAAGAGGATCACGACAAATCAGAAGTGGAATTCGTGTGGATTCATCAGTTCGTGAAATTCAAGAAGTTAAAAACTCGTAAAAGGAAGCGAAGAAGACAGGAATGGCGGAGCAAGCGGGTGATGATATACAGGTAGATGAGTGTCGTTTTGAAAACTTTGCTCAAGAAATGGGATGTACACAGGTGAGACCAAATATGGAAAATTTACTAGAAACAATGAATAATTTAATTAAACAAAATATGGCAATGGTGCAGAATAAGGAATCTATCTAGAGCTGGATGATAAATATAATTGTGTTGGATTATTTGACCCAGGTAGCTCTGATTGTACAATAACTGCTTCTGGAGCACTAAAGGCAGGATTGCAAATTTCTACATCAGAGACGGAACTTATTGGGTTTGGACAATCGAATGTTAAAATAATAGGTGTTTGTTTTGTAAAATTGTCTGTTGACGATGTTTCAGGCATGGTAGAAATTATGATTGTACCAGATACAGTGCAGTTGCATGAAGTGATTGTTGCTCGTAGCTGGACCGAATTGCCACACATTATTTTCTCGAAGGTGGGAAACAAATTGAACGTTTGCGATATTGGTGACTACTTTAATAGTTTTAATATTTGCGAGAGTGAAGTAAGTTCTAAAGATAAAATGACGACCATTGAATCTAAAATAGTAGAGAAGCAGACAGTTAATTTCATTGACGTGCATGCGAATAATCAGAGATATAGTTTAGCAGTTATGAATGATAGCCATGTAGATAAGAAATCTAGAGCCAACCAAATAGTTACTAAAATTCAAACAGATGTACTTTCGAAGGCGGACTAAATAATGTGTATTACTGAACACCAAATCAGTGATGAGCAAATAAATGCTCCAAAACCAATCAATGCTAACTTGAAACATTTAATCAATGAATACAACGATATTTTTGCATTTAATTTGGAAGAATTGGGATGCGGAAGAGCTTTTAAGATGGAAATTAGGGAAAAACCCGGCAGTGAGCCAATATCCTGTAGACCCTATAAAGTTTCTGAAAATGAGCGAAAGACAATTGAGCAGATCGTAGAAGAATGGAAAGATGCAGGTATTGTGAGTGATACTACATCGTCTTATGCGAGTCCTGTACTACTAGTCCCTAAAAAGACTGGTGAAATGAGACTAGTAATAGACTACAGACGTTTGAACGCACAAACTATGAGAGAACATTTTCCCTTGCCAAACATCGACAGTCAACTTGAACAGTTAAGTAGGTCAAAAGTATATGCCACACTAGATCTTGCAAGTGGTTATTTACAAATGGAATTGACAAACGAGGCTAAAGAGAAAACAGCATTTGTGACCTCTGATTATACCGGCCAATTTAATAGAATGCCATATGGTCTTACAAATGGACCAGCAAACTTTCAGAGACTTATGAATGTAATTTTAGGACCTCTACGAAATAATATCGCACTTTGCTATTTAGACGATGTGCTAGTAATGGGAAAAACTGGGATGAATTGCTGACAAATCTAAGAAAGATATTTGAAACGTTGGGAAGTGCAAATCTGACTTTAAGGCTAAGAAAATGTTTCTTTGGACTAGAAAAAATCGATTATCTACCCTACAACATTTCAAATGGCAGCCTAAGACCAGGAGAAAACAAATTAGCAGCAGTAGAGCAGTTCCGTACTCCCGCTAATGTACACAAAGTTAGGCAATTTATAGGATTATGCAGTTATTTCAGGCGATTTATTCCGATATTTGCACAAATAGCCGAACCCCTGACAAACCTAATGAAGAAAAATACAAAGTTCACATGGGATAAGACACACGAAAATAGCTTTAAGATTCTAAAAGAGAAAATCGTATCACGACCTGTCTTGTAATTATATCAACCGAATGTGCCAACAGAAGTGCACACTGATGCTTCCAGTAAAGGGATAGCAGGTATGCTACTTCAGGCAGATGTAAATGGTAAATATCATCTAGTTTACTGTGTGAGCAAGAAATTATCAGAGGAACAAAATTATCATTCGACAAAGTTAGAACTGATGGCTATTGTATGGACGATAAACCGTTTGCGTCAATTTCTCATAGGAATCGAATTCAAAGTAGTGACAGACTGCCGAGCTTTGTTATACATGCAGGCAAAGAAGACTATGAATCCTCAAATAGCAAGATGGTTTGATCTATTGATGGAATACAATTTTAAAATACAACACAGGCCAAGAGCGAAGATGTATCATGAGACGCGCTAAATAGGAATGCGGTAGAAGACCAAGGAAGTGTTATGCAAGATGTTGTGGAAGCACGATTGGAAGTTCTACAGATACGAACCGACTCAAATGAAGAAACTGAATTTAACCTCATGACAACAAGTGAGATGAGTAATCAACAAACAGTATACAATGTGACGCCTGAAAATGAAGTGACTATATATCAATACAGTGATGATAAGTTGAAACAAATAATTAGCGACATTAAAAATGGACAAAATAAAAGTGATTACAAGCTAGTTAATGGGATTCTGTACAAAGACACTGAAAATACACTATTATTTGTTGTTCCTAATAACATGCGAAAAGGTTTGTTACAGATATCATGATTTTATGGACTATGGTGGAGTCGAACGGACGTTGCAGAAGATTCGTGTCTATTATTACTTTCCCGATATGAAGAAATACATCTCAAATTATGTCCGAATGTGTTTGGAGTGTATTCTCAGCAAGAAGGTGACTGGGAAACAATCAGGCGAACTCCATCCTATTCCTCCAGGTGTCCGGCCTTTCCAAATCATTCATATTGATAATCTGGAACCTTTCGTCACTCTTAAATCCCGTAATCAGTATATCCTATTAATCATTGACAACCTAACTAAATACACCCAATTAGAACCCATCCGAGACACTAAATCCAGTACATCCATTAGACGATTGAACAAGTTTGTTGAAAACTTTGGAACACCTTATAGAATCGTGAGTGATAGGGGAACAGCGTTTACCTCACAAAAGTTCAGATAATTCTGCGAGCAACATGGTATTCGTCACACCTTAAACTCAAGTCGACATCCTAGAGCAAATGGGCAGGTGGAACAAGTCAACGGCGTTTTACTACCCATGCTACAAATATTATCATGTGGGGATGAAGAACACGGGGACAGATATGTAAAGCAAGCCGAGTGGGATTTGAATACATCCATCAATAAAACAACAGGAAAGACAGGATTCGAACTACTATATGGATATATTTCCCGCAAAAACGAAGGAAAACTAAGAGATTTGACCGTCCACAATGAACATTATACACCACCACAACAACTACGAGACGAAATCCAGGAACATGTGCACAAGAAACAACAAGAGTATAAATCCGAGATATAGTTTACATAAAGCAAGCGCCAACGATGACCGGAGAACAAGATCTACCCAAGCGACACGTATGGAGTAGCAGACTTGAACGAAGATGAGGAAGGCCGAAGATATAGCACTACTGCCCACGTAAGCCAAATGAAAATATGGAAACGTAGGATAGAAGAAGATGAAAGACACAACGAAAACGCTGACGAAGACGATAGAACTGAAAGAGAAAAAGATGATGAAACCAGAGATCAAGAAAGAAAACGAGAACAATTTGTAGAAAGAACGACAGAAGATTTCAAGGAAGCTAGTGTTGTTCTAAGAGAGAGCCATTTACCGAAGTATTTGGAAGAATATGAATTATGAAAACGGATTATTATATTATTTATTATCTATATTTATATATGTAGTTAATATTAGTTATTATACTAAATTTGTGTTAGATTTCTCGAGGGCGAGAGAATATAGGATGACCGAATGTAGGAATCTGTAAATAGATACAGAAAACTGTAGGAGTAGAGTAGTGGTTACGCGGTCGTGTAGATCGGTAGCATAGAACAACTAAAATAGAAAGCTAACTTCTGCATAAATCAAAGAACCAAAACAACGCCAGTAACGAATGTGCAGAAAATTAAAATTCTTTAGAAATCTGTAATTCTGCATTATAAACTAAAATATATATGCAAATATAAGAAATTTTATAATTTCTAATCAATTTCGTAAATCCAATTAAACAAAATTTAGGAATTTTATTTATTGAATTTACAATAACGATATGAAAATTACAACTTCCAAAACTGAAATAACGAAAAATATACAGCAGAAAACTAAAAACTAACAAAGGTATATACAATATTTGTTTTCTATTACTTTTTAATAGTCTCTTTTTATAAGCATACCCATACCAGTACACTCTACTACACAATATCGTTTTGGGTTGCTTGACTTCATATTTGAATACAAAATCGTAATAAAACAAGAACGAAACAAACAATACGCAAACTGATTCAAACGCTATAAATGTGGCTAACGTGGTAAACTTTATAACTCTCTTTAATTCGGTGTAAAACATTTAAAATTGATGTTGACTCAGATGCTCAGAACGCACTAGTTGATTTTTCATTGGTTCATCTGATGATGTTCTGTGATTGGTTGATGCTTTCTTGTGTAGTAGAAACCTATACAAATCAGCCATACTACGCCATCCAACGAATGTTCAGTGTATTAATTATATATTCCTTCGCATCTAACTTAACTTTCCACCCCGTGATCGGTAGAGCGGTAGAGGAAGAGAGGCGAAGGAGGTACAAAAGAATTGTGAGGGTGTTATATTTACGGTTATTACAATTAAACTATTCTAAACCAAAGAGTGTTTTTCTGAATAGTAAGAAATAAGAGGATCACGACAGAATCAAAAAGTAATCGAAACTATTACCAAGGAAATAAAACACCTTAGTCCACGGTTTCAAAGTTAAAAAAACGACAAAGAAAAATTTAATAATAAAGGGATTGAAGATAGGCTCTAACGACGAGCTAAAAATAAAAGAACACAATGATAAATTTTTAGGTAAACTTTTATAAATAAAATTAAATAGTGCAAAGAAAATAAATCACAAATTGAGTTATTGAAACAGAAATTATGTCGGAAAAGATCAGCGTTTTAAAAATCAAATGGAAATTGAGAAATCACATAGACGGCATTTTTATAGAATCTAATCTTACCAAGAAAGAAATGAATATTAAATTAATTAAAGTAGGATATAGGAAGCTAATAATAAACAGGGAGGAGATGACATGAGATGATGCAAAAGGCAAAGTATGTAAGGCCACAGGAGGAAGGCGCCAAAAATCTAGACAAATGCACACTAAAGACTGATCGTTAGGACAACGAGCAGAGAGGATAACAATGAAAGTATAACTAACAGACAAATAAATACATGGAAAGAAAAGTAAAAAAATAATTGGTGCAGTTCACACGCCCTAAAAGTGAAACCTTCAGGAAAGTAAACTGCAAGAGAATGAGACGAATGCAGTATCAGGAGTTGGATAATTATAGGGTTTATTTATTATAATATTGGTACCAAAGCTTCGCAATACGCAGGCGTACACACGTACTAATGCACGTACAAACACACACACAGAACGCTTCAACCAAAGCAAGTAGTGATGGGAAAAATCGTTATTTTAAATGAATGTTACTTATTTATATATTTTACACTTTCAACCGTTATTGTTATTTGAAATAACGATTGCAAAATAACAGGTTATCGTTATTTCGTATTCAACAGTTCTACACGATAACAACATTGTCGTTTCTGGAGATTAATTCATATTATAGGCTGAGTTTTATTTTTATTTATTTATTTATTTATTTATATTAGAATTGTTATTTTGTTCCATATTACATATATAACGGTTCTTTGTTGTTTTTCTAAATATATTTTTTATACAACATTGTTCTTTTCTTTTATTTTATATTTGATAATTTCAAAGCATACAATTATTTAGAAAATATTTCTATAGTAAACGTCTCATTCCATGTTAACTAGCGCCATAATTACCGTCCGAAAGTTATTCTTCTACGGGAGTTGTAACTGGTCTCGATCAGATAGTCGTATTTAAGCAAGAATTAGACAGTGAAATATAGCTACTATACTCACTATACGACGCCTTTTCTCTCGGTTCGGCTCGGCAATACGCAGGCGCACGTAAGCATACATATACAATTGTCCCACATAACATTTCCAACATGGGGATCTCGCTTATTGTAAAAGATAGAAGTTTGGTTAAAGTAGACAAATTGTTCCTAAGGATTAATGAAATTATACAATATTCTCCAGTTTTCAAATTTCCATGTATTTTAGGACTCATGGTGAAAAAACGAAAAATGTCTTTTTCTTGTAATAACTTTCTTTATTCTAGTACAAATTTCTTTTCACATTTTCTTAAGATACTTTTTATGTAGAATTTAAATATCAGCTTGAATTTTTTTGCACTTTTCGTCTTTTAGTTTTGATCCCTAATTTAAATTTTTCTTATGGAACGTCAAGTTGGCTTTGAAATAATTGAACGTGTTTTTTTAAATAGATAGTACATGTGATATATCATTGTAAAGATGATGAAAAAACACGTTCAATTATTTCAAAGGGGACTTGAAGTTCCATAAGAAAAATTTAAATTAGGAATCAAAAATAAAAACGAAAAGTGCAATAAAACTCCAAGCCGATATTTAAATTCTACATAAAAAGTATCTTAAGAAAATGTGAAAAGAAATTATGTATCTGCTAGAAAAAAAGTTACTACAAGATAAAGAAATTTCACATTTTTCGTTTTTTCACCATAAATTCTAAAATACATGGAAATTTGAAAATTGAAGAATATTTTATAATTTCATTAGTCCTTAGGAACAATTTGTCTAATTTCGCTTATTGTATCTTTTAGAATAAGCGAAATCTCTATGTTGGAAATGTTATCTCATTCTCTCGCGGGATAAATCCTTGAGATGTATATGTTTGTTTCTTTTTAGTGTCACTTTCTTTTTCGTTTCATCGAGTTTCAAATCACTCACTATGGTGCTAAAGAAGATTTCACTTCAAAAACTCTAACCAAAACAACAAACAAATGCCATATGGAACATAAGGGCATTAAATGGAAAATTACAAAAATTGGAACATAAATTCAATGAAATGGAATTGTTCCTGAAATTTGCGAAACACTTTCAATTGAATGGGGAATGATGTTAAAAGACGCAGTTATGCAGGAGAGTGATTACGAAGAAGAGGAAGAGTTTCTGATCTTCTAAATTCATACCTTGTGGCACATTACCGTTATGGTAGGATAGATCCGTCGAGTATCTCGAAGCATATGCACAATACGGGTGACGAACATAAAATGGAATATTTAAAATTGATAACATATTCAATGGCAATTCTCCGCGAGAACTAGATACCTATGAAGCGATACACATACGTAAAAATACAAATCTTCTAAATAATAATAATAATAATGGCCCCATTCAATATTCCGCTTGATTCAGTCTATTATAATTGAATAATTAAGTAATATCGGTCGTTGTAAGATGTATTTATCCAATTAATTTTTGATTTTGTAATTTTCTTCCGGAAATTAGCTAAATTAGTAACATATCGATACATATAAAATTGAAGAAAGAAAAAGTGCAGCCTTTAACCGGTACTTTTTCTTTCTTTCGCGTGATTTGTAGATATAACGCCTAATTTAGACGCGCTGTTCCACTTGTTATTTATTTAAGGGTCTTTTACGACGAGACGGGCATCATTGCAGGTCGTCTCCGAAATATATTTTTTGCCCCACACACAGTAAGGGCGGGGTAAACATGCATGTTTTAGAACTTTAAGTAATGTAGTTGCAAGATCGATTTACGGTTTCGATAATGGTCGCCTTGTGCTAGCGAAACATGTGTCATCGAATTTATTATTAATTGTGTAGTGAGGAGTTTACCGATGTGATATACTGTCAGTAAATACACCATAGCTTGCAATTACTATCATACCTTCATACTTAAAAAGTTGTTGTAAATCTTTAAAGTGTTTCCAAAGGAAGATTTTTCTTGCGTTTGAACATTTAAGAAATACTTGTTGCTACTGCTTATACTGAGTTGCTACACTTTCAAAACTCTTTTCAGGAAAACAAATGTAAAGAAAAGAAAACGGCGCAGGCAAAAATATCACATAAAAATAGGCTTTCTTAAATGTCTAAATAGAAAGCATACATATCCTACATATGTACGAGATGTAAAGTTATATAGAAGTAGGTGTTTTACAATACTATCTTTTACATTTTTTCCGGTGAGTTTAAGGTATGTAAAATATATTTAACAAAAATATGATCGTTCCCAGTTAGTTGATTTTTGCAATAATTTTGTTGGAGTTTTCATATCATCGGACACTTTCCATTAGAGGATAAAACACTTGCAACCGTCGGTGTCCGTTAATTCATTGTACTTACATTAGCTTAAATGATTACAGTAGTAAACAAAATTTAACTTTTTGCGTGTTTCTTTGATCAAATAGTCACCTTATATATTTATATATTTTCCACACAATTCTAAATCTGCTTTCCAAATGTGTGCCTCATGTTTTGAAAAACGTATATTTGTCGCACTTGCTTACAACTTTAAATAATAAAATAAAAGCCGAATGACTTTCCATATAATGCACCAATTAAATTTAGTACTTTAATTAGCAGCTACCAAGTAACTGAAAAATCTGTGAGGGGAATTAAGCTTTTTCAATCACAGACCACAACTGCAGAACAATTAGTTGCGTCCTTATTTTGACTCGTCAGTACAGTGTATCGGTCTGCAATTGACAACTTATAATCTTCCAGATATGTCGACACTGCTAGCGATAGCCACATTTTGGACCTCGAATTTGAGGACCAACCCTTCTCTGATTTTTGCGTCAATGATCAGTGGAAATTTTTTTTTGAGAAAACTAAAATCGTTGTCGTTTCTATCCATTTCTTAAACATTGTTTTGATCAATCCGAGTTTAATGTGTAGACGTGGCAGGTAGGCTTTTTAATTTAATTGAATATAACTAGGTCAAAAATAGGAATTTCGGCAAAAACCTGCGGATCGTCGTTATCTAACTCAATTGTAAGCAGGCGATTTGTTCGGAAAAGAAAAATAATAAAAAAATATGGGCGCAGTTTACACGCGGTAGAAGTGAAACCTTGAGAAAAGTAAACTGCGAGAGAATGAGACGAATGCAGTATCAGGAGTGGGATAATTATAGGGTTTATTTATTATAATATTTGTAGCAAAGCTTGTTAATACGCAGGCGCGCACACACGTACTAATGCACGTACAAACATACACAGAATGTTTTTATCAAAGCAAGTAGTGATGGGAAAAATCGTTATTTTAAATAAGTTTTATTTAAAATAAGTAAATAATCAGATTATCGTTATTTCGTATTCAACAGTTCTACACGATAAAATATTTATATATTTTACACTTTCAACCGTTATTGTTATTTGAAATAACGATTGCAAAATAACAGATTATCGTTATTTCGTATTCAACAGTTCTACACGATAACAACATTGTCGTTTCTGAAGATGAATTCATATTATAGGCTGAGTTTTATTTTTATGTATTTATATTAGAATTACGTTTTTGTGTTTCATATTATATAACGTTTTTCTTTCTAGTTTTTATAAATATTCTTTTTATACAAAATTGTTCTTTTCTTTTATTTTACATTTGATAATTTCTATGCATACAATTATTTAGAAAATATTTCTACAATAAACGTCCGATTCAATGTTTACTAGCGTGTTACGTTTTTTAATGCTTTCTTTTCTCTTCGAATAATGTCGATCGTTACAATCAATTTGATTTAATCAATCATCGTTTTAAATTTTTATTCCTTATTTGAGACCTTCAGAGTCATCTTACGGCCGATATCATTTCAATACTCTTTTTGATAGCGGTCTTCATGCCGAATTAATATCCGTATCCGTTTTATTCGAGACGGGGAGTAGATCGTTGACCGTGGCAGAGTTAATCACGTTGCGCGGGATGTAAAATTTTCTCCAAGTTTAGTTCAGGGGAACTGCAACCTTGTGTTAGATATTCGGGGAAGTACTTCGTATTCCGTCACCCATTGCTGTTTGATATCGTAGATTGTGGAGAAAGGGGCGGAAGAACCGATGTGATCGGATTCGTCGTCATTCTGGGTGAAATTAACCCTGTTCAAAGAACGGTAAGCGATGTTCTCCATCCTAATCATGTTTCAAGTTTCTCCTTCGTAGGGTTTTTTCCTCTATGGTCTTTGGTTTCGTACTGGGTTTTCTCGTACGTGGCCGATTTCGTATCCGGCCTAGGATACGAGTTTTCCATTTTAATCCGACTTCAACAGCAGCCTGGGCGTATAAAATTCATCGATATTAAAGTTCGGACAAAGGGAGGAACAGTTAACCGCTGCCGTCAGTCGCCGTGGGAATCGCCGCCGAAGCTAAGTTTAAAATTCCCATCCTTCCCCAAGTTCTTTCTTATTTACTACGTTCTTGTTTTTTTTTATATTAAAAATTTACTTAGAGTAAAAAAATATTTTAGAATCGAGTCGAACATATTTACGTAGGCATATTAATATTTATTTAGTTATTCTTTTGTAATTGTATGTAAACGAAACGTCTGGCCAGAGGTATCGGTCTTTATTTTATTTAAATATTACTTTTTAATTTCGCAGTCACATATTCGGTTTTGGTTTTTCTGTTAAGTCGTTCGTGTTTTATTTGTAAATTCGTTCTGCCAAGTATTAAAGACTCGTCGATGCTATGTGTGTGTTTCAATTGTTGTTGTCAATGTTTTCCTTACGGCAGCCCACCAATTTTTAACCCTTTTGATTTTGAACACCCGGATTCCTGCTTACCAGGGAGCACACAGGGAGGGGTGAAGCAGGTGGCGCCCTCACACAGCTATTTATTTCATTTGTTTTTTTATATCCACACCCTCGCCGACGAGTTGGCTGCCGCTTGTGTGCGATTGAGCCTGGGGTGTAATTGGTGGCGTAGGGGAATTTAGGGCTTCGGATTCCGGTATTCAGGAACGAGGGGGAGCAGTGCCAAAACACCCGTCACAAGCGCCATAATTACCGTCCGAAAGTTATTTTTCTGCAGGAGTTGTAACTGTTGTAACGTAAGCAAGTATTAGGCAATGAAATATAGCTACTATACTCACTATACGACGCTCCTTCTCTCGGTTCAGCTCGACAATACGCAGGCGTACACAAGCATACATATGTATATACAAGGCTTGATAGACAAGAATGGAGAGGTTTAATCCACTCCTGGCCGTGGACACGAGCGGACGTGTCTTTCCGTATCTACGACAAAACGATTCGTTAGAATTGGCAAAGCGTTCTGAGAGCGGTCCGTGTACAGGGCAGCTCTGTGATATACGGCGGCATCAATCCGATGCGCCGCGGCATTCCACACCGATATTCCAGAAGAAACGGACGTGTTTCTTCGAGTAGAATAATTTTTCTACAAACTACCACTACCGGAGTTCATCTCCGGTAGGATCACGAAAAAGAGTAATTGACTAAGTCGAAGTTTATTTCATCGAGGGAGCGAGGGAGACGACGAATCCCTCGTCCGGCTAATCGCCGAGCTGACCGAGGAGCTCCGAAGGCTACGTATTGCAACTTCGACTGCAGCCCCTCCCCCTGCCCCCTCTGCATCCGACGAGTCGGTCTCCGACTCCGGTTCCGAACGCGACGACGCCAGTTGGGTCAAAGCCTCCCAGGCGACTTCCTCTGGCAGGAAGTATTTCGACGCCACCAAAGGGAAATCCCCCTCCCCTCCCCCTCCCCCAAGGTGCTGCGTACCGACGTGCCCAGCCAGTCCCTGCTGGGCGCAAGCCCCCGCCACCAACAACACCGACTTCTTCGGTGCCGTGACCGCCCTCCTACAGCTGGTCGGACAATTCTCGTCCGCACTAGAGCAGGTTCAGGGATCCATCCCCGTAACCTTTATTAATTTATTAACCCGTTTATGAATACATCGGTAAACATAAACTCGCAAGGCATTTCCAGAATAGTTGCCTGGAACGCGAACGGCATCAGAACTCGTATGCCTGAGCTAAGAGACTTTCTTCAAGAGAACCAAATCGACGTTGCCCTTTTCAGCGAGACTTGCCTCCGCCCGGGGACAATCTCAAGGTCGTGAATTACAAAACATGCCGTCGAGATCGCTTGACGGGCCGCGGCGGCGGGACAGCTGTACTCGTCAAAAATTCAATCCGCCACTACGAGGTCGTAGTGCCGCCGCTGAACTCTCTGGAGGCGGCGGCAGTCATCATCTGGACTGATTTCGGTCCGCTAAAACTCTACGCGACGTATAGTCCCCCCTCCCTTGGCGGGGTTTCGCGCCAGTATTTCGACCAAATCTTCACCGACCCCAACACGGTGTTGATGGCGGGCGATCTGAACGCGAAGCACCACCTCTGGACGGCCACACGTTCTTCCGTACTGGCGTCCAATCCGATGTCCTCGACTTCGCCATATCCAAAGACATCCCGGTAAACGTGACCGTGGAAAGTATCGCTCCCCCGAGGAGAAAATCGAAATCCACGCCGACCACCTCGAAGAAGTATTCCGCGGCATTCCGCCCCCAATCAGCGACGACGAAATAATCTTCCGAAGAGAAATGGAAACGGTGGTGACGGGATCCCTGAGATCATCGGAACCCCACTCGACCCCGCCACCCCCGACGAAGTCCGAGCCCTCATCAAATGGCGCAACAACAAAAGGCCCCAGGGGCGGATTGTATCACCAATCTGTCCCTAAAGTGGTTACCCCGAAGCTACGGAGCATCTTTTGCGAAATCATCAACGCAATGCTCCGAATCCAGTACTTCCCCTTCTGCTGGAAGCACGTCGAAGTTTGTAACATCCCCAAACCCGGGAAAGATCACAAATTCCCACAAAACTTCTGCCCGATCAGCCTTCTCTCCAACGTTTCGAAGATAGCCGAGGCGATCATCCTGTCTCGGCTGAAAGAACTCAGCGACGATGTCATCCAGGATGAACAGTTCGGCTTCCGAGCCGGACTGTCCACTATTCCGGTTCTCGGAATATATCCGAAACGGGCTCGAAAGTACCCGTAGGTGCAGTTTTCTTCGACTTAAAGAATGCCTTTGACACAGTCTGGCATAACGGGCTGATCTACAAGATGATCGTTTCAGGAATCAACCCCTCCATGGTCAAACTCATTAGGTCCTATTGGCTGGCAGATCCTTCTGCGCCAAAGCCCATTCCGTGAAGTCCAGCGTCAGACAAATCCACGCTGGCGTTCCCCAGGGGTCACTTCTAGGCCCGCAACTGTTTTCCATTTATGTCGGATCTCCCCGAGAGCCCAGCACCGAGATTGCAGTCTATGCAGACGACACTGTCATCTACACAGGCTGCAGGAAGCAGACGCTGTTCAGGAAACGCCTCCAAAGCGCTACTGACGGTTTTCTGAGTTGGACCTCTCGCTGGGGTCTGAAGGTAAATGAATCTAAGTGCGTGGCAGTTAGATTCTCGCACGATCGCGCAAACCCCGGTCAGCCGATGAAGGTAGGAAACTCCGAGCTCCCTTGGAGCTCCGAAGTGAATTACCTCGGTGTCATCTTCGACCGAATGCTCACATTCCAAAAACAGATCGACGAAATCCGTAATCGCTTCATCAAGGCCCGCAACTTGCTTTTGCTCCTCATAGGGCGAAGGAATCCCCTTCGCCTAGGAAGCAAGTTGCTCTTATACAAGACGACGCTTCGACCGCTTTTAACCTACGGCGCTATGGCCTGGTCAACAGCGAGTGAGACTAACATCAAAGGTTTGGAAGCACTCCAAAACCGAACTCTCCGCTTCATCGTTGACGCCGCCCTACTTCGTAAGGAACGTTCAGATTCATCGAGAACTGAACGTTCCGACTCTACGTGAATTTCTAACGAAACTCCTGAAGTCCGCGTGGGAAAGAGCCCGCGCCAGCCCAGGTACCCGGGTGCCCACTGTAAAAATAAACAATTTTGACTGGATTATTGGTTTGTTATAGTTTTATTTAATTTTTATCCGTCGAATATATTTTGTGATAGTACGAAATACATTGAAATAACTGCAGCATGCCTTTCGTGTTTCTCCTCCTCTTTAATGTTGCTATGTAGCAAATATGACAGGGGCCAATGAGTCGTCGTTGGTTTGTTCTCTGTAGAAGTATCTTGTTGTTTTCGTAATAAATGAAAAAGGACGCGAATGAGCTAATATCCAGCATGTTGAAGAACAAAGCTACTGGTCATGGCAAAGTACGACGTTGCGTAGTGTATCGAGTGGTTATTTGATCCATGGTATCAACGCCAGCTTTATATTTATTGTAGTGTGTTATGATGTGAGGTTCTATTTTAGTGTCATCATTTACAGCTATGTCGGAATGCATAGTCGACAACATAATGACAGCTTTTTTTTTTCTTTGGCACGTATGAGCACATCGTGACCTTCTCATTGAAGGCAAACTCTGTCGAGTATACTTCTCTTGACTTATGTGGAGCCATTCACACTTGGAACATAACGTTTATTAAAAACAAAACTAAGCTGTAGTCCATTCGAAACAGAATGGCACGTCGGTATCAACGAGAAATGTTGACTGTTGAACATCGGCCGTATGCCGACAATTCCATTGTGAAATACTGGTGCCTAGTCGACGATTCCCGACGACGGATTCAACATCAGCATCGAAAAATACATAAGAAACCCGCGTTCAAGAGACAAAAACATTGTTTACCAATGTTATTTTACATAAATTGTATTTCTTACTGGCCACAATCTTTTATTTAAGAATCACACACTTCCTTCTTTGCCAGAAATCTGTAACTTATCTAAATCTAGCAGATCGGGAGTTTTATCGGGGTCTGGCGACCAGTAGACGGGAGAGCCGGTTGATAGAAATTTATAATTAATTTCTTGTACAACACTTACTAGTTCTCTGGCCTTGGTTGTAATACATCGAAACCAAATGCAGTATGTTTACTATTGAAATATCCTTAGTGTCTCAAATATGTCGTTATAGTTTTGTTCCTTTAAGTCCTTTCGAGGTGGACAATAAGCTGCTACAACTTTTACGTTATATAACAATTCACGTTTAGAGCTGTAGCTTGCAGGCGATTAATATTTCGCTATTCCTATATCGATGATGGTACTTTTAATTACAATGGTAGTTCCAGCGTATGCGGATGATTTGTGACATAAGTGGCATGGAATGGAATCTTGAAGTAGGATCTGTCCGTAAATGTATGTCTTGCTGGTTATGACGTAAAAACAGTTAGATTTTATTTTTGTGCTGTAGAAGGCACCATGTTGAGCACCATGCTGTTTTATTAGGCTTGTTGGAACATATTCTTACATTCTTCCAGAAATTTGTTCATAATTTCATTGGCAAGCTGTTGTTTTCTAATACTGTTCGTTATTAAATATAAACACTTCTAGTCCTTGCAATATAGGGATTGAAGAATAAGCAGCGATATGACAACATCACGCTTGACGGTCATCGTCAATCAGCGTTCGGTTCAGGTTAGTATAGTCAATCTCTGCGTGGTTATCGAGAGATATGTAACAACTTGGTAATAAACGAATTAGAATGTTATGCGAACTGTACTTTACTTGTATTATTTATTCACGTACCAACAAGTAAATCATGACTGAAGCCAATCTCGCAGCTATCACTATTGAGACTCGCTCTCTTGCCAGTATCTCGGAGAGAACTGCCCACGCCGGCGTTGGAATTCATCGCCCCTATGTTGTTAAACCCGTGTATATAAATCCGCGACCTAAATACTTATTTTTTGGATATCTTCAATCTACCAAAAACAAAATTGAATTTGTGAACAGTTTATATTTCAGAACGGTGACCGTTTGCGTACAAACTTTGTCAGTGAAATATAATCTAGTATATAGTATTAACTATAAAGTTAATCAAAACCGTACCGGTAGCCTACGTCCAAAATATGAATACTCGACCGGTATTTGTGTATTTAAATGTCAAAGGAATAATAAAATATATTATTTAGATTTTTACATAGTTAAATAGTTGAATGGGAGCCAGGTGGTAGAAAAAGAAGAGGAAGACCAAGACCGAAATGGCTACAGGAAGTGGAAGAGGATCTAAAACGGGCTGGAATAAAGAACTGGCAGTGGAAGACGGCGGACAGAAGTCTGTGGCGAAATATTAGCAGGCGAATCGGAACTTTAAGAAGTGGGGATTGATCCACCCCGGCCAATGGATCTAGAAAGCTTCACAGGGATGTCAAGCCGCTATTTTATAACATAGTTAAGTCAAAACCACAAACCATTTTAAGATTGTTGTCCAGTTGTTGTCAGTTTAAATTTGATTAAAAACGTAGAAGCAATCAGCACAAACAATGGATATAACCAAAAAATTACAAAAGAGTATGCCGACGTATTCTCTGGAATTAGTTGTTTTAGTAAACCATATCATATTAAAATCAAAGAAAATGCCACACCAGTAGTACATCCGGTTAGGAGAGTAGCACTTCCATTGATGCCAAAATTTAAAAAATGCTTGAAGAGCTACTATTACTACTAAAATTATTGACAAGGTAGGCCTTATCCAGTAGTTCTAGATGTTTCGGTACTCCGTTTGGCTGATACAAATATTTAAGACTTCCATATGGAATAAAATCATCGTCAGAAGTTTCTTAAACACGATAAAAAGAGATTTTCAGTAACTGTGTACGCCGTGTTACGCTGTGTTAATGTGAAAACAATGCCAACTTAGAAGTTGTTCGAGCAGTTTGTTTACTGTGAATGTTTAGAAAAAGTAATTTGATGAAAGAATGGAAATTTTACAAGAAAATTTTCGCTGGATGATTTCTTACGATTTTAATAAACTAACTCAACAACAATGCATAAAATCACTTCGTTCAACTTTTGGTAATGGAGCATCATCAAAAAGATTGTTTACAATTGGTTTGCAAAAGTTCGTCATGAATTGTGCAAAGGTCGACTAAAATTGGTTGTTATTCCAAAAAACATCACTGCTGTATAACTGAAGATCGGCATGTGACACAGTGATATAAAGGCATTCTTAGGTACATCGAATACTAGAATACATTCGATTTTGTAGCAGCTTTAATTGTGAAAAACATTTGTTTTTGATGGATTCCGTAATACTTGACCGAAGTTCAAAGATACGCCCGTGTTAATTACTGGAACGATTGACGCAACTTCCACTGTTTGGGCGTTTCAAGATGAACTGAATCCCATAGTTTTTCGGTCGCAAAGCACTTCCGAGAAAATAATTGCTTGGTTTTTAGGTTGTACTTGACATGTCGCTACCATTCCTTTAGAGCAGGCATGGGCGATCCCTGGTCCGTGGGCTATATGCGGCTCTCGGATAACATTTGTACGGCCCGCCATTGAATTTTTCCGTTGCCCGTTTCCGGGCCGTCAAACTTGCTTCATAAGGATTTTATAAAAAAGTATATTTTTCAAGATTACTCGCGGCATAAAACTTCTAGCGGCCGCACAAAAAAGGTTGCCCATGCTTGCTTTACAGGATCAAAGAATACTTACTGTTGAATGGTATACAACCATTTCTTTGCCACAAGTCATCGACGAAATCAGTAAAAACAAACCGTCGCATCATTGTGCATCAATGTCAGCTCTCACACAGCAAGTCAAACAATTATTTGGAGGCGAAGAACATCGAAAAGCATATCCCATTGACCGTATTCACCTCATTTATCTCCTAACAATTTCTTTCTACTCCACAGTATCAAACAAAAAATGTGTGGACAGTGATTTTCAGCCTTTTAAGAAGTCGAAGCCTTCAAAAACCATATGTTTGAGATATTAACTCCATAGTGGAACAATGTTTCAAGAATTAGTTTGAAAGCATGCATAAATCTTGAGGGCGAATATGTTGAAAAGCAATAAAAACAGTCTGTTCCGAAAAACAACTTAAAAAGTGGCCCTCATAGTACTACAGTTGGTCCTCTAAACTTTGTAGGATGTATCGTTAAAGCTGACAGTTACATAAAAAATTTCAAAAGATGAATTATTACCTTCCATCATATCACGATTCCGGAACCCAAAACAATGCATCTTTTAGGATGATCCTACATGGTATCATCGCGCCAAAAAGGTATTATGTCTAATGCCGCAGTTTTAATATCGATTATTGCATATTGTAAAATGTATTATTTCCATTTGTGTCCTTCGGCCGAAAGATTTTATCGAAGAAAGCGAATCGTCTCTTTAGAATGGCCTCGATTGAAATCCGACAGAGAATTGCTGGTTCCGTGTATCAACGATACTGACCCAAAAGATACAAAAACAAAGTCGAATTAATAAATTCTTTGGAAAACGAACATGAATAAATAAAGGCCGATTAATTAGAAAAAGTCATTTATTCAATGCCCACTAGAATAAGGGGAGTTATAAAGGCACGGGGAGGTTCTACCAAATATTAAATCATTTTATAAAAGTTTATTTTATATGTATCTATAAACAATAAAATGCATATTTTTAAATGTTTTTTATTTTATAACAGGTTTTTATGTTTTTAGATTTGAGCAATTTCTACATATTATTAAGAAGTCGCTTTATCGTTATTTGATGTATAAAACAAACTAATTTCACATACAAACATATTAATAACGATTTCTAGTTCGGACTTGTGTGGTGCTAGCATGAGTAATTGAGTGGTGAAGTTGGATCATACTGGTATCATCCATATTTGGTTGAGAAACAATTTGATTTGGTTGCAGGAATTGAGTGTTGTAAAAAGGGACAGCTGTATATCATCGTTTCTAGAGAGCATTGTTTCATTAAAATTTGTTCCTGGCCCGTTGATAGCCGGTGTTGAATTCATTTTCTGTTTATCTCTCTCTCTCTCTCTCTATCTCTATATATATATATATAATTTCCTTATTTGTGTGTTCCTCTTCTTTTGTCTATCCAGAGCTTTTTGAAGCCTACTGATGGGCTAGAAAGCTGAAAATTGGCATGCATATAGTAAAACGCCTAGGCCAAATCCTAACGTAGCCGGATTTTTAATTTTTGGCATGTGGACGGAGAATTAAGACGAAAAACGCGGCGCGACGCGGCAAAATTCAATTTTCTAACATTTTAGCTTATATTTTCTTTTTCTTCCTGCCTGGCAGGGACAGGCTTAACAGCTAGTTTATATATAAGCTGATCACTTTTTAACATTAACCAACAAAATTTGTTTTTACACGGAATATAAATTGTTTATCACTTTTGTTAAGGGGTAACACCATTGTAACTTCTTGTGGATGGACGAAAAGGTCATAAGATAATAATATTCGAGGAAGTTACTAACCCCTTGGCCATCAATTGATCAGTTAACAAAAACAATTTATTATTTAAAAGTGGATAATGAATTACTAGCAATTTTTAAATTAATAGTAGTTTTCAACTGTATGGTATCTTTCAAAACAATGAGGTAGGCAACTCGACAGTATTTACATTCCCACGTAGTTTCACTGCTTTTCTTGTTTTTCGTACAAGCTTTGCAAGCTCTTGTGGGATTTTTTTTTAATGGCGTGGGATCTATATGTTTTGGAAAGTGACCCCAATGTTACGCCTGTAGCCTCATTGGTCGGTCCGGTCGATAATGGTCCTTATCTGTTATAATTTTGCGATGGCACGGTTTATAATATTCCTTCAGCTATTCTAAGTCTATATTCACAATATTTCACACATTTGCCATACTGGTTTTGTTGTAGAGAATATATAAATTCAAAAGTGCCATATTGCAGATACAGAAAAAGATTACTTGATATCCCTTCCTGAATTTTCTCATAATAGGGAAACTCGCTAATACCTGATCCTGGCGATCAACAAAAATCATTCCCTTATTATAATCAAAAATACGTCTTGGCTTGAAAGTAGGGTTTAGGTGACCATCGATTTGTGCAATCATTTCTGCACTTTCATGCTTTGTTGAAATAATATGGACGTCTCGTGTGTCCTTCCACTTCAACACTAGTATGCCATTACAGCTTCTTATTACGCATTCTCCTTTTTTTCTAATTTTGCTTTAACAAAATCTTTTGGCATAGTTTTTCTATTTCAATGTACAGTCCCGAGAACGTTTATTCCATTTTTAACCAAAGTTAGAAACAATTTCGACGAAGAATACTAGTTATCTATAAACAATGTATGTGCTTTATTTAGTGTAGATTTCAATAACACCATCACAACAGTTTCCGATGCACTGTATGCCCTTTCCGGGGGTTGAATTGTCTACAAGACATACGTCCCTTAAATTTCATTAATGATTTATCGATCGCGATATTTTCTTCCATTACATATACGTCTTTGAATTTGTCATTAAAATAGTTTATCGCAGGTCTCACTTTCCGTAATTTATCCTTGTTGTCAGTCACATTGTTATTTACAAAGTGGAGAAACTTAGTGATTTGCAAAAATCTTCTTAGTGGCATACTTTTTCTGAATATGGGTGTTTCTGTAATAGTTCTTTTGGACCAGTTCATCTGGATTTTTGGTTTCTTTTCTTAAATCATTATTATGCATAATGCAAAGTATATTTTAAGTTCATTGCAATCTACCGAGTTCAATTATTAATCTTCCTTGATGTTTTCTTACAGGAAACAAAATATCACTGTTCACTATCATAGTCAAAAGGATCTACCGAATCACAATTGGCAATAGTACCACACTTCTCTGCACTACCAGCAACATCACATTTTATTGTTGCTGGCATGATGGGTATAGGAAGTTTTATTTTATGTCTAGAGAACTATATTTCAAACGAGTGAACCTCACGAAGCCTTACGCTGAACCAAAAGATTATCCAATTTTGTCAGAACCAAATAATAAAAACAAAATGCTGATGAAAACAAAAGGAATACTTCATTCCAAGGAAAGATATTCGATGTGAAACAACTCCAATCGCTGGTTCAAATAATAATACGCGGCATATCATGCATCAATTCCTCAGTCAGACTGGTGGTTTCCACTTATGGCACAAATTCTTTAGCACGAGTCAGACTTGTGGTTTTCGCTTATGGCACAAATTCCTTACCACGAGTCTCGCTTGTGGTTATAAGTCAAGGCGGTTAAGTATACATTTAGGTATTTATTTATTAATTTTCATCGATAAATCGAGATATGCTGTATTTGAGGCGCTCTGCGGCACGTAGTATAGGTGGTGCAAATTTGACTACGAAATAAAAAAATCTACATGGTTATAGCTAGTGAAATAACCCCTAGTGGCTGAGTGGTGAAAATCACGTTTAACAACGAGAAAGTCTGGGTTTGGAACCTGGCCGCGGCGGAGCATTGTAGTTTAAAATCCTAAAATGGATCTGCTACCTCCAATATGCAACGGAAGGTAAGGAAATACCACTAGGCGGGCCAGGAGCGGTACGGTATACACATATGTATACGGCTCGGTGGCTCCGAACAAGCCCTGGGCCCTTAAGACCTGTTAGTGCTATATATATATGTATGCACAGGGAATTGAAAAATATTGATTTTTGTGTGATTGGCGAATATTTGAAGTAAAAAATTTAATTTTCGACAAGAAAAAGGGCTATCATTTGTTAATAAATAATGTTTAAATTGTCTTATTGAAAATCCCGTACGTAGTTCACTTTAAAATATGATTTTAAAAATAAAGTCCAAAATTCGAATGAATAGACTAAAAATTGTTGCAGTAAAATCGTGTTTCGAGGAAAACGCGTTTAAAGTTTTGAAATGTGTCATAGACAAGAAAACATAAAAAATTCGACTGTTTAAAATTTTTTATCATTAATCTGCTATCCCAACATCATAAAGCTGCCTATCCATGTTCAAATATTGTTCCTCATTCTCTTTCCTCGAAGATTGTATGTTAGAGTGTGCCTCTTTTGCCGCATCTGTCAGGCAGCTTGGCTTACTTGTTAAGCTTAGCATCGGCTTCAAGACAAAAATTGTATGATTGGACGCCAATAACCACCTCTAAGAATTTCATGATCCGTAGAACATTTGTCAGAGAATCATTAAAATTGCACACAGCAAGCTCAGTTGTTATATTTAAGACTTTTTTGCCACTTGAGCAAGATTTTGGAGCTAAATTCCAAAAAGTAGCATTAAAATTCTCGTTAGTATTTTGCGAGTAGTCTCCTAAGCAAGGGTTTAGCAACTCGTCTTTTGATGGCTTCAAAAGGTGTTCAAGAAATTCGTACCTTTCCGACGTGGGTACTCTTTTGCGTCACTCATTGTAATTCTGAGATTACAAATAAACTGTTATAAATCAGCACTACACACAAAAGCGCTGATCTCACGCCAGAAAATTATGTCCTTTTTGTATATGTACTGCCGGTATACTAACGTACTTTTCACTTGTGAATTAAACACGGAAATGCTTTTAACTGAACAAAAACACTTTCTTTTGTATTAGTGTATTAGAGGAGTTAGAAATCAAAAGGTAAGACATTATGTTGCACCTTCTAGGCAGATACTTATTTGACGCAGGTAGTCGTTTCGGAAATGTCCGACGCGCTTGGGGAAGAGTTCGAAATTTCAAGGAAAAAATTTTTTTCGGGAATAAACCATGTGCCCCATATTCAAGGTTCAAAGAATCTATTATCTAATTAAGCCAATAAAAAGAATCGATTTTCTGAAAAATTTGCAGTGGCGTTGCCCCTTAATAGTTTTGGTTTTATATCGTAACGCGACAATATCGGAGCGGCAAAAGCAATCCACGTAAGAATATGGATGTCCTGTAGGAGTCGGCAACCTACATGTGCTAAACATGGCACGCGAAACGATTTTCAGTAATAGTAATATACAATATGTCCCAGATAACATTTCCAACATGGGGATTTCGCTTATTGTAAAAGATACAAGTTTGGTTAAAAAGGTGGCGACCTAGCTGAATATTCCCTCGGAGCTGTGCAGCGAGGTGGGGTCATAACCTTCCAAAGACGCGAGTACACCAGCAGTCGGACGAAGGCGATAGAATGGCGGAATACGTCCAGTCGAACAGCAGTAGATCAGATTTGTCAACCAGATGACAGCGTTGTCCAAGAAGATAACTCCAATTGACTACTACCATATTAAACTCCACTATCCCAATATTAAAAGAGCTAAGACTAAACGGCCAGGACTAAAAAAACTAAAGAAACAGAAAAACCTGAGAATACGATCACCAAAAGTGAACCTGTTCCCGTTAGAACGGAATAAAACGCAAAATGGCTATGAATGCCACAGGTGCTCCAACTGCTACTGAATTAATCAGCTTCTACGATCCTCCATCAACACTATTCACCGTTTCGGAATCGAAAACCAAAATGAGGTAATGGAAACGAGAAGTATTTTTCCTTAATATCCACAAATTTGCTGAGATTTCAAACGATAATCTCTCGAGGAAAACACTTCGCGGAGCAAACGTGTGTACTGTACCAAGATCTTACACCGAAAGCCCCCGAGTAATACGTCAATTGAAAAACGTATAGTAGTCACTCCATAACGGGCATGAAGGTTCTCGATAAATAATCGATAACGTATAGATGTCACCACGAACAAACTTTAACTAATAGCATCAAGTGTAACAACAGAAATCGAGGTACGGGCAAAGAAAAAAAAAAACAGAACTAGGTGGCGTTGAAATGGGTTCCAAAATCGTTCGGTTTTTTAAATCGAAAGGCTCGAACATATGAAAGGAAGCCGATTCGCTATATTCAAATGAGGTACTCTCGTTAGTTTTCTCATACTTCATCAGTCGATATTTTTATATGGTAAATTTCTTATTTTTCCTTGATGGATTTTTCATAAAAAACATTGTAGATGTTCTTTAAAGTTCCAGACCTTTCCCTGATCCATCGCGCATTGAATGATATTTACAAAATCACGTGGTAAATATATCTTGTCGTGCCTTCTCTTGTGAAACTCGATCGCCCCAAAGTTTCGATCACACACCAAAAAGCTGTGCTCTGGTTCTGGATACCTATGGCATATTAGCCCGAACTAGTCAAATTCAACCAGGCTATACATTAAATGTACCAGTACATTATTTTTGTTTTGTAATAAGCAGTTATCTGAGAACAGATACAAATCTGTAACGTCTTGGCGAATATGGTTATTGAACGTAAAAATAGCTCTTGCCACTACTATCCACGGTGATACAAAAGTTGAAGACCCATAGCTATATTTTATAGAACACTTCGCCACTTAAAGAGACAGGAAGACACATTGTGTTAGTAATCAAAAGCCAGTTCTGCTTTATTCTTCATATTACTGTAGAATGTCTCAGACTTTGCAATGTGTAGAGATTTCTCCTATTACAAGGCCTTCTTTTCTTCCTCGGAATCAGCTACGCTTATTTTATTATTTAGTTTGTCGCATTTAGCGCAAGTGCCCGATTTGGGCTTCCGAAAGATATTTTAAAATTTTCGTTGAAGTATTTTCGAAAGTGTTCATACTTGACACCTGGGTTGATTGGCAGCGATTGGGAGAGTAACTGGTACTGTTCTGACTCATTTTTATTCAAGTATAGCTAATGAATTTTTGCAATATTGAGCAGAAGTGAGAGGTAATAATGCTGCAGGTTATCCTTCCTACTATAGTGAGACTTGTACTTTGGAAAACTCAAAATATGCTGCCGCGTTTTCCCATTAACTTCATCGGATATCTTATTGATCCTTCTGCTGTATTTTCTACTTTTGTCAAGTGGAGAAGTACCAAACTGTTAGCCCAGATGTGCCTGCAAACGCTTTATGCGGCTTTTCTTATTCCATGCAGCGGTAGTAAGGCTTTCTTGCAGATTTTCTGGTCTTAACCTCTAAATCTGACCTAAAATTTACGTTATAGTAAATCTTTAATGTTTTCGAAAACGCATTATTTTCATCTTATCATGTATTCGTAGGACCCCAGCTTCTGCCTTCCGTATCCTGATCGGGATCTGTCTTATCACGTCTTTGCACTTGATAAAACTATATAAGTAGGCAACCTGAAGATCCCTAGAAGAAACTGAATAGATTTTATCAAATATTTTCTGGCAGCCTTGGGCTCCAATTTTCACAAAGCACTTTATCTTGCAGCTATAATTGGCTCCAATCTTCTTAGGTCGGACCAACGTACCTTTGGTGTTAACGTATGCGTTACCTTGAGTTTTCTGCTATTTTCACACGTTTCTTTTCCATAACTCTTTACGTCTAGTTCGTTTCTTCTCCCTGCGTAAAGTACTCGCGGAAGTTCCAAGCTGCTCGTGGTTATCGCTACTAGAAAAACACGAAAATAAGTTATCCAATACACCTTCCATATTTTTAAGGTTAAGACTCCTATTTCCAGCTATCGGCATAAAATCTTCGTTGCTATTTGTATGGGTGCTTTCATACGGATCATCACTTTCTGCTGATGACATTTTCAAAGCGAAAATTGATTAAAAACTTGGTGAAAAATGATAAAAAGTCACTTTTAAATAGTGGCCGACCGAACATTCGGTTTCGGTTTCGGTTTCGGCCAGTTTCGGCCAAAAATCAGCCGAACCTTCGGCTGCACCGAAACTCAGTGTTCGTAAATTGTCGTGCTTCGATCGGGCGAGTTCGTGTCTCATGATTGTCAGGATTGTCAGCTTAGTTCGTTGTGTCAAGTTGAGATTGTGTTTTTTCTCGTGAATAAATATTTAGATGAGTATTAGTTTTTGTTTTTACTATTGATATATTTCAATGACATTTATTACGTATTCGATTTCTTTCTGTTGAGTTCTTCGCTCGGATTAATTTATGATGGGAATTATGTAATAATAAGAAGAGGTTATCTTTGATTCAGACATTAGTACAATACTTCACTACATTTGTTTGCAGATAATTGTTATTGAATTACACTTTATACCTGGACCTATATTTTTTTAACCAACCAATCAACTGCCTACTGTGATTTAAATATGTGTGACCTTCAGTCACTTGAATTAGCTTTCTAATTTTGAATGAATGTTATATGCTTGCCTTATTACAGTGGTTTTATTTTATGTGCTCTATGAAATATTATTTACTTTTATTTATTTTACACTATTTTGTTGCAGGTAAAAAATGTCACAAATAGCGAGAAACCCGATTTGGCAGTTTTTCGACAAAAGTACTACCGATTCATCTAAAGCTGTTTGCAAAATCTGTAATAAATCTTATTCATTAGGAAGTCATTAACCCAAAACACAAACATTGCATGGAGTAAAACAACATCTATCAAAGTTTCATGACGCAGAACACAGACAGGTGTTAAAACGACAGTCAGCTATAGACGAATTGAAAAATGAAGCTGTGTAGTTGATCCACTGCGCTACGCTGCTATGCTTAACTTACAACTAACGTTACTAGTATATAAAGAACGCATGGAAGTCACAGGTATATTTTTTCGAAAACCAGCCGAACCAGGGCGAAGTGCGATTTAAGCCGTTAACAGGATACTCAGGGGAGGTCCTCCTATAACATATCTAAGACCTGTCGAAATCGAAAACGGAGTCGTCTGGTGTTCCCCTGAGACACAAATTAAACATTTTTAATTATTTCAGCACATCTTAAGGTATTTTAATGACTGAGGCAACTTTGTCTTCGCAGTTTAATGACTAAGTTGTACCTCGAACATCATCGAGCTTCAAAATAGAATCTTCCGATTCTACTTTTTCTCCAATAATTGAAACTTTTATACTGTCTTAGATCCAGAAAAAGTTTGAACCTTCAAAATTGTGGTTGAAGTTGACAGAGGCATGAAAGCATGCAACTTTCAGGTTCCAAGAAGCGTTCGGCACAGACTGAATCTCTCACTTAATAACTCCTTTTGAATTTCATACTCGGCAGCAGTTACAAAATTAAAATCTATGTTACGTATATTTTCTTCGCACCAATCAAACAACTGGCGAGAAGTCATTCTTTGATTTTGGTAGAGTCGCTGTAAATTGGCACGAGCAGCCAATCTTTTTACCGCCCGACCAACTCCATCGCATGCACCTTTACCATGCGAGGTTGCAAAGAAATGCCATTCTGCCAAGATAATAACCATAATCTTCAGTATGTTTGCATAGATTCATAAAGTGTTTTCTGTTTTTGAATTGAGAGAAGGCTCCATCAGAAAAGTAATAAATTTTTCCAACTTTAGGAAATTTTGATTTCAAGAAGCTAATGATTCTATGTGTATATAAATAAACTGCAATTGTATCGTGATCGAGGCAGTCAGATATGATTACACAGCTTGTTGAGATGAGCTTGCCTTCAAACTTGCAATAAATGACAAAGGGAAGAACTGTTGCTTGAGCATTATTCCAATGAAAATGTTGAATTTCATCTTCTAATACAAATTTAACTTTCAGCAAAATCACAAATAATGGCAAACTCACACTCTTTCAAGTTTTCCTTCGTTTCCTTGAAAAAATTACTTTGAATTTGGGTTGAAAATTAGATTACGTCATGCAAAGGACCTTCACAACATTATACAGAACGCTAAACAACTCCATGATAGTCCTGATTTCCGAAATATGTCTGTGGCTCTTGATCGTACGTCACGTCAAGTCCAATATTTCAAACTGATTAAATCGGAGTTGGAAACTCGGGTTGCTGCTGGTGAGACAAGTTTGAAGTTGAAGTACAAGCGAGGGATTCCGACCATGCAGAATTTAAACTGAGTGCGCCCAACAACGACGAAGCCAATCAGGACTTGAGTGAAGTGGTTGTGTGTTATCAAAATGTACGGGGACAAACACTGATATTTTATTTAAATGTATGTGTATTTGATAACGATTTTATATGTCTCACTGAAACCTGGCTACCTGATGACAATCAATCGAGTGAACCCTTTCCACCTAATTATACAATTATCAGGCAAGATAGGCAGTTTGGTACAGTCAACAAAAAGGGTGGTGGTGGAGTGTTATTCGCTTACAAATCGCAATACCATATTGAACTTAACATTTCTCATATTCTCTTCGCAATTCCAAATATAGACGTCATTGGCTGTAAATTGTTTTTGAATTTGCTGACAATTTACATATTCATTATTTATATACCTCCAGATGTTTATAATTTTGTACCTTATGAATTTATACATGCAATAGATGTTTTTAATATTGATCATGTACAGAAGGTTCTAATTATTGGTGACTTCAATGCCCCTCATTTTAATACTAATGATATTAATGATCATAAATCTCAAGCTATTAACAACTCTATTAATATCCTAAATCTTCATCAAACCAATACCATACGCAATTCTAATGGATGTATATCAGATCTATTTTTAACAAATATCGAGAATCTAAATGTTCGTAGAAATGATATCCCTCTCGTGAGCGAAGATGCATTTCACCTATCTCTAATACTTTCTTTTTCTGCCTATATCAAGCATATAAGTAATATGGCTGCAGAATCTCGTAATAAAATATATGATTTTCCAAAGGCTAACTATATTAGTTTATATAATGCACTACTCCACACAAACTGGTCATTTCTCTACACCATCAAAAATATCAATGATGCTTGTGATTCTTTTTACCAAAAAATGTACGACATTTTCGATGATTTTATTCCTCTCAAAAACAATAGACGTTCGTTATATCCAATTTGGTTCACAAAACCACATATTCACAATATAAAACTTAAAGATAAATATCGCAAAAAATATTTTAAATTTAAGCATCCTCAAGACTTCACCAAATACAAAGAATTGCGCCGAATTGTTAAACATGACTCTGTTCAGCTCTAGCAAAAATATGTATCAAATATTCAACAAGAACTCAAAACCGATCCAAGGAAATTTTGGTCATTTCTAACATCCAAGAAAGTACCGGCTGGAATACCGAGCACAATGGGGAATATGAAGGAGGAGACGTTTACTACTTCTTCCACCATTGTCGATGCACTTAAGAATTTTTAAATCAGTTTGTATCGGTAACAAAACAGCATCAAGTATTAATTCCGTCTCCATCACAAATGCCTCAACGATATCTGTAACATTTATATGCTTTGAAAACACTTAATAACAAATACACAATGGGTCATGACAACATACAAAGTTTTCTTCTTAAGGACTGCGCCAAAGTTTTTACTACACCATTGCATTATTTATTTAACTTGGCAATATCTACATCCACTTTCTCTGGCTGCTACAAAATAACTAGACTCTGTCCCGTTCACAAGAAAGGCGACACATCTAAGGTAGAAAATTGCAGACCTATAGCAATAATAAACAACTTCGCAAAAGTATTTGAGAAATGTCTGTATAAATACATCTTCCCTCAATTTAAACTTCTCCTCTCGGAAGACCAACACGGATTTGTCAATAAACGATCTACCGTTACTAATCTATCTACTATTACCGAATACATATCTCAATGCTTAGACAACAACACTCAAGTTGACGTCATATATACAGATTTTACTAAGGCCTTCGACCGAATAGAACACAATCTCCTTTTATCTAAATTACATGATATCGGCTTTACGTCAAGTATGGTGTCTTTTTCTATACGTATTTAACAAATAGGAAGCAGTACGTTTCTTACATGGGTCATCGATCTGAAATCTTTACTGCAGTCTCTGGCGTCCCGCAGGGTAGCAACCTTGGGCCACTACTTTTCCTTATTTTTATGAATGATCTATGCTATAAACTATCTTGCAACAGATCACTGTTTGCAGATGATTAAATTATATGGCATGGTTAATAACTTAAGTGACTGTTATGAACTGCAACAACAGCTCTACGTTCTTCATTCTTGGTATATCAGAAACAAACTTGCACTGAATATCTCCAAATGTAATGTACTAACTTTTACACGCAAACCCAATCCGATAATTTTTATCTATTACATCAATAATAGTATCATCCCTCGTTGTACTTCTGTCAAGGATTTGGGAGCGACATTCGATGTTAAACTCACCTTCATAGATTATATTTTCAATGTTGCATCTGCCTCTCTTCGCGTTTTGGGGTTTGTAATTAGGAACGCAAGACAATTTTCCAGTACCGATGTGATTCTACAATTATATTTTACTTTCGTGCGTTCCAAACCATTATTTGGTCTCCCGTATATAAGGAACACATCTTTTTGCTTGAAAAAGTCCAACGTAGATTTCTCAAATATATTTATTTTAAGTGTAATGGTGTATAACCCCCACAAGGGTTCGATCATAATACTCTTTTGAGCATATGTCAAATTGAGTCACTAGATCTTCGTCGCAGGAGAACAGAAATTAAATTTTTATACGATATTCTTTATTTTAATGTGGATGCGCCGAAACTGCTAAATGATATACGATTTTTTATACCGCATCATCCCATACGTGTTCACAAAACGTTTTACTGCAGAGCCGCCAAAACTAACATGTTGTTGAGATTTTCCCTTCGTAGAATGTGTTCATATTATAACGTTATAGCAGACAACTCAATGGACATTAATTTTTCACCGTTACCATATCTATTGAACAAATGTGCTCTTTAACTGTTACTTTGCTAGAATAATTAGAAGTACTGGATACTTTTTATTTTTATATTTAATTATTACTCATTTGGTATGTATATATAATAATTGATTATGTTTCACACTATTGTCCTGTAATTGGATCGTTATCTGTTGGGCAATAAATACATTATTATTATTATTATTAAAAATTAGGCAACACAAGTAATTTACTTTTCCCTGTTTATAAATAACAAGCACGTTGCGAACGATCCCATTGTTGTCCCAAGATAAAAATTTCAGGCTATGCTGTTTAGGACTTACTCTTTGAGAATCCCAAGTTCCAAAAAATCGGGGAATACATTCCCCCATTTCGCCCACCCCTTGCCACGACTTTTAAATTAGGGAGGTACCCCTCATTTTTTTTTCAATTTTTTTGGTTATAGTAGTCTTGTAGAGCATATTAAGAGCTTTAAAATAGAAAAAAATGGCTCTGTAGCTACAATAGAACCAAAGATATTGAATTTTGAAGGTGAAGAGTGTCGCGATTTGAAGATTTTGGAGGAAATTGTTACCCTCCGTATTTTCGGCCCCTGTCGACTTAGGGGGCTAAAAATTTGTATTTGTCAATTTTTCAGTTAGTATAACAAGTACACCAAATCTCATCAAAATCGGAGAGGGTTAAGAAAATTCATGATTGATTTGGCATGGAATGACCCTTATTAAATTTGACTTACTTTATTTAAAAACGGTCTCATTTCACTAATCTCTGTTTGAGTGGATTGACACTGATAATTTTGAAATCGAACTTATTAATATCAGAATTATGGAAAACAAAATTTGTAGAACTATGAAAAATTATCTCTTCTATTATCTCGTCTATTATCTTTTCCCGAACGATTTAATTGTTTGAAGAAAATCGCATACTATCTACTACTACTACTCTACTTACTTATATGAACAAATTTTCTCATACAGAAAGTATTTTCACTACATAAAGAAGTACTCTAAAACTTGAACATTCAGAAGTCTGTCTAAAGCTAAAAGTAATGAATTATATACCTGATACTGAGAATTTTGAGCAAGGAAATAAAGAAGAAGGCTCTGATTAAATGATTAATAGCTGTGATGGATAATGAAAATTATTAATATAATTAGAATGTTTGGTAACTTGTTTGCATTCAAACTATGTATTTTACATACAAAAATTTATAATCGGTAATAAAGTATTTAATAAACGTCTTGATTATTAATATTTGATAACTTTTTCCATGTATGTCCCTCTGTATTTTAAAATATTCTATTACCTTTTTCTCTACTCCTCTGTGTTGAGGTATCCTGTGAAAACTCTATGAATTGAATGT
Source organism: Chrysina gloriosa (assembly GCA_038088585.1). NCBI lineage: Eukaryota > Metazoa > Arthropoda > Insecta > Coleoptera > Scarabaeidae > Chrysina > Chrysina gloriosa. The sequence goes on along the minus strand of CM076091.1, from coordinate 38,847,773 downwards.
AGTCACAGATGGATTATAATGATGGAGTAGTTGGACATACAGAGTAGAAAGTGTTTTTCTTTAACGTCTACGATTGTTTTGTTACAGTGGACCGCTTAATATCTATAAGTCATGTGCCCAGTTATGCGACTTATGTGAGTTAATATACGGAAAAGTTGTTGAACCGAAAAATTCTTTTGAATAAATTAGTGAGTGGGTGATTTGTCGTTTTATCTCCCGGAAGAGACTGGAATATGGCGTCAACAATGGCGGTGCAACTGGCAAACATAAACCATTTGACGGTACCAATTTTAGTAATTGGGAATTTAGAATAAAATTAGTAGTGGAACAAAATGACGTACTGGAGGTTTTAGAAGAAGATGAAACAGGAAGTGCTGAAGAAGAAGGATGTAAAAGCTCCAAATTTAAGGGTGCAATTATTAGCAGATAACGTACTGGAAGCAATAAAGGGCAAAAAGACCGCAAAAGACATGTATGATACTTTGAAAAATACGTATGTGAAGAAAGGGTTATCTATACAAGTTGAACTGCAAAAGAACCTACTTTCTACTACCTACTACCTACCTACCTACTCTCTTTTTAAACTAATAAATATCCATTCAACATTTATCGCATAATGTCGGGATGGGGCAATTAATAAAGAGCAAGTTTTTCCATCATTCGCCGTGCACTCCGAAGAACCAAAAATAATGTGGTAAAAAAATTATATAAACAACGATGATTTGAATGTTGGACGATTATTAAATATCGTATAATGTTTGCGAACTCGGGCGTGAGATCTGGAGGAATTCGGGAAAGGCGTAGTAGAATAGATTAAAACAGCGAATTTAAGAAACGAGAGAAAAACAATGATTTATTTCTAGCACAAAAAAGGAGGAAAAGCCGTACAAAGCCTTATAACTGTATAACTATATATACTTATATTATAATAATAATAATAATTTATTTCATATACTAAACCTGAAATAGAGAGTGAAATCCAAGAAGAGTTGTATGGAGGCATAACCCTCATGTGGGATTAAGCAACATCATAACAAAAAAAAAAAAAACGAACTAATGAGACGAGGGAGCCATAAATCTAAAATTAATCGAATATGTACAATTTCCAGGAATAATTTCAAAATCATTAAAAAGTATTGCACAGCTGAAAGTTTATAGAAGTAGGTAATAGAGGAGCTTCGCGAGCGCAAAATTTGGCAAAAATTATCCGATTTTATTAAATCCGATTACGGAAAGCCTCAACAAATGTTCAAACAGTTATAAAAAATAGTTTAAGTTATAGGACTATTTTAAAAATTCATCGGAACTTATTAAAATTTAGTGGAATAAATCTTTGGAAATCATAACAATTCCCCAAATTTGTCGAAAAAGATTTTCAGAACTATTCTTGAGGTATTTCCTCATCGGCCGCGTACAACGTTAATCCACGTTGTTTCTTGATGGAAGGTCTATATAACAATGTCGAAGACATATGAGGTAATTGCTCCGCTGTTACCTCGCTGGCACGACCCGTCTGTTTTTTATTTTTAGCTGCGACTAGCACACTAACAAGGGGAGGACGCGACGTTGGGGTCACGGATTTGGACGCCCTTCTGGGATAGGAAAGTACTTCATAATAATTAACTACAGACCTTCAAACATGGTGCCAATACTCAAGCGTTTTTTGAAAAAAGCCGGTTTGAATAACATGTCGCAATTGATATATCTGGACCGTTGCGTTTGATCTCAAGGGTGGAGCGTGGCTCGATCGATTTCAGCACTAGCCAAGTAATCGTATGGTTTGGGTTCGATTCCCGGACAGAATTTTTTTGTCAATTCTTTGTTTCTCATGTGCTACACATCTACGCATGTTTATTCTTCGACAACATTGTTAAAATATCTCCACAATCAGTGAATTATAACGGAAAGTTCAGAGAGGGTGCCAATCGAATAAATATTTTGGTGTGTGATTAGAAAAAAAAAGCAAAGCTCTTTACGCATTTGATGCTTATTTGAATAAAAGGTAAAATTCTATAATCGAATAAACGATGTATAAAGAAAAATATTCCATTTCGAAACCTAAGGTAAATAAATTGAAGTTGAATTTGAAGTAAATTCGAGTCGGAATAATAAGGGCACCATCTGGTGGGGGATACGCAAATATGGTGCATTTCATAGTTGCTCCTGCGATAAGTATATGTGTGTGTGAGAGAGAAATAACTAATGAAAGAACAAGATGAAAGCGTCTATCTGTCGATTTCAAGCGTGTCACTTTTTCCCAGTTAACGCTCGCCGCAGAATTTAGCTAAAAGAGCTTCGCTCTAAAAAAATGGAAGACGCTGTTTTTTCACACGCAGTCGAATCAATTTCCATATTGGTGGAAGGTCCGGTGTCTTCCATTTCTATTTTCTTGTTTGTTTTTCAATCACGCTAAAATATTTATTCGCTTGGCACCCTCTCTGAACTTTCCGTTATAATTCACTGATTGTGGAGATATTTTAACAATGTTGTCGAGAAATAAACATGCGTAGATGTGTAGCACAAAAGAAAAAAGAATTGACAAAAAAATTCTGTCCGGGAATCGAACCCAAACCATACGATTACTTGGCTAGTGCTAAATCGATCGAGCCACGCTTCACCATTGAGATCAAACGCAACGGTCCAGGTATATCAATTGCGTCTTGTTATTCAAACCGGTTTTTTAAAAAAAAAAACGGTTGAGTATTGGCACCATGTTTGAAGGTCTATAGTTAATCATTATGAAGTACTTTCTTATCCCAGAAGGGCGTCCAAATCCGTGAGCCCAACGTCGTCCCCCTCCCCTCCTTGTAAGCCTAGATGCAGACGCATCGATTTCGATCGTACGGAAAATATCGTACGATCAAATTCTTTGCTTGGAACAAAGACGAGCATATGCTTCTTCTTTGTTCCACTCAAAGAATTTGATCGAACGATAGAAATCGATGCGTGTGCATCTAGGCTAACGCTATCGCTCAACAAAGTTGAGCGCTTCTTGTGGCTCTGCCAACGCGGAAAAAGTCCTCTCGGCCGCCGCGTTCGAGTGTGGCAAAGTTCCGGAGGCGCTCAATGTTGTTACAGCATTGCCGAAACTTTTAGAACTAAATGCAACGAAATTAACCGCGGCGAGTATTTTCAAGCAGTTCAAGGATTACATGATAAAACATGCAATTCCTTTCTCGAACATTATTGCAATAGCATGCGATCACGCTTCGATTATGAACGCGGAGAAGATATCCTTCAAAGCGTTACTCCTTCTGGAGAATCCGCCCGTTATCGTTATTCCATGCGTTTGTCATGCTCTCGCCCTAATATCAAAGTATTCTTGTGAAAAAACAATGCCTGACATAGTTGAAGAATCAATGACGTCGATGGTTAACCACCAAAATTATGCGAAACGGTCGTAAATTTTAGACGAGTTTGTCGATGCCTGTCAAGGATTACACCTAAAATTAGTTAAATATTCGAGAACGCGCTGGCTCGGACGTCACGATGCTATCCAGGGACTGCGTCTCCTGATGCCGACGTTGCAGGCATGCTTCTCCGATGCGATAATAGAAGGTGATCCCAAAAAAACGAGAAAAACTCGAAAAAATGAACGCATTTCTCAACGACCTCGAGATGCAAGCGTCCCTAGCTTTTCTAGAGCACGTTTTCGCGATATTCAATAATATAAACCTCTTTTTTTCAAAATTCCGAAACACGAGTTCATCAGTTGCACGAGAAATACCTTCAATTTTTCTCGCGGATGGTACTACATTTTCTAAAAAAAACCTCTTTCCCTTTGTGCAATCGGGGCACGTTCGATTCGAAGATAGTAGTAATCAATTGTCTCTGGATGAGATATAATTCAGAGAAGAATGTCACAACGTTATACAATAATTAAAGTCAAACAAGTCACCGAAAATCAGGAAATCGATCGTAGAATTCGCGAGAATTGTTTAAATTTTTATGTAGACGCTGCAAATCAAATCCAACGGAGATTGTTTTATATAAATGACGAATTTTTCACTTCCTTGCAAGTTTTTGATAGTGAAACGGCCTTGAAAGATAAGGATCGGGATTGTAAGTTCAGTGAAGCTTGGATTGGAACTTCAGTGAAGCGGAAAAACTCGATGGATTTGATAAGGCTGTAATAAAAAAAGAGTGGCGTTTCTTGTTCTCGGAATATCGAAACGGTTCGACTAGACGCGAAATCGACATGTTGTCATTTGATGACATGTGAACAGAAATTTTGCTTCGGAAATGAAATATTAACTTTTTCCAATGTCCGATTTGCGTTACAAATCGTTTCAGAACGCTATTCTAACGACAAAATCCGTCAAAAGGGGTCGAAAAAACTTGCATTAGGTCAGATATGGACGAAATCGATATGACATATTAACTTTTTCCAATGTGCTTATGAAAGTGGAGATTTCAAGTATCCACAATTAAAATGTCTTTTAGGATTAATACGGTCTTTGCCACACTCGAACGCGGCGGCCGAGAGGACTTTTTCCGCGTTGACAGATGTTACGAGCCACAAGAAACGCTCAACTTTGTCGAGCAATAGCGTTAGTGTGCTAATCGCAATAAAAGTCGCAGCTAAAAATAAAAAACAGGCGGGTCGTGCCAGCGAGGTAACAGAGGAGCAATTACCTCATATGTTTTCGACATTGTTATATAGACCTTCCATCAAGAAACAACGTGGATTAACGTTGTACGCGACCGATGAGGAAATACCTCAAGAATAGTTCTGAAAATATTTTTCGACAAATTTGGGGAATTGTTATGATTTCCAAATATTTATTCCACTAAATTTTAATAAGTTTAATAAGTTAATGAATTTTGAAAATAGTCCTATAACTTAAACTTTTTTATAACTGTTTGAACATTTGTTGACGCTTTCCGTAATCGGATTTAGTAAAATCGGATAATTTTTGCCAAATTTTGCGCTCGTGAAGCTCCTCTATTACCTACTTCCTACTTCCCCCACTATGACCAATATTTCGCCAGGCAAGTGAGAGGAGGCTGGCAAGTCGTTTCACATATTGCTCCTCTGAGGGGAGGCTGGCAAGTCGTTTCAAATATTGCTCCTCTGGTCTATAGATGGCCTTAGTGAAGAATCTCTTAACACTGTGAACACAGCGAATGCCAATGATGAGGTTAATAACCTTGATGAGGTGTTTACATTAATTGTAGTTTCTGGCGCAACAAATCATTTAATAAATGAATACATAGGGAAGTTTTTAGTGGAAGAAAAACAGGTAGATTTCGCAATAAGTGTTGCTAAGAAATGAGTATTAGTAAAAGCAAAGAGAATTGGAAACTTGTATATGAAAAATAAGCAAGGTAGAAATGTTAAAGTAAAAAATTTATTGCAGTGCGATGATTTGAGTAACAATTTGTTATCAATAAAAAGATTAGAGCAGGAAGGGGCTAAATATGAGGACGAGTCCCGGTCGATTTTCGCAGAAAATATTATAGCGCCGTAAAGGTGACCTAAAAAGAGAGTCACAATTTCAGAAAAACGGTCTTACCTTGAAGTGTTTACGTTACGTTCAAACGACGTCTTCTTATGTATTTAATCCCATAAGTATAATTTATAATACATTTATAATAACTTTTATCCTTTTTCTACAAATATGCCTTCCATTATTAATATAATTTTCAGTTATTTACCAATAATTTTACATTTTCTGAGATGTTAAAATGTATGACTTTCTAAATGACATTTGTCTAGTAGCAACCAGTACCAACTTAAATAGATGTATATTCATGTAATTCTTCTTATTCTTCTTCGAAGCGGTCTATTATTGAAGTTAAACGTTAGTTAAACGAATCGTTGCCGTACACGCAAAAATTGAATGATGCACGAACTTGGGTATTCTTATGATTTTTTCTGTACACATTTATGTCTTTTGTCGCGAGGTTGTTTTGGATGCGTATATAATAATAATAATAATCTTCTTCTTTATCTTTTACCCTTTCTACCTTTCGGTGTAAGAGTTCGGAGCCACCGAGCCGTATATGTACACGCATATACCGTACCGCTCCTGGCCCACCCAGTGGCATTTCCTTCAATTTCGCAGCTTATTAGAGGTCCAGATCCCTTTTAGGATTTTAAACTGCTACGCTCTGCCGCTACCGGGTCTCGAACGCCGGCCCTTCGCACTGTGAAGCGCGAGTAATAATAATAATAATAATAATAATAATAATAATAATAATAATAATAATAATAATAATAATAATAATAATAATAAATGTCTTTATTGTAGCAGAATCAAACGAAAAGAAAAATACATACATGTAATGCACAAAATTAATTAAAAAAAAAAATTAGAACACGATTACATAAATTAAATTAAATATCATACATAAAGAAAAGTTAAGGCGTCCAAGTAAAATCGTAGAGATAGACGAATCCAAATTTGGAAAAGAAAGTATCATCGTGGATATTTTGTAGAGGGGCAACAGCTGGTGTGGTGTAGTGTGGTGTGGGTTTGGGTCTGGTGTTGTAGGATAGTTTGGGCCGGGTGGTTTAGTGTGGGTTTGGGTTAGGGTTTGGGTTTGGTGGTTGGGCATAGTTAGGGCCGGATGGTGTGGGTGGGTTTCGGTCTGATGGTGTGGTATAGTTAGGGCCGAATGGTGTGGGGTGGGTTTCGGTCTGGTGGTGTCATTGGGTTTGGATCTGGTGGTATGGTGTGGATTTGAGTCTGGTGGTAGCGGTGTGGGTTTGGGTCAGGTGGTGTGGAATAGTTTGAGCCGGGTGGTGTGGTGTGGGTTTGGGTTTGGTGGTGTGGTATAGTTAGTGCCGGATGATGTGGGGTGAGTTTCGGTCTGGTGGTGTTATAGTTAGGGCCGGATGGTGTGGCGTGGGTTTCGGTCTGGTGGTGTGATTGGGATTGGGTCTGGTGGTATGGTGTGGGTTTGAGTCTGGTGGTAATGGTGTGGATTTGGGTCTGGTGGTGTGGGATGATTTGGAGCGGATGGTATGGGGTGTGTTTGGGTCTGGTGGTGTGGCGTGTGTTTGGGTCTGTTGGTGTGGTATGGGTTTGGATCTAGTGGTGTGGGATAGTTATGGCCGGATCTCCTGGGGTGGGTTTCGGTCTGGTGGTGTGATTGGATTTGGGTCTAGTGGTATGTGTGAGTTTGAGTCTGGTGGTAGTGGTGTGGGTTTGGGTCTGGCGGTGTGGTGTGGGTTTGGGTATGGTGGTGTGGGATGGTTTGAGCCGGACGGTGTGAGGTGTGTTTGGATCTGGTGGTGTGGTATGGGTTTGGGTCTAGTGGTGTGGGATAGTTTGGTCCAGATGGTGTGGGGTTGGTTTGGGTCTGCTGGTGTGGGATTGTTTAACTTTTCTTTCTGTATGATATACGCATCCAAAACAACCTCGCGACAAAAGACATAAATATGTTCAGAAGAAATCGTAAGAATACCCTAGTTTGTGTATGAATCAATTTTTCCGTATATGGCAATTATTCATTTACAAACGTAAACAAGCAACTAAACGAACCAAGAATATATATATATATATACGCACGTCTGATAGTCAATGATCTAAATCAGTAAAATAGCAGATAAATTAACACAAAAATTTGCTTAAATTATCGACTAGCAAATACAGAAAAAATCATAAGAATACGCAAGTTCGTGCATCATTCAATTTTTGCGTGTACGGCAACGATTCGTTCAACCAACGTTTAATTTCAATAATAGACCGCTTCGAAGAAGAATAAGAAGAATTACATGAATATACATCTATTTAAGTTGGTACTGGTTGCTACTAGTCAAATGTCATTTAGAAAGTCATACATTTTAACATCTCAGAAAATGTAAAATTATTGGTAAATTACTCAAAATTATATTAATAATGGAACGTATATTTGTAGAAAAAGGATAAAAGTTATTATAAATGTATTATAAATTATACTTATGGGATTAAATACATAAGAAGATTTCGTTTGAACGTAACGTAAACACCGTTTTTTTGAAATTGTTACTCTGGGAGGCACGTCCCGCAAAACTTTTATTAAGATAATTTATCACTCTTTAGGTCACCTTTACGGCGCTATAATTTTTTTGCGAAAATCGACCGAGACTCGTCCTCATATTACTCCAGGACTAAGTACTATTTGGAAACAACAAGGTAAACATTATTGATGCTAATTCACAAGTTATACTGGAAGGTTCTAACAAGGGTAATCTGTATATAGTAGAATTTAAATAAAGAAATTTGTATGCTAATATTGTGGAGGATACTGATCTAATACACAGACGAATGGGACATTCCTAACAATATCCATCTGTGTATGAAATATGTTTGAAAGGTAAGCAGACTCGCAATGCCTTTAAAAGTATACCTGAGGAGAGAAAACCAAAAGGAGTCTTGGAAACGGTGTAATGAAAACAAAAGATGAAGTTTTAGATAAATTTAAAGAATATGGGGCTGTTGTATCAGCAAAATTCAACCGGAAAAGTTTCAAACTTGGTTGTAATAGTGGAGGGGAATATAGTTCATTACAATTTAGACACTTTTGCAAAAAAGGGTGTCCAAAGACAGTACACAGTACCGTATAATCCAAAACAAAATGGAGTCAGTGAAAGGTTTAATCGTATTGGGTTGGCAATCCTGTGAAAACTCTATGAACTGAATGTAGTCACAGATGGATTATAATGATGGAGTAGTTGGACATACAGAGTAGAATAAAAGTCTTTTTCTTTAAGGCTGGAGTTTACCTAAAATAAATTTCTAATTTTTGTATATTAAGTTGCCTACTAACAAAATGTGACATTACGCTCATTTTCAATAACAGTACAAACGTTACAACGTTACAAACAAATTTAGTCAAATTTCTATTATAATTAATATCTAATGAATAATTATGTCGGTCTGTAATAGTTTCCTAAATTCCATTAATTGGTGAAAGCACCAAATTATCTACTTCAATTAAACCTGTTATGTCATTAGCAATGTGACTTTTGAAATGTGGAAAGTCTGCAATATCTCATTCTGAAAGTCCAAGGTCAAAAATCGGTATCGCATCATAATCGTTATTGGTGCAGTTGGCATTTATACTTGGTGGCACAATGTTGCTGAATAATAATTTTCTAAGGGTCCAACAGTAAACCATTCGGATTATTATTCTATCCTCCGCAAGCTCTAATTCACAAAAAAATAATTTCAAGTGGTCTTGCTAAATTACTCGTGCCCTGGCCTAATATATTTTCAACACGGTCTGTTTTGATTAAAAAATCTCGTTTTGCACTCAATAAATACATCACTTCTTTCGTGTTGGACAAACAGCCGGCAAGTTATGGAAGTAAATTTTTCCTTTTCAAGATGCATTTATTATAGTACTACAGCAAGTAAAAAAGAATTTTGTTCTATTAAATTATTAAATAAAGCTTGATCGCCAGCAACATACAGATTAGCACCTATGAACTTCTTCGAAAGTTATGAACCTATAGATAAAATCGTTAATCCATATTTTAAAGCAATATGTACGTAATTGATAAATATTTTTTGGAAATTGTAAATATTATTGAAAAAAAAAATGGTTCTATTTCTTTATATGTATCATGAACTATGGATATCATATGGATAAATGGAGATAATAATGGTGAGTAGGATTACCATATTAGCTTCATCGAAAAATGTAATTAGTGGTATGCGTACCCACAATTGGTGTTTGCTGTAGCCTCTCCTCAAATTACCAATTAGTATTACTGTACAAAGGTGTTTGCAAGTACTGTGGTGTAATTTACTGACACAAATATCACAAGGTGGGAAGTGACTCGTCCCTTCGGTTTATACACACATATGGTCACAGTAAAAAAGTGGGGTAAAAATATATGTTTTAGAATTATTAATGATAGAAATTTATCACTTCGGTTTATACGGTTGTTGAAGATGCTTGCCTCGAGCTAGCGAAACACGTGTCACTGATTTTATTATAAACAATTGTGTGGTGAGGAGTTTACCGATGTGATATTTGTGTCAGTATTACTGTAGGAAAACTGAAGTATAAAATCGCAAGTTGTTTATCTATAACTAGTTTGCAAATTTTCGTTCAGTCTTGATTGTTCGTAATTTTTGTTATTACATTTAAATTTTAAAAAATGGGAAATGGCAAACGTGGTGCGTATTTGTCCAGACCAAAAAGTCACAAGAAACAGTTGAAACGGACGCGTTTAGCAGAGCGTAAAAAAGTAGTTGAAAGAAATGCCAATGTTGACGATATGATGATTGCGACCTATTCAGAAAAAGAAGCAACATTCCTTGAGAAATTGAAAAGTGAAAATCCAGAAGAAATACAAAAATTAACTGTAGGCCACAGAGACAACACTTTATGGAAAACGACGAGGATCAAACGATTAACTGCATCTAATTTTTGTAAAGTTGCAAAACTAACAAAAACCACTTCAACAGCGAACACAATAAAAGCTCTACTTTATGAAGACTTTTTTGGATCTGCGGCAACTCAGTACGGCATGCAAAATGAAAGCAGAGCATTGGCCGAATTTGAAAAAATTTCTGGCTTAGAAATAAGAAGCTGTGGTCTTTTTATAGACCAGAAATATCCGTTTTTAGCTGCATCTCCTGATGACTTACTAGGTGACGATGCCATTATTGAAATAAAAAGCCCTTATAATTCAAGGATGTGAACACCGAAAGAAGCAACAGAAAATAAACTTATAAAATATTTGATTATTGCTAACAGCGGTGGCCTGCTATTAAAAAATAATCACAGCTACATGCACCAAGTACAAGGACAATTGAACATAACCCATAAAAATAAATGTTACTTTGTTGTATGGACGCCAAAAGGGTTGTTTTATCAAATTATATACAAAGATGAACATTTTTGGAAGAAGCAACTTCCCAAACTTATCACTTTTTATAAAAGGGCACTTTTGCCGGAATTAATCGATCGCCGTAAAGTTAGAGGCCAGGAATTACGTAATATCTATATTTAAAAATTCGATATTTTACCAATAGTCAACAGGTATATTTGTGTAGTATATTATGTTTGCTCTGAGGGATAAGAGTGCGATAAGCAGACCGTCCATAAAGCTTCCATCGCAGGAGGTGCTGTAAATCTGTAAACACTATAGTCAGAATAAAATAAGTTGAAACGAGCTATACTTCTTTCAATTTTGCATGTGTTCCACTCATAGTTTATCTGTACTGGGGTACCTCTGTACCTATTGTACTATTTGTTTATTTATTATCTGCTCACTATTATACTCTCTAGTCATTATAGACATCTAACAATAAGAATATGTAAATAAAATCATCTGTCGATAAATCTGTGAAATCTGAAATCAACTCCCATTTACTATCTATTGTTGTAATTGCTAATTTAGTCGGGATATTTGTAAATAAAGAAATTACATCTACACTAAATTTGGTACATACATAAATAAAAATCTACTAATTCCCAAGAATTTTGTATACTATAAATTGATTTATTCATGATATTACTAAGTATATATGCCAAAAACTTTTCCATAAATAGTTTCAATAATAATTCACATTTGGTTATTTCTGTTGAATTCCGTCCACAACGTTACCCGTAATGAAATCTATTATCTCTTGTTTAGGAATATGACGCACAAGGAGTCTTGCATTTATTTTTCTACCGGTAGTGAGCTATTTGTGTTGCCTACATGCTATTTTAGTTTTGGAAAATGCCGATTATTGTAATAATTTTGTTACATTATTTCTGAGTTCATAGACAATTTAGAAAAATTTTACAAGTGGCATATGAAAGAGAGTGGTCACAACAAGCTACCAACGTGGAGATATTTTCGATATTTATATTTCTGTCAATATTATTTGAAAAGTTTGATGTTAAATCGAGTTGTACGTTTTTAATTACCCAAACGTTATTTAAAAAAATAAATAAAAAAATCGCTGTGTCAGTAGACAGATAAAACATAGATGATTCGAAAAAATTCGTCTACTCTTTCAACTTTGAAATTGGCTCCCAAAAAGTATATCGAAATGTGCATAAAACTGCGTATATTTTGAGGTGTAAATGCCAGCGTTAACGTCTACGATTGTTTTACTACAGCGCACCGCTTAATATCAATACTCTATCGTTTGTTTGGTACATAAGGACATTAAAAGCAACTTAATTGCTTATGAACTACTCAAAGAAAGCTCTAAAGGAAACTTCCTAGGACCAGAACCTCTGTGCAGGATATCAAAAGATTCTGTCAGGCGAGAAATCTGGTTATGACTAGAAAGAGAAACAAATCGAAATTGACTGAGTGTCAACACACCGATAGGTAGGCTAGATTCTAGATGAACCTAATTAAAAGAAGAAAAAAGATTCAAGTAACCTGACACTGCCGCTTAAAAAGGATATATGTAACTTGGGAACGGAACGGTAGGCGGACCGTGGGGTGGAAGATGTGAACTATAAGAGGAAAGTAGCATGCATATTTGCGCCTGTGTGGAACTGAAGGGACTCAGGCAGAATTATTTCGGTAAGAATCTACTAGAGCCTAAGGTTGCTTGAACAAAAATGAGAGTGTCATTGTGGTACAGTGTAAAGGGCATAATGCTCAAGTGCCTGGTCTATTGGTAACCAACCCCAAAAGTATAAATGAATACTCTTTCTACACAACCTGATAAAATCTGTCTTATGCCTTAAACCTTCTACAACCGTCTCTCTTCTTATTACATTATATTTTGAAATTTAGATATCCATTAATATTGCCTCAAAACAAAATTTGTAGAACCATCTCGGTACATGAAATAATGCAACATTGATTTGACAGAATATCGACAAAAGGTTGGCTGCCCCTGAACTACAGCATGATTTAGAAAATGATTGAGAATTGTTCTATAATTCAAGTTTGGAATGAAATAATATATCCAAGTGAATATAAAAAATTCCTTAAATTTTCTCTTATTGTCATCAGTGCTCCTTTCTACCTTTGCAGATGTGCAGATGCGTCTTTATATTATGGCAGGTTGTGCAAAACTGGTATCAGGTCCTCAGTGGTCTTACAAACATAGTCTCTGCTTTCCTAAGCTACTGTGTGCTTTTCTTTATCTGAATGCAGGCTCTAGTTAGTTACATTACGTTAATTGATACCCGGTGGCGATGACTAGTGCAAGTATCGATCTCAGAAAAGTTTGAACTTGACACTCAGATCAAAATACTATAGATTACCTTTATTATTTAGGTATTTAAAGAAATACTTGGAGCTACCAATAACCCTATATATATATATATATATATATATAAATATGTATAAATATATGCCATGTATTGATACTTACAACTGGTGGATTGTCTTTACGTAAAACTTTTAAATATACAAATACATTAAACAATATAGTAAAGATATCTTTAATTGCCTCCGACTTTTCATTTCTAACAGCTTGTAATCCAATTCTCTCAAAATAAAAATCGACCACAAGTCCCATCAGTATTGTTAAAAAGGCAATTCCATAAAGGCGAAAGTGAAATTGAACAATGATCCTAGAACATAATTTACGTATGTTTAACGAAAAAATATTGGTAATACATACGTACCAAAGAAATATATGCAAAACTGCCAGTAATATCCAAGTAAATACCGGATTCTCCCAAAGTAGAATTTTGTACACTGTACTTAAATAAGCATTTAGTCTAGTAACTTCAATGACATTTTCTTGATTAGCTATTTTCATAAAATTTTGCGTGAGTTCTTTCACAAGGATCCGAAAATATTCCATCTTCCCTTAACCTTTATTTAAATTCGCACGTTGCAAAATAATACGCGTGTAACTCGATTTTAAGAATAGGCTACAATATTTCTACCTTCTATCGCCTAATCACACGCCTACATATACGTATATTTTGACGACTTTTATATTTATACTCTATTGTACTGTAGACTGTAGCAGGGCAGGAATCTTAAATCTACTGGTTTGAACGTTAAATTTAAAACAGACGGCAGCCGTAGATGTCGGTATAATTAAGGTTGGTAGATATTTACTTATAAATATCGACCACCATCGAATATCGGCAGTTTTGGTTTACTGTTGTTTGCTATAGTTTTGTTCAATTTTGTTCACGTCATACTTTAAAATACTAATACTTGATCGACTCAATCTAAAACGCATACCGCAAAAATAGCTCCCTACCAATTCTGGAATCAAAACTACTCTGATTTGGCGCCTTCATTTAAAAAGCGCTTAACCCCAATTTCTTTTTCAAAACGAATTTTTTAATGATAATAAAGGGGCAACAGATCAAATGAAATTACTGTGTACATAATTATTAATTTTTATTATTTAATTGAATGGGCACAATCTCCTTACATGGTAGAACAAATTCGCAGTGCAATCGCTCTATAAACCAGTATTTAAAACAAACAAATAAAGAACTCCATATAAACTAGAAACAAAATAATCCTAATCTATTCACATAAGCCCAAAAGGACCTCGTATTAAACTTAATACTAGATTCCATAATCTAGACTGTCAACTTTAGAAATCTCTACCAAGGAACAATAAGAAGAAATAATTTTTATTTAAATAATAACTTTTACAACACTAGTCAGCATCCTGGCTTTAAAAGAGAAGCACTCAATAAAGATATTGACATTTATTTTTTTGCTTTCAAATAATTACTGTAACAAATAAATGTGTTTTTCTTTAACCCATTAACGCCTAAAGCGTAAGCAGACAATAATTTAATTTATATCAACTATATTTGCAAACAATATTATATTTTAACAAAACTGATGTGCAAATTTAAAAACAAATCAGACTTCGGAAAAACACATATGTACATACAAGTACACCGGTCACTTATGAGTTCTTACGAAATTCTTCAAAACAGTTTCTTTTGATGCAGAGAGTTAGCTTACATTTCTTGCATTGCCATTTTATGCGAGAATAGATTGCATTTTTTCCAATTTAGTTGAGGTAATGCACCTGGCTTCTTGACTTTATCTTTTTCATTCTGCCAAGTTTTCTCTTTTTAGCACGCTTTTACATTTGATACTCTTTTAAGATTTATGAAATGTATTCTAACTGGATTTAAATAATAAGCACTCTGGTGCACTCTGGTTGCTTTTTACTATTTGATACCGAATGACATTTTTACATTCCGAAAAATGACTGACAATTGTCCTTTTATTTAAAACCCCGATCACTCCGTTTTTCCCACGCAATTGCTTTACAAAATACATACACCGGATTTGCCAAATACATAATACTCCTCCCTCTTACTTAAAATAATATCAGGTAACATAATCTTGTAGATATCTCGGAGTTTGTCGTACTCTGATAGGTCGAACTGAACGCGGGTTCTTTGGTGAAGAATCAGCTCTTTGCGGAACATCCACGCGAGCATTCCTTTCAGTTGTAAATTCCGCTTGGCTCGTATTTCTGCCTGCTTCAGGGAATTCTAGGTACCTGAATGACGACTCTTCCAATCCTACGCTTGCTTCTGGCTCAGTGCGCGAACGCAATTGATCAACATGTCTTTTAATTATCGTGCCATCCGGGACAGCTACTATGTAACTAAGTGGACCTGTCGCTTCAAGAATAGTAGAAGGCGTCCATTTTTGACCACGGGTGCATGGGCGTGCAAACACTCTCTCATTTTGTGCGAAAGTTCCTGTTGGCTTTTGTTTAATTCCTGAATCCTGCTTTGTGACCATTTCCTTTGTAAAATCGGGATAAATCTTGTCCAATATGGTTGTTAGCCTACGACACACTAAAATTTCAGCCGGTGATTTATTTGTTAAGCTGTGAGGTGTGATATGTTAGGTGAGCAGGTATCGGGCCAGTTTCGCTAAAATATCATCTCAAGCTATCTTCTTCAGAGCTGCCTTCACATTCTGCACCATTCTATCAGCTTGTCCATTACTACTGGGGCTACTGGGGCTACTGTTGCCTTGTAACAACGCCCGATTTTTTATTGCTCCAGGTAATCGCTTATCCAGAACACAGATAGGAAAAAATATTATGAAGAAAAGTTGTTTTGTTATTAACGAGGAAGACATGTGCCAAAATTCGTTCGAGGATTCAGACTTTTACCGTCCCCCACTACCTACCCTCGATTTTTTATTGCTCCAGGTAATCGCTTATCCAGAACACAGATAGGAAAAAATATTATGAAGAAAAGTTGTTTTGTTATTAACGAGGAAGACATGTGCCAAAATTCGTTCGAGGATTCAGACTTTTACCGTCCCCCACTACCTACCCTCGATTTTTTATTGCTCCAGGTAATCGCTTATCCAGAACACAGATAGGAAAAAATATTATGAAGAAAAGTTGTTTTGTTATTAACGAGGAAGACATGTGCCAAAATTCGTTCGAGGATTCAGACTTTTACCGTCCCCCACTACCTACCCTCGATTTTTTATTGCTCCAGGTAATCGCTTATCCAGAACACAGATAGGAAAAAATATTATGAAGAAAAGTTGTTTTGTTATTAACGAGGAAGACATGTGCCAAAATTCGTTCGAGGATTCAGACTTTTACCGTCCCCCACTACCTACCCTCGATTTTTTATTGCTCCAGGTAATCGCTTATCCAGAACACAGATAGGAAAAAATATTATGAAGAAAAGTTGTTTTGTTATTAACGAGGAAGACATGTGCCAAAATTCGTTCGAGGATTCAGACTTTTACCGTCCCCCACTACCTACCCTCGATTTTTTATTGCTCCAGGTAATCGCTTATCCAGAACACAGATAGGAAAAAATATTATGAAGAAAAGTTGTTTTGTTATTAACGAGGAAGACATGTGCCAAAATTCGTTCGAGGATTCAGACTTTTACCGTCCCCCACTACCTACCCTCGATTTTTTATTGCTCCAGGTAATCGCTTATCCAGAACACAGATAGGAAAAATATTATGAAGAAAAGTTGTTTTGTTATTAACGAGGAAGACATGTGCCAAAATTCGTTCGAGGATTCAGACTTTTACCGTCCCCCACTACCTACCCTCGATTTTTTATTGCTCCAGGTAATCGCTTATCCAGAACACAGATAGGAAAAATATTATGAAGAAAAGTTGTTTTGTTATTAACGAGGAAGACATGTGCCAAAATTCGTTCGAGGATTCAGACTTTTACCGTCCCCACTACCTACCCTCGATTTTTTATTGCTCCAGGTAATCGCTTATCCAGAACACAGATAGGAAAAAATATTATGAAGAAAAGTTGTTTTGTTATTAACGAGGAAGACATGTGCCAAAATTCGTTCGAGGATTCAGACTTTTACCGTCCCCCACTACCTACCCTCGATTTTTTATTGCTCCAGGTAATCGCTTATCCAGAACACAGATAGGAAAAATATTATGAAGAAAAGTTGTTTTGTTATTAACGAGGAAGACATGTGCCAAAATTCGTTCGAGGATTCAGACTTTTACCGTCCCCCTACCTACCCTCGATTTTTTATTGCTCCAGGTAATCGCTTATCCAGAACACAGATAGGAAAAAATATTATGAAGAAAAGTTGTTTTGTTATTAACGAGGAAGACATGTGCCAAAATTCGTTCGAGGATTCAGACTTTTACCGTCCCCCACTACCTACCCTCGATTTTTTATTGCTCCAGGTAATCGCTTATCCAGAACACAGATAGGAAAAAATATTATGAAGAAAAGTTGTTTTGTCATTAACGAGGAAGACATGTGCCAAAATTCGTTCGAATTCAGACTTTTACCGTCCCCCACTACCTACCCTCGATTTTTTATTGCTCCAGGTAATCGCTTATCCAGAACACAGATAGGAAAAAATATTATGAAGAAAAGTTGTTTTGTTATTAACGAGGAAGACATGTGCCAAAATTCGTTCGAGGATTCAGACTTTTACCGTCCCCACTACCTACCCTCGATTTTTTATTGCTCCAGGTAATCGCTTATCCAGAACACAGATAGGAAAAAATATTATGAAGAAAAGTTGTTTTGTTATTAACGAGGAAGACATGTGCCAAAATTCGTTCGAGGATTCAGACTTTTACCGTCCCCCACTACCTACCCTCGATTTTTTATTGCTCCAGGTAATCGCTTATCCAGAACACAGATAGGAAAAATATTATGAAGAAAAGTTGTTTTGTTATTAACGAGGAAGACATGTGCCAAAATTCGTTCGAGGATTCAGACTTTTACCGTCCCCACTACCTACCCTCGATTTTTTATTGCTCCAGGTAATCGCTTATCCAGAACACAGATAGGAAAAAATATTATGAAGAAAAGTTGTTTTGTTATTAACGAGGAAGACATGTGCCAAAATTCGTTCGAGGATTCAGACTTTTACCGTCCCCCACTACCTACCCTCGATTTTTTATTGCTCCAGGTAATCGCTTATCCAGAACACAGATAGGAAAAAATATTATGAAGAAAAGTTGTTTTGTTATTAACGAGGAAGACATGTGCCAAAATTCGTTCGAGGATTCAGACTTTTACCGTCCCCCACTACCTACCCTCGATTTTTTATTGCTCCAGGTAATCGCTTATCCAGAACACAGATAGGAAAAAATA
The DNA here is from genome assembly GCA_038088585.1 of Chrysina gloriosa. Classification (NCBI taxonomy): domain Eukaryota; kingdom Metazoa; phylum Arthropoda; class Insecta; order Coleoptera; family Scarabaeidae; genus Chrysina; species Chrysina gloriosa. The sequence continues at coordinate 38,829,297 of CM076091.1, read as the reverse complement.
TTATGAAGAAAAGTTGTTTTGTTATTAACGAGGAAGACATGTGCCAAAATTCGTTCGAGGATTCAGACTTTTACCGTCCCCACTACCTACCCTCGATTTTTTATTGCTCCAGGTAATCGCTTATCCAGAACACAGATAGGAAAAAATATTATGAAGAAAAGTTGTTTTGTTATTAACGAGGAAGACATGTGCCAAAATTCGTTCGAGGATTCAGACTTTTACCGTCCCCCACTACCTACCCTCGATTTTTTATTGCTCCAGGTAATCGCTTATCCAGAACACAGATAGGAAAAAATATTATGAAGAAAAGTTGTTTTGTTATTAACGAGGAAGACATGTGCCAAAATTCGTTCGAGGATTCAGACTTTTACCGTCCCCCACTACCTACCCTCGATTTTTTATTGCTCCAGGTAATCGCTTATCCAGAACACAGATAGGAAAAAATATTATGAAGAAAAGTTGTTTTGTTATTAACGAGGAAGACATGTGCCAAAATTCGTTCGAGGATTCAGACTTTTACCGTCCCCCACTACCTACCCTCGATTTTTTATTGCTCCAGGTAATCGCTTATCCAGAACACAGATAGGAAAAAATATTATGAAGAAAAGTTGTTTTGTTATTAACGAGGAAGACATGTGCCAAAATTCGTTCGAGGATTCAGACTTTTACCGTCCCCACTACCTACCCTCGATTTTTTATTGCTCCAGGTAATCGCTTATCCAGAACACAGATAGGAAAAAATATTATGAAGAAAAGTTGTTTTGTTATTAACGAGGAAGACATGTGCCAAAATTCGTTCGAGGATTCAGACTTTTACCGTCCCCCACTACCTACCCTCGATTTTTTATTGCTCCAGGTAATCGCTTATCCAGAACACAGATAGGAAAAAATATTATGAAGAAAAGTTGTTTTGTTATTAACGAGGAAGACATGTGCCAAAATTCGTTCGAGGATTCAGACTTTTACCGTCCCCCACTACCTACCCTCGATTTTTTATTGCTCCAGGTAATCGCTTATCCAGAACACAGATAGGAAAAAATATTATGAAGAAAAGTTGTTTTGTTATTAACGAGGAAGACATGTGCCAAAATTCGTTCGAGGATTCAGACTTTTACCGTCCCCCACTACCTACCCTCGATTTTTTATTGCTCCAGGTAATCGCTTATCCAGAACACAGATAGGAAAAAATATTATGAAGAAAAGTTGTTTTGTTATTAACGAGGAAGACATGTGCCAAAATTCGTTCGAGGATTCAGACTTTTACCGTCCCCCACTACCTACCCTCGATTTTTTATTGCTCCAGGTAATCGCTTATCCAGAACACAGATAGGAAAAATATTATGAAGAAAAGTTGTTTTGTTATTAACGAGGAAGACATGTGCCAAAATTCGTTCGAGGATTCAGACTTTTACCGTCCCCACTACCTACCCTCGATTTTTTATTGCTCCAGGTAATCGCTTATCCAGAACACAGATAGGAAAAAATATTATGAAGAAAAGTTGTTTTGTTATTAACGAGGAAGACATGTGCCAAAATTCGTTCGAGGATTCAGACTTTTACCGTCCCCCACTACCTACCCTCGATTTTTTATTGCTCCAGGTAATCGCTTATCCAGAACACAGATAGGAAAAAATATTATGAAGAAAAGTTGTTTTGTTATTAACGAGGAAGACATGTGCCAAAATTCGTTCGAGGATTCAGACTTTTACCGTCCCCACTACCTACCCTCGATTTTTTATTGCTCCAGGTAATCGCTTATCCAGAACACAGATAGGAAAAAATATTATGAAGAAAAGTTGTTTTGTTATTAACGAGGAAGACATGTGCCAAAATTCGTTCGAGGATTCAGACTTTTACCGTCCCCACTACCTACCCTCGATTTTTTATTGCTCCAGGTAATCGCTTATCCAGAACACAGATAGGAAAAAATATTATGAAGAAAAGTTGTTTTGTTATTAACGAGGAAGACATGTGCCAAAATTCGTTCGAGGATTCAGACTTTTACCGTCCCCCACTACCTACCCTCGATTTTTTATTGCTCCAGGTAATCGCTTATCCAGAACACAGATAGGAAAAAATATTATGAAGAAAAGTTGTTTTGTTATTAACGAGGAAGACATGTGCCAAAATTCGTTCGAGGATTCAGACTTTTACCGTCCCCACTACCTACCCTCGATTTTTTATTGCTCCAGGTAATCGCTTATCCAGAACACAGATAGGAAAAAATATTATGAAGAAAAGTTGTTTTGTTATTAACGAGGAAGACATGTGCCAAAATTCGTTCGAGGATTCAGACTTTTACCGTCCCCACTACCTACCCTCGATTTTTTATTGCTCCAGGTAATCGCTTATCCAGAACACAGATAGGAAAAATATTATGAAGAAAAGTTGTTTTGTTATTAACGAGGAAGACATGTGCCAAAATTCGTTCGAGGATTCAGACTTTTACCGTCCCCCACTACCTACCCTCGATTTTTTATTGCTCCAGGTAATCGCTTATCCAGAACACAGATAGGAAAAAATATTATGAAGAAAAGTTGTTTTGTTATTAACGAGGAAGACATGTGCCAAAATTCGTTCGAGGATTCAGACTTTTACCGTCCCCCACTACCTACCCTCGATTTTTTATTGCTCCAGGTAATCGCTTATCCAGAACACAGATAGGAAAAAATATTATGAAGAAAAGTTGTTTTGTTATTAACGAGGAAGACATGTGCCAAAATTCGTTCGAGGATTCAGACTTTTACCGTCCCCACTACCTACCCTCGATTTTTTATTGCTCCAGGTAATCGCTTATCCAGAACACAGATAGGAAAAAATATTATGAAGAAAAGTTGTTTTGTTATTAACGAGGAAGACATGTGCCAAAATTCGTTCGAGGATTCAGACTTTTACCGTCCCCCACTACCTACCCTCGATTTTTTATTGCTCCAGGTAATCGCTTATCCAGAACACAGATAGGAAAAAATATTATGAAGAAAAGTTGTTTTGTTATTAACGAGGAAGACATGTGCCAAAATTCGTTCGAGGATTCAGACTTTTACCGTCCCCACTACCTACCCTCGATTTTTTATTGCTCCAGGTAATCGCTTATCCAGAACACAGATAGGAAAAAATATTATGAAGAAAAGTTGTTTTGTTATTAACGAGGAAGACATGTGCCAAAATTCGTTCGAGGATTCAGACTTTTACCGTCCCCACTACCTACCCTCGATTTTTTATTGCTCCAGGTAATCGCTTATCCAGAACACAGATAGGAAAAAATATTATGAAGAAAAGTTGTTTTGTTATTAACGAGGAAGACATGTGCCAAAATTCGTTCGAGGATTCAGACTTTTACCGTCCCCCACTACCTACCCTCGATTTTTTATTGCTCCAGGTAATCGCTTATCCAGAACACAGATAGGAAAAAATATTATGAAGAAAAGTTGTTTTGTTATTAACGAGGAAGACATGTGCCAAAATTCGTTCGAGGATTCAGACTTTTACCGTCCCCCACTACCTACCCTCGATTTTTTATTGCTCCAGGTAATCGCTTATCCAGAACACAGATAGGAAAAAATATTATGAAGAAAAGTTGTTTTGTTATTAACGAGGAAGACATGTGCCAAAATTCGTTCGAGGATTCAGACTTTTACCGTCCCCCACTACCTACCCTCGATTTTTTATTGCTCCAGGTAATCGCTTATCCAGAACACAGATAGGAAAAAATATTATGAAGAAAAGTTGTTTTGTTATTAACGAGGAAGACATGTGCCAAAATTCGTTCGAGGATTCAGACTTTTACCGTCCCCCACTACCTACCCTCGATTTTTTATTGCTCCAGGTAATCGCTTATCCAGAACACAGATAGGAAAAAATATTATGAAGAAAAGTTGTTTTGTTATTAACGAGGAAGACATGTGCCAAAATTCGTTCGAGGATTCAGACTTTTACCGTCCCCCACTACCTACCCTCGATTTTTTATTGCTCCAGGTAATCGCTTATCCAGAACACAGATAGGAAAAAATATTATGAAGAAAAGTTGTTTTGTTATTAACGAGGAAGACATGTGCCAAAATTCGTTCGAGGATTCAGACTTTTACCGTCCCCACTACCTACCCTCGATTTTTTATTGCTCCAGGTAATCGCTTATCCAGAACACAGATAGGAAAAAATATTATGAAGAAAAGTTGTTTTGTTATTAACGAGGAAGACATGTGCCAAAATTCGTTCGAGGATTCAGACTTTTACCGTCCCCCACTACCTACCCTCGATTTTTTATTGCTCCAGGTAATCGCTTATCCAGAACACAGATAGGAAAAAATATTATGAAGAAAAGTTGTTTTGTTATTAACGAGGAAGACATGTGCCAAAATTCGTTCGAGGATTCAGACTTTTACCGTCCCCCACTACCTACCCTCGATTTTTTATTGCTCCAGGTAATCGCTTATCCAGAACACAGATAGGAAAAAATATTATGAAGAAAAGTTGTTTTGTTATTAACGAGGAAGACATGTGCCAAAATTCGTTCGAGGATTCAGACTTTTACCGTCCCCACTACCTACCCTCGATTTTTTATTGCTCCAGGTAATCGCTTATCCAGAACACAGATAGGAAAAATATTATGAAGAAAAGTTGTTTTGTTATTAACGAGGAAGACATGTGCCAAAATTCGTTCGAGGATTCAGACTTTTACCGTCCCCCACTACCTACCCTCGATTTTTTATTGCTCCAGGTAATCGCTTATCCAGAACACAGATAGGAAAAAATATTATGAAGAAAAGTTGTTTTGTTATTAACGAGGAAGACATGTGCCAAAATTCGTTCGAGGATTCAGACTTTTACCGTCCCCCACTACCTACCCTCGATTTTTTATTGCTCCAGGTAATCGCTTATCCAGAACACAGATAGGAAAAAATATTATGAAGAAAAGTTGTTTTGTTATTAACGAGGAAGACATGTGCCAAAATTCGTTCGAGGATTCAGACTTTTACCGTCCCCCACTACCTACCCTCGATTTTTTATTGCTCCAGGTAATCGCTTATCCAGAACACAGATAGGAAAAAATATTATGAAGAAAAGTTGTTTTGTTATTAACGAGGAAGACATGTGCCAAAATTCGTTCGAGGATTCAGACTTTTACCGTCCCCACTACCTACCCTCGATTTTTTATTGCTCCAGGTAATCGCTTATCCAGAACACAGATAGGAAAAAATATTATGAAGAAAAGTTGTTTTGTTATTAACGAGGAAGACATGTGCCAAAATTCGTTCGAGGATTCAGACTTTTACCGTCCCCCACTACCTACCCTCGATTTTTTATTGCTCCAGGTAATCGCTTATCCAGAACACAGATAGGAAAAAATATTATGAAGAAAAGTTGTTTTGTTATTAACGAGGAAGACATGTGCCAAAATTCGTTCGAGGATTCAGACTTTTACCGTCCCCCACTACCTACCCTCGATTTTTTATTGCTCCAGGTAATCGCTTATCCAGAACACAGATAGGAAAAAATATTATGAAGAAAAGTTGTTTTGTTATTAACGAGGAAGACATGTGCCAAAATTCGTTCGAGGATTCAGACTTTTACCGTCCCCCACTACCTACCCTCGATTTTTTATTGCTCCAGGTAATCGCTTATCCAGAACACAGATAGGAAAAAATATTATGAAGAAAAGTTGTTTTGTTATTAACGAGGAAGACATGTGCCAAAATTCGTTCGAGGATTCAGACTTTTACCGTCCCCCACTACCTACCCTCGATTTTTTATTGCTCCAGGTAATCGCTTATCCAGAACACAGATAGGAAAAAATATTATGAAGAAAAGTTGTTTTGTTATTAACGAGGAAGACATGTGCCAAAATTCGTTCGAGGATTCAGACTTTTACCGTCCCCCACTACCTACCCTCGATTTTTTATTGCTCCAGGTAATCGCTTATCCAGAACACAGATAGGAAAAAATATTATGAAGAAAAGTTGTTTTGTTATTAACGAGGAAGACATGTGCCAAAATTCGTTCGAGGATTCAGACTTTTACCGTCCCCCACTACCTACCCTCGATTTTTTATTGCTCCAGGTAATCGCTTATCCAGAACACAGATAGGAAAAAATATTATGAAGAAAAGTTGTTTTGTTATTAACGAGGAAGACATGTGCCAAAATTCGTTCGAGGATTCAGACTTTTACCGTCCCCACTACCTACCCTCGATTTTTTATTGCTCCAGGTAATCGCTTATCCAGAACACAGATAGGAAAAATATTATGAAGAAAAGTTGTTTTGTTATTAACGAGGAAGACATGTGCCAAAATTCGTTCGAGGATTCAGACTTTTACCGTCCCCCACTACCTACCCTCGATTTTTTATTGCTCCAGGTAATCGCTTATCCAGAACACAGATAGGAAAAAATATTATGAAGAAAAGTTGTTTTGTTATTAACGAGGAAGACATGTGCCAAAATTCGTTCGAGGATTCAGACTTTTACCGTCCCCCACTACCTACCCTCGATTTTTTATTGCTCCAGGTAATCGCTTATCCAGAACACAGATAGGAAAAAATATTATGAAGAAAAGTTGTTTTGTTATTAACGAGGAAGACATGTGCCAAAATTCGTTCGAGGATTCAGACTTTTACCGTCCCCCACTACCTACCCTCGATTTTTTATTGCTCCAGGTAATCGCTTATCCAGAACACAGATAGGAAAAAATATTATGAAGAAAAGTTGTTTTGTTATTAACGAGGAAGACATGTGCCAAAATTCGTTCGAGGATTCAGACTTTTACCGTCCCCCACTACCTACCCTCGATTTTTTATTGCTCCAGGTAATCGCTTATCCAGAACACAGATAGGAAAAATATTATGAAGAAAAGTTGTTTTGTTATTAACGAGGAAGACATGTGCCAAAATTCGTTCGAGGATTCAGACTTTTACCGTCCCCACTACCTACCCTCGATTTTTTATTGCTCCAGGTAATCGCTTATCCAGAACACAGATAGGAAAAAATATTATGAAGAAAAGTTGTTTTGTTATTAACGAGGAAGACATGTGCCAAAATTCGTTCGAGGATTCAGACTTTTACCGTCCCCCACTACCTACCCTCGATTTTTTATTGCTCCAGGTAATCGCTTATCCAGAACACAGATAGGAAAAAATATTATGAAGAAAAGTTGTTTTGTTATTAACGAGGAAGACATGTGCCAAAATTCGTTCGAGGATTCAGACTTTTACCGTCCCCCACTACCTACCCTCGATTTTTTATTGCTCCAGGTAATCGCTTATCCAGAACACAGATAGGAAAAAATATTATGAAGAAAAGTTGTTTTGTTATTAACGAGGAAGACATGTGCCAAAATTCGTTCGAGGATTCAGACTTTTACCGTCCCCCACTACCTACCCTCGATTTTTTATTGCTCCAGGTAATCGCTTATCCAGAACACAGATAGGAAAAAATATTATGAAGAAAAGTTGTTTTGTTATTAACGAGGAAGACATGTGCCAAAATTCGTTCGAGGATTCAGACTTTTACCGTCCCCACTACCTACCCTCGATTTTTTATTGCTCCAGGTAATCGCTTATCCAGAACACAGATAGGAAAAAATATTATGAAGAAAAGTTGTTTTGTTATTAACGAGGAAGACATGTGCCAAAATTCGTTCGAGGATTCAGACTTTTACCGTCCCCCACTACCTACCCTCGATTTTTTATTGCTCCAGGTAATCGCTTATCCAGAACACAGATAGGAAAAAATATTATGAAGAAAAGTTGTTTTGTTATTAACGAGGAAGACATGTGCCAAAATTCGTTCGAGGATTCAGACTTTTACCGTCCCCCACTACCTACCCTCGATTTTTTATTGCTCCAGGTAATCGCTTATCCAGAACACAGATAGGAAAAAATATTATGAAGAAAAGTTGTTTTGTTATTAACGAGGAAGACATGTGCCAAAATTCGTTCGAGGATTCAGACTTTTACCGTCCCCCACTACCTACCCTCGATTTTTTATTGCTCCAGGTAATCGCTTATCCAGAACACAGATAGGAAAAAATATTATGAAGAAAAGTTGTTTTGTTATTAACGAGGAAGACATGTGCCAAAATTCGTTCGAGGATTCAGACTTTTACCGTCCCCACTACCTACCCTCGATTTTTTATTGCTCCAGGTAATCGCTTATCCAGAACACAGATAGGAAAAAATATTATGAAGAAAAGTTGTTTTGTTATTAACGAGGAAGACATGTGCCAAAATTCGTTCGAGGATTCAGACTTTTACCGTCCCCCACTACCTACCCTCGATTTTTTATTGCTCCAGGTAATCGCTTATCCAGAACACAGATAGGAAAAAATATTATGAAGAAAAGTTGTTTTGTTATTAACGAGGAAGACATGTGCCAAAATTCGTTCGAGGATTCAGACTTTTACCGTCCCCACTACCTACCCTCGATTTTTTATTGCTCCAGGTAATCGCTTATCCAGAACACAGATAGGAAAAAATATTATGAAGAAAAGTTGTTTTGTTATTAACGAGGAAGACATGTGCCAAAATTCGTTCGAGGATTCAGACTTTTACCGTCCCCACTACCTACCCTCGATTTTTTATTGCTCCAGGTAATCGCTTATCCAGAACACAGATAGGAAAAAATATTATGAAGAAAAGTTGTTTTGTTATTAACGAGGAAGACATGTGCCAAAATTCGTTCGAGGATTCAGACTTTTACCGTCCCCACTACCTACCCTCGATTTTTTATTGCTCCAGGTAATCGCTTATCCAGAACACAGATAGGAAAAAATATTATGAAGAAAAGTTGTTTTGTTATTAACGAGGAAGACATGTGCCAAAATTCGTTCGAGGATTCAGACTTTTACCGTCCCCCACTACCTACCCTCGATTTTTTATTGCTCCAGGTAATCGCTTATCCAGAACACAGATAGGAAAAAATATTATGAAGAAAAGTTGTTTTGTTATTAACGAGGAAGACATGTGCCAAAATTCGTTCGAGGATTCAGACTTTTACCGTCCCCACTACCTACCCTCGATTTTTTATTGCTCCAGGTAATCGCTTATCCAGAACACAGATAGGAAAAAATATTATGAAGAAAAGTTGTTTTGTTATTAACGAGGAAGACATGTGCCAAAATTCGTTCGAGGATTCAGACTTTTACCGTCCCCACTACCTACCCTCGATTTTTTATTGCTCCAGGTAATCGCTTATCCAGAACACAGATAGGAAAAAATATTATGAAGAAAAGTTGTTTTGTTATTAACGAGGAAGACATGTGCCAAAATTCGTTCGAGGATTCAGACTTTTACCGTCCCCCACTACCTACCCTCGATTTTTTATTGCTCCAGGTAATCGCTTATCCAGAACACAGATAGGAAAAAATATTATGAAGAAAAGTTGTTTTGTTATTAACGAGGAAGACATGTGCCAAAATTCGTTCGAGGATTCTGACTTTTACCGTCCCCCACTACCTACCCTCGATTTTTTATTGCTCCAGGTAATCGCTTATCCAGAACACAGATAGGAAAAATATTATGAAGAAAAGTTGTTTTGTTATTAACGAGGAAGACATGTGCCAAAATTCGTTCGAGGATTCTGACTTTTACCTTCCCCACTACCTACCCTCGATTTTTTATTGCTCCAGGTAATCGCTTATCCAGAACACAGATAGGAAAAAATATTATGAAGAAAAGTTGTTTTGTTATTAACGAGGAAGACGTGTGCCAAAATTCGTTCGAGGATTCTGACTTTTACCTTCCCCACTACCTACCCTCGATTTTTTATTGCTCCAGGTAATCGCTTATCCAGAACACAGATAGGAAAAATATTATGAAGAAAAGTTGTTTTGTTATTAACGAGGAAGACGTGTGCCAAAATTCGTTCGAGGATTCTGACTTTTACCGTCCCCCTGTACCTACCCTCGATTTTTTATTGCTCCAGGTAATCGCTTATCCAGAACACAGATACGAAAAATATTATGAAGAAAAGTTGTTTTGTTATTAACGAGGAAGACGTGTGCCAAAATTCGTTCGCCAATTCTGACTTTTACCTTCCCCACTACCTACCCTCGATTTTTTATTGCTCCAGGTAATCGCTTATCCAGAACACAGATACGAAAAAATATTATGAAGAAAAGTTGTTTTGTTATTAACGAGGAAGACGTGTGCCAAAATTCGTTCGAGGATTCTGACTTTTACCTTCCCCCTGTAACAACCCTCGATTTTTTATTGCTCCAGGTAATCGCTTATCCAGAACACAGATACGAAAAAATATTATGAAGAAAAGTTGTTTTGTTATTAACGAGGAAGACGTGTGCCAAAATTCGTTCGCCAATTCTGACTTTTACCTTCCCCTGTAACAACCCTCGATTTTTTATTGCTCCAGGTAATCGCTTATCCAGAACACAGATACGAAAAAATATTATGAAGAAAAGTTGTTTTGTTATTAACGAGGAAGACGTGTGCCAAAATTCGTTCGCCAATTCTGACTTTTACCTTCCCCTGTAACAACCCTCGATTTTTTATTGCTCCAGGTAATCGCTTATCCAGAACACAGATACGAAAAAATATTATGAAGAAAAGTTGTTTTGTTATTAACGAGGAAGACGTGTGCCAAAATTCGTTCGAGGATTCTGACTTTTACCTTCCCCTGTAACAACCCTCGATTTTTTATTGCTCCAGGTAATCGCTTATCCAGAACACAGATACGAAAAAATATTATGAAGAAAAGTTGTTTTGTTATTAACGAGGAAGACGTGTGCCAAAATTCGTTCGCCAATTCTGACTTTTACCTTCCCCCTGTAACAACCCTCGATTTTTTATTGCTCCAGGTAATCGCTTATCCAGAACACAGATACGAAAAAATATTATGAAGAAAAGTTGTTTTGTTATTAACGAGGAAGACGTGTGCCAAAATTCGTTCGCCAATTCTGACTTTTACCTTCCCCCTGTAACAACCCTCGATTTTTTATTGCTCCAGGTAATCGCTTATCCAGAACACAGATACGAAAAAATATTATGAAGAAAAGTTGTTTTGTTATTAACGAGGAAGACGTGTGCCAAAATTCGTTCGCCAATTCTGACTTTTACCTTCCCCTGTAACAACCCTCGATTTTTTATTGCTCCAGGTAATCGCTTATCCAGAACACAGATACGAAAAAATATTATGAAGAAAAGTTGTTTTGTTATTAACGAGGAAGACGTGTGCCAAAGTTCGTTCGCCAATTCTGACTTTTACCTTCCCCTGTAACAACCCTCGATTTTTTATTGCTCCAGGTAATCGCTTATCCAGAACACAGATACGAAAAATATTATGAAGAAAAGTTGTTTTGTTATTAACGAGGAAGACGTGTGCCAAAGTTCGTTCGCCAATTCTGACTTTTACCTTCCCCTGTAACAACCCTCGATTTTTTATTGCTCCAGGTAATCGCTTATCCAGAACACAGATACGAAAAAATATTATGAAGAAAAGTTGTTTTGTTATTAACGAGGAAGACGTGTGCCAAAGTTCGTTCGCCAATTCTGACTTTTACCTTCCCCTGTAACAACCCTCGATTTTTTATTGCTCCAGGTAATCGCTTATCCAGAACACAGATACGAAAAAATATTATGAAGAAAAGTTGTTTTGTTATTAACGAGGAAGACGTGTGCCAAAGTTCGTTCGCCAATTCTGACTTTTACCTTCCCCTGTAACAACCCTCGATTTTTATTGCTCCAGGTAATCGCTTATCCAGAACACAGATACGAAAAAATATTATGAAGAAAAGTTGTTTTGTTATTAACGAGGAAGACGTGTGCCAAAGTTCGTTCGCCAATTCTGACTTTTACCTTCCCCTGTAACAACCCTCGATTTTTTATTGCTCCAGGTAATCGCTTATCCAGAACACAGATACGAAAAATATTATGAAGAAAAGTTGTTTTGTTATTAACGAGGAAGACGTGTGCCAAAGTTCGTTCGCCAATTCTGACTTTTACCTTCCCCCTGTAACAACCCTCGATTTTTATTGCTCCAGGTAATCGCTTATCCAGAACACAGATACGAAAAAATATTATGAAGAAAAGTTGTTTTGTTATTAACGAGGAAGACGTGTGCCAAAGTTCGTTCGCCAATTCTGACTTTTACCTTCCCCTGTAACAACCCTCGATTTTTTATTGCTCCAGGTAATCGCTTATCCAGAACACAGATACGAAAAATATTATGAAGAAAAGTTGTTTTGTTATTAACGAGGAAGACGTGTGCCAAAGTTCGTTCGCCAATTCTGACTTTTACCTTCCCCCTGTAACAACCCTCGATTTTTTATTGCTCCAGGTAATCGCTTATCCAGAACACAGATACGAAAAAATATTATGAAGAAAAGTTGTTTTGTTATTAACGAGGAAGACGTGTGCCAAAGTTCGTTCGCCAATTCTGACTTTTACCTTCCCCCTGTAACAACCCTCGATTTTTTATTGCTCCAGGTAATCGCTTATCCAGAACACAGATACGAAAAAATATTATGAAGAAAAGTTGTTTTGTTATTAACGAGGAAGACGTGTGCCAAAGTTCGTTCGCCAATTCTGACTTTTACCTTCCCCTGTAACAACCCTCGATTTTTTATTGCTCCAGGTAATCGCTTATCCAGAACACAGATACGAAAAAATATTATGAAGAAAAGTTGTTTTGTTATTAACGAGGAAGACGTGTGCCAAAGTTCGTTCGCCAATTCTGACTTTTACCTTCCCCCTGTAACAACCCTCGATTTTTTATTGCTCCAGGTAATCGCTTATCCAGAACACAGATACGAAAAATATTATGAAGAAAAGTTGTTTTGTTATTAACGAGGAAGACGTGTGCCAAAGTTCGTTCGCCAATTCTGACTTTTACCTTCCCCTGTAACAACCCTCGATTTTTTATTGCTCCAGGTAATCGCTTATCCAGAACACAGATACGAAAAATATTATGAAGAAAAGTTGTTTTGTTATTAACGAGGAAGACGTGTGCCAAAGTTCGTTCGCCAATTCTGACTTTTACCTTCCCCCTGTAACAACCCTCGATTTTTTATTGCTCCAGGTAATCGCTTATCCAGAACACAGATACGAAAAAATATTATGAAGAAAAGTTGTTTTGTTATTAACGAGGAAGACGTGTGCCAAAGTTCGTTCGCCAATTCTGACTTTTACCTTCCCCCTGTAACAACCCTCGATTTTTTATTGCTCCAGGTAATCGCTTATCCAGAACACAGATACGAAAAAATATTATGAAGAAAAGTTGTTTTGTTATTAACGAGGAAGACGTGTGCCAAAGTTCGTTCGCCAATTCTGACTTTTACCTTCCCCTGTAACAACCCTCGATTTTTTATTGCTCCAGGTAATCGCTTATCCAGAACACAGATACGAAAAAATATTATGAAGAAAAGTTGTTTTGTTATTAACGAGGAAGACGTGTGCCAAAGTTCGTTCGCCAATTCTGACTTTTACCTTCCCCTGTAACAACCCTCGATTTTTATTGCTCCAGGTAATCGCTTATCCAGAACACAGATACGAAAAATATTATGAAGAAAAGTTGTTTTGTTATTAACGAGGAAGACGTGTGCCAAAGTTCGTTCGCCAATTCTGACTTTTACCTTCCCCCTGTAACAACCCTCGATTTTTTATTGCTCCAGGTAATCGCTTATCCAGAACACAGATACGAAAAAATATTATGAAGAAAAGTTGTTTTGTTATTAACGAGGAAGACGTGTGCCAAAGTTCGTTCGCCAATTCTGACTTTTACCTTCCCCCTGTAACAACCCTCGATTTTTATTGCTCCAGGTAATCGCTTATCCAGAACACAGATACGAAAAAATATTATGAAGAAAAGTTGTTTTGTTATTAACGAGGAAGACGTGTGCCAAAATTCGTTCGCCAATTCTGACTTTTACCTTCCCCCTGTAACAACCCTCGATTTTTTATTGCTCCAGGTAATCGCTTATCCAGAACACAGATACGAAAAAATATTATGAAGAAAAGTTGTTTTGTTATTAACGAGGAAGACGTGTGCCAAAGTTCGTTCGCCAATTCTGACTTTTACCTTCCCCCTGTAACAACCCTCGATTTTTAATTGCTCCAGGTAATCGCTTATCCAGAGGACAGATACGAAAAAATATTATACAGAAAAGTTGTTTTGTTATTAACGAGGAAGACGTGTGCAAAAGTTCGTTCGCCAATTCTGACTTTTACCTTCCCCCTGTAACAACCCTCGATTTTTTATTGCTCCAGGTAATCGCTTATCCAGAAGACAGATACGAAAAAATATTATGAAGAAAAGTTGTTTTGTTATTAACGAGGAAGACGTGTGCCAAAGTTCGTTCGCCAATTCTGACTTTTACCTTCCCCTGTAACAACCCTCGATTTTTTATTGCTCCAGGTAATCGCTTATCCAGAGGACAGATACGAAAAAATATTATGAAGAAAAGTTGTTTTGTTATTAACGAGGAAGACGTGTGCAAAAGTTCGTTCGCCAATTCTGACTTTTACCTTCCCCTGTAACAACCCTCGATTTTTTATTGCTCCAGGTAATCGCTTATCCAGAACACAGATACGAAAAATATTATGAAGAAAAGTTGTTTTGTTATTAACGAGGAAGACGTGTGCCAAAAGTTCGTTCGCCAATTCTGACTTTTACCTTCCCCCTGTAACAACCCTCGATTTTTTATTGCTCCAGGTAATCGCTTATCCAGAAGACAGATACGAAAAAATATTATGAAGAAAAGTTGTTTTGTTATTAACGAGGAAGACGTGTGCCAAAGTTCGTTCGCCAATTCTGACTTTTACCTTCCCCTGTAACAACCCTCGATTTTTAATTGCTCCGGGTAATCGCTTATCCAGAGGACAGATACGAAAAATATTATACACAAAAGTTGTTTTGTTATTAACGAGGAAGACGTGTGCAAAAGTTCGTTCGCCAATTCTGACTTTTACCTTCCCCTGTAACAACCCTCGATTTTTTATTGCTCCAGGTAATCGCTTATCCAGAAGACAGATACGAAAAAATATTATGAAGAAAAGTTGTTTTGTTATTAACGAGGAAGACGTGTGCCAAAGTTCGTTCGCCAATTCTGACTTTTACCTTCCCCTGTAACAACCCTCGATTTTTAATTGCTCCAGGTAATCGCTTATCCAGAGGACAGATACGAAAAATATTATACACAAAAGTTGTTTTGTTATTAACGAGGAAGACGTGTGCAAAAGTTCGTTCGCCAATTCTGACTTTTACCTTCCCCCTGTAACAACCCTCGATTTTTTATTGCTCCAGGTAATCGCTTATCCAGAAGACAGATACGAAAAAATATTATGAAGAAAAGTTGTTTTGTTATTAACGAGGAAGACGTGTGCCAAAGTTCGTTCGCCAATTCTGACTTTTACCTTCCCCCTGTAACAACCCTCGATTTTTAATTGCTCCAGGTAATCGCTTATCCAGAGGACAGATACGAAAAAATATTATACACAAAAGTTGTTTTGTTATTAACGAGGAAGACGTGTGCAAAAGTTCGTTCGCCAATTCTGACTTTTACCTTCCCCTGTAACAACCCTCGATTTTTAATTGCTCCGGGTAATCGCTTATCCAGAGGACAGATACGAAAAAATATTATACACAAAAGTTGTTTTGTTATTAACGAGGAAGACGTGTGCAAAAGTTCGTTCGCCAATTCTGACTTTTACCTTCCCCCTGTAACAACCCTCGATTTTTAATTGCTCCGGGTAATCGCTTATCCAGAGGACAGATACGAAAAATATTATACACAAAAGTTGTTTTGTTATTAACGAGGAAGACGTGTGCCAAAGTTCGTTCGCCAATTCTGACTTTTACCTTCCCCCTGTAACAACCCTCGATTTTTAATTGCTCCGGGTAATCGCTTATCCAGAGGACAGATACGAAAAATATTATACACAAAAGTTGTTTTGTTATTAACGAGGAAGACGTGTGCCAAAGTTCGTTCGCCAATTCTGACTTTTACCTTCCCCCTGTAACAACCCTCGATTTTTAATTGCTCCAGGTAATCGCTTATCCAGAGGACAGATACGAAAAAATATTATACACAAAAGTTGTTTTGTTATTAACGAGGAAGACGTGTGCAAAAGTTCGTTCGCCAATTCTGACTTTTACCTTCCCCCTGTAACAACCCTCGATTTTTTATTGCTCCAGGTAATCGCTTATCCAGAAGACAGATACGAAAAAATATTATGAAGAAAAGTTGTTTTGTTATTAACGAGGAAGACGTGTGCCAAAGTTCGTTCGCCAATTCTGACTTTTACCTTCCCCCTGTAACAACCCTCGATTTTTTATTGCTCCAGGTAATCGCTTATCCAGAACACAGATACGAAAAAATATTATGAAGAAAAGTTGTTTTGTTATTAACGAGGAAGACGTGTGCCAAAGTTCGTTCGCCAATTCTGACTTTTACCTTCCCCCTGTAACAACCCTCGATTTTTTATTGCTCCAGGTAATCGCTTATCCAGAACACAGATACGAAAAATATTATACAGAAAAGTTGTTTTGTTATTAACGAGGAAGACGTGTGCCAAAGTTCGTTCGCCAATTCTGACTTTTACCTTCCCCTGTAACAACCCTCGATTTTTTATTGCTCCAGGTAATCGCTTATCCAGAACACAGATACGAAAAATATTATGAAGAAAAGTTGTTTTGTTATTAACGAGGAAGACGTGTGCCAAAATTCGTTCGCCAATTCTGACTTTTACCTTCCCCCTGTAACAACCCTCGATTTTTTATTGCTCCAGGTAATCGCTTATCCAGAACACAGATACGAAAAAATATTATGAAGAAAAGTTGTTTTGTTATTAACGAGGAAGACGTGTGCCAAAGTTCGTTCGCCAATTCTGACTTTTACCTTCCCCTGTAACAACCCTCGATTTTTAATTGCTCCGGGTAATCGCTTATCCAGAGGACAGATACGAAAAATATTATACACAAAAGTTGTTTTGTTATTAACGAGGAAGACGTGTGCCAAAGTTCGTTCGCCAATTCTGACTTTTACCTTCCCCCTGTAACAACCCTCGATTTTTTATTGCTCCAGGTAATCGCTTATCCAGAAGACAGATACGAAAAAATATTATGAAGAAAAGTTGTTTTGTTATTAACGAGGAAGACGTGTGCCAAAGTTCGTTCGCCAATTCTGACTTTTACCTTCCCCTGTAACAACCCTCGATTTTTAATTGCTCCAGGTAATCGCTTATCCAGAGGACAGATACGAAAAAATATTATACACAAAAGTTGTTTTGTTATTAACGAGGAAGACGTGTGCAAAAGTTCGTTCGCCAATTCTGACTTTTACCTTCCCCTGTAACAACCCTCGATTTTTTATTGCTCCAGGTAATCGCTTATCCAGAAGACAGATACGAAAAAATATTATGAAGAAAAGTTGTTTTGTTATTAACGAGGAAGACGTGTGCCAAAGTTCGTTCGCCAATTCTGACTTTTACCTTCCCCCTGTAACAACCCTCGATTTTTATTGCTCCAGGTAATCGCTTATCCAGAGGACAGATACGAAAAATATTATACACAAAAGTTGTTTTGTTATTAACGAGGAAGACGTGTGCCAAAGTTCGTTCGCCAATTCTGACTTTTACCTTCCCCCTGTAACAACCCTCGATTTTTAATTGCTCCGGGTAATCGCTTATCCAGAGGACAGATACGAAAAATATTATACACAAAAGTTGTTTTGTTATTAACGAGGAAGACGTGTGCAAAAGTTCGTTCGCCAATTCTGACTTTTACCTTCCCCTGTAACAACCCTCGATTTTTAATTGCTCCAGGTAATCGCTTATCCAGAGGACAGATACGAAAAAATATTATGAAGAAAAGTTGTTTTGTTATTAACGAGGAAGACGTGTGCCAAAGTTCGTTCGCCAATTCTGACTTTTACCTTCCCCTGTAACAACCCTCGATTTTTTATTGCTCCAGGTAATCGCTTATCCAGAACACAGATACGAAAAAATATTATGAAGAAAAGTTGTTTTGTTATTAACGAGGAAGACGTGTGCCAAAGTTCGTTCGCCAATTCTGACTTTTACCTTCCCCTGTAACAACCCTCGATTTTTTATTGCTCCAGGTAATCGCTTATCCAGAACACAGATACGAAAAAATATTATGAAGAAAAGTTGTTTTGTTATTAACGAGGAAGACGTGTGCCAAAGTTCGTTCGCCAATTCTGACTTTTACCTTCCCCCTGTAACAACCCTCGATTTTTTATTGCTCCAGGTAATCGCTTATCCAGAACACAGATACGAAAAAATATTATGAAGAAAAGTTGTTTTGTTATTAACGAGGAAGACGTGTGCCAAAGTTCGTTCGCCAATTCTGACTTTTACCTTCCCCTGTAACAACCCTCGATTTTTAATTGCTCCAGGTAATCGCTTATCCAGAGGACAGATACGAAAAAATATTATACACAAAAGTTGTTTTGTTATTAACGAGGAAGACGTGTGCCAAAAGTTCGTTCGCCAATTCTGACTTTTACCTTCCCCCTGTAACAACCCTCGATTTTTAATTGCTCCAGGTAATCGCTTATCCAGAGGACAGATACGAAAAAATATTATGAAGAAAAGTTGTTTTGTTATTAACGAGGAAGACGTGTGCCAAAGTTCGTTCGCCAATTCTGACTTTTACCTTCCCCCTGTAACAACCCTCGATTTTTTATTGCTCCAGGTAATCGCTTATCCAGAAGACAGATACGAAAAATATTATGAAGAAAAGTTGTTTTGTTATTAACGAGGAAGACGTGTGCCAAAGTTCGTTCGCCAATTCTGACTTTTACCTTCCCCCTGTAACAACCCTCGATTTTTTATTGCTCCAGGTAATCGCTTATCCAGAACACAGATACGAAAAAATATTATGAAGAAAAGTTGTTTTGTTATTAACGAGGAAGACGTGTGCCAAAGTTCGTTCGCCAATTCTGACTTTTACCTTCCCCCTGTAACAACCCTCGATTTTTTATTGCTCCAGGTAATCGCTTATCCAGAACACAGATACGAAAAAATATTATGAAGAAAAGTTGTTTTGTTATTAACGAGGAAGACGTGTGCCAAAGTTCGTTCGCCAATTCTGACTTTTACCTTCCCCTGTAACAACCCTCGATTTTTATTGCTCCAGGTAATCGCTTATCCAGAACACAGATACGAAAAAATATTATGAAGAAAAGTTGTTTTGTTATTAACGAGGAAGACGTGTGCCAAAGTTCGTTCGCCAATTCTGACTTTTACCTTCCCCTGTAACAACCCTCGATTTTTTATTGCTCCAGGTAATCGCTTATCCAGAACACAGATACGAAAAATATTATGAAGAAAAGTTGTTTTGTTATTAACGAGGAAGACGTGTGCCAAAGTTCGTTCGCCAATTCTGACTTTTACCTTCCCCCTGTAACAACCCTCGATTTTTATTGCTCCAGGTAATCGCTTATCCAGAACACAGATACGAAAAAATATTATGAAGAAAAGTTGTTTTGTTATTAACGAGGAAGACGTGTGCCAAAGTTCGTTCGCCAATTCTGACTTTTACCTTCCCCTGTAACAACCCTCGATTTTTATTGCTCCAGGTAATCGCTTATCCAGAACACAGATACGAAAAAATATTATGAAGAAAAGTTGTTTTGTTATTAACGAGGAAGACGTGTGCCAAAGTTCGTTCGCCAATTCTGACTTTTACCTTCCCCCTGTAACAACCCTCGATTTTTTATTGCTCCAGGTAATCGCTTATCCAGAACACAGATACGAAAAAATATTATGAAGAAAAGTTGTTTTGTTATTAACGAGGAAGACGTGTGCCAAAGTTCGTTCGCCAATTCTGACTTTTACCTTCCCCCTGTAACAACCCTCGATTTTTTATTGCTCCAGGTAATCGCTTATCCAGAACACAGATACGAAAAAATATTATGAAGAAAAGTTGTTTTGTTATTAACGAGGAAGACGTGTGCCAAAGTTCGTTCGCCAATTCTGACTTTTACCTTCCCCCTGTAACAACCCTCGATTTTTATTGCTCCAGGTAATCGCTTATCCAGAACACAGATACGAAAAATATTATGAAGAAAAGTTGTTTTGTTATTAACGAGGAAGACGTGTGCCAAAGTTCGTTCGCCAATTCTGACTTTTACCTTCCCCCTGTAACAACCCTCGATTTTTTATTGCTCCAGGTAATCGCTTATCCAGAACACAGATACGAAAAAATATTATGAAGAAAAGTTGTTTTGTTATTAACGAGGAAGACGTGTGCCAAAGTTCGTTCGCCAATTCTGACTTTTACCTTCCCCTGTAACAACCCTCGATTTTTTATTGCTCCAGGTAATCGCTTATCCAGAACACAGATACGAAAAAATATTATGAAGAAAAGTTGTTTTGTTATTAACGAGGAAGACGTGTGCCAAAAGTTCGTTCGCCAATTCTGACTTTTACCTTCCCCTGTAACAACCCTCGATTTTTTATTGCTCCAGGTAATCGCTTATCCAGAACACAGATACGAAAAAATATTATGAAGAAAAGTTGTTTTGTTATTAACGAGGAAGACGTGTGCCAAAGTTCGTTCGCCAATTCTGACTTTTACCTTCCCCCTGTAACAACCCTCGATTTTTTATTGCTCCAGGTAATCGCTTATCCAGAACACAGATACGAAAAAATATTATGAAGAAAAGTTGTTTTGTTATTAACGAGGAAGACGTGTGCCAAAGTTCGTTCGCCAATTCTGACTTTTACCTTCCCCCTGTAACAACCCTCGATTTTTTATTGCTCCAGGTAATCGCTTATCCAGAACACAGATACGAAAAAATATTATGAAGAAAAGTTGTTTTGTTATTAACGAGGAAGACGTGTGCCAAAGTTCGTTCGCCAATTCTGACTTTTACCTTCCCCTGTAACAACCCTCGATTTTTATTGCTCCAGGTAATCGCTTATCCAGAACACAGATACGAAAAAATATTATGAAGAAAAGTTGTTTTGTTATTAACGAGGAAGACGTGTGCCAAAAGTTCGTTCGCCAATTCTGACTTTTACCTTCCCCTGTAACAACCCTCGATTTTTTATTGCTCCAGGTAATCGCTTATCCAGAACACAGATACGAAAAATATTATGAAGAAAAGTTGTTTTGTTATTAACGAGGAAGACGTGTGCCAAAGTTCGTTCGCCAATTCTGACTTTTACCTTCCCCTGTAACAACCCTCGATTTTTATTGCTCCAGGTAATCGCTTATCCAGAACACAGATACGAAAAAATATTATGAAGAAAAGTTGTTTTGTTATTAACGAGGAAGACGTGTGCCAAAGTTCGTTCGCCAATTCTGACTTTTACCTTCCCCCTGTAACAACCCTCGATTTTTTATTGCTCCAGGTAATCGCTTATCCAGAACACAGATACGAAAAATATTATGAAGAAAAGTTGTTTTGTTATTAACGAGGAAGACGTGTGCCAAAGTTCGTTCGCCAATTCTGACTTTTACCTTCCCCTGTAACAACCCTCGATTTTTTATTGCTCCAGGTAATCGCTTATCCAGAACACAGATACGAAAAAATATTATGAAGAAAAGTTGTTTTGTTATTAACGAGGAAGACGTGTGCCAAAGTTCGTTCGCCAATTCTGACTTTTACCTTCCCCCTGTAACAACCCTCGATTTTTATTGCTCCAGGTAATCGCTTATCCAGAACACAGATACGAAAAAATATTATGAAGAAAAGTTGTTTTGTTATTAACGAGGAAGACGTGTGCCAAAGTTCGTTCGCCAATTCTGACTTTTACCTTCCCCTGTAACAACCCTCGATTTTTTATTGCTCCAGGTAATCGCTTATCCAGAACACAGATACGAAAAAATATTATGAAGAAAAGTTGTTTTGTTATTAACGAGGAAGACGTGTGCCAAAGTTCGTTCGCCAATTCTGACTTTTACCTTCCCCTGTAACAACCCTCGATTTTTTATTGCTCCAGGTAATCGCTTATCCAGAACACAGATACGAAAAAATATTATGAAGAAAAGTTGTTTTGTTATTAACGAGGAAGACGTGTGCCAAAGTTCGTTCGCCAATTCTGACTTTTACCTTCCCCCTGTAACAACCCTCGATTTTTTATTGCTCCAGGTAATCGCTTATCCAGAACACAGATACGAAAAAATATTATGAAGAAAAGTTGTTTTGTTATTAACGAGGAAGACGTGTGCCAAAGTTCGTTCGCCAATTCTGACTTTTACCTTCCCCCTGTAACAACCCTCGATTTTTTATTGCTCCAGGTAATCGCTTATCCAGAACACAGATACGAAAAATATTATGAAGAAAAGTTGTTTTGTTATTAACGAGGAAGACGTGTGCCAAAGTTCGTTCGCCAATTCTGACTTTTACCTTCCCCCTGTAACAACCCTCGATTTTTATTGCTCCAGGTAATCGCTTATCCAGAACACAGATACGAAAAAATATTATGAAGAAAAGTTGTTTTGTTATTAACGAGGAAGACGTGTGCCAAAGTTCGTTCGCCAATTCTGACTTTTACCTTCCCCTGTAACAACCCTCGATTTTTTATTGCTCCAGGTAATCGCTTATCCAGAACACAGATACGAAAAAATATTATGAAGAAAAGTTGTTTTGTTATTAACGAGGAAGACGTGTGCCAAAGTTCGTTCGCCAATTCTGACTTTTACCTTCCCCTGTAACAACCCTCGATTTTTTATTGCTCCAGGTAATCGCTTATCCAGAACACAGATACGAAAAAATATTATGAAGAAAAGTTGTTTTGTTATTAACGAGGAAGACGTGTGCCAAAGTTCGTTCGCCAATTCTGACTTTTACCTTCCCCCTGTAACAACCCTCGATTTTTTATTGCTCCAGGTAATCGCTTATCCAGAACACAGATACGAAAAAATATTATGAAGAAAAGTTGTTTTGTTATTAACGAGGAAGACGTGTGCCAAAGTTCGTTCGCCAATTCTGACTTTTACCTTCCCCTGTAACAACCCTCGATTTTTTATTGCTCCAGGTAATCGCTTATCCAGAACACAGATACGAAAAAATATTATGAAGAAAAGTTGTTTTGTTATTAACGAGGAAGACGTGTGCCAAAGTTCGTTCGCCAATTCTGACTTTTACCTTCCCCTGTAACAACCCTCGATTTTTTATTGCTCCAGGTAATCGCTTATCCAGAACACAGATACGAAAAAATATTATGAAGAAAAGTTGTTTTGTTATTAACGAGGAAGACGTGTGCCAAAGTTCGTTCGCCAATTCTGACTTTTACCTTCCCCCTGTAACAACCCTCGATTTTTATTGCTCCAGGTAATCGCTTATCCAGAACACAGATACGAAAAATATTATGAAGAAAAGTTGTTTTGTTATTAACGAGGAAGACGTGTGCCAAAAGTTCGTTCGCCAATTCTGACTTTTACCTTCCCCTGTAACAACCCTCGATTTTTTATTGCTCCAGGTAATCGCTTATCCAGAACACAGATACGAAAAAATATTATGAAGAAAAGTTGTTTTGTTATTAACGAGGAAGACGTGTGCCAAAGTTCGTTCGCCAATTCTGACTTTTACCTTCCCCCTGTAACAACCCTCGATTTTTTATTGCTCCAGGTAATCGCTTATCCAGAACACAGATACGAAAAAATATTATGAAGAAAAGTTGTTTTGTTATTAACGAGGAAGACGTGTGCCAAAGTTCGTTCGCCAATTCTGACTTTTACCTTCCCCTGTAACAACCCTCGATTTTTTATTGCTCCAGGTAATCGCTTATCCAGAACACAGATACGAAAAATATTATGAAGAAAAGTTGTTTTGTTATTAACGAGGAAGACGTGTGCCAAAGTTCGTTCGCCAATTCTGACTTTTACCTTCCCCCTGTAACAACCCTCGATTTTTTATTGCTCCAGGTAATCGCTTATCCAGAACACAGATACGAAAAAATATTATGAAGAAAAGTTGTTTTGTTATTAACGAGGAAGACGTGTGCCAAAGTTCGTTCGCCAATTCTGACTTTTACCTTCCCCCTGTAACAACCCTCGATTTTTTATTGCTCCAGGTAATCGCTTATCCAGAACACAGATACGAAAAAATATTATGAAGAAAAGTTGTTTTGTTATTAACGAGGAAGACGTGTGCCAAAGTTCGTTCGCCAATTCTGACTTTTACCTTCCCCTGTAACAACCCTCGATTTTTTATTGCTCCAGGTAATCGCTTATCCAGAACACAGATACGAAAAAATATTATGAAGAAAAGTTGTTTTGTTATTAACGAGGAAGACGTGTGCCAAAGTTCGTTCGCCAATTCTGACTTTTACCTTCCCCTGTAACAACCCTCGATTTTTTATTGCTCCAGGTAATCGCTTATCCAGAACACAGATACGAAAAAATATTATGAAGAAAAGTTGTTTTGTTATTAACGAGGAAGACGTGTGCCAAAGTTCGTTCGCCAATTCTGACTTTTACCTTCCCCCTGTAACAACCCTCGATTTTTTATTGCTCCAGGTAATCGCTTATCCAGAACACAGATACGAAAAAATATTATGAAGAAAAGTTGTTTTGTTATTAACGAGGAAGACGTGTGCCAAAGTTCGTTCGCCAATTCTGACTTTTACCTTCCCCTGTAACAACCCTCGATTTTTTATTGCTCCAGGTAATCGCTTATCCAGAACACAGATACGAAAAATATTATGAAGAAAAGTTGTTTTGTTATTAACGAGGAAGACGTGTGCCAAAGTTCGTTCGCCAATTCTGACTTTTACCTTCCCCTGTAACAACCCTCGATTTTTTATTGCTCCAGGTAATCGCTTATCCAGAACACAGATACGAAAAAATATTATGAAGAAAAGTTGTTTTGTTATTAACGAGGAAGACGTGTGCCAAAGTTCGTTCGCCAATTCTGACTTTTACCTTCCCCTGTAACAACCCTCGATTTTTATTGCTCCAGGTAATCGCTTATCCAGAACACAGATACGAAAAAATATTATGAAGAAAAGTTGTTTTGTTATTAACGAGGAAGACGTGTGCCAAAGTTCGTTCGCCAATTCTGACTTTTACCTTCCCCTGTAACAACCCTCGATTTTTTATTGCTCCAGGTAATCGCTTATCCAGAACACAGATACGAAAAAATATTATGAAGAAAAGTTGTTTTGTTATTAACGAGGAAGACGTGTGCCAAAGTTCGTTCGCCAATTCTGACTTTTACCTTCCCCCTGTAACAACCCTCGATTTTTTATTGCTCCAGGTAATCGCTTATCCAGAACACAGATACGAAAAAATATTATGAAGAAAAGTTGTTTTGTTATTAACGAGGAAGACGTGTGCCAAAGTTCGTTCGCCAATTCTGACTTTTACCTTCCCCTGTAACAACCCTCGATTTTTTATTGCTCCAGGTAATCGCTTATCCAGAACACAGATACGAAAAAATATTATGAAGAAAAGTTGTTTTGTTATTAACGAGGAAGACGTGTGCCAAAGTTCGTTCGCCAATTCTGACTTTTACCTTCCCCTGTAACAACCCTCGATTTTTTATTGCTCCAGGTAATCGCTTATCCAGAACACAGATACGAAAAAATATTATGAAGAAAAGTTGTTTTGTTATTAACGAGGAAGACGTGTGCCAAAGTTCGTTCGCCAATTCTGACTTTTACCTTCCCCCTGTAACAACCCTCGATTTTTATTGCTCCAGGTAATCGCTTATCCAGAACACAGATACGAAAAAATATTATGAAGAAA
Organism: Chrysina gloriosa; assembly: GCA_038088585.1. Lineage (NCBI taxonomy): Eukaryota > Metazoa > Arthropoda > Insecta > Coleoptera > Scarabaeidae > Chrysina > Chrysina gloriosa. The sequence continues at coordinate 38,803,631 of CM076091.1, read as the reverse complement.
AGTTGTTTTGTTATTAACGAGGAAGACGTGTGCCAAAATTCGTTCGCCAATTCTGACTTTTACCTTCCCCTGTAACAACCCTCGATTTTTATTGCTCCAGGTAATCGCTTATCCAGAACACAGATACGAAAAAATATTATGAAGAAAAGTTGTTTTGTTATTAACGAGGAAGACGTGTGCCAAAGTTCGTTCGCCAATTCTGACTTTTACCTTCCCCTGTAACAACCCTCGATTTTTTATTGCTCCAGGTAATCGCTTATCCAGAACACAGATACGAAAAAATATTATGAAGAAAAGTTGTTTTGTTATTAACGAGGAAGACGTGTGCCAAAATTCGTTCGCCAATTCTGACTTTTACCTTCCCCTGTAACAACCCTCGATTTTTATTGCTCCAGGTAATCGCTTATCCAGAACACAGATACGAAAAAATATTATGAAGAAAAGTTGTTTTGTTATTAACGAGGAAGACGTGTGCCAAAGTTCGTTCGCCAATTCTGACTTTTACCTTCCCCCTGTAACAACCCTCGATTTTTATTGCTCCAGGTAATCGCTTATCCAGAACACAGATACGAAAAAATATTATGAAGAAAAGTTGTTTTGTTATTAACGAGGAAGACGTGTGCCAAAGTTCGTTCGCCAATTCTGACTTTTACCTTCCCCCTGTAACAACCCTCGATTTTTATTGCTCCAGGTAATCGCTTATCCAGAACACAGATACGAAAAAATATTATGAAGAAAAGTTGTTTTGTTATTAACGAGGAAGACGTGTGCCAAAATTCGTTCGCCAATTCTGACTTTTACCTTCCCCCTGTAACAACCCTCGATTTTTATTGCTCCAGGTAATCGCTTATCCAGAACACAGATACGAAAAAATATTATGAAGAAAAGTTGTTTTGTTATTAACGAGGAAGACGTGTGCCAAAATTCGTTCGCCAATTCTGACTTTTACCTTCCCCCTGTAACAACCCTCGATTTTTATTGCTCCAGGTAATCGCTTATCCAGAACACAGATACGAAAAAATATTATGAAGAAAAGTTGTTTTGTTATTAACGAGGAAGACGTGTGCCAAAGTTCGTTCGCCAATTCTGACTTTTACCTTCCCTGTAACAACCCTCGATTTTTTATTGCTCCAGGTAATCGCTTATCCAGAACACAGATACGAAAAATATTATGAAGAAAAGTTGTTTTGTTATTAACGAGGAAGACGTGTGCCAAAATTCGTTCGCCAATTCTGACTTTTACCTTCCCCCTGTAACAACCCTCGATTTTTTATTGCTCCAGGTAATCGCTTATCCAGAACACAGATACGAAAAAATATTATGAAGAAAAGTTGTTTTGTTATTAACGAGGAAGACGTGTGCCAAAATTCGTTCGCCAATTCTGACTTTTACCTTCCCCTGTAACAACCCTCGATTTTTATTGCTCCAGGTAATCGCTTATCCAGAACACAGATACGAAAAAATATTATGAAGAAAAGTTGTTTTGTTATTAACGAGGAAGACGTGTGCCAAAATTCGTTCGCCAATTCTGACTTTTACCTTCCCCTGTAACAACCCTCGATTTTATTGCTCCAGGTAATCGCTTATCCAGAACACAGATACGAAAAAATATTATGAAGAAAAGTTGTTTTGTTATTAACGAGGAAGACGTGTGCCAAAATTCGTTCGCCAATTCTGACTTTTACCTTCCCCTGTAACAACCCTCGATTTTTTATTGCTCCAGGTAATCGCTTATCCAGAACACAGATACGAAAAAATATTATGAAGAAAAGTTGTTTTGTTATTAACGAGGAAGACGTGTGCCAAAATTCGTTCGCCAATTCTGACTTTTACCTTCCCCTGTAACAACCCTCGATTTTTATTGCTCCAGGTAATCGCTTATCCAGAACACAGATACGAAAAATATTATGAAGAAAAGTTGTTTTGTTATTAACGAGGAAGACGTGTGCCAAAATTCGTTCGCCAATTCTGACTTTTACCTTCCCCCTGTAACAACCCTCGATTTTTTATTGCTCCAGGTAATCGCTTATCCAGAACACAGATACGAAAAAATATTATGAAGAAAAGTTGTTTTGTTATTAACGAGGAAGACGTGTGCCAAAATTCGTTCGCCAATTCTGACTTTTACCTTCCCCTGTAACAACCCTCGATTTTTTATTGCTCCAGGTAATCGCTTATCCAGAACACAGATACGAAAAATATTATGAAGAAAAGTTGTTTTGTTATTAACGAGGAAGACGTGTGCCAAAGTTCGTTCGCCAATTCTGACTTTTACCTTCCCCCTGTAACAACCCTCGATTTTTTATTGCTCCAGGTAATCGCTTATCCAGAACACAGATACGAAAAAATATTATGAAGAAAAGTTGTTTTGTTATTAACGAGGAAGACGTGTGCCAAAATTCGTTCGCCAATTCTGACTTTTACCTTCCCCCTGTAACAACCCTCGATTTTTATTGCTCCAGGTAATCGCTTATCCAGAACACAGATACGAAAAATATTATGAAGAAAAGTTGTTTTGTTATTAACGAGGAAGACGTGTGCCAAAATTCGTTCGCCAATTCTGACTTTTACCTTCCCCCTGTAACAACCCTCGATTTTTTATTGCTCCAGGTAATCGCTTATCCAGAACACAGATACGAAAAAATATTATGAAGAAAAGTTGTTTTGTTATTAACGAGGAAGACGTGTGCCAAAATTCGTTCGCCAATTCTGACTTTTACCTTCCCCCTGTAACAACCCTCGATTTTTTATTGCTCCAGGTAATCGCTTATCCAGAACACAGATACGAAAAAATATTATGAAGAAAAGTTGTTTTGTTATTAACGAGGAAGACGTGTGCCAAAATTCGTTCGCCAATTCTGACTTTTACCTTCCCCTGTAACAACCCTCGATTTTTTATTGCTCCAGGTAATCGCTTATCCAGAACACAGATACGAAAAAATATTATGAAGAAAAGTTGTTTTGTTATTAACGAGGAAGACGTGTGCCAAAATTCGTTCGCCAATTCTGACTTTTACCTTCCCCTGTAACAACCCTCGATTTTTTATTGCTCCAGGTAATCGCTTATCCAGAACACAGATACGAAAAAATATTATGAAGAAAAGTTGTTTTGTTATTAACGAGGAAGACGTGTGCCAAAATTCGTTCGCCAATTCTGACTTTTACCTTCCCCCTGTAACAACCCTCGATTTTTATTGCTCCAGGTAATCGCTTATCCAGAACACAGATACGAAAAAATATTATGAAGAAAAGTTGTTTTGTTATTAACGAGGAAGACGTGTGCCAAAGTTCGTTCGCCAATTCTGACTTTTACCTTCCCCTGTAACAACCCTCGATTTTTTATTGCTCCAGGTAATCGCTTATCCAGAACACAGATACGAAAAAATATTATGAAGAAAAGTTGTTTTGTTATTAACGAGGAAGACGTGTGCCAAAATTCGTTCGCCAATTCTGACTTTTACCTTCCCCCTGTAACAACCCTCGATTTTTTATTGCTCCAGGTAATCGCTTATCCAGAACACAGATACGAAAAAATATTATGAAGAAAAGTTGTTTTGTTATTAACGAGGAAGACGTGTGCCAAAATTCGTTCGCCAATTCTGACTTTTACCTTCCCCTGTAACAACCCTCGATTTTTTATTGCTCCAGGTAATCGCTTATCCAGAACACAGATACGAAAAAATATTATGAAGAAAAGTTGTTTTGTTATTAACGAGGAAGACGTGTGCCAAAATTCGTTCGCCAATTCTGACTTTTACCTTCCCCTGTAACAACCCTCGATTTTTTATTGCTCCAGGTAATCGCTTATCCAGAACACAGATACGAAAAAATATTATGAAGAAAAGTTGTTTTGTTATTAACGAGGAAGACGTGTGCCAAAATTCGTTCGCCAATTCTGACTTTTACCTTCCCCCTGTAACAACCCTCGATTTTTTATTGCTCCAGGTAATCGCTTATCCAGAACACAGATACGAAAAAATATTATGAAGAAAAGTTGTTTTGTTATTAACGAGGAAGACGTGTGCCAAAATTCGTTCGCCAATTCTGACTTTTACCTTCCCCCTGTAACAACCCTCGATTTTTTATTGCTCCAGGTAATCGCTTATCCAGAACACAGATAGGAAAAATATTATGAAGAAAAGTTGTTTTGTTATTAACGAGGAAGACGTGTGCCAAAATTCGTTCGCCAATTCTGACTTTTACCTTCCCCTGTAACAACCCTCGATTTTTTATTGCTCCAGGTAATCGCTTATCCAGAACACAGATAGGAAAAAATATTATGAAGAAAAGTTGTTTTGTTATTAACGAGGAAGACGTGTGCCAAAGTTCGTTCGCCAATTCTGACTTTTACCTTCCCCCTGTAACAACCCTCGATTTTTTATTGCTCCAGGTAATCGCTTATCCAGAACACAGATACGAAAAAATATTATGAAGAAAAGTTGTTTTGTTATTAACGAGGAAGACGTGTGCCAAAATTCGTTCGCCAATTCTGACTTTTACCTTCCCCCTGTACCAACCCTCGATTTTTTATTGCTCCAGGTAATCGCTTATCCAGAACACAGATAGGAAAAATATTATGAAGAAAAGTTGTTTTGTTATTAACGAGGAAGACGTGTGCCAAAATTCGTTCGAGAATTCTGACTTTTACCTTCCCCCTGTAACAACCCTCGATTTTTTATTGCTCCAGGTAATCGCTTATCCAGAACACAGATAGGAAAAAATATTATGAAGAAAAGTTGTTTTGTTATTAACGAGGAAGACGTGTGCCAAAATTCGTTCGAGAATTCTGACTTTTACCGTCCCCTCTACCAACCCTCGATTTTTTATTGCTCCAGGTAATCGCTTATCCAGAACACAGATAGGAAAAAATATTATGAAGAAAAGTTGTTTTGTTATTAACGAGGAAGACGTGTGCCAAAATTCGTTCGAGAATTCTGACTTTTACCGTCCCCTCTACCAACCCTCGATTTTTATTGCTCCAGGTAATCGCTTATCCAGAACACAGATAGGAAAAAATATTATGAAGAAAAGTTGTTTTGCTATTAACGCGGAAGACGTGTGCCAAAATTCGTTCGAGAATTCTGACTTTTACCGTCCCCCTCTACCAACCCTCGATTTTTTATTGCTCCAGGTAATCGCTTATCCAGAACACAGATAGGAAAAAATATTATGAAGAAAAGTTGTTTTGCTATTAACGCGGAAGACGTGTGCCAAAATTCGTTCGAGAATTCTGACTTTTACCGTCCCCCTCTACCAACCCTCGATTTTTTATTGCTCCAGGTAATCGCTTATCCAGAACACAGATAGGAAAAAATATTATGAAGAAAAGTTGTTTTGCTATTAACGCGGAAGACGTGTGCCAAAATTCGTTCGAGAATTCTGACTTTTACCGTCCCCTCTACCAACCCTCGATTTTTTATTGCTCCAGGTAATCGCTTATCCAGAACACAGATAGGAAAAAATATTATGAAGAAAAGTTGTTTTGCTATTAACGCGGAAGACGTGTGCCAAAATTCGTTCGAGAATTCTGACTTTTACCGTCCCCCTCTACCAACCCTCGATTTTTTATTGCTCCAGGTAATCGCTTATCCAGAACACAGATAGGAAAAAATATTATGAAGAAAAGTTGTTTTGCTATTAACGCGGAAGACGTGTGCCAAAATTCGTTCGAGAATTCTGACTTTTACCGTCCCCCTCTACCAACCCTCGATTTTTTATTGCTCCAGGTAATCGCTTATCCAGAACACAGATAGGAAAAAATATTATGAAGAAAAGTTGTTTTGCTATTAACGCGGAAGACGTGTGCCAAAATTCGTTCGAGAATTCTGACTTTTACCGTCCCCTCTACCAACCCTCGATTTTTTATTGCTCCAGGTAATCGCTTATCCAGAACACAGATAGGAAAAAATATTATGAAGAAAAGTTGTTTTGCTATTAACGCGGAAGACGTGTGCCAAAATTCGTTCGAGAATTCTGACTTTTACCGTCCCCCTCTACCAACCCTCGATTTTTTATTGCTCCAGGTAATCGCTTATCCAGAACACAGATAGGAAAAAATATTATGAAGAAAAGTTGTTTTGCTATTAACGCGGAAGACGTGTGCCAAAATTCGTTCGAGAATTCTGACTTTTACCGTCCCCCTCTACCAACCCTCGATTTTTTATTGCTCCAGGTAATCGCTTATCCAGAACACAGATAGGAAAAAATATTATGAAGAAAAGTTGTTTTGCTATTAACGCGGAAGACGTGTGCCAAAATTCGTTCGAGAATTCTGACTTTTACCGTCCCCCTCTACCAACCCTCGATTTTTATTGCTCCAGGTAATCGCTTATCCAGAACACAGATAGGAAAAAATATTATGAAGAAAAGTTGTTTTGCTATTAACGCGGAAGACGTGTGCCAAAATTCGTTCGAGAATTCTGACTTTTACCGTCCCCCTCTACCAACCCTCGATTTTTAATTGCTCCAGGTAATCGCTTATCCAGAACACAGATAGGAAAAAATATTATGAAGAAAAGTTGTTTTGCTATTAACGCGGAAGACGTGTGCCAAAATTCGTTCGAGGATTCTGACTTTTACCGTCCCCCTCTACTAACCCTCGATTTTTTATTGCTTCAGGTAATCGCTTATCCAGAACACAGATAGGAAAAAATATTATGAAGAAAAGTTGTTTTGCTATTAACGCGGAAGACGTGTGCCAAAATTCGTTCGAGAATTCTGACTTTTACCGTCCCCCTCTACCAACCCTCGATTTTTAATTGCTCCAGGTAATCGCTTATCCAGAACACAGATAGGAAAAAATATTATGAAGAAAAGTTGTTTTGCTATTAACGCGGAAGACGTGTGCCAAAATTCGTTCGAGAATTCTGACTTTTACCGTCCCCCTCTACTAACCCTCGATTTTTTATTGCTTCAGGTAATCGCTTATCCAGAACACAGATAGGAAAAAATATTATGAAGAAAAGTTGTTTTGCTATTAACGCGGAAGACGTGTGCCAAAATTCGTTCGAGAATTCTGACTTTTACCACCCCCTCTACCAACCCTCGATTTTTAATTGCTCCAGGTAATCGCTTATCCAGAACACAGATAGGAAAAAATATTATGAAGAAAAGTTGTTTTGCTATTAACGCGGAAGACGTGTGCCAAAATTCGTTCGAAAATTCTGACTTTTACAGTCCCCCTCTACTAACCCTCGATTTTTTACAGCTTCAGGTAATCGCTTATCCAGAACACAGATAGGAAAGAATATTATGAAGAAAAGTTGTTTTGCTATTAACGCGGAAGACGTGTGCCAAAATTCGTTCGAGAATTCTGACTTTTACCGTCCCCCTCTACCAACCCTCGATTTTTAATTGCTCCAGGTAATCGCTTATCCAGAACACAGATAGGAAAAAATATTATGAAGAAAAGTTGTTTTGCTATTAACGCGGAAGACGTGTGCCAAAATTCGTTCGAGAATTCTGACTTTTACCGTCCCCCTCTACCAACCCTCGATTTTAATTGCTCCAGGTAATCGCTTATCCAGAACACAGATAGGAAAAAATATTATGAAGAAAAGTTGTTTTGCTATTAACGCGGAAGACGTGTGCCAAGATTCGTTCGAGGATTCTGACTTTTACCGTCCCACTCTACCAACCCTCGATTTTTAATTGCTCCAGGTAATCGCTTATCCAGAACACAGATAGGAAAAAATATTATGAAGAAAAGTTGTTTTGCTATTAACGCGGAAGACGTGTGCCAAAATTCGTTCGAGAATTCTGACTTTTACCGCCCCCTCTACCAACCCTCGATTTTTTATTGCTCCAGGTAATCGCTTATCCAGAACACAGATAGGAAAAAATATTATGAAGAAAAGTTGTTTTGCTATTAACGCGGAAGACGTGTGCCAAAATTCGTTCGAGAATTCTGACTTTTACCACCCCCTCTACCAACCCTGGATTTTTAATTGCTCCAGGTAATCGCTTATCCAGAACACAGATAGGAAAAAATATTATGAAGAAAAGTTGTTTTGCTATTAACGCGGAAGACGTGTGCCAAGATTCGTTCGAGAATTCTGACTTTTACCACCCCCTCTACCAACCCTGGATTTTTAATTGCTCCAGGTAATCGCTTATCCAGAACACAGATAGGAAAAAATATTATGAAGAAAAGTTGTTTTGCTATTAACGCGGAAGACGTGTGCCAAGATTCGTTCGAGAATTCTGACTTTTACCACCCCTCTACCAACCCTGGATTTTTAATTGCTCCAGGTAATCGCTTATCCAGAACACAGATAGGAAAAAATATTATGAAGAAAAGTTGTTTTGCTATTAACGCGGAAGACGTGTGCCAAGATTCGTTCGAAGATTCTGACTTTTACAGTCCCCCTCTACTAACCCTCGATTTTTTACAGCTTCAGGTAATCGCTTATCCAGAACACAGATAGGAAAGAATATTATGAAGAAAAGTTGTTTTGCTATTAACGCGGAAGACGTGTGCCAAAATTCGTTCGAGAATTCTGACTTTTACCGTCCCCCTCTACCAACCCTCGATTTTTAATTGCTCCAGGTAATCGCTTATCCAGAACACAGATAGGAAAGAATATTATGAAGAAAAGTTGTTTTGCTATTAACGCGGAAGACGTGTGCCAAAATTCGTTCGAAAATTCTGACTTTTACAGTCCCCCTCTACTAACCCTCGATTTTTTACAGCTTCAGGTAATCGCTTATCCAGAACACAGATAGGAAAAAATATTATGAAGAAAAGTTGTTTTGCTATTAACGCGGAAGACGTGTGCCAAAATTCGTTCGAAGATTCTGACTTTTACAGTCCCCCTCTACTAACCCTCGATTTTTTACAGCTTCAGGTAATCGCTTATCCAGAACACAGATAGGAAAGAATATTATGAAGAAAAGTTGTTTTGCTATTAACGCGGAAGACGTGTGCCAAAATTCGTTCGAGAATTCTGACTTTTACAGTCCCCCTCTACTAACCCTCGATTTTTTACAGCTTCAGGTAATCGCTTATCCAGAACACAGATAGGAAAGAATATTATGAAGAAAAGTTGTTTTGCTATTAACGCGGAAGACGTGTGCCAAAATTCGTTCGAAGATTCTGACTTTTACAGTCCCCCTCTACTAACCCTCGATTTTTTACAGCTTCAGGTAATCGCTTATCCAGAACACAGATAGGAAAGAATATTATGAAGAAAAGTTGTTTTGCTATTAACGCGGAAGACGTGTGCCAAAATTCGTTCGAGAATTCTGACTTTTACCGTCCCCCTCTACCAACCCTCGATTTTTAATTGCTCCAGGTAATCGCTTATCCAGAACACAGATAGGAAAAAATATTATGAAGAAAAGTTGTTTTGCTATTAACGCGGAAGACGTGTGCCAAAATTCGTTCGAGAATTCTGACTTTTACCGCCCCCTCTACCAACCCTCGATTTTTAATTGCTCCAGGTAATCGCTTATCCAGAACACAGATAGGAAAAAATATTATGAAGAAAAGTTGTTTTGCTATTAACGCGGAAGACGTGTGCCAAAATTCGTTCGAGAATTCTGACTTTTACAGTCCCCCTCTACTAACCCTCGATTTTTTACAGCTTCAGGTAATCGCTTATCCAGAACACAGATAGGAAAGAATATTATGAAGAAAAGTTGTTTTGCTATTAACGCGGAAGACGTGTGCCAAGATTCGTTCGAGAATTCTGACTTTTACCACCCCCTCTACCAACACTGGATTTTTAATTGCTCCAGGTAATCGCTTATCCAGAACACAGATAGGAAAAAATATTATGAAGAAAAGTTGTTTTGCTATTAACGCGGAAGACGTGTGCCAAAATTCGTTCGAGAATTCTGACTTTTACAGTCCCCCTCTACTAACCCTCGATTTTTACAGCTTCAGGTAATCGCTTATCCAGAACACAGATAGGAAAAAATATTATGAAGAAAAGTTGTTTTGCTATTAACGCGGAAGACGTGTGCCAAAATTCGTTCGAGAATTCTGACTTTTACCGTCCCCCTCTACCAACCCTCGATTTTTTATTGCTCCAGGTAATCGCTTATCCAGAACACAGATAGGAAAAATATTATGAAGAAAAGTTGTTTTGCTATTAACGCGGAAGACGTGTGCCAAAATTCGTTCGAAAATTCTGACTTTTACAGTCCCCCTCTACTAACCCTCGATTTTTTACAGCTTCAGGTAATCGCTTATCCAGAACACAGATAGGAAAAAATATTATGAAGAAAAGTTGTTTTGCTATTAACGCGGAAGACGTGTGCCAAAATTCGTTCGAGAATTCTGACTTTTACCGTCCCCCTCTACCAACCCTCGATTTTTTATTGCTCCAGGTAATCGCTTATCCAGAACACAGATAGGAAAAAATATTATGAAGAAAAGTTGTTTTGCTATTAACGCGGAAGACGTGTGCCAAAATTCGTTCGAGAATTCTGACTTTTACAGTCCCCCTCTACTAACCCTCGATTTTTTATTGCTTCAGGTAATCGCTTATCCAGAACACAGATAGGAAAGAATATTATGAAGAAAAGTTGTTTTGCTATTAACGCGGAAGACGTGTGCCAAAATTCGTTCGAGAATTCTGACTTTTACCACCCCCTCTACCAACCCTGGATTTTTAATTGCTCCAGGTAATCGCTTATCCAGAACACAGATAGGAAAAAATATTATGAAGAAAAGTTGTTTTGCTATTAACGCGGAAGACGTGTGCCAAAATTCGTTCGAAAATTCTGACTTTTACAGTCCCCCTCTACTAACCCTCGATTTTTTACAGCTTCAGGTAATCGCTTATCCAGAACACAGATAGGAAAGAATATTATGAAGAAAAGTTGTTTTGCTATTAACGCGGAAGACGTGTGCCAAAATTCGTTCGAAGATTCTGACTTTTACAGTCCCCCTCTACTAACCCTCGATTTTTTACAGCTTCAGGTAATCGCTTATCCAGAACACAGATAGGAAAGAATATTATGAAGAAAAGTTGTTTTGCTATTAACGCGGAAGACGTGTGCCAAAATTCGTTCGAGAATTCTGACTTTTACCGTCCCCCTCTACCAACCCTCGATTTTTAATTGCTCCAGGTAATCGCTTATCCAGAACACAGATAGGAAAAAATATTATGAAGAAAAGTTGTTTTGCTATTAACGCGGAAGACGTGTGCCAAAATTCGTTCGAGAATTCTGACTTTTACCGTCCCCCTCTACCAACCCTCGATTTTTTATTGCTCCAGGTAATCGCTTATCCAGAACACAGATAGGAAAAAATATTATGAAGAAAAGTTGTTTTGCTATTAACGAGGAAGACGTGTGCCAAAATTCGTTCGAGAATTCTGACTTTTACCGTCCCCTCTACCAACCCTCGATTTTTTATTGCTCCAGGTAATCGCTTATCCAGAACACAGATAGGAAAAAATATTATGAAGAAAAGTTGTTTTGTTATTAACGAGGAAGACGTGTGCCAAAATTCGTTCGAGAATTCTGACTTTTACCGCCGCCCCTCTACCAACCCTCGATTTTTATTGCTCCAGGTAATCGCTTATCCAGAACACAGATAGGAAAAAATATTATGAAGAAAAGTTGTTTTGTTATTAACGAGGAAGACGTGTGCCAATATTCGTTCGAGAATTCTGACTTTTACCTTCTCCCTCTACCAACCCTCGATTTTTTATTGCTCCAGGTAATCGCTTATCCAGAACACAGATAGGAAAAATATTATGAAGAAAAGTTGTTTTGTTATTAACGGGGAAGACGTGTGCCAAAGTTCGTTCGAGAATTCTGACTTTTACCGTCCCCCTCTACCACCCCTCGATTTTTTATTGCTGCAGGTAATCGCTTATCCAGAACACAGATACGAAAAATATTATGAAGAAAAGTTGTTTTGCTATTAACGAGGAAGACGTGTGCCAAAGTTCGTTCGAGAATTCTGACTTTTACCGTCCCCCTCTACCACCACTCGATTTTTTATTGCTGCAGGTAATCGCTTATCCAGAACACAGATACGAAAGAATATTATGAAGAAAAGTTGTTTTGCTATTAACGAAGTAGACGTGTGCCAGAATTCGTTCGAGAATTCTGACTTTTACCGTCGCCCTGTAACAACTCTCGATTTTTTATTGCTCCAGGTAATCGCTTATCCAGAACACAGATACGAAAAAATATTATAAAGAAAAGTTGTTTTGTTGTTAGCGAGGAAGACGTGTGCCAAAGTTCGTTCGAGAATTCTGACTCTTACCGTCCCCCTCTACCACCACTCGGTTTTTTATTGCTGCAGGTAATCCCTTATCCAGAACACAGATACGAAAAAACGGCCAATACCACCAGACTCAAACCCACACCATACCACCAGACCCAATCCTAATCACACCACCAGACCGAAACCCACGCCACATCATCCGCCCTAACTATACCACACCACCAGACCGAAACCCACTCCACACCATCCGGCACTAATTATACCACACCACGAAACCCAAAACCACACCACCCCACCCGGTCCAAACTATCCCACACCACCAGACCCATCCCACACCATACCACCAGACCCAAACCCAATCACACCACCAGACCGAAACCCACCCCACACCATTCGGCCCTAACTATACCACACCACCAGACCGAAACCCACCCCACACCATTCGGCCCTAACTATACCACACCACCAGACCGAAACCCACCCACACCATCCGGCACTAATTACACCACACCACGAAACTCAAACCCACGCAACACCACCCGGCCCAAACTATCCCACACCACCAGACCCAAACCCACACCATACCACCAGACTCAAACCCACACCATACCACCAGACCCAATCCCAATCACACCACCAGACCGAAACCCACGCTACACCATCCGCCCTAACTATACCACACCACCAGACCGAAACCCACTCCACACCATCCGGCACTAATTATACCACACCACGAAACCCAGACCCACACCACACCACCCGGCCCAAACTATCCGACACCACCAGGCCCAAACCCACACCGCTACCACCGCACTCAAATCCACACCATACCACCAGACCCAAACCCAATCACACCACCAGACCGAAACCCACCCCACAACATCCGGCCATAACTATCCCACACGACTAGACCCAAACCCATACCACACCAACAGACCCAAACACACGCCACACCACCAGACACAAACACCCCCCACACCATCCGGCCCAAATCATCCCACACAACCAGACCCAAATCCACATCATTACCACCAGACTCAAACCCACAGCATATCACCAGACTCAAACCCACACCATACCACCAGACCCAATCCCAATCACACCACCAGACCGAAACCCAAGCCACACCATCCGGCCCTAACTATACCACACCACCAGACCGAAACCCACTCCACACCATCCGGCACTAATTATACCACACCACGAAACCCAAACCCAAACCCAAACCCAAACCCACACCACACCAGCCTGTCCAAACTATCCCACACCACCAGACTCAAATCCACACCATACCACCAGACCCAAACCCAATCACGCCACCAGACCGAAACCCACACCACACCACACCATTCAGCCCTAACTATACGACATCACCAAACCGAAACCCACCCACACCATCCGGCCCTAACTATACCACACCACCAAACCCAAACCCAAACCTAAACCCAAACCCACACTACACCACCCGGCCCAAACTATCCCACACCACCAGACCCAAACCCACACCACACTACACCACACCAGCTCTTGCCCCTCTACAAAATATCCAGGATGATACTTTCTTTTCCAAATTTGGATTCGTCTATCTCTACGATTTTACTTGGTCCCCTTAACTTTTCTTTATGTATGATATACGCATCCAAAACAATCTCGCGACAAAAAGAATTAATAAATATGTACAGGAAAAATCATAAGAATACGCAAGTTCGTGCATCATTCAATTTTTGTGTGTACGTTTTGTGTGTAACGATTCGTTTAACCAACGTTTAACTTCAATAATAGACCGCTTCGAAGAAGAATAAGAAGGATTACATGAATATACATCTATTTAAGTTGGTACTGGTTGCTACTAGTCAAATGTCATTTGGAAAGTCATACATTTTAACATCTCAGAAAATGTTAAATTATTGGTAAATAACTGAAAATTATATTAATAATGGAAGGCATATTTGTAGAAAAAGGATAAAAGTTATTATAAATGTATTATAAATTATACTTATGGGATTAAATACATAAGAAGATTTCGTTTGAACGTAACGTAAACACTTCAAGGTAAGACCGTTTTTCGGAAATTGTGACTCTGGTAGACACGTCTCGCAAAACTTTTATTAAGATAATTTATCACTTTTTAGGTCATCTTTACGGCGCTATAATTTTTTTGCGAAAATCGACCGGGACTCGTCCTCATATTTAGCCGTCATTTCACTAACAAAATTACTTCGCCACGATATTAGCTATTAGAACTGACAGTATCCCATCCGCGTCGCCAAAATGAAATGTATTCTAACTGGGTTTAAATAATAAGCACTCTGGTTGCTTTTTACTATTTAATACCGAATGACATTTTTACATTCCGACAAATGACTGACAATTGTCCTTTTATTTAAAACCCCGATCACTCCGTTTTCCCCACCAATTGCTTTACAAAATACACACACCGGATTTGCCAAATAATAATTTATAATATTACTTAAAGTTGTTTCCTGTATATGATTTTTACAGCTACAAAATTCACTTGTTGGATATCTTATAATGGAAACGAAATTAAAACAGAATACACGATACTAACACAAACGGAAATAAAGAAAACGCACAACAAAAACAAGTATGGCAAGGACGGCAAGTACTAAAGATTTGGTCAAACCGCGGACGGGGCGGGACGGCGACGCGACGTTGAAGGACGGCGACGGGAAGTGGATGCCACACTACGGGCGTGATGATCCCGCTAGCGTCGCGCCGGTCGGCCCGCTGTACTCAGCGTGATTTCTCGAGCATTTTGAAACAAACTGTCGAGTGATTCAGACGTGGAAACTGTGCTGCTTTTGTTAGGTTAGCTAAGAAACGACGTAAACGGATACGGGTGCATGAAGTAAATCAAAAGCGTCACGAATATGGAGAATATCATAGACTCTGCCGGGAACTTAAATCCCATGAAGATAGGAGTTATACCTACTTCAAAATGTCGCAGGCTTGTTTTGAAGAATTACATAGTGTAATACGTGAAAAATAAGCAAACTCGACACGAATTGGAGAAGGTCCATTAGTTCAAGAGAAAGACTGGCAATTTGTATGAGGTAGGCTAATTTATTATCTTATTTTTATATTTATCTATATACTTTAATACTGAACATTATGTTGCAAATATGTTTCCATGGCACCATATATAATATAAAAAAAAAAATATTGATATACTATTGTCAGATACTATATGTATTTTAGTGTTACATTTATTAAATCCATCTCTAATTATATATATCAACAGGTTATGGGCCTCATTATTGATTAAAGTTATAGAGATTGAATTTTTCCATATTCCATATTAAATTTTGGAAAAGCGAATTGAGTGAAAGTCTTGTTCTAAGAATGGCGGTAGTACTCCCGAATGCTGTACCATCTAATTTTGAAAAATTGACTGGACGTTCGAATTACGATACATGGAAAGTGGCTATCCGTTACCATTTAGAAGACCGTGACAGTTATACTGCTTGCTTAAACAATATTGAAAATGCCGAAAAGGATCGGAAAGCTCGCTCCGCTTTGGTTAGTAGTGTAACAAGTACCGTAATCAAGGAGATTCAGTCATGTGAAACCGCAAAAGAGATGTGGGATCGTCTATCAAAATTATATGAAGACAAGAACCCGAACCACTTTATATCATTAAACCAACAAATGTTCACCACTCGCCTCGACAACTGTAGCAATATGGCAGAATATTTGAACAAAATGAAAACCATTGGAATGAAAATGAAAAGAATTCTTCCTAAGTATCCTGACCAAGCTGTTGCAGCAAATATACTAACGAACCTACCATCACATTATCGTCCACACGTTATGGCTATGGAAAATAGCAGTCACAACAGACTTAGTTTGTGAACGACTTTTAACGGAATATGAAAAGATGGATCTACCGGCTCAGAAGGCTCTTGCAGCTAAGTACAATTGTACTAATACTGGTCGCAATAGTGACAAAAAGTTCTTTAAAGGTAACTGTAATCGATGTGGGAAATATGGTCATAAACTTACTGACTGTAGAGTTAACTTAAAATCGAAAGGGGACAATAATTTGAGAAATCATCCTTCTAAATACAACAAATCAGAGCAATCTGCTGTTAGTAATAATAGCAGATATAATAAGGTTACAGAAGCTTTCATTTCTAGTAAACAAAGTAGTATTTCTTATAAAATTCCAGATAGAGCTTGGATCATAGATTCTGGAGCAACTAGACATATGACTCTGTTAATCATTGTAATATAGTTGTTGGGGAAATTTTACCTCTGGCACGAAGGGGTAGGCAGTACCAGGTAGAGGGAGAGAGAAAGGATAGGCATTGTAACCTGTAATCGTAAAGTGAAGACGGGACCACGTGCGTACCCCCGCGTTCTATACACAAAAATTACAGTCCATTCAAATCAACCAGTGTTTTCTTTATTCAAAACACCATTTGGTCCATACGTACCGGATTAAGCAGTAAAGACTCACGTGTTTTGTGAAAGAGTTACATCACACGGCAAGAAAAGCGGCAAGCAGGTACCACGGGGCGAAACACCCGACATTACGAAAACGCAAGCACACAAACCAAACAAGTAAGTCGCTTCCTTTATGTTCCATATATTCCTAATATACGCATATAACGTCCTATTTTACGTTCAACATAAACCAATATATCGTATCATACTAATTAAGTTCGCATCTCTATTTGACATAATTCAAAAATGATGGAGAATTACGCCGAAATCGAGTTAGGCTCATTGAAACTTAAACGCGGCCAATTAAAGGCTCAAATAACCCGATTTAAAACGTTTTTAGCTAGTTTTAGTGCAGATAGCGATATTATAGAGTTAGAAACGCGACTTAGTTCCATGGAAGGCAGTATTTTAGAACGATTTAACGACATACAAAACACAATAGAAAGTCTAGAACAAAAGCTAATTCAAGATGAAGAGCGAGACGTATTCGAAAATTCTTATTTTAAGGTAATAGCCGAAGCAAAACGCATTATCGCGAGTAAAAGCAAAATCTTATCTATTAGTAACAGCAACAATGTATCAGACAGAGAGAGCATTGGTACAAGCGCCGTGAATGACACGGATATCCGAAGTCGAGTGAAACTGCCTCAACTAAATTTACCTGAATTTCAAGGTCAGTACGATCAGTGGTTGGCATTTTACGACACTTTCCACTCACTTATAGACAAAAATACGTATTTAAGCGACATTGAAAAATTCTATTATCTGAAAGCTTGTATAAAGGGAGAAGCTGCCCATGTGATTCAATCAATAGAAGTTTCCAGCATAAATTATAAAATTGCATTTCAAATGTTAAAAGAACGTTATGAGAATAAGAAGCTAATTGTACATACACACGTAAAAGCAATTTTTGAACTAAACTCACTAAAAACGAATCCCATCCACATCTCAGAAAATTGCTGGATAACTTTAATAAAAATTTGCGGGCACTAAACGCACTAGGTCAACCTACAGAGACTTGGGATACATTGTTAATATACATATTGTCTTCAAAATTAGATTTAGTAACAAAACGGGAATATGAGGAATCGGTGGGTAAAATAGACGATCCGAAAATTATCAATCTTACAGACTTTATAGCGGACAGATGTCAATTATTAGAAACAATAGAAAACAAAAATAAAACAAAAACTAGTTCAATAGATAAGCATTTCACGCATTTAGCAGCGCCAAACATTACATGCTCATTTTGTTCTAAGCCACATTTTAATTTCAAGTGCGAAGCATTCCTGAAAATGCCAATTAAGGAACGAATTAGCGAAATTAAGCGACGTAGACTTTGTATGAATTGCTTACGACCAGGTCACATACAAAAAAATTGTAAATCTGGAAGCTGCAGGCAGTGCGGTCGCAAGCATAACTCACTCATTCATACGACAGAAAACGAAATACACAATGCCGACCAATCATCTAGCCATGCAAATAATCAACTCGCCACTGTTAGGTCCGAAGCAATAACGGTCACAGCTATGACGGAACAACCTACCCAAGTACTTCTAGCTACCGCGGTTGTTTATTTAAAAATCGTGCGGGAAAACCAATAGCTTGTAGAGCGTTATTGGATAGTGGATCTACAGTCAATCTTATAACCAAATCGCTAGCGATTAAATTAAAATTAGATACCACAAATATCGATGTGCCGATTGCGGGGGTAAATAACACGAAAACTACCGTTACTATCGTCACAGAAACTACACTCACGTCGCAAGATGGGAGCTATAGTTATAATGGGAAGTTTTTAATTATTAATCAAATAACAAAAGATATGCCACAGCTACCTTTCGATCCAAAATTAATAAACATTCCGCACAATATTCAGCTGGCGGATGCAGCATTTAGTCAATCTAGACCGGTAGATGTATTGTTAGGCGCGCAAGTATTTTTTGAAATATTGACCAGCGGAACAATAAATTTAGGCAGAAACAATCCAGTGTTGCAAAACACCAAACTGGGGTGGGTAGTTTCCGGTCAAATTCAGCTGGATGCGGTTGTAAATGACGTGTGCCATCTTACGATTAGCAATGAAACATTACGCGACCAACTCCAACAGTTTTGGCAAATAGAGGAAACAAACACGCATCGAAGTCTCACAAATCAGGAATCCGAATGTGAACAACATTTTGTAAAAACTTGTACGCGTAATGCAAATGGTCGTTATGCAGTGAGTTTGCCGTTCAAAGATAATTACGTTGAGCTCGGAAATTCAGCTGATACGGCAATAAAACGGTTTAAGAACTTAGAGCATCGATTGCAAAAAACTCCCGCATTGAAGGCGGAATATATCAAGTTTATTCGCGAATACGAAGCCTTGGGTCACATGACCGAAACAAATATAGCCAACGAATCAAACCAGCTCTACTATTTACCGCATCACTGCGTAATCAAGGAAGATAGCTCGACAACAAAATTGAGGGTGGTATTCGATGCGTCATGTAAAACAAGTACGGGCATATCACTAAACGATGTGTTAAAGATAGGTCCGGTAATACAGCGCGATCTGTTCGGTATCGTTTTGAGTTTCCGAAAACATAACATAGTGCTCACGGCAGACATAGAGAAAATGTATCGCCAAGTAGAGGTAGTCGATGGCGATCGAGAGTATCAAAGAATTGTATGGCGTGAGCAACCGGAAGACGAGCTAAAATATTATCGGTTAAACACGGTAACGTACGGAACGGCTCCAGCTTCCTTCCTGGCAGTACGCGCTCTTCATCAGGCGGCCATCGACAACGCAACCGATTCTCGCGTGGTCAATATAATAAGGTCCGATTTTTATATGGACGATTTGATAACCGGCACGGACACGTTAGAGGATGCGTTATACTTAAAGGATCATATCTCGAACGCGCTTCAAGCGGCATGTCTACCTTTAAGAAAGTGGAGATCGAATAAAAAGAGCATTTTAGGTCACTGTAATGTAGATGACGGAGACAAATACATCTTGTCTGATAAACAAAGCAACAAAACTTTGGGATTGTTCTGGAACTCGGAAGTAGACACGCTTCATTACTCCGTACGTTTGAACATCGGACAAGCAAATAGCAAACGCATTATATTATCCACCATTTCAAAGATCTTTGACCCATTAGGTCTGATCAGTCCAGTCACAGTAAGAGCCAAACTATTCATACAATATCTTTGGCAAGCTCAACTCGACTGGGACGAAGAGCTGCCTGATCCCATCCTTAAATCGTGGACTCAATTTCACACGCAATTATCTACATTAAATAATATAAAAATACCCAGGCAAGTTACCATACAAGGTTTTGAAGACGTACAAATGCATGGCTTTTGCGACGCGTCCGAACGCGCGTACGGAGCCTGTGTGTACGTTAGATGTACCGACTCCAACGGTAAATATCACTCTAACCTGTTGTGCGCAAAATCGCGGGTTGCTCCTTTAAAAAGGTTAGTTTGCCGAGATTAGAGTTATGCGGAGCTGTATTGCTAACTCAATTGGTGAAAAAGGTAGAGCAAAATATCACTATTACATTCAGAAAACGAACATTCTGGTGTGACAGCACGATAGCGCTAGCATGGATCAGCGCAGAATCCACCAACTGGAAAACATTTGTTGCGAATCGAGTTGCTGAAGTACACGAATCTTCCTTAATAAGCGAGTGGCGACATGTACCCTCCGAATTAAATCCAGCGGATATTGTGTCTAGGGGTTGTACTCCCGAAGACTTAGCCCGAACAACGCTGTGGTGGCGAGGGCCAGAATTCTTAAGTTTAGGCGAGGGGTTTTGGCCCCAACCAAAACCGATCTCAAATGCCCCGACTTCTGAAACAGAACGGAAGAAGCCGGTTCCAATGGTCTTTACCAGTGTGAATGAGTTAAATAATTTATTTGAACGATTTAGTTGCCTATCTACACTGATCCGCGTAGTAGCATTGATGCTTAGATTCATTTACAACGCAAGGCTTAAAAACACAGCAAGGCTAAACGGTGAGTTGACACGCGCAGAATTGGAACGGGCAACTGCGGTCTTAGTAAAGATGGTACAAGGCGGGTTCTTTGCATCGGAAATAACTTCTTTAATGCTACACAAGGTACTCCCAAAATCAAGTAAAATATTATCGTTAGATCCATTTGTCGACAAAGAGAGCCTGTTGAGGGTTGGTGGGAGATTGGAACACTCACAGGAACCTTATGATAGCAGACACCCGTTACTCTTACCTTCTTCTCACAGGTTTACACATCAAATAATACATTATGAGCACATCCGTAATATGCATGCCGGAACGCAAACAGTATTAGCGGCTGTGCGTCGCAAGTTTTGGCCCATAAATGGAAAAAACACAGTGAAGAAGGTATTGAGAAAATGTATCAAGTGTTTCAAGGTAAACCCAAACAATCACTTGCCAAAAATGGGTAACCTGCCTAAGGCTCGCGTCACTCCGGCTAGGCCATTTCTCTCGGTAGGCGTAGATTTTGCTGGGCCTATAGAAATAAGGGCGGGTATGGCCATGACGAACAAATTGATTAAGGCTTATATATGCATTTTTATCTGTCTCGTTACGAAGGCTGTTCATCTTGAATTAGTAGTAGGTCTGACCACAGAATCGTTTATAAATTCGTTAAGACGGTTCGTAGCTAGAAGAGGTCTCTGTAATAAAATTTACAGCGACAACGCGACTAATTTTGTGGGAGCCAGTAACGAGCTAAAACGTTTTTACAATTGGGTCCGGGAATCCATTAACGAGTCTGACGTGCGCGAATTTCTACTATCTCGGACCATAGAATGGTCATTTATACCTCCTAGGTCCCCCATTTTGGTGGTATTTGGGAGGCTAACATCAAATCGATGAAAACGCATTTATCCAAGGTTGTAGGTCATACACATTTAACTTATGAACAGCTCCACAGCGTACTATGTCAAATAGAGTGTGTCTTAAATTCTCGCCCGTTGACTCCCCTTTCCACTGATCCCAATGACCTTTCCGCTTTAACTCCGGGTCACTTCCTTATTGGCGACAACATGATGTCACTACCAGCCAGGGGTGTGGAAGGCGGTCCAGTCCAGAGATTGAAGTTGTACGAGAGAATGCAAACCATCGTTCAGCATTTCTGGAAGCGATGGTCTGCTGAATATCTGCACACCCTTCAGCAGCGGACGAAATGAAAGTCAAACCACCCACACCCGATTCAAAAGGGTGCCTTGGTGCTACTGAAACAAGATGGCCTTCCTGCTTCTCAGTGGAAGTTGGGCAGGGTCGTGGACACGCATCCAGGCGAAGACGGAATTGTGCGCGTGGTAACCATAAAAACGACCAGTGGAGTTTTTCGTCGCAGTGTTACGCGCGTGTGTGTGTTGCCTGTGGAGTGATGGTTATATCTTGTTTCCTTATGAATGTGTAGATCTGTATATACTAGATGTTTATGTTTTTTGTCTGTTAGTTATAAGATTTGATGGCTTATCTTCTGCATTATATAATTACCTATGTAACTTGTTGAAATGTACCTTTCAAGGCGGGCGGGGTGTTAATCATTGTAATATAGTTGTTGGGGAAATTTTACCTCTGGCACGAAGGGGTTGGCAGTACCAGGTAGAGGGAGAGAGAAAGGATAGGCGTTGTAACCTGTAATCGTAAAGTGAAGACGGGACCACGTGCGTACCCCCGCGTTCTATACACAAAAATTACAGTCCATTCAAATCAACCAGTGTTTTCTTTATTCAAAACACCAGACTCCTTATCGTGATTCTTTTAATAATCTTGAACCAATAAATAGTCCTTGCCCAATTAAAACAGGTAGTAAAATGCTTGAAAGTACGGGGACTGATTCGGTTGTATTAAATATTAATAGAATGCATGAAACTATAGAATTAACTATTAATGACGTTCTATATGTGTCAGGTCTTACAGCTAATTTGCTCTCTGTTCGTTATTTAACAAGTTATCGTGATATCAAAGTTGAATTTGACAACAATGTGTGTACATTTATTCGCAAAACAACTGGAAAGATTGTTGCAACTGGTAGTGCCTTAGGTTTTGATGTTTTATATGTTCTTGATGTAGTTAATGATTCAACATTTTTAGCTTCAACTCAGGATAATTATCAGTTATGGCATCAGCGCCTAGCTCACATGAATTACCCTGCTTTAAAACGTCTTGAAAGTATGCTTACTGGTTTAAAAATTTCTAATAATCCTACTGGTGATTGCGTATCATGTATTAAAGGAAAAGCACATCGTAACCCATTCCCAAAAAATAAAGTTAAGCGTGCCAATGATGTTCTGGAATTAATACATTCTGATTTATGCGGGCCAATGCATATACCCTCTGTTAGTGGAGTCCGATATCTCCTTACCCTTATAGATGATAAAACTCGAATGACATTTGTCTCTTTTTTAAAAATAAAACTGAAGTTCTGGACAAATTTAAAGAATTTAAAGTATATATCGAAAATCAAGCTGGTAAAAACATTACGCACTGATCGTGGCACACAATATGTGAACAGATCTTTGGATGGAGTAGCCGAAAGGTGTAATCGCACTTTAATTGAGAAAGCTCGTTCAATGTTAATACATACTCAACTCGACAAAAATATTGGGCAGAAGCCGTTTTGCAAAAATCGCTCCCCTACAATCGCAGTTAATGGTATGACACCGTTTGAGGCTTGGACTGTAGAAAAGCCAGATGTCAGTCATATGCGCGTTTTTGGCTGTCGTGCATTTTCTCATATTCCGAAAAGTAATTGCAAAAAATGGGATGACAAAACTAATGAGCTTATATTTGTTGGTTATAGTACTAATAGTAAAGGCTATCGCCTTCTTAATCCTGTCAATAATTGTATTGTTGAAAATCGTGATGTTCACTTTATTGAAACCGAAATGTTTATGACTAAATTTAAGGACATTCCACATGTTCCTCTTGATAATGATTACCTATTACTTGAAACAAATGAAATTCCTACTGAACTTGATGAACCTACTAAGAGTCCTGATGTACATACTCCTCAAGATCATACTCAAATTGATGAGCGTCCACGCCGTATATGTGGACCTCTTGCATATCTGCAAGATTATGATACAACTGATATGCCTGATATACATCAATGTCATTTTGCAGCTCTTATTTCCTCTACTGAATGTCCTGATGTAGGGGTACCCCAATCAATACATTAAGCATTACAGTCACCCAATGCTCAAGAATGGCAAAAGGCTATTAATATTGAACTGAATGCCCATAAACAGAATCATACATGGGATCTTGTACCTTTACCTCCAGATCGTAAAGCGATCCAATGCAAGTGGGTTTTTAAAATTAGACACACTGCTGATGGCAATATCGAGCGTTATAAAGCAAGATTAGTTGCTAAAGGTTATTCTCAAGTTATTGGTATTGATTATAATGAAACTTTTTCACCTGTCATTCGCTATGATACATTACGTGCCTTGCTTGCGTTAGCTACTATCAATGACTGGGAAATAGATCACGTAGATGCAGTTGTAGCTTTCATTCAAGGTTCCATAGATAAAGAAATATATATGGAATTAATAAAGCAATCAGGAAGAATTTGGTATTTAAAATTAGACCAATAGGGTACACGCATGATTTTTTTATAATTTAATTAGGTACTTCAACATTTGTAATTAGTTGTAACATAATTAATTCTGCATAAAATACATTATTTCTGGTATAAAATTATTATTGAAAAATGACATTTTGAATTCCCGGCAAAACAAGTGTGACGTCACGAATCGAATTGCGGTCATGTTGTGACGTACGAATATCTATTTACATTTGTATTTTGATGTTTTGTGATTGCAGTTAGCATCATACAGTTTAGTTTGAGACTAAAAATGAGTAAGGTAAATATTAAATATTCTAAGTATTGTATAGTGCCCCAATGTCAATCGACATCCATCAGAACACCTGGAAAAATATTTATTTCACTACCAGCTGCATCAAACAATCAAAATTTAAAGAAAAGAAGACTATGGTTACGAGCAATAAAACGTGATGTAAATGATTTATCACAGAATACAAGAGGATTTATTTGTGAAGATCATTTTAATGTATATATTTGATATCATATATGGAATATATACTTTGAATTCTATGTAATTTTTATTTTAGTTACAAGAGGATATGGAGAATTATGTCAGGCATCAATTAATGGGAAAGAACATGTGGTACCACATATATTTGACTGCCAAGTGGATAGAAAACGTTCTTCAAATGTATCTGAAAGAAATACCTCCATTAAAAGACAAAGGAAGAACTTAGTAAATACTCTATTAGATAGTGAAGATAATATACCTAGTATTTCCAGTGAGCCACCAATATTGGATACAAATCTAATAGCCACCACAGCATTAGATTTTAGTCCACAAAATATAGAATTTACTAGTGATATAGACATTAAGCCCTCAACAAGTTTTGAAAAGTCATCACAAACTTTCCATCCAGTGCAACGAACAGTATCAACACAATACAGGCCCTGTTATCGCAGCAAATTAGTACAAACAGAGGAATTTCACACACCTAGAACTATTAGCGTAGCATGCTCGCCTTTTAAATCAACAAAAGTAGATCATTTGCCATCTCCATCATGTTCTAATATCTATAGCAGCCCAGAATATATTATTTCTTCAGAAAGTCATTCCACGATAATATATGGTAGTAGTGATGAATCTAGTTCAAGTATAGTTAGAGATATGGAAAATGAAAGACTTAAAAAATATCAATTGATAATATTTAGCGATCAATAGATGTAGATTTTATTTGGGAATACCTGAAGATTCTTATTTTGTGGTACCTTTATTACAACGCTACACCTGCTGCAGTTTAACTGATATTTATATCATGCTTAAAAAAATTAGAGTAAATTTACCTTTTAGTTATATCGGTGATGATTTTGGCATATCTAGTAGTCAAGCAGCTAAAATTTTTAACAAAACTCTTCCTCGTTTGAGTACTTTCTTCAAAACTTTGATTTATTGGCCACCCAAAGAGAAAATTAGACTGTTGTTACCTATAGCATTTCGGGCAAATTATTACAATGTACAGAGCATCATTGATTGCTTTGAAATTGAAATAGAAAAGCCATCTGACCCTATTAAGCAAGCATGTACATGGTCAGATTACAAAAAAACAAATACAATGAAATACCTTATATCATCTACTCCAGATGGTTTGATAAATTTTGTATCAAATGGATTTGGTGGTCGTACAACCGATGTTAAACTTGTTGAGAATAGTGAATATTTAAAAGTACTTCCAAGAAACTGTGCAGTTATGGCTGATTGTGGATTTAAAAGAATTGACATTTTATTACAACCATTAGGTTGTACGCTCATTAGACCTCCAAGTGTAAAAGCAGGTGCGAAAAGTACAAAGGAAGAGGTGCTTGAAACTAAACGAATTGCTGCTCTTCGTATTCATATTGAAAGGATTATTAGGCGAGTAAGAGAATTCAAAATTTTAAAACCACATTCATGCATCAATAAGAAGATAATTAAATATTTGGATCACATAGTAGTAATAGTTTGTGCATTAATTAATTTACAGTCTAGCCTTATAAAAAAATAGTATGTATTTTAGAACATGAAATTAAAAAAACTTTTTATAGTTTTTGTTATTAATAGTGTGCTTAAGTTCTATAAATAAAAAACGTATCATACATTGTATTTATTTTTACCACCTATAGCTAACAGAATTTAATTATTTGGAAAAACTAGGTACACATATATGCATATGAAACATTATACACATCGAATTAAACGTGGAAATATTACATTTTTCCAAAATTCTCTTGCTTTTCGCAATAGATCATTAACAAATACTTTATCATAGCTTACTTCTAATATAGTAAAAACGTTATTTTTTTCAAATTGTGGATCAGCAACACAAAATAAACTTTTTGGAAATTAAGTAGAAAGATTTGCAACTGTATCTGTGCATTATGTTTTTGGCTTATTTTCCCATTTTTTAAAATATACTTATGATATGATTTATCAGAACTTGGACATTTTATCTCAATTACAGTGTCTTCCATAATACCATAAGGAGATGCACCAATTTCTGGATAATTGCCATTCAAAATTAAACCAGTTTGCTTGATGTTTTTGCCAAGTTTTTCCTCTAAAGCTTTTAATACACTATTTTCTAAAAGTAGTCCACGTTTCATGGCCTTTGTCTGCACTATCTTGTGAACTCCTATAATTGCATTAACAAAGCTGCCATCCGTTACTTTTGTGTGTGCAGCATTATATATTTTTGATGCGGTTATCCTGCCATAGCGCAACTCAAACCAAGCATCACAAAAACTTTGCTTTTGGCTATTCTGTGCTACATTTTGACAAAGTTCATTTGTCATTTTCTCCTTAGCATACAACAAAAACTCTTCATATGAACTTTGTCCGGACTTGCGAAATAAATGTAGGAGCTTGTGGAGTCCTAAATGGCTAATATCTTGTTCAAAATCTCCAAAATATTTTAGTATCTGACACTTTTCTCCAACTTTTTTGCCTTCTTGTATAAATTCTTGCAAGAAGTCTTTAGACGAACTTGCATTTTGGCTTGGAACCAATGCTCCAAAATCCACAGTGGTAATAAAAGGGATTGTTGTACCTACTTTAGATAATGTAGGTTTTCTCCAGTAACATTCTACTGCAGTTGAGGCAGGCCGAGTGCTTTTATCATGAACCCACATTAAAAAGCAAGAGCATGTTTACACCCTCCTTCAGAAGCAGCACAATCTAAACACTTTACACTTTCAATAACTTCATTTTCTTCATCTACTACCATTAACTGATCATAATGTTACACTTGATTATACATTTACCAGCATCTCTCTTTAGTTCAACATAGCCAACTGCACTATCAATGTAGTTTTTCTCATTGATCTGTAAATTACAATAATTAAGTATTTTATATGATAGATCTCTACCACTAATAGGTCAATAAAACTGTTTTAAAACAAGGCTGGTTTGAACGATAGTTATATTTTCAGAACGTTTACAAACGTTTTCGGAATACCTTCTTCAGTGAAAATATAACTAGATAAATATATAAACAAACATTTGTTTTTTATTTGGGAACTATCAACAAAATAACTAATGACTAGGATTTCTTGATATAGAGGATGTGTAACCAACTTTTATATATATATATAAATTATAAAAACTAAATTAATGTGTAAACATACATGCAAATTAAGTAAAACCTTATATCAAAAAATCTTTGTCGAAACCTTAACAATTCTGTTCAAGGACTAGGGAAAACCCAAATTTAAAAACCTAGCCAAAGGTTTCCTTCTTAAGAAATGCAAATGTCATTTTAACAAATTGCTATATACATTACTTAAATTTTGAATATCGTTTCTGAAATTAATAGTTTTAGTGTCTTTTTGTATATTTATCATTTCATATATTAGTCTTTTTTATAATTATTTTCTGTTTTTAATATAATTGTGTTTTCAAAATCAAAGTAATGCCCAAGATCTTTGTAATGCTTTGTTACAGCGGTCATTGCACCAAAATCATTATTTAAAGAATACTTATGGCTATACAACCTTTTCTTTAAATATTGTTTCGTCTGACCGATGTGACAACCATCACAGTCTTTACAGTTTATTTTATAAACTACATTACTTTGATTTTGTTTAATTATTTTAGATTTAGTATTAGTAAAAAGAGATCTGTTACTATAATTTGGAATGAAAGTAATGTTTATGTTATTTTTATTAAACTCTTTTTATTTTTACGCTTAAACCATTTTTATAAGGAATAGCGTTATAAGATTTATTGTTATTATTTTTAATTCCTCTATTGTATAATTTGTTAATTCTATTTTTTATTATTTTTCATAAAAACTATTTGGATAATTATTTTTATCTAAGATTTCTTTAACTTTGTTTAAATTCTTTTCCCTAAATTCAGGATTAGCTAATCTAACCGCTTGATCAACTAAACCGGTAACTACATTAATTTTATGTAATTTTGATGTTTCTGAAAAATAATTTAAATGTCTTCCTGTATTGGTAGACTTTATATGCCAATTTGTTTTTACAATGCCGTTATTATGCATGACTGTCACGTTCAGGAAACTCAATGAGTTATTAGATTCCCTCTCATATGTAAATTTTAATCTATTATGATAACTATTAAATGAATCTAATATCTCATCAATACTATCCTTTCTTACGGAACAGAAACAGTCATCCACATAACGTCTGTAAAAACTTACACTAGAATTTAGTTTTGCTATAGGTCCTCCATTACCAGGTTTGCGATAACTGCTGATAATGGAGAACCCATTGCAGTACCGAAAATTTGTTTATAAATGTTATTTTGATATGTAAAATAAGTAGAATTTAAACAAAGTTTCGAAGCTGCAATGAATTCCTCCTTTGGAAGATCTGTAAAATCTTTTATGGAATTCCATTTTTTATCTAAAATTTTTAGTGCTAAATCCACAGGAATATTAGTAAATAAAGAAACAACATCTAAACTGATTAATTCGTAATTATTAGGAATTGTTTGATTTCTAACCGAATCTACAAATTCCCATGAATTTTTCACATTATATGTAGTTTTACCTACAATATTGCTTAAAATTTTAGATAAAAATTTGGAAAGATTGTAAGTGGGGGAATTAATGCAATTTACGATTGGGCGTAAAGGAATATTATCTTTATGTATTTTAGGAATACCGTATTTTCTTGGAGATATAGAATTTAGAATTTTTAAATGGTTACTTAAATCTTTAGAAATATATTTTTTTTTCGGTGCTGCAATGGGTTCTCCATTATCAGCAGTTATCGCAAACCTGGTAATGGAGGACCTAGAGCAAACTTGTTTGGCAAAACTAAATTCTAGTGTAAGTTTTTACAGACGTTATGTGGATGACTGTTTTTGTTCCGTAAGAAAGGATAGTATTGATGAGATATTAGATTCATTTAATAGTTATCATAATAGATTAAAATTTACATATGAGAGGGAATCTAATAACTCATTGAGTTTCCTGAACGTGACAGTCATGCATAATAACGGCATTGTAAAAACAAATTGGCATATAAAGTCTACCAATACAGGAAGACATTTAAATTATTTTTCAGAAACATCGAAATTACATAAAATTAATGTAGTTACCGGTTTAGTTGATCAAGCGGTTAGATTAGCTAATCCTGAATTTAGGGAAAAGAATTTAAACAAAGTTAAAGAAATCTTAGATAAAAATAATTATCCAAATAGTTTTTATGAAAAAATAATAAAAAATAAAAAAGGTTTAAGCGAAAAAATTAAAAGAGTTTAATAAAAACAACATAAACATTACTTTCATTCCAAATTATAGTAACAGATCTCTTTTTACTAATACTAAATCTAAAATAATTAAACAAAATCAAAGTAATGTAGTTTATAAAATAAACTGTAAAGACTGTGATGGTTGTCACATCGGTCAGACGAAACAATATTTAAAGAAAAGGTTGTATAGCCATAGGTATTCTTTAAATAATGATTTTGGTGCAATGACCGCTGTAACAAAGCATTACAAAGATCTTGGGCATTACTTTGATTTTGAAAACACAATTATATTAAAAACAGAGAATAATTATAAAAAAAGACTAATATATGAAATGATAAATATACAAAAAGACACTAAAACTATTAATTTCAGAAACGATATTCAAAATTTAAGTAATGTATATAGCAATTTGTTAAAATGACATTTGCATTTCTTAAGAAGGAAACCTTTGGCTAGGTTTTTAAATTTGGGTTTTCCCTAGTCCTTGAACAGAATTGTTAAGGTTTCGACAAAGATTTTTTGATATAAGGTTTTACTTAATTTGCATGTATGTTTACACATTAATTTAGTTTTTATAATTTATATATATATAAAAGTTGGTTACACATCCTCTATATCAAGAAATCCTAGTCATTAGTTATTTTGTTGATAGTTCCCAAATAAAAAACAAATGTTTGTTTATATATTTATCTAGTTATATTTTCACTGAAGAAGGTATTCCGAAAACGTTTGTAAACGTTCTGAAAATATAACTATCGTTCAAACCAGCCTTGTTTTAAAACAGTTTTATTGACCTATTAGTGGTAGAGATCTATCATATAAGATAAATATAAAAGGTCACGAAATATATATATATATATATATATATATATACATATAATTAAGTATATGCAAATGATATATAAATTGCAAATTAAAATGCTTTTGACACATCTGATCAGATCAAAATCTGAGTACGATTGAAATCGGAAGAAACCAACCTGCGCAAACAATATGGCGCGTGAAGTAAATATCGTCTTAAAAACATTGGCTACTGAAGCATATGTTATGTGTCAAAAATAGGAACATAACCTTAACTTCATAGTAAATAATTTTTGTATTTGATAAAATTATTTGTTGTAAAATACGCAAGATGCCTGATTGAGTTGTCCGTTACTTTGTGGTACTACATAATAGTTATCACTTTTTTAAACAAAATGATAGTTTACGAAAGTAGTGTTTCACTTCATAAAGTTAAAATACGTAATGTTAGTTTATTTTTTAAAAAACATTTAAATTAATACCTTTTTTCAAATTAATGAATCCTTTAAAATAAAATTAAATGTAAATAACACCACCTAATTCATTTCACTAAATGTTTTGATTATTAAATAAATTAATCTAAGATGATAAGAATTACATTTAAATAGAAATACAAAATATCCTGAATATCTTTATTATTAAACAAAAACAACTTTCTACAAACCAGATATGGAGTAATTACAATACATATATTCATATTCCATAATGTCATTGTTTGTTGAGAAGATGAATCTTTATTTGATTATAATTTGCAAGTATAAAATACAAGTTTCTATAGTATGTGTAACTTGTGTATTTTATAAATCATCGTCTGATGAAAGCCGATAATCATCATCATCATCACTGTCTTCCAAATTTATAATTAATTCAGAATAATCATCCATTATATGTTCATCTGCAATAAATTTGTTTTCTATGTTTATAACATGCTGACACACACTTTGCCAATCATCCTTGGTTATACTTGCAAATTCTTGCATTGCTAGTTGCTCCACATCATCCAACTTAAAAGTCACATTCTTCTTAGCAACACGGTTTTTTACTATTCCCCATATTTTTCTATCGGGTTTAGCTCTGGATGATATGGTGGTAATCGTAGTACTGAGTGCCCCTTTTCCGCAAGTAAACTATCAATAGTGTATGCTTTATAAGCTGGTTTATTTTGCTTAATTAGTTTGTAAAGTTCTGTCTTTGTATAATTAGAACCATAAATAATATTCCTCTCGTCTAGCCATTGCTTCATATCATTTTTATTTGTCTTTGAATTTGAATGCTTAAAAGCCAATTGTTCGAAATTGGCGCCGACCGAGAGGAACCGAAGAGCACCGAAGAAACGAGAGAGTCGAACACACAAGGATGCGCAAGCGTCGTTAAAGTAGAACCTAGCATAGCTTACGATTGGAAAAGAAGGATCAACATAACCTAAAAGCGAGTGACAACGTATACTCGACTCGCCGAACAAATGCAGTAGTAAATTATGGCAACAATGTGTGTTTCATAGGTCATATAACCAATAACGTTTGTAATTGGTCGATCAGGGTGGCCGCTTACAATAGAATAAAAATCGTGTCCATATTGCATTTGGAATATTAGATTTTATTAGCTTTCTTTGTAAATGATCCATTATCTATTATATTTCATAAACCAGTGTTTCTGAAGACTATTTATCGATCGTTCTAGTGCACCAATAATACGTGGTTGTTTTGTAGGTTATACATTATTTCTTGCTATATTATCGTATATACTTACATTATGGAAAACTCACCTCCTAAGAAGAGAGTTTCAAAACATTTTACGGTAGAAGATAAACAGAAGGTTTAGAATATATTTAAAACATTTCAAGAAGAGCCTAGCACTTCTAAAATTGTTAGTGTTGAAATGACAGCCAAAGCAGCAGGTATCTTTCCAAAAACGATTACCAAATCATAGTAACTATTATAGTATCTTTTACAGGAATTATTGAACGCAGTGTTTACAATATTGTGAAAGAATATAACACTAATCACAAATTACAACCACCAAAAAAATATCATAGAAAAAGGGCTGTTTTAGATATGGTGGATGATAAAATGAAAAATGCTATACGAAGAATTGTACATTCATTCTTTTTAAAAATGAACCTCCAACAGTTCAAAAAGTTCTCACAGTGATAAATGAAAGAGATGACATTCCTAATTTCAAAATTACGACTCTCAGATCATTATTAAAGGAACTAAACTTTCGGTACAAATATTTATTACTTTAAATTCTATATACTAATCATAAGATAATTATGTTTGTAGTTATAATAAGCGAGCTCGAAATAGTATTTTAAAAGAAAAAGATGACATTATTACCTGGAGACGGAAATATCTTCGTGAAATTAAGAAATATCGTGAAAATGGTACCCCGATATATTACTTGGATGAAACTTGGGTAAATGCTGGACATACTGTAAATAAAGTATGGACAGATATGTCTGTTGTCACTGCAATACAAGCATTTATAGAAGATTTAAGTACAGGTCTTAAAAATCCTTCAGGCAAAGGCAAAAGATTTATAATTGCACACATTGGCTCGGATGAAGGATTTGTAGAAAATGGTTTACTCCTCTTTGAATCAAGGAGAACAGGAGATTATCATGAAGACATGAACGCAGAAATGTTTGAAGAGTGGATGAGATGTATTCTCCCCAATTTAAAAGAAAATTGCGTTATAATTTTTGACAATGCTCCGTACCATAGTCGTAAATTGAATAAGCCACCTACAACTAATAGTCGCAAATTAGAAATGCAAAACTGGATGAGGGAAAATAGTATTGCATATGAAGAAAACATGGTAAAAGCAGAATTGTTAGCTTTAATTAAAGAACATTTATCTGGCCCTCCGAAATATGCTGTTAATGAATTAATAGAAAACACTAATAGAAAGGTACTTAGACTCCCCCTTATCACTGTGAATTAAACCCGATTGAACTAATATGGGCACAAGTGAAGGGGTATATTGCGAGACATAACACCACATTTAAATTGGCAGACGTGAAAGAATTATTTCAACGAGGTATTGACAATATTTCTGTTGAAAATTGGCAAAATGCTATTAAACATGTTATTCAAACAGAGAAGGAAATGTGGAACTTGACAATCTCATAGATATACACATAGAGCCGTTAATCATTACAATTAATGATGATTCGTCTACATCATCTAATAGCGAAGAAGATACATGTTAAGAACGTTTTAGTGTGTCATAATTAATTCCTTTACTGTATTAAATTTTTGTAATATGTATAAAATTTATTATTTTTGATTATACCTATTTGTACAGTGAGTTAATTTTTTTAGGATACTGTTTCTTATATAAATACGTACCAAAAAAAAAAAAGATATTAATTATTTGTTTCCTTATTTTGTATTTATATATTACATAGATCTTAAAACCATTGTGTATTTTTTATTTACTATATATAATTCTATATATTGGAGATGCATAATTTAATTCAACAAAACATACTTGAAGAAATAAGAAAATTATTTTAGTACTTATTTTGCAATTTTTATTTATGTCAAATACAAAATGAGGTTATTATTTTGATATGTTTACATGTGATTTATGCTGTGTGAGTCGGACATTTGCATTGCAAGGTTGCCATAATTTGCTACTGCATCTGTTCGGCGAGTCGAGTATAGACCATTTTATAGTAATCAATATATGTAATATTTCGTAGTTAATAAAGAACAAAAACAACTAAAATACAGTCCACTCAATCCACAACATGGTCCATCGAGGCGAATAGAAGACACTAGCGAAGAAGGAAGCCTTGTGGTTCGAGACTGCGTTGGAAAATTGGTGTTTCCTTTAACCGTAAGTTCCTATTTCCTTTCTAAATATGTTACAAACGGAAAATACGGAGTTAGGTTTATTACGACGGAAGCGCGGTAACTTGAAATTGCGTGTTACCTGTTTTCGAAAATTCTTAAATGAATTTACCATGCGTTCTTCGAATGAAAATGCGATTGCGGAATTAGAAATACGGTTAGTGAAATTCGAAAAATTATACGAATCGTTCGATGAAATTCAGACGCAAATAGAATTGCAAACGGACGATACAATAGCGGAAGCAGATGAAAGAGATGCATTCGAGAACGATTACTATGAAATAATTACGAAAGCGAAGGTTATGTTTCGAAACGGGGTTGCCAATACGGAAAACAATCAAGCGGTAAACAATACAGACGGTACATTTTCAGGAATTCGTCTTCCTACTATTGACATTCCTAAATTCGGGGGAACATACGATGCGTGGTTAGAATTTCGTGATCTCTTTGAATCTCTAATTCATAGCAATTCCCATTTAAACAATATACAGAAGTACCACTATCTTCGTGCGCCTCTGACGGCCTCAGCAGCTGAGGTTATAAAATCATTGGAGTTTACGACGGAAAATTACGGTGTTGCGTGGAACGTTTTAAAGAATAGATATGATAATAAACGGTTATTGGTAAACAACCACATTAAATCTTTATTCAACATTGAAGTAATTACAAAAGAGTCTTCTTCTAAATTACGTAAACTTACGGATACGGTTGCGAAACATTTACACGCGCTGTCACAGTTAGGATTATCGATATCCCACTGGGACCAATTAATAATTTACATTGTGTGCACAAAATTAGATGCGGTTACTAGTCGTGAATGAGAATCACAAAATTCGGAAGAATTACCGTCATTAGAAAATCTGAAACTATTTCTTAAAAAACGAGCAGATTTATTAGATAGATTACAACAGAATAGGTTAGACAAGCCGGAGATAAAACACACAAAAGTCAGTTCAAATTTATTTTCGCGTAAAGCAAATTGTTCTTTATGTAAAGCTGATCATTTTCTCTATCAATGTCAAAATTTTAACGAAATGTCAGTTCAGAACCGTACTCAATTTATTAGAGATTCTAAATTATGCCTGAACTGCTTAAGAGCGGGACATTCTGCAAAAGATTGTAGGTTTGGACCGTGTAAAAGATGTAACCATAAACATCATACACTTTTGCACAGAGGGAATGAAAATATACAGCAGAATGTAAATACACTTTCGTCACAAAATCCAATTTCACAAGTTCTATTGTCTACGGCAATTGTGAAAATAGTTAATCACACAAATAAAAGATCACTGACGGTACGTGCTATTTTAGATTCCGGTAGCCAGTCTAGTTATATTACATCAGATATATGTGATAGGTTAAACGTTCATGTAGAAAAGACAAACTTGAGCGTTATAGGTATTAATAATACGTCCTCAGAAATTACAGCAAAATGTAATGTTAAACTCCGTTCATTGCATACGAACTTCCAAACTAATCTTACGTGTTTCGTTTTACATCAAATTACGGACAATTTACCTAACAAAACGTTTATTAAGGATCAAATTAAGATTCCTGATAATATACAATTAGCAGATCCAGAGTTTTACAATGGCAATAAAATTGACCTGCTTATTGGATCAGACGTGTTTTGGGATACGATTTGCAACGGCCATTTAAATTTCGGAAAACGTAATCCGGTCTTTCATGAAACCAAGTTCGGGTGGATAGTAGCGGGTGTTATTACGGTGAACGCCTGTCCGAGGACACCTTGCCACTTAAGTACAATAGAAAATCAAATTCGGAAATTTTGGGAACTTGAAGAAGTTCCAAATTCGAAGGTTCTTACATTAGAGGAAATAAACTAAATACAACTAACTGAGCCGACGATGGTCGATTCGTTGTGTCAATCCCGATCAAGCGGACACTGGATCAATTAGGGGATTCACAAGAATACGCATTAAATAGATTTTTATCACTAGAGCGAAGGCTAAATGCAAATAAAGAATTAAAAGAATTGTATGTTAATTTCATGAAAGAATATCGCGATCTAGGTCATATGTCTCACAATCAGTTAGAAAACAACGTTTCTCACACAAACTCATACTTTATGCCACATCATAGCGTTTTACGTCAAAAGAGTACGACTACGCGTCTACGGGTTGTATTTGATGCTTCGGCGCGCACCACATCGGGTTTGTCACTAAATGATATACAAGCAGTTGGGCCTATAGCTCAAAACGATCTCTTTGCAATATTATTGAGATTTCGGAAGTATAATGTTGTTTTTTCAGCAAATATTGAGAAAATGTATCGACAAGTGTGGGTACGAGAAGATGAAAGATCATTGCAAACGATTTTATGGCGAGATAAGTCATCAGATCCTATTCAGACATTCTCGTTAAACACAGTAACGTATGGCACGAAATCAGCTCCATACTTGGCAATTCGTTGTTTACAGCAATGTGGTGTTGAATGTAAAGTACCATCAATCGCCAGTAGAATTAAAAACGATTTTTATGTGGATGATCTTTTATCCGGTACCAATTCGATAGACGAGGCTCTGGATATTTGTCGACAGTTAAAGAAGTTTCTAGCAGAATATGGGTTTAATTTACGAAAATGGCAGAGCAACAAAAGGGAATTAATACAAAACGTTGACGAAAAATGCGAACCGAGTAAAACAATCAATTTTGATGAAAATTTCGAAAATTCTAGCTCCAAAAAGATTTCAGGATTATCTTGGAATAGCGAACACGATAGCTTAAATTACCGGATAGATGTAACGGAAACGCAACGTGCTACGAAGCGATTGATTCTGTCATCTACGGCAAAGGTATTTGATCCACTAGGATTATTGAGCCCTTGCGTAATATTAGCCAAGACCCTTTTACAAAATTTGTGGGCATGCAACCTTGATTGGGATGATATGGTGCCTGAAGAAATCAACATGAGATGGTCAAGGCTGTACAATGACTTCCTGAACCTAAATAAGTTGACGGTTAAACGACAAGTGATTTGTGATCACCCTTCAAATGTTCAATTGCACGGATTTTCTGATGCATCCGAAATTACATATGGGGCTTGTATTTATTTACGATCACAAAATGCAAGCGGCCAAGTATCTACCCACTTGTTATGTGCGAAGACAAAAGTGGCTCCTTTAAAATCGCAAACTATTCCACGACTGGAACTTTGCGGTGCGGTATTACTTTCAAGATTATATGGAAAGGTTAAAAATTCTTTTGGAATAGAATTTGATCAATGCGTGTTTTGGACCGATTCATCAATAGTCCTTGGATGGTTAAAAACTGAGCCAAACGAGTTGAAAACCTTTGTAAATCATCGAGTAGCTGAAATACAAGATACTACAAATACATTTGAATGGCGTCATGTCGATACAAATGAGAATCCTGCCGATCTCGCATCACGGGGTAAATATCCATCTGACGTTATAAATATTTCACTATGGTGGCATGACCCAAATTGGTTGCATACATCAGAAGGCAACTGGTCAACGTCTAAACTTGTAACTACTTGTTTGCCCGAAATGCGACGAACATCTAAATCATTTTTATCGCATGAAATTATACACGTTATAGATTTTAGTAAATTTTCTAGTTTAAACCGATTAAAAAGATCGACCGCGTACGTTTTAAGGTTTATTAAAAATTGTAAATTAAGGAAACACGAGCGAAATATAAACACATTAACGGTAATAGAAATTAACGAAGCGTTCACCATACTTTTGAAACTAGCACAAAGGACCTCCTTTGCAACTGAGCATAGGGTGTTACGTGACGATAAATTGATAGAAAAGAACAGCAAGTTGTTTGATCTTAATCCATACTTAGACTCAGACGGTTTAATAAGGGTGGGCGGACGATTAGGTAATTCGGATTTCGGTTACAACAAAAGGCATCCGATTATCCTTTGTAAAAATCACAATTTAACCAAGGTTCTGTTCCGCCACACGCACGTTGAACTATTGCATTGCGGTCCCCAACATTTATTAGCACACATAAGGGATGACTCCTGGCCAATCGGTGGCGGAAGCCTAGCGAAAACAATAGTTCATAATTGCGTAAAATGTTTCCGATGCAAACCCAAGCCCGTTAGTCCGATTATGGGAGAATTGCCGAATTTACGAACGGTGGCACGGTGTCCGTTTTATGCGACAGGCATAGATTATGCTGGTCCTTTTTCTATAAGGGATAGACGCGGTAGAGGTGCAAAAACGACAAAGTGTTGGATGTGCATCTTCATATCCTTCGCAACAAAGTGTGTGCATATTGAAGTTTTATCAGATATGACAGTGGATGCGTTTATTCTTTGCTTGAAACGTTTCATAGCACGCCGTGGTAAACCAGCACACATTCATTCTGACAACGGCACTACGTTTATTGGTGCCGATCGCGAGATACGACGGGTTGTGGAACTTCTGGCACAATCTGAAATACGCATACAAGATTTCTTATCAACTCAAGGAATTTCGTGACACTTTATTCCCGCGTATTCGCCGCATATGGGGGGATTATGGGAAGCAGGAATTCGATCTGCAAAACATCACTTCAGGCGGATAATCGGTAATAACGCATTCACATTCGAAGAATTGCTTACATTATTCAGTCAAATCGAAGCTACGTTAAACTCCCGTCCACTTTCCCCACTATCCTCAGAACCTGCCGATTTGACTCCTTTAACGCCAGCGCATTTTTTGGTTGGAAGACCATTGACATCACTACCTAGCGTCAATGTGATACACGTGGCTGACAATCGATTAACCCGATTTCAACTTCTGCAAAAGATCCATCAGCCCTTTTGGACACGGTGGTATAAAGAAGTTGTCTCGGAACTTCAAGTGCGAAGTAAATGGAAGCAATCCCAAGACACATTGAAGCTGGATTCCTTGGTCCTAATAAAGGAAGATGGTGTCGCTCCAATGCACTGGAAGCTAGGACGAATTATCGAACTACATCCAGGAAAGGACTCCGTAAGCAGAGTGGCTAGCATCTACACGGTGAGTGGCATCATCAAGCGGTCATTCTCGAAAATCTGTCCACTACCAGCGCAAACAGGAATTGTAAGTGTAACCCTTCCAAGGCCGGGGAATGTTCGAAATTGGCGCCGACCGAGAGGAACCGAAGAGCACCGAAGAAACGAGAGAATCGAACACACGAGGATGCGCAAGGATGAACATAACCTAAAAGCGAGTGACAACGTAGACCATTTTATAGTAATCAATATATGTAATATTTCGTAGTTAATAAAGAACAAAAACAACTAAAATACAGTCCACTCAATCCACAACACCAATGCATTATGATAACTTGCATTATCAAGTACAATCACTGAACGTGGTGGAAGATTTGGTATGAGTGCTTCTGTAAGCCATTTCTTGTAATTTATTAAATTCATGTCGTCATGATAGTCACCTGTTTTTTGACCAGATTTAAATAACAACGCATTATCTATAAATCCCTTATTACCACCTAAAATATATATTATTGAAATTGTAATATATAATAATGATTTTATACGATTTTATGCCAGCATGTGCTATAATAAGACGTTTCCCTTTAGATATGGGACATTTAAGTCCTTGATTGGATTCATGAGTCCAATCATATGGCATCGTATGACTAGCATGAAGGTATGTTTCATCTAAAACGCACGTACACATATATTTAAAGTGCATATATACGCAGATATTTAAAATTACCTGTATATATTATAGATCTACCCTCAGCACGATATGATGTAACTGCACGTATATAACAACACCTTAGTTCCCTTATATCATTTCTTTCCATCAAAATTTTCCGATTATCAGTGGTTTTCCTCCGTCTACTCAAAATTAAAGTAGTATTGTGATTTTGCTATAAAAGTATATATGCATACCTGAACCCAATTTTGTGTAACAGTGTTCTAAAGGAAGATACTTTTCCAGTAAAGCCTATTCCTTCATCATCTTTTATTTTATTGTAAACCATTTTAATCGTTGACTTTTGGTTATCTGTTATATGAAAATTAAAAATAACTCTGCGAATTGCTTCTTCTGATTGCTTAATTCTATTTTTTGTATTTATGTACATGTCCATGCAGTTGATGCGGGATATTTTGCATGCTCTGCGCACTCAATTTGTAAAAATGATTAAAAATGTGTTTAACTTTTCTGCTGTAATAATGGGTGGCTAAAGCGCAGTTCTTGAACACACTACCTACAATTCTTTAGTGGCTCTGCAACATCGATATGCTGTGCTAAGCCAAATCCATGATATAATACCGCACGTTTACTAAAACTGATATTTTTATATTTCAATTTCATTTATTCATAGATATTT
Source organism: Chrysina gloriosa (assembly GCA_038088585.1). Taxonomy (NCBI): domain Eukaryota; kingdom Metazoa; phylum Arthropoda; class Insecta; order Coleoptera; family Scarabaeidae; genus Chrysina; species Chrysina gloriosa. Next base: position 38,762,679 of record CM076091.1, on the reverse strand, counting down.
ATTTCTTGTATTTCATGTATCTTAAGTTCAGTTTCAATATTACACCGAGCGAATTCTTTTTGCTTTAATTATCTTCAACTATTGTTATTAGATACGCTATTATTATTGTGTAATAAATACCTTTATTTTCAACATTTCCGGTTTTTATTTGTTTTAAATACATTTCGTCATTTTGTTATCATTAAGTGTATCATGTTTATTGGTTTTCTAGCAGTTAGTTTATATAAAATTTCAGCAATTAATGTTGCTGAAATTGTATGTAAATTACATGTTAGAAAACCATTAAACACAAAAGTAATTTTCATGCCTACATACAACTATTTCAAATGTCGCGCGCTTGTCAGTAATTACCGACGGCCGCCGTAAAGGGATAAAATACCGTTTTAATAGTTCTGAGATTCCCCGGCCTGGACTCTACCAGTACTCAGAGGTCAAATATTAGAAACGACTTGCCAGCTTTCCCTCACTTGCCTGGCGAAATATTCGTCATAGTGGGGGACCTTTTCTTTCAATAGTAATTTAATATTTCTGTAATATATCTGTTACAAGTATTATAACAGATAAGGGGCAAGGAACAGCCGAAAGCGTATCGCTGCCACATCGGGTCGGTTCGCCCTCTTCGGCTGGTTCCCCCACTATGACGAATATTTCGCCAGGCAAGTGAGGGGAAGCTGGCAAGTCGTTTCCAATATTCGACCTCTGCCAGTACTTACATACAGGGGTAGTGCTACAGAACACTACAGGAGTCAACGGCGAGCATCCGATACGGGTGGACGTGCCTGCCGTATCTCCAGTGAAAAGTCTACGATGTCACGTTCGTTGAGCGTCAAACCACGGGCATGGGAGGGGGCTATCGTGGGTGGCAGATGGCTAACTCAACGATTTTGGCCGCAACGCAACAAATGCAACGATGCACGGGCTGGCGATGCAACGTCAGGTCCTCGGCCGTTCCGGCTGACCTCTCCCTAGTGAAACTCGTGGTGGAGGCAACAAGTTTATTATGTACAAAACAAAATAGACAACACAAACAACAAATAAAAAATGGTTACAAATACAAGCGAATGAACAAATTACAGATACATATATACAAAGACAAAAAAGAAACAGAAATGGTGAAAGGTGCACAGTGAAAAAGAGAATATACATACGCAGCTGATCGCCGGGAGCAGATCGTTGGACCTCGAGGGGTTCGATCCATTCTCGGAAAAGAGTTCGACCAGGTGAGGTCGGTGCTATGCCTCTCGAGGCAAGTCCCGCGCCCAAGGCGGGACGCTGGCCGTTTGGGCAGACCACCAGACTTTGGGTTGGTCTGGTCCTGCGCCCTAGCCAGGTCTGGGTCCTCAAGCGAGTCCCTGTATTGCAGATGCCTGGGCCAAAGCTAATTGACCAACATCCAACGCTCAAGGCGACTCTGAAGCTTGGATGTTAATGGTCCGGTTTAAATAGGACTTGTGATCATAAAATTTAAGGTGGGGACTAAGCGTTTTCGAAAGTGACTGGTGTTCACTTAATCGTAAACACCTTATTGGTTGGAATTTTTCGGGAAGGGACGTAGAACGATCGTGGTTGGCTCGTTCTACGTCGTTTTTTTGTCGTTAATGTCCGGCGACAACCTTATTGGCTCGTCGGCCGCCACCGTTCGGCTTTGGGAGTGGTGGGCGGAGCCTGTGAACGTGATGGTAGTTTATAAATATAAGTGGTCGCTTCGGCACTTCGGCATTCGAGACGTTACGTTGCGTTCGTGAAGGAAGCCTATTAGAGGCATAAATATGTGTATGAGGATATGCTTAATTTTGTTACTTAATTCTATTAGGTTGATTGGCAGATATCGCGGTTTTTCGCAACCGCCCGTTTTACCGGAGCCCATCGGGATGGTTCGGCTTCTCGTTGGCGCCAGACGGTATCACGTGCGTTACAGGCGATTAGATTCGTTTTAAATTTGGATGAGCTATAGCGTGATCGGGTTAAATAATAATAATAATAAATAATTTCATATAAATGGCCGTCGAAGCCGCGCAACAAATGCAACGATGTTCGAGTGTCGATGCAACCTCTGGTCCTGCGATCGTTCTGGCTACCGCTTCCTAGTGATAAGCGTTTGGCGAAAGAACAAGTTTATTATATACACAAGGAATGAAAAACATACAGTGAACAATTAGATAAATGATAAATAATGAACGATAATAATTAAAAATGCACGAGTACAATAGAATAAATACAAGCACAAATAATAAATGCGCAGAGACAATAAAATAAATGTACAGTGGAAATGCACGCATAAATAATAAATGCACAGGTACAAGAGAATAAATACAAGTACAAATAATAAATGCACGGATACAGTAAAATAAATACACAGTGGAAATACAAGTACAAATAATAAATGCACGAGTACAATAGAAAAAAATTGAAAAATAATTGGCAACAAAGGAATTCAAATACATGCAGAAAGAGAAAAATTGAAAAACAATTATATTACCCAAATAAGAAATAAAATTAGATTTAATGTAACAAATATGTATAAGTATGTATATGTATGTTTATAGGCTTAAGGATTAAGTAAGAAATTTTTTGTGTAATTGTTATGAATTTCAGAGTAATAGCTAATTGATTCATTGAGTATTTTCATGGTATATTACATTTCTTTTTGTATTTGAAAATTTGCTCAAGCGGATATGCGATAGCGTATGTATTTTGTAGACTTTTATAGACTAGAAAGAGAGTAGAATACTTGATTGTAAGATTTAATTTTAAGATGGAAAAATTAAGTCCTGCTAAATTTGATTGTACATTCTTTTTTGAAAATTTTCTTTATCTGTTGCATTGTATATTTTTTGTCTAAGAATTTTCGTAATCTGCTACAATGCATTATTTGCTATCTTTTTTCACGTATGAACTTAATTTTTTGATTACTTTCTATATATTCAAAAATAAGGATCTAATGATGAATGAACCAATGTTATGTTATATATAAGATTCACATGTGGATGCTGTATATAACTATTAAAGTATGGTACTCTGACTACTTTTACTAAATGAGTATAATCAATTTTCCCATATCAATTAATTTCAGAAGAAAAAAATCACTTGTCTATTTTTGCAGTTGAGTAAAATTCTTTACTGTCCGCGAACGTGTTAAGTTTTATTATACATTATTTAGACTAAAATAAGTGTAGCTTTTATTTTCTCGTTTATATGTAATTGTAAAAATTGTAATTTAATATTTTGTGAAGAAATATTTTATATTATTGTTGTGTTTTATATATAAATGTATTTGTATTTTCACATTTTGTTTAAACACAGCTCCTCAATTAACAAATTATATTAAACAAAGAAAAACGGAAATGAAATAAATTGTCGTGTACAATGCTTTTGTCTTTCTTTCAAAACTATTTATAAAACAATAGTCTATTTACTATAATTATTGCAAAAAAGGTAAAAGTCCAGTCCTTTCCACGTTTCAAATTCTACAAGATTCCTGGAATATAAATTGATACGTCATGAAATTGTTCCAAATGATTCGTTAAACACTCATAACTTCCAAAATATATCGCGTCTATTAGGCATTACTTTTGAAAAATTATGATATATTTGATTTTCTAAATTTGAACTTGGCGGCATGACGCTGTCACACCCCTTTTGTGATTGGTCAATAGGGGGTTCCAACTAATGTATGCTAAGCAATTGGTGTCAAAATAGGTTGACGGATGAACTTTGACCGCCTGAAAGAATTACCAACCCAAACGCAGGAGGAACAAAGCTCTCAAAAACTGACGGAGTGTGCAATATATTTAGTTACTAAAGTTTTCTAAATTAAAAAAGCAAGAGTGTAAAATTTAAATTGCAAAGTTAAGCAACCGGGAAAAATCTTTATTTTTAACTTTGTAAATGTAAGCTCATCTTTTAGCCTCTTGAGAAAAAGACTGAGGAGCAAATCAAAATAATTAAATAAATAAAATAATTGAAAATGTATAAGTATTAAAAAATGAAATACAACTAAATAATTAAGTATGAATTTGAAGCGTTCTACTATTGTATGTATTAGTAGTCTTAAATGAAATGTGTAATAAATATGCTAAAATTGAAGCCAACTATCAACGTCCGATCTAAAATTCATAGTGTTGTGGCATTTGTTTATTTCTATCACCTCCAAGAACTCCCAGCTTTTCTGGTTTCTCACAGTCCGCAAAATCTCGTTGTTCTCAAAATTAGGTGTATGATGATTGTTAATCATATGCAAAACCAAAGCACATCGCCGTTTGTTGGTATTTAGGTCACTTCTGTGTAAAGTGAATCGCACGTGCTGCATCATGAGATTTAAGAATTGCTTTTTAATGTAATTATTTATTCCAAATGTTTTGCATGGATCTTTCGAATTGTTCACTTTTGTAAGCACTTTTTCTTTTTCTATTGTAAAGAATTAACAACTAATATACTTTTACTGTCTTCAGTTAACCCTGATGAAGCATACTATTAGATGCGAAATATAGGTATAAAAAAGTATGAACATACTACTTTGAATGTATGATTGCTGAACTCCCCAATAACCTTCGTTTCACCATATATATATATATATACTAGCTGACCCGGCAAACGTTGTTTTGCCTTCAAATTGTATTTATATTTAAATAGCTGACCCGGCAGAGTTCGTTCTGCCTAGGAAAGGACTGATTTAGATATTTAATGTTTTATTGTTACGGATATGTTTAAAATACAGATACACGATAATATTTAAAGGAGATCGGTATAGGTAATTCATATTTATTTGAAAAAAAATTAAAAAATGTCAATAATAAATGAACTATTAAATGATAAAAAGTATATACAGAATTAAAAGAATGTTAGTATTTTCCTTATAGTGGATCTGGCGAATCGGGGATATTTCGGGAATTTTCTTGGGTATTATTCTTGTTTGGCCGGAGAGCAGTCCGAATTGGTGCGAATCATCGAAATCGGTCCAGGCGTTCTTGAGTTATAAGCGTAGCAACTAACGTCACTCTCTTTTATATATATATATTGTACTGAGAATTTAGTTAAAATTTTTTTTTTTTTTAATTAATTGCACCGGTCTAGCTCGTAGATAAAATATAAAAGCATAAATTATAACAATTTATATTTATAACTTTTTCGAAATATTGAATATAGAATCAAAAAAATTTGGAGTAATATGGGGACGAGTCCCGGTCGATTTTCGAAAAAAATTATAGCGCCGTAAAGGTGACCTAAAAAGTGATAAATTATCTTAATAAAAGTTTTGCGAGACGTGCCTACCAGAGTCACAATTTCAGAAAAACGGTCTTACCTTAAAGTGTTTACGTTACGTTCAAACGAAATCTTCTTATGTATTTAATCCCATAAGTATAATTTATAATACATTTATAATAACTTTTATCCTTTTTCTACAAATATACGTTCCATTATTAATATAATGTTGAGTAATTTACCAATAATTTTACATTTTCTGAGATGTTAAAATGTATGACTTTCTAAATGACATTTGACTAGTAGCAACCAGTACCAACCTAAATAGATGTATATTCATGTAATTCTTCTTATTCTTCTTCGAAGCGGTCCATTATTGAAGTTAAACGTTGGTTAAACGAATCATTGCCGTACACGCAAAAATTGAATGATGCACCAACTTGCGTATTCTTATGATTTTTCTGTATTTACTAGTCGATAATTTAAGCAAATTTTTGTGTTAATTTATCTGCTATTTGACTGATTTAGATCATTGACTATCAGATGTGCGTATATATATATATATATATATATATATATTCTTGGTTCGTTTAGTTGCTTGTTTACGTTTGTAAATGAATAATTGCCATATATGGAAAAAATGATTCATACACGAACTAGGGTATTCTTACGATTTCTTCTGAACATATTTATGTCTTTTTGTCGCGAGGTTGTTTTGGATGCGTATATCATACAGAAAGAAAAAGTTAAACTATCCCACACCAGCAGACCCAAACCAACCCCACACCATCTGGGCCAAACCAATACCACACCACCAGACCCAAACACACCCCACACAACCAGACCCAAACACACCTAACACCATTCCACACAACCAGACCCAAACACACCCAACACCATCCCACACAACCAGACCCAAATCCACACCACTACCACCAGACTCAAACTCACACATACCACCAGACCCAAATCCAATCACACCACCAGACCCAAATCCAATCACACCACCAGACCGAAACCCACCCCACAACATTCGGCCATAACTATCCCACACCACTAGACCCAAACCCATACCACACCAACAGACCCAAACACCCCCCACACCATCCGGCCGAAATCATCCCACACCACTGGAGCCAAATCTACACCATTACCACCAGACTCAAACCCACACCATACCACCAGACTCAAACTCACACTATACCACCAGACCCAATCCTAATCACACCACCAGACCGAAACCCACGCCACACCATCCGCCCTAACTATACCACACCACCAGACCGAAACCCACTCCACACCATCCGGTACTAATTATACCACACCACGAAACCCAAACCCACACCACACCACCCGGCCCAAACTATCCCACACCACCAGGCCCAAACCCACACCGCTACCACCAGATTCAAATCCACACCATACCACCAGACCCAAACCCAATCACACCACCAGACCGAAACCCACCCCACAACATCCGGCCATAACTATCCCACACCACTAGACCCAAACCCATACCACACCAACAGACCCAAACACACGCCACACCACCAGACCCAAACACCCCCACACCATCTGGCCCAAATCATCCCACACAACCAGACCCAAATCCACATCATTACCACCAGACTCAAACCCACAGCATATCACCAGACTCAAACCCACACCATACCACCATACCCAATCCCAATCACACCACCAGACCGAAACCCAAGCCACAACATCCGGCCCTAACTATACCACACCACCAGATCGAAACCCACTCCACACCATCCGGCATTAATTATACCACGAAACCCAAACCCACACCACACCACACCACACCACACCACCCGGCCCAAACTATCCCACACCACCAGACTCAAATCCACACCATACCACCAGACCCAAACCCAATCACACCACCAGACCGAAACCCACCCCACACCATTCGGCCCTAACTATACGACACCACCAAACCCAAACCCAAACCCACACTACACCACCCGGCCCAAACTAACCCACACCACCAGACCCAAACTCACACCACACTACACCACACCAGCTGTTGCTCCTCTACAAAATATCCAGGATGATTTCTTTTCCAAATTTGGATTCGTCTATCTCTACGATTTGACTTGGCCCCCTTAACTTTTCTTTATGTGAGAATAAATAAATATGTACAGGAAAAATCATAAGAATACGCAAGGTCGTGCATCATTCAATTTTTGCATGTACGGCAACGATTCGTTTAACCAACGTTTAACTTCAATAATAGACTGCTTCGTTGAAGAATAAGAAGAATTACATAAATGTACATCTATTTAAGTTGGTACTGGTTGCTACTAGTCAAATGTCATTTAGAAAGTCATACATTTTAACATCTCAGAAAATTTAAAATTATTGGTAAATAACTGAAAATTATATTAATAATGGAAGGCATACTTGTAGAAAAAGGATAAAAGTTATTATAAATGTATTATAAATTATACTTATGGGATTAAATACATAAGAAGATTTCGTTTGAACGTAACGTAAACACTTCAAGGTAAGACCGTTTTTCTGAAATTGTGACTCTGGTAGGCACGTCTCGCAAAACTTTTATTAAGATAATTTATCACTTTTTAGGTCACCTTTATGGCGCTATAATTTTTTTGCGAAAATCGACCGGGACTCGTCCTCATATTTAGCCAAAAATTTACCTATTTTAGTGTGTGTGAAAATATAAGTGTATTTTCCGTTGACGGGTCTTCCTGTATCTCCTCTTTATCTGTATGGTGAGGTTCTTTTCTTACTAATACTTCTTCTTCTTACAAATATTTCTTCTTAAAACCGTTTTTTTCTTTTGGAAATATATTTCAGACTTCTTTATTGACTTTTCTCGATTTGTCAATTCAATCGTCGTTAACCAAACAAAACTTTTATTTTCTTTTCGAAACCAGGACCACACTCGTCCACCTCACCGTTGTCCCCGAAACGAACCTTTAATTCACCCTGACTTCAGTGCATCCAAAAATACTGCTGTTATAGAAACCTGTACCGTACGTCCATGCACCCTTGGCTATTTCCACCAAATCTATGTGAATTCTTGTAATGCATAATTGTTGTAGGAAATGTGTGTTAAAATGTTAACAAAATCCTTTTTATCATTAAATCATGCTTTTATAAAATATTTAACTCTGGTAACATTTGTTATACTACAATATACATATATATAATACTACATATATCATTAAAATAACGATCATTATTTCTATATTCTTGTAATGTTTGAATAAGGACTAACAAACGATTACGCGCAAAATTGATGTCAGTTGATTTATTCCTGATTTATTCCGCAGTATTGAAAATATAACCTCGGTTTGTTCAAAAATTAGTTTAAAAGTGAAGTTTAAAAATGTTGTGTTGGTTAAGTGATTTTTAATCCAACCACTTCTCTTATAGTCTTGGTATCATTTCTGAAGTCATTATTGTTGATTATAGTCAAAACTTCAATTAATTTAATTTTATGTAATTATACCCATAAATACTGCACGCGATGTAAAATTCCATCTTGTATTAGAGCTACATAGTTGATGAGCTACTGTGGCATATTATATCTAAAATGTTTTTCGTTTGGTTGACTTTGAAAGAAATGCAGCAAATCCGTTTAAATTAGAAAAGAAAGCTCTAGATTCTTTGTTTATATTACAAGCTTTACTCAATACTAAATTTAAAGCATGAGCGTGACAATGTACAAAAAGAACTTGAGAATCAAATGTTTATTATGTTCTTTCTATTTTTCGCAATTTAATAAAAGGTTAAATAAATATTTAGCTGTTCTACCGGATGATGTTACGGAGATATACCGCTAACCGCTACCACTAACAAATCTATTAAAACCAGGTTCATATTTGCTAGAGAGTCCGATTAATTCTTTATAATTTCCATGATTATAGGAATCTGAAGTCTCATTGTGTCCCCGAAAAGCTAAATCTTGTGATGCTAAAACTATCGTTTCGTCGATTAATTGTCTTAAATTGTTATTATACGTAATAATGGCATCTTTACACGCACTGTCTATAGCAGTAGCAATATTTTGTTCTCCAAATAGTTTAAATTTATATAAATAGAATGCGTTCAATAGATCGTGGTTTTGGTTTGGCTACAAAAGGGTAGACATGGCCAACAAAATAATCTTTCCCGTTTAATTGAGCCCGTTAACCAATCACATTTAGCGTAGCACAATGAACTGAAAACACAATTTTGCCGATTGCCGTCGTTAGATACTAAAGATAAATTAGGCCGAAGTTACTCAATTTTCTGTAGGATGTGTAATTTCGCCTCTATGTTTAAACAACTAAAACAATTTCTTACCTACCAGTCGACAACATCTTCGCAGCTCCCTTGTTACGTTTTTGTTTCCCCTGTATATATGATTTATTTTGTTTAACACTTGGATTTGGCAACCGAATGGTTTTTGTGAATTTTCGCTAGGTATTGTTGGAAATATTAGTGACTAGAATTTCATTGTTAATCTCTTTCATACATTTCTTCCATATTCGTAATCGTGTTTTGCCTTGTTAGCGATTAGTCTTTTTTTTGGTTCTTTTGAGATTTCAATTTGGCATGCGCGGGATCTGCATCGCCGCTTATTCGGGTCACGTTAGGTCGAGCAGAGGTGAATGTGATTTTTGACCCTAAAGTCCGGAGATAGAAAAAGGTGAGCGGTCGACAAGATTTTCAATTCTTGCTAGAAGATACGCTTTGGATAAATTAAATCGAACGTCGACCATTGGGAAACGATTTTGGTTCTGGATTGGATCATCGAATTATTCTGTTCGTTTTGGGTTATCGTTTCGACTTACGTATTTTGAGGAAAAAAAATCTTTTCTACTTCCGACCGACATTTTGGGAACCCATGTCCGAACGCATGAGTTTTTTTTTTTGAGACGCTATATTTTTCTTGTATCAACCACGATATAATTTTGAGTGTCGTCTATAATTGTCGATTTATGGTGCATCCCCTGCGATGAATCTCCTATAATTAACCGTAACTGTGAAAGTTGGCGGGTATATACGTGCTGATTGCATCCAACCATCTGCCACCGATCATCATCAAAAAGGCGGAAGTTACAGTGAGACCACGAGGTTGTCGCGATTTTGTTCTTGCGGTCCACTAGCGGAATCGAGGAAAAATATGGTATTTCTGTTAACACGTACATCATGAAGTGTGTCCCGGAATCAAGTCAGTACGAACCTTTAACTTTTAGTGTCTTAATCGATTTTGATATGTGTCAAACTTTAATTTGCAATCATTACTTGTTCGCCTGCTAAACGGCCTTCGAATATTTTTAGTACCCCCGTGTAACGACAGGGATGTAACTTTTCTTTTTGCACTATAGTTTTGAATCAGGCAAGTCATATAATTTCATTGCGGAAGCATTTGTACATAGTTAGTCACGAAGCTATCGCCATAGATGTAGATACAGGGTCTGGAACAAAAGTTTCGATGGCAATAGTAGAGTTTGGGGAACAGTCCGTAAGCTTGGGCGAGTTTTGAGATTGTCGGTCCCACCGAATCATTGGGGTGCATTCGGATAGTCGTGAATTCTTTTAATTTTTTTTTTTTTTTATTTTGAAAAGCGATTGAAACGTTTGTGTAAAGCAGCTCTGATTTTCGTACAATGATTTAATCTTTCTCTTGTTTAGTGTAAGTTGTATTACGAGATCAGGTTTTCTTTTGTTTGTAAAGACCTGATAATTGTTGGCGCATAAATACTTGCGGTTTCGGCTTCAACTTTTACATATTTGCTTTTACGTTCGCCAGAAGAACTATTTCGCGTACATTCACGTACATTCTTCCGACGCTATTAAATTGTAAATACGTCACCTTCCGCGTCGCAACAATATTTAGCGTCTACTCATTTGGTTGTCATCAGATTTTATCAATTTCTTAACGCATTTATATGTTACCTTGTAAATACACTTTTTTTTGGATAATATACGTTTCTGGCCTCGCAAGTAATTAGTCGTTATTGGAGATATTTGGGACCTTACCGGTTTAAATACCTCCTCCTAAGTCTTTCCATCTAGGTTCCTGCTTACCGGTCTGCTCTGGAGGGACATTTTTTGAGCAGCTGGCGTCGATAGTACTATCGGTTGCTTTCGATCGAACCCACACCCCCAGCACGGCGAGCTAACGGCATCCCGTATGTAGAGCCCATTCATTAAACGGTAGGAGTATTTCAACCGAGATAATCAGGGAATCTATTTATTTATTTTTTGTTATTGTCAACGCGAGCTATATCGATGTTATAAGGAAAATATCGTAACACCCTATTTCATCAATTTTATCCATTTTCAACGTATGACCTAGCAAAACTTGATAAAATAACATAAACCGAAAAATTATTACGTAGATTCTTAAAACATCGTTAAAGCGTTACGTTCGTAATGAATTGCACACTGCGCCTGCAAACGCTTTACAAACGATAACGCACGACAACTTGCCGATCTCATACGATCTCACTGGAGCCCAAGCCTCCGCTCATACGTATTCGTCCTATAGTATCTAAATACACCTACACTTACGAGGCGCATAGGTGGTAGCAGTGGCATTAATATCGACGCGCAGCCAGATTTGTGGCTAACCTCCTCGCTTGCCACTATAGTGCGTGCACCAAAATTTCATGCATTAGGCATTGGAAATTTGTTTGCATTTTAAAATTAAATAATGAATAGAGATGCTATTTACATAGCCAACGCATAAACATTGGTTTAATACATAATAAACAATTTATTTTAGTAAAAATAATGGAGAGCCGCCACTGGTATATTCCATGCATTATAGCGAAGACGAAAGTCGGAAAGCAACTTGGTTTTATCCCACCTGGAAATAGACCTTTCGCTGTAATGCATACCGATCACGTTCGTAACAACTTCCAGAGGCAACAAGTATGTATTAGCGATTATAGATAATTTGACGAAATTCGTTCAATTCCAAACCGTTGGAAGTACTAAAACCGAAGCCACCGTAACTAAGTTTGAAAATTTTATACAAAGATTTGGAACACCAGAATGAATAATGTCATACCCAGGAATAAGTTTTACATCTTCAAAATTCAAAAATTATGCAGAACCCATGGAATCAAGCATACCTTAAATTCAAGCAGACATCCTCATGCCAATAGCCTTGTAGAACGCTTGAACCGAACACTGCTACCAATGATGCAAACTTCTGTTGAAGATCCTGACGGTAGAGATTGGGACAGGAAAATAAAAGAACTAGAAAGGTACATCACACGCTCATAAATAAGACCACCAACAAGACAGAAGACCTCAAAAGGGCGTTAAAGCCAAGCGACCGAAGAGGAAACCGAAATATTTGTCAAATTATGAATTGAACATATAGCGAATAATTTGTTTGAATTATTGCTGTTTCTTTCTCTTAAATTCGCTTACTTTCATTTTGTTTTAAAGATCTTTTATTACGCTTTAACTTTGTATTTTCAATGATACGTACCACTGTTAGTTTCTAGGCGATAACGTCGAAAGTTTTAAAATTTTCCATAATGTGATCTTGGAGACCAACATTCATCAGGATAGGCCGAGTGTTGGAACTCAATAAAATTTAAAAAATCCCGCTTTGTAACAGTTGGTAAGGTAGGGAGCGATACAGAGCAGTGTACGTAAGAACATGGACAAGACGTATAAGTGAAGCTCTCTTTTATCAATATATTATTAACATCTAACGTGATATTGAGAGACTGTGCCATCCTTAACATATATAACTCTGTAACACATTTATTCAACTATATCGTATCCTAAATCTTTTCCTTAAATTTTTCCTACAGTAAATATTGCGCCAGTAGTGAATTCGCTCGTATAAGCCCCTGTTCCCTGTGCTTGTGATTAGTGATTCAAGTTTAATTCGTAGAATGTCAGTAAATAGTTTGAGAGTTGAGTTTAAAAGTTATCTCTCTATAGGTATCTGGGCTTCTCATAGCGCCCTTTTCAAAGATAACTATCGTAATGCTTCTGTACCTTTGAGACAACGATACATACATATATCTAAAACTATTTCGAAAAATTTGTCAATTCTTTTAGTAGTTCATTTCCACCGTATCTCGTTGACCACTTGTTCAATTCAAGGCAAAATTTCTACTTTTTATTTGCTACATACATACATTTAGATCTTACTCTTGTATGAAGACTTGTTTGGTTTCTAAACTCGTCCTGTAGTTATGTATCACTTCTTCCATTACCATTAGTCCAGTTTGTTTTTGCTATAACTCGGTTCCGGTTTAACACTTCGAAAACATGCTAATTATAATACTTATAGGGAGTGTTTGTGTGAACAATTTAGTGTATTTGTTTTCTCTTTTTCCTTCATACTTATCGAAAACATGTATATTATCAAACTTTTAGAGAATATTCATTATTTTCAGTAGTTTCAGTATTTTTAGTGTTTCGGTATTTTCGGTGATTTCAGGAGTTTCAGTGGTTTCAGTAATTTCAGAAGTTTTAGTGGTTTCAGTGCGGTGGTTAAGAGTGTCCGCATCTTCAAAATGCAAAAAGAAGGCGGAGCATTTCTATAAAGTTGTCGATCGTCGGAAGACACACAAAAATAACCGAACACCAAATCTCGACGGAGAACCTAGAAACCACTGAAACTACTGAAACTGCTGAAACCACTGAAAATACTGAAAACAATTAAGACACTGAAATCACTGAAACTTCTGAAATCACTAAAACCACTGAAACTACTGAAGATAATGAATATCCTCTAAAAGTTTGATAATATACATGTTTTCGATAAGTATGAAGGAAAAAGAGAAAACTCTGAAAAAATAGGCCATTGAATTGAATCAAATCTGTATCTCGCTTTCCTCAAGATGGCGGTGCGCGGACGGAAAAATCGAAACTTCGCAGCGCGATAGAACACGCAATTATCATCCTAGAGGAAAAACAAATACACTAACTTGTTCACACAAACACCCCCTATAAGTATTATAATTAGCATGTTTTCGAGGTGTTAAACCGGAACCGAGTTATAGCTAAAACAGAAATGCACCCGTTTTTCCAAGATGGCGGAAAATACACATAGGAAGTATTGGTCTCAAATCTCAAGTTAAGCTTTTCTAAGTACCCCCCACAACATATAACAAATTTGGCTTTCTCGGTTCACTTTTTTCCAAATGCACAGAATGACTGGACTAATGGTAATGGAAGAAGTGATATATAACTACAGGACGAGTTTAGAAAGCAAACAAGTCTTCATACAAGAGTAAGATCTAAATGTATGTATGTAGCAAATAAAAAGTAGAAATTTTGCCTTGAATTGAACAAGTGGTCAACGAGATACGGTGGAAATGAACTACTACAAGAATTGACAAATTTTTTCGAAATAGTTTTAGATATATGTATGTATCGTTGTCTCAAAGGTACAGAAGCATTACGATAGTTATCTTTGAAAAGGGCGCTATGACAAGCCCAGATACCTATAGAGAGATAACTTTTAAACTCAACTCTCAAACTATTTACTGACATTCTACGAATTAAACTTGAATCACTAATCACAAGCACAGGGAACAGGGGCTTATACGAGCGAATTCACTACTGGCGCAATATTTACTGTAGGAAAAATTTAAGGAAAAGATTTAGGATACGACATAGTTGAATAAATGTGTTACAGAGTTATATATGTTAAGGATGGCACAGTCTCTCAATATCACGTTAGATGTTAATAATATATTGATAAAGAGAGCTTCACTTATACGTCTTGTCCATGTTCTTACGTACACTGCTCTGTATCGCTCCCTACCTTACCAACTGTTACAAAGCGGGATTTTTAAATTTTATTGAGTTCCAACACTCGGCCTATCCTGATGAATGTTGGTCTCCAAGATCACATTATGGAAAATTTTAAAACTTTCGACGTTACCGCCTAGAAACTAACAGTGGTACGTATCATTGAAAATACAAAGTTAAAGCGTAATAAAAGATCTTTAAAACAAAATGAAAGTAAGCGAATTTAAGAGAAAGAAACAGCAATAATTCAAACAAATTATTCGCTATATGTTCAATTCATAATTTGACAAATATTTCGGTTTCCTCTTCGGTCGCTTGGCTTTAACGCCCTTTTGAGGTCTTCTGTCTTGTTGGTGGTCTTATTTATGAGCGTGTGATGTACCTTTCTAGTTCTTTTATTTTCCTGTCCCAATCTCTACTCTCAGGATCTTCAACAGAAGTTTGCATCATTGGTAGCAGTGTTCGGTTCAAGCGTTCTACAAGGCTATTGGCATGAGGATGTCTGCTTGAATTTAAGGTATGCTTGATTCCATGGGTTCTGCATAATTTTTGAATTTTGAAGATGTAAAACTTATTCCTGGGTCGGACATTATTCATTCTGGTGTTCCAAATCTTTGTATAAAATTTTCAAACTTAGTTACGGTGGCTTCGGTTTTAGTACTTCCAACGGTTTCGAATTGAACGAATTTCGTCAAATTATCTATAATCGCTAATACATACTTGTTGCCTCTGGAAGTTGTTACGAACGTGATCGGTATGCATTACAGCGAAAGGTCTATTTCCAGGTGGGATAAAACCAAGTTGCTTTCCGACTTTCGTCTTCGCTATAATGCATGGAATATACCAGTGGCGGCTCTCCATTATTTTTACTAAAATAAATTGTTTATTATGTATTAAACCAATGTTTATGCGTTGGCTATGTAAATAGCATCTCTATTCATTACTTAATTTTAAAATGCAAACAAATTTCCAATGCCTAATGCATGACATTTTGGTGCACGCACTATAGTGGCAAGCGAGGAGGTTAGCCACAAATCTGGCTGCGCGTCGATATTAATGCCACTGCTACCACCTATGCGCCTCGTAAGTGCACGTGTATTTAGATACTATAGGACGAATACGTATGAGCGGAGGCTTGGGCTCCAGTGAGATCGTATGAGATCGGCAAGTTGTCGTGCGTTATCGTTTGTAAAGCGTTTGCAGGCGCAGTGTGCAATTCATTACGAACGTAACGCTTTAACGATGTTTTAAGAATCTACGTAAATCACTGAAACTTCTGAAATCACTAAAACCACTGAAACTACTGAAAATACTGAAACAACTGAAAATACTGAAACAACTGAAAATACTGAAACTATTGAAAACATTGAAAATATTGAAATCACTGAAACCGCTGAAAATACTGAAAATAATTAATATCCTCTACAAGTTTGATAATATACATTTGTTCGATAAGTATGAAGGAAAAAGCAAAAAACCCGAAAGAAACAGATCAAATGTTTGAATTTTTATCTATTTTGTTAAATATTTCTTCAAGATGGTGGTACGCGGACGGAAACATCGAAACTTCGCGGCGCGATAGAATGCGCAATTATCACCCTAGAGGAAAAACGAAGACACAAAATTGTTCGCACAAACACCCCTATAAGTATTACAATAGACATGTTTTCGATGAGTATTAAAGAAAAAGAAAAACCCGAAAAGCCAGATACAATATTTGAATTTTTGTCTATTTTATTCGATATCTCAACAACTAATGTAATGTAATGTAACGAGGTGGGGTCTAGGCCAAAATGGCCCTTTGCACTGCGACCATCGTTGATCTATTGTGCTTCCCCTTGTCTTTATTTATTTAATACGTCCAGGAACAGGATCAGCTCCTTCAATGGGAGTGTTAGTAGGTCCTCTTCACTCAGCGTATATGCATGTAGTATTCTGTATCTTATTTATTACTGTAGAGGCCGGATTATATGCAAAAAAGTGGAAATATGCAATGTTTTGGCCTAAATATGCACTTTCTTATGAAAAATATGCAGATAAAAAAATAGGAGTAATGCTAGAAAATATAATACTATAGAAAAAAAAATTCTATTATGTTTACTACAAGTTTATTTACTGACTCACCACACAATATTTTAGTAATATCCTTTAGCTTTTTAAAACCCTCATTTTTTTCTATTACACTTAAAAATTTTTCATACACGGATTTTTCCACCCTTCCTTTAACATCAAAACATAACTTTTCAAATTATTTCAACGCTCTCAATTAGCGACATAAACTGTTTTTCCAATTGCAATATAGCAGTGGAAATAAAACAGTAGTTGGCTTTAATAAACGCCAACTGTTGAGGTATTTCTTTACTCGAATATACCTTTTGGGCGTCTAGCACAGATTGTGTATCGCTATCGCGATCCATAATAATTGTCTTTATTTCTTCATAATGATTTGCATGAAAAATAGCAGCTTCCAACCACGTTCCCCATCGTGTGATTACTGGTTGAGGAGGAAGCGGAATACCGGGTAGATGTTGTTTGTAAAACTGAACTCTTTAAAAGCCTTTAAAAACACTTTCTTAACACTACTAATTAAAGTATTTACCAAGGGAAAATGGTTTCTTACTTCTTCTGCAACACGATTTAGTCCGTGCGCCAAGCTAGTTGTGTGAATTAAATTTGGGTAAAAGACTTTCAAGTTGCAAGCTGCCTTCACTATGTATTGTGCGGCATCCGTTAAAAACAATAGAATTTTTCTGTTGAAATCGATTCCGGTAAGAAAAAGGTTGCCAGAATTATATAGGCCGAGTGCCTAATAATATTTTTAAAAAGAAGAAATTTATTGAGACAAATCAATCACAAATTACAAAGTTATAATCTAGAAAACAAAAGGGTGAAACCTATACTAACGTTAATACACGAATGTAATATACGAATGTGTAGTGTACGAATGTGTATTATACCAATGTCTGATAACAATGCGTTCAAATAATTTATAAACTATTTCCGCAAAGTCGGCGGTTCTGCTAAAGCGGCGACGAAGCGGCTGTATCCAAAGAGTGCGTGGGCTTTCCTTGGTATTCCTATTGTTGCGTCTTATGTTACTCCTCCATCCCTAGAACGGCTCCGAAGGTGTATCCTGAGGAACGGTGATCGATCGTCCATCGATGGATTGAAGTTTCCTTTTTATGTTGTAGATCGTGTCCCAATTTTTATATATAACGATACAACATACAATGATAATTAACACAATGGTTATACAAGAGTTCCAAAACGAATAATTTTCTCTTGGTACTTTATCCAAGTTCTTAATTTTAACATTTTCGATATCTTCTTGTAGCTTTTTAATATTTTGCCAAATCACTTTATTTAATTTAACAGGATCAATAGTACTTTCAATTTTGCTTATGGTATTTATGCGCAATTCGGGTAAATGGAAGACTTCCCCTTTTATTAAGCCATTAGTTGACATAAATTTCTCTTTGTTTACTTCTACAGTGCAATTTACATTTAATTCTATTAAAACACTGTTTATAATTTCTAAGATACCAATTCCGCTACAGTCATAAGTTATTTTTAACAAATGTGGTGTATAAATTAATAAATGTTTAGATCCAATTTGTTGCACAATTGGTTCGTTAATATGAACACTAATTTTATTACATAAAGAATCGTTGTTCATCATTAAATTTAACAAACACTCATCCGCACTTGGTAACATTACTTCCTTACACAGATATATTTCTTCAATTTTCGGACAGCTGATGGCTCTTGAAATGCTTGTACTTTTTCCTCTTAACAGATACGATTTCGGGATAGGTACGAATTGCTTGTGATAAGGAATAGAATAGATATGATATAATTCAAAATTGCTTTTATGTAGTATAGGTATTGAAATTTTGAATAAAATTTCATCAGTGAATATGTTTAAACAATTAATATAATGAAATTTTCAACTTCGTGTACTTGTGCTTGGTTCTGGATTATCTTCATTCCGTAACAGATTTTTCTTTTTAAGTTTGTGTTTCGTTTTTACAGCGTTCTTAGAGTATTTTGCGCCCTTTTTTTCTTTTACTTTTATTTTATTTTCATTTGGTTGTGTAAATGGACGTTTTGGGATACAGGTATAGGATAGTGGTTGTTTTTGGGGTGTTCTGTCATGTTTTGTTGATTGGCAGATTTCGCAATTATTGATAGATATGGTGATGCTTCTCTCCATATTTGGCCAGTAAATTTTTCTTTCTTTTTAACGAGGTGTATACTTCATTGATACCTCTATGACATGTTTTTCCCTCGTGGTAGTATTTAATCTTCTCGAATTGATCTTCCGGATTTTGTACGTCTTCTATAAATTTATTAGCAATTTCTATTCTCAATTTAGTAAAGTTTTCTTGAATGATTTGGATGATTTCTCTTTCTATATTTTTATGTTTGAAATATATCACGTTTCTTTTATCGGGTAATAAAACTTTTTTCATTGCATTTACTATATTCTCATGTTGGGTATTTAGTGGTAATGTTACAAATATTCTATTTTTATCAAAAACTTTCGCGTGTACAAATATCGGTATTGTTACGTTTCGCGAGGCGTCAAGTATGATTTGTCTATCGGCTAGATTTACCGGTTTTTCATTGTACGGGATTACTATTTCAACTTCACCGTTATTAGAGTGTATTGTATTATTACTATTTGTTTCTTCGTTCTCATTCATTTGCAAATCTTTAATTATTTGTTCTAATTCATTCGGGTCTATTTCATCTATATTATCTCCGATATTAACTAGTAATGATTCTGTGTCATCTATGTTAATTTGGTCTAACGTATTTACATAATTTTCAGTCATTTTAATTTTAATCCGCGATAAGGGGTCGGCTTGATTAACTTTACCTTTTTTATATTTGATTTCATAATCGAATTCGCTTAATTTAAGTCTCCATCGAGTTAATCGTGAATTTGGATCTTTGATCGAAAATAACCATTGTAGTGGTTTATGATCAGTTTTGATGATGAATTTTTACCATATAAGTACGGTCTAAAATGTTTACATGCCCATACTATTGATAGCATTTCTCTTTCGATAGTGGAATAATTTATTTCCGCTGCATTAAGGGTGCGGGACGCGTATGCAACAGGATGATCATTCTGTGATAATATTGCTCCAATTGCAAATTGAGATGCGTCTGTTAATAGTTCAAAAGGTTGATTAAAATCTGGATATTTCAATATTGGTTCATTACATAACAATATTGTACATTTTTTAAATGCTTCTGCAAATTCAGAGGTATGTTTTACCGTTTCTCCTTTTTAAGACTTTTAGTAAGTGGTTTCGTTATTTTCGCAAAGTTATGTATGAATTTTCTATAAAAACCTAAGAGTCCTAGGAATGATTTTATTTCACGTTGTGTTTTAGGAATTGGAAAATTCTTAATCGCTCCAATTTTATTAGGGTTTGGTTTGATTTCTTGAGGTGTGACTATATGTCCAAGATATTCAGTTTCTTTTCTAAGAAATTCACATTTATCTACTTGTAATTTTAAATTTGCTTCTCTCAATTTTTGAAATATTACTTTGATATGTTTTATGTGTTCTTCTAATGAGAATGAAAAGATTATTATATCATCTAAATATACGAGACAAAATTTATGTAAAACTTCTCTTAAAACATCATTCATTACGCGCTGAAAAGTCGCGGATGCATTTTTAAACCAAAAGGTAATCTTAAATATTCAAAATGTCCATCTTCAGTGTTAAAAGCTGTTTTCTGAATTGATTCTGGATGCATCATTATTTGGTGGTAGCGTGAGGCAAGGTCTAAAGTAGTAAAATACTTGCATCGGCCTAATTTATCTAAAATGTCTTCTATATTTGGGATAGGGTATCTATCATCAATTGTTTTGTCATTTAGGGCTCGATAATCTATTACTAAGCGCGTTTTTCTTTTTCCACTTGCGTCTAATTTCTTATTTACTAAATTTACGGGTGAACCCCATGGGCTTACGCTGGGTCTTATTATATTTTCATTTAGTAATTTATCAATGTGATCTCTAATTTCGCGTTTCATTGTATAAGGGAAACGTCGTGCTCGTTTAAATATTGGGTCGCAATTTGTTTTAATTTCATGTCTTACGTTACTATTACATGTTAGTTTTTCATCGGGTTTTTTAAATATATCTTTATAGTTTTTACAAATATGTAAAATTTCATGTCTTTCCATTGCGTTTATATGGTCAGTTCGTATCATATTATTTAAATTCTGTAATGAATCTTGTTCAGGGATTTGGTATTGACAAACATAATAATTTTCTAAAGGTGTTATGTTTACTGTTTTAAGTTCGATTATCTTTTCTTGTTCCGTTAAATTTTGTACTTCTATTACTGTTTCGCCATTGTGTACTTTACTAATACAACTTGGTATATTTATTTCTTGATTGCAAATTCCATCTATTAATACTTCACCTTGTACATAGTTTACTGAAATGTTTTTTAACATTGAGGTTTTTCCGGGAATTATTAATTTCTGCGATTGTCTAAAATTTAGTGGTATTTTATACTTATCTCTTACGAGTTGTCCTCTGTTTAAATCTAAGTTAAATTTGATCGCTCTTAAATCATTTAGTCCAATTATACCGTTATAAAAATTATGAAATTTATGAATAATCATTTTTAAATTTCCTAATGATTTTAGTTCATTAAAACATGGTATTACTGCGTATTTATTTAAAGTTAAAATGCCTTGTGCTGTTTTGATTTCAAATTCTTCATTAAACACATTATGGGGGTAATATTTTTCTACAATTTTTGGTTCTATCATTGATATACTGCTACCAGTGTCTATAAGTAATTTCATTGGGGGATTTTTATTGCTATATATGGTAGTTCATTTATTGCTAATCTATTGAGTTCTCCGGCGAGGCAGGTATTATAAAATTTTCCTCTATTTCCTCTTCTGATAGTTGTTGTTCAGTTATTTCGGGATTTGGTGGGACATCTAAGGGCATATACCATCTTCCATCGTTTTCATTATAAATAGGAGAGTTTTCATATTGGCTCTCTTCTGTCTTGTATAATTCGTGGGTATTTATTTGAGGTCGATCAGTTGGATGAAAATCGAAATTCCTTAGCCTAAAGTTAGATGACTTAGCTACTGCTGTCGATACTCCGGACATTGGTGTGGGTTTCGGAAAGTTTGTCGTTTCATTTGGTTCCCATACATTTTGATGATTGCTGGGGTAATAACTGCGTTGTTGCGAATTTGCTTTTGCGAAGGGATTAGCTTCGGGATGATTAAATCGATTTATTTGTGGGTTTTGGAATCTTTGGACGAAGTTCCGTTGTCCAGACGGGAATTTATTGATAGAAGGATAATTATTTTGGTATTGCATATGATTTGGATTTTTATCACTTGTGGCGGTCTGTTTGGCGTTGTATTTGTATTATTTGTTTTTGCATTTTTAACATAATTTGATCTGGCTTTAAAATTTAAGGCGTCTTGACAATAACCCATTGCTACTTCTAATGTTTCGGGTTTTAATGGCTTTACAAAAATTTGTATATCTTCAGGTAAGTTCAATAAATAAATTTCAAGTGCTGTTTGAACGTAAATTTCTGCTCGTTGTACTTTATGAGTTACTTCTATTGTTTGTCCTAATTTTGTCATTAGTTTAGAAAGCAAATCTTGTATTCTATAACCAAAAGTTATTGGGTCTTCTTTCGTGTGAATTCTAGTATTGTTAAACTCTTGAGCTAGTTGACCTAAATCTCGTTTATCTCCAAAATATGAAAGTATCGCTTCTCGTACCGCATTCCACGTATTCAACTCGTTTCGCGAACATATTAAAACTTTAGCTCTATCTCTTAATTTTCCTAATATAGTGGCAAAAATAAGCTCTTTAACTTCGGGATTATTCGAATATTTTCTACAGATTCTATCGCAAGCACTATTAAATAAGTTTACGCTACTCGTTTCTCCATTAAATATAGGTATGGAGTCTAATTCTATTTTGAATAACTGATAGTTTAATTCTACCATCGTCGTTTCGGTTTCGTTTCCGGTTTCGGTTAAGCTAAGGTTGTGGATTGATTCTATCAATCCCTCCAGCTTGTTTGTTTACTTTTTCACCAATTATTGGTGTGGGTATTTCACTATGAAATTTTTCCAATAGAAAGGAATTTTTCCAATGACGGGAAAGTGACTACTATAGTCGAAGTGATTCGTATCGTTAATACAAGTAAGGAAAAAGTACTCACTTTGCTTCTGGGTTGGCAAGCTGTTTTCGTTTCTTCCTCCCTCGTTGTCCTCCTGGATCGATGCCTGCTGGTTTCTTCGTTGAGGTTCTTTTTCAATCTTGAAGTGCGAACACACCAATTTTTACGATAAAAATTGTAAATTGATCCTACTGACTGCGCCAATTATATAGGCCGAGTGCCTAATAATATTTTTAAAAAGAAGAAATTTATTGAGACAAATCAATCACAAATTACAAAGTTATAATCTAGAAAACAAAAGGGTGAAACCTGTACTAACGTTAATACACGAATGTAATATACGAATGTGTACTATACGAATGTGTATTATACCAATGTCTGATAACAATGCGTTCAAATAATTTATAAACTATTTCCGCAAAATCGGCGGTTCTGCTAAAGCGGCGACGAAGCGGCTGTATCCAAAGAGTGCGTGGGCTTTCCTTGGTATTCCTATTGTTGCGTCTTATGTTACTCCAGTTCGTCTTGTATAAACCTTGTTATTGTCAAATTATTTGCCTTTTCCAACCGTTTGGATGAAATTAAATAAGATTTTGCTGGAACCGATACGTTAAGGATACCTATCATTAAATGAACTATGTATCGGCCCACACTATCAGTAGTTTCATCTGCGCATATGTAAAGGTAATTGTTTGACACAGCCTTCTTAATGCTACTCAATGTTTAGACATAGATACGGTGAATATAATTTTTCTTAAGGTGCTCTCGTCGGGAATATTATATTTGCTGGTGTACTTTTGCAAAAATAACTTGACATTTAAATTGTTTATTTTATGTAGTGGAATATCTGCCGAAACAAACATTAGGCACAAATCTTCATTAAATTGTTCCTGTTCCGATTTTCTGAAGGTTGATGGCAAACATTGCGGTAATGTTTGCTGACCCTTCTTCGCCAACTTCATCTTTGATAGTTTTGCAGCATGAGATGGAGTTTTAATATGCTGGTCGACTTGAAACTTTCTCTCACTTGTAACCTGCATAAAAAATATCACATCATCAGTTGTTTTCTTATAAAATAAGTGTTAGTAAAAGATAAAGGAGTAATAAAAAACTAATGTGGGAAGGGTTTGCGAAGCAATCGGAATAAACGACATTTAATAAAATAACCAACACAACGCTTCGACAAATAATTTTATTTTAAAATGATTTTTATTTAACAATCATCAGCAGAATGTGAAATATCAGATATTCCGTATTGTGCTGATGATATGCGAAAAATACGCATGAAATATACATCTCATTTTACTCATTTTAAAATAAAATTATTTGTCGAAGCGTTGCATTGCTGATTTTGTTAAACATCGTTTAAAAACTATAGATTAATAAGATGTATATATATATATATATTTCGTGACCTTTTTATACTTATCTTATATGATAGAGATCTACCACTAATAGGTCAATAAAACAAGGCTGGTTTGAACGATAGTTATATTTTCAGAACGTTTACAAACGTTTTCGGAACACCTTCGTCAGTGAAAATATAACTAGATAAATATATAAACAAACTTTTTTTTTTTTTTATTAGTGGTAGATCTCTATCATATAAGATAGATTAATAAGAGGAAATAAACTTAAATTTTACTTACAATCTTGCTGCATGCTACGCAAAGTACTTTTTCTCCATCCATACGCAATTCTGAATAAGGTGCAATTCATCCAAGCACAGTCGCTATTTTCGGCATTTTTGCTATTATAATTAATAACAACCCACCAGTTTACACTTCTAAAAACCAACGTAAAATGATGTTTATAATAAATAAGATTGTTTTCGAATATGGGAATAAATTTCTCCGAATAACAAAGAAACACCTGTGCTCCTAATTTTCTGGTAAAATGTATTTTTGTATTTATTTGGAAGTTTCAGGGAATTAGCTTTTCCTTGAATTCTGTCCCGGTCTAGATGTATGGGAACAGCATTAATAAATTTTTGGAAGCGCTTATCGGAAAAGTATCGAGAAGAGGCTTCATAGAATGCTATTTTTAATTTAAAGAGGGCTGTTTAACTCTTTGTTTGTTACAATCACGACATATTTTTTGTAATGCCTATCCTATAATAAATTACATCCAATAAATAAATAAAACTCGGATACTTCAAATATGCTGAATTACTACAAAATATGCAAATAATATATATTATGCAAATATGCAAATTTATGCAAACTGCATATTATCCGGCCTTTACTTATTAGTAATCAAGTGTTCCATTGACTCCTCTTCTTCACCGCATAATCTGCAAGTGTCCGTGTTGGATAAGCCCATTCTGTATAGGTGCTTGTTGCAGGTATAGTGGCCTTAGTGCCCTCGTCAGTGTATTTAAGCTCTTTCTGTCCAGTTTTAGAGCGAGGTCCGCCCTCCTACCGTCGAAGCTCAGAAACTTTTGGAATATTCCAGCCCACTGGTGTCATTCCAGTGTTTCGTTGTGATGGATGCTGTCCATTTCTTTATCTCCCCGTTACGGAGACCTTTGTTAAACCCAAAAGATGGGGTAGGTCCTGTAAAGTTTCCCTCAACCCCTTTTTTGCGTAGATGTCTGCCATATCATTACCTCTGTGCCCCTCATGTCCTGGTACCCAGACCAGAGTGATATGATTCTGAGTCGCCAGGTCGTTAAGCTTGTTGTAACATTCCAATAACATTTTGGACTTAATTGTACAACTGCTTAGGGCCTTAAGAACTGATCTCAACAACTAACAATAATAGGTGAAAAGTTTATATGACCCAGATTTTAGATCGTCGAAAGAGGAATAAAAGACAATAAAACAACAATTCTGTATCTCGACGGGGAACCTAGTATAGCAAAAACAAAAATTCATTCCTTTCTTCCAAGATGGCGGAACATGCGGAATTCTTGGTCTCAAATCTCAAGTTAAGTTTTTGTAATCACCCCCACAACATATTAAAAATTTGGCTTTTCTGGTTCACTTTCTTTTGTTTGCCTTATTTTTGGACAGAATGACTGGACTACGTGTGTTATAAAGTATATGATAATTGTATTTTAAAAAACAAAGCAATTGTCTAAATCTTTGGAATGCTTACAGCAGACAACCCAACAGAAATATGTACATATCTAAATCGACCACGAAATATACATATATACACTTAATTAATAAGTTATATATACAAGTATATAACATGTATGGTTATTGAATTAATTAAGATATAAAATCAAGTGAGCAATCGCTTTTTAATTTTCTCAAAGTAAACTTGTGCTCTATTAAATGATACCAAAAATTTAGATAGATAATCGTGGAATCCAAAACAAAACAAGTTCATTATAGAAAATTTTTATTACAAAATAACACACAAAGAAAATAAACATAGAGTAAATAACAACAACAGTGTTAAAAAACAAAGATAAAATGTTAGTTGCTCTTATTTTTTGTTTTAGTTTTGTTTGTTTGTTGGTTTTCCGCTTAATCCCAGTAATGGCTGTTAATTCTTGAAATTTCTTTACACTACCTTCTACATTATTTTTGACTAAATTCAACTCGAAAACATCTGAAACTGGCTGTGATTTCTCTTCCAACAGTTCTGCTCTTAGATACTCCCATTTTCTACATGTAACAGTATCATGAATTTTTAATGGCTTATATATAAAATCTAATGTGCACACTAGGTTTTCTGTAGCAGCTGCAATATTTGCATTGTTAAGTGACTTTGATTTATAATGTAGATTATGCATCTCTTGATAACGTATATCATTACAATAAGGAATGCCAAGAACAAGAAAGCTACGTACACCATTTATTAACTTCGGTGTTAGCTGAACAAGTTTCGTGGGTCCGTCCTGTTTATATTTTCTTGCACAGATAAGGTTACTGTTTCTATCCACACAATATTGCCAAAAAATATCAAAATGTGTACAATTGATTTCCTTTTTTGTATAAATGTTGGATCACTGCTGTGAAGGCCTCTATCAATGACACTGATTTTAGAACTACTTAACAAAGAATATCCAACTGGATTCCCATCGTAAACCATAATTTTACGTTCTTCTACTGTAAAAATTATGGGATTTTGGTGGTCAGAATATTGGAGGCTGTATGTATCTTTGAGTTGACCACCTTTCACAATTTGTCTAATTTCTTTCTTTGTATCTTTAGTTACAGAAACATTATTTAGAAATCTATGGTGCTTTATATAACGTTTTTCAATAACTTCAAAGAAATTACTGGGATATTTAAGATAGCTGAATGGAAAAAATAATGCACGACTTCCTCGATAAATTAATAGACTCAATATCTTCTCTTTTAGACTGATTACATCTGCAAAATATCGAAAATTAAATTTGCAATTAGCTGCTTCCAATATTTCTTTAAAAAATATTTCATAATTAAATGAAGAACTAAATATTAGTAGTTCTATATAAATATGAAAGTCTCTAAAAGTTTTTGCTTGATTTACACACATTCTTCTCTCATTGTCATCATCTCCTATAGGATTATCATTGTTACTTATATATGCAATATATTTTGGGTTCTCTTGGCCACAGCCACTTAATTTTTGTTTGCAATTCAAAAAAATGTGACAGTCGCAAAGCATCATATTTATACTGTGCTTCTAATGCCTCAGTACTCATTTCACACAATTCTCGCAATCTTTTTATGTTTGTTGGTAGATGTTCCTTAAAATCACATATGATCATTTTATCTATATCTTCTGAGGCTACCGCTACTGCAATAGGTGTAAGTCCATATTTACCTCCTTTCATTAGCTGATGTTCAAATATCTCGTAACATGATTTTAATACTATTTTGAAGGTGCACTCTTCATTATTTTCATCTTTTTGAAACATAAATTCATTACAATCAATTATTATTAAGACATAAGATATTGTGTTTGTTGTTTGTTCTTCATCATCAGAAGAATGTTCCGATGCAGAATCCCAACCCATTTTATAAAAAGTATTTATATATTGGCTTTTTATGGTAAACTGCTGTAATTACTGTCCTCGGAATAAAGAAAAGTCCGTAGCTTTATTTGCCCTAGAATGACGCACAGATTTCTGTAAATTTATTATATTACATTACTATAATAAATGATATTAGCCTACTAATTACCTAGTAGCAATACACAAATCTTAATAACACGGATGAACTGCTTATGGATCGAATTAGATCGAATAGATGTGGAATTGATCTTGGATAATCTTGGATATCTTTTCAACGTTCAAGTAAAAAGTGTCTAATGTCATACATAACCTGACTAAAGATAGAGGTAGAACATTATGAAATCAAGATGAGGGACATAGCTCTTCCAAGGCGGTAGAGGGTGCTGCATGTTAGTGCGACGCATAGCCCCTAAAACCATCGACTCAATGTTAAGGTTGCGTTTGGAAACGTGTTGACAACACGCGCTAAGGTGGGCTACTCATTTCCAATTGGATTTCAAAGGGAGTAAGTTTTCGCTGACAAATTATACATGTACGTAAAGAGGAAACATGTATCTGTTTCCCCTCCTAGTTTATATTGATGAATAATTGATTAGGTTCTCACAAATAATTTCCAAAAATGACCTATATTTTGGGCATAGAAAAGTGGCAAATAATCGAAAGTGTACATATATTTCTTGCTATTAATAGGCATTTACACTCAGTTATAGAAATATAAAATGATTTTTAACAAGAAAGTAATTATTTAAACTAGCATTTTCGTAAACAATTGGAAATACGAAACTCCCATATGCTTAACGTAACTACTACAGTTACCTAATTTTAATGCCATGCTAGCAGTTTACCAATTATTGAAAAGAGGGCGGTATTGAACACATTTAAGATAAGATTTTGGAATTTAATTCGATTTAAATATACTAAAATATTTTTCTTAAAAATCAAATTAAAAAAATATATAAAAACTATTTTGTCGTATGGTACTTATGCAGTAGTGTAATAAAAGATTAAGAACAATTGATAGATAAATAAAACAATTACTGAAGTGATGATTATATACACTTTTCGTTTACCTTGAATGCCCATTAATCGTCCTTATTACGAAAAAATTAGTAATATTAAAAATAGGATATATAATAGTATTCCGAAATTTAAATTTAAATTTGCTGCGTAATTTTAAGTTGGCATTACTGGCCAGTTTGTAGGGAAACGACGAAATGTAGTTAGTCGTGAGAGAAATTATGTGATGTGTATTTACAGCGTTGGCCATATGTATTAGACACCTTAGTCCTACGTACATACGTACGTATGTATGTACAAACGAACATTAAAAGAAGGATATATATATTTTTCCTTCTTCTACAGATAATGAATTGAATTTCACATGAGTATCAATTCAAGAAATTATCCTATTTCCAATATTGATAATATTTCATTTTAGTATTTCGTTCCAATTCTTTAAAAAAAAAAATTAAATAGCGTATTAGTGACTTAGCATCCTATTGAATTTAATCCAATTTAGTCTTACTGTAACATCGAAAGCGTTAAGCCCGTTTTACATTATCATATTAAGTTGTACCAAACAATTGAACACTATTTTATAGTGCAAAGTAAAACGCTTTACCAGTCTTTTGTATAAGATTATTGTATGAACTTAGACTGCATCATTTATTAGGGCTATTACATATGTATTATGAACATGTACAAAAATTCTGTTTATGATTCTCATCCTCGTTTCAAATTGTACACAAGTATCACACAATATTTATAAATATTTCTCATAACCTCCAAAAAGATTAATCAGAATGGGAAATTTACTTTTACTAAAACGCTCAATAAAAACATTTGCTGACACAAGCACAGTATAATGTATAAACCCATGTTTATTTTATACTGTAACAAGACTGGACAAGACGTAAACAATAAGAAAATAAGGTTAGATTGGAATACGTGCAATGCAGACTAGTGAGCAGGGGCAAGTCAAAACCATTTAGTATGAAAATACGAAAGGTTCTAATTTCATACTGGAACTAAAAACAGTGGTTTAGCAAGTCGTTTACCAGTTAGCCGATTTCAAGTTTTTGTAGCAATGGCTCCAGCCTTCTAGAATAATCGTTCATACGGAATTGACGTGGTAACAATGCCCAAATATTGCAGGGTTTCTCTGTACAAATGTGGAACTACTGCATTTATGCTTTTAACTCAATATATGTTATAAGGCGGTCTTGACGTAAAATGTGCACTGGTGCTTATATTATATATAGCCGTACAATAACCATGTTACCTTGCGAGGAAACAAAACATTAACACCATCTAATATAAAATCATTAATACGATTTTTTGAGAAAATGTAAAGTCACCTCACCCGAGTAAACATTTTTTAAATTTCGCGGACAGTTTAAGTTGATAGTTGATAGTTCCGGCAATAGTGAATATATATATATATATTTTTAATTTGGAGGCATCGGTGTAGATAACAGCAGAATCGGTCAAATTATTTATTAATTCTAGGTGGAGTGCTTTATCTTTCACACTGTAGCCGGTGTAATGAGGGAAGAAAATTTGAATCGGGGTTATATATTGATTGTAATTAATTGTTGGCAGAGTAGGCTGACCAATGTTATAATTAGAGTTCGAAATGCGTCGATAAGATTCTGTAAGCAAGGAAGATTTATTCTTTGCCCAGTATGGAATGGTCAAATCGAAGATGGACAGTCGATGAATATTATTTAAATTGTGCTCTGATCTTTGATTTTCAATTTAACTATATACTTGGCTGCCAAAAACTGCCTTCTCAGTTGAAGAGGAGGTTCCTGCGCTTCCACATATAACGCCTCCTGTGGAGTCGACCGCATTGCACCCACGCAGATTCTAAGCGCCTTGTTCTGAATTACCCTTAGTCTATCCAAATTTTTATTATTTGCATCGCCGTAAACAGTGCACCCGTAGTCTAGATGTGACCTAATACATGCATTGTAGAACAATCGTGCCACAAACATATCAGCACCCCATCTTACTTTTGCGAAGAATCTCAGAACATTGATGTACCTTTCACATTTAGCTACTACATGATTTATGTGATATGACCACTTCAATTTATTGTCAATGATAACTCCTAAGTACTTAACGACCTCTTTAACGGCTACAGTGCTGTTATATAACTCAATATGGTTGCCTGGTTGCACTCTATGTCGCGAGAAAAAGACTACATTCGTTTTTTTCTATGGATAGCTCGAAGCCGTTTAAAAAATCCAATTGTTTGATTGAGCCATTATGTAAGAGAGTCTGTCTTGTAATTTAGAAAACGACTTCTCAGAGACGACAATGCAAATATCATCAGCATATTGAATAGTTTTAACCCCTGCACTTGTAATTTCATTGTAATCTGCAGTATAGATATTGAATAACATAGGACTCAAAATTGACCCTTGCGCTAACCCCACATTAACCACTCTTGGACCAACAAAAGATTTATTAGAAGCTCTAACATATACCAACCGATTCCTGAATATGTTCACAATACTATCTGCAATGTAGTCGGGCATACGCAAATCGCAGAGTTTTCGAAACAAAATATCCAAATCAACAGTGTTGTACGCGTTCTTGAGATCTAAAAACTACCCCCACATATAGATTCGAGATAAATCTACTTGAATCCCAGTAATTAAATCGGTTACTGCATCAATTGTGCTCATTTGATTACAGAAACCGTACTGTTATATGGGAAGTACGTTATTTTTCTGCATCCACCATTCTAAACGACTTTTAATCATGCGTTCATAAGTTTTTAAAATGCAGGATAATAACGAAATCGGACGAAAATGTTCACAATTAGCTTTGGGAATGGGTACAACTCTTTTCGGTTCTTCTGGTTCCACATTGCATTAAATACAGATAAAAGAAAATTGCGAATCACGGAAGGTAAATGTGAGAGCATACTATAAGAGATGTTATCGAAACCGGGAGCTGCATTTTTCGATGTACTTAATGCTAAATTTAATTCGTCTAACGAGAAAGGATGAGTCAGAAAGAAATCCTCAAGGCCAAAGCGATTAACTACAGGTCTTTTGTTTACTATCGTCATAGGCGCTATAGAATCTAAAAAGGAAGCTGTCATCTGTTCATCTATAAGTGAGTGATTATGTGTTGGTACTCTATGAAACTTTTTAGTAGTTCGCCAAATTTGCCTGGATGGGGTGTCTTTGTTTAGATTAGTACAGAAATTGACCCAGCTACTCCTCTTCTTTTTCTTAAGAAAGCGTTTACTGTAAGCTATAGCTTCTTGGGATTTAATATAATTTTCAAAAGAGGGGCACTGCTTATATTGTCTCAAAAACATCCTACGCTCTGCCACAACTCTCGAGCACTCCTCATCCCACCAAGGTGGCGGCTGCCTCTGACGGGCCTTGAAGTGAACCCTCACTTTGAAACACCTATCTGCGACGTGCGTGAGAAAATCATACAAAGATGTTAGCTTTTCCTTAGCAGTGAGAACTTGCAAATCCCGGACAAAGTGTAATTCGCAGTAATTTGTAAACGCAAGAAGTCCTTCTTTCTCAATCTTGCATTTAGTCGAAGGATAAATGGTAGTAATATCAACTGAGCCCAAATTCATAGTGATATGTAAAGGGAAGTGATCTGAAGAGTAGGTATCATTGACAACTTTCCAGTCGAAGTTGTGAGCTATCTCTAATGAAACCAAAGAGACGTCAATAGCCGAAACGCACTGATTTGGTCTACTAAATCTAGTTGCACTACCATCATTCAAAAATATCAACTGATAGTTCTCAATTGCCTTAAAAGTATATTGCCATCATTATCTGTTTTAGAAGAACCAATGGCTGTATGGTGTGCGTTGAAATCACCACCGAAAATAAAGGGCGACTTAATTTGAGATATTAACCCAATGTAGTCTTGGTAACTCATTAGTGCTTGCGCAGGTCTATAGGCAAACACTACAGTTAAGTTAATCTGGGGAAGGTAAACACCACAAATGTTAAAGTTTTCCGGGACCTGCGTAAATCTGAGAGGTTTAGAAGTTATTAATTTGTTGATTAAAATGGCTGCACCGCCGTATCCGTCCAGACGATCATCTTTGTATACCTCAAAAGATTTAAAGTGAATTTTATCCGATTTTTTATACCAAGTTTCCCCGATAAGTACAACATCTGCCTTATAATCAACAATAAGTTTCCTAAATCAGCTCGTTTTGCCTTAACTGACTGTGCATTCCACTGAATGATATTAAGGATTTGGCAAGCCATTGCGAAAAAAATGTGTGAAGAAATAAAAAAATAAAAACAAAAAAACAAAAAAGTCTCCGATGAAAGTGATACTACTAGAAACTACCGAGAAATTTAAACCTCTGAGATGTCGGAGCACTCGCCAAGGTCCAATTTGCAGACATCCTGCACCGCAGATGACTGCCGGACAGCGCCCCCGCCTCTGCAAGAGAAGGAAAAGGACGACCAGACAACGGCACAGCACCCGCGTCCACAGTTTCCGTTACTACCAACCCGTCATTACCAGATGGACATTTAGAGGCAATATCAAAGATAAGAAACTTTCTTACATTGAAAGCATCGTAGAAAGATAAGAAACTTTCTTACATTGAAAGCATCTTATCTCCTCTGACGTCAGAAATACTCTAAATACTCTTGTGATGTTGAAAGGGTGTTTAAGTTGCAAAAGCGGGCTGTTCGCAACATGGTGGGCGTGGGTAGTCGCGATGGATGTAAGCCTTATTTTGTAAAATTAAAGATTATGACTGTTCCCTCCATTTTTGTTTTCCAGATCTTGATGTATGCAAAACAAAATCACAGTCAATTTGTCAAATTGGGTGAATACCATAATTATCCTACAAGGAATGATAACAGTTGTGAGATACCCAAACACAGATTAACGTTTTATAAAAGAAGCCCACAATATTTGGCCACTGTAGCATACAATAAGCTTCCATCTAACTTGCGAAGTCTGTCGCTGCCACATTTTAAAACAAAGTTAAAAAGTATATTGATCTCTTAGTGCTACTACTCTTTTAACGAGTTTGAGAGTGATGTTGATTTCGGATGGAAACCTCCCCAATAGTATTCTCTCTTTTTTGACGTATATATACATACATTTATGTGTATATTAAATGTAACCTGCGACGCCATACTACGTATATACATATGTATGAATTTATATTTTACTATTATATGTTTTTGTTATTTATATTATGACACGTTCTATATCATTATATGATCTCGAGAACAATAAAGATATTATTATATTATTATTATTATTATTATCACGAAAATGGATGAGCAATGAATCAGGTAGTCTCTCGTGATCCTCGAAAACTACATACACTTGACGGCGAAAGCTAAAAATATGTTTATAGCCTTCTTTAGGAATACCTGCTTCAATGAATCTTACTGGAGATACTACTGTAAGTCCAATTTGTTTTAATTCCTTTTCTAAAATTTCGTGCGGTAAAGCTGGAGAAACGTTTGAAAGGATAATACGTTTGGCCGGGGAGACAAGCCTACGAGCTGGAATAAAGGCATCATTCAATTGTATGCCTCCATGAGCAGACATGAAAGATTCAACGGTTTCTTTCGAGGACAAGTAGATGCATATTCTGTTGTTAGAAACCCGAGATGCAAAAATTATGTTTTTCGGGTTAATCAATTCTCCTACACCAATTATGTAGTCATTCTTGAACGTGTTTTCAATCGCATCGAAAACAGTAGCCTGGTCTCTCTCAGGAAAGGAAAATCTGGACGGTGAATCATTCTTCAGTACATTTGCAAAAGACTGTGTATTGTTATCACTGACATTAAGCTTATCAACAGCACGATCATTTGATTCAGTCCGATCACCTCCGGCAATAGAAGTGCCCGGTAAAACACTCATAGAAGTGTCCAAAGACATCGCATGCCGGTCAAGTCAACCGACAGCCCCCAGCAATAGCGACGACAAAAAATATTTCATACGGTGTTTTCTTTTCTATAGTATTTGCTAACGAACGATTTTTTAAATAAGTAGCAGCACAAACTATTTCTGGACAATATCTTTTATGGACCTGTGCTTCAGCTAATAAACAGCGCGACATATCCATTATCGTTCTATTAAACCGTTCCGCGGTACCATTTAATTCATGAACATAACCGGGACAATTGTTAACGATAAAGCCTTTTTCTCTGGCAAAATTATAGAAATTGTTGTTTAAATATTCCTTTCGATTATCACATCTTAACAATTTAATTCTTTTACCTGTTAAGTTTTCACATTCATTTACAAACTGAACTAAACAATCAAAAACTTCTGTTTTAGATCTTATGCAGTAAACTTTAGCAATTTTACTATAATCGTCAATGTATGAAACAAAATATCTTTCACCCTTAAAACCAGTTGTTTTAAAGGGTCCACAAACATCAGTATGTACAATTTCTAAAAGATCTTTAGCTCTTTTCCTATTGTTTTCAAAAGGAATATTATGCATCTTAATTTCAATACAAATTTTACACTTCATAAATTCTGATTCCAGTTCATTTGTAAGACCATTTAATAAGTTTAAGCAATAAGTGGTTGAATTTAACCTCAATTAAGGAATAGAAAAATTACCATGGGCTTACAATCACTTTTGGACTTGAAGAACGCAACGATAATGAAGGAATTTACAAAAAAGCTCGATGATAAGTCGTAGTTATTGTAACAAATACACGGTATGCAACATTTCGAGCCCGTAAACTTGCTGGTTCATCACTTGTGATCGCAGAAAAATTAAAGCTCTAGAAGCTCTTAACGTTGTAAAAACTAGTATTTTATCATTACACACACTACTTTCAAAGGTCAAATATATAATTTTCAAAATAGCTTTGGAACCAATAAAAAAATAAGTTTAACCGATCTTGAAAAAAGTACCAAACACCCTTAACGCATTCACTGCCAACTACGAGTTATCTCGTAGGTCGACTACGAGATAACTCGTAGTTGGCAGTCACAAGGACAAGGACAAGTGTACTTATAAGAGCAAAAAGTTTCTGCACACCCAAGAGACTTATCTAGTCGTTCCAAACGAACAAACACGTTTACCTTACAGCATTTTCCTACCACCAATTGGCATTACCTAAAATGTCCGGAGCGCCTGGAAACATTCCGGGTTGCAGCGCAGTATGCAAGTAATTCGCCTCCAGAATCCCCAACCATGGTTCTAAGCGTTGTGGATTTGTAATTTGTATTTTTATTTTTTTTTTTTTTTTTGGGAATAGTACAAAAATGTCTACTTTATCATCTGATCCTCACCTCAAATCTCAACTCCTGTATCGGTGGTTTGGCATACGGTATACCTTCAAAGGCCATATATCGCCTTCCATTAAGAGATTTCTTGTAGCTCCCTCGAACTAAGCCGTCCTCGATCGAAACCAAGGCACTGTCAACGGCACAATTTTCTGAAATGGCACCGATTAGAAAGGTCGTCGATAATTTATAAATGGACAAAACTTTCGCGCTTGAAAATGAAATTTTGAAGAAAAATCCAACTATAGTAGGACGTTCGTCTCGGTAGCATGGCGCTTCGATCTCACCGGATTTGGACGCGCGTTGTCGTTCGAACCTCGATCGATATTAATAGTGTTTCGAACGGTAAATTTGAAGATCTAGTTTAAATGTGACTAATTTAAAAATAGAAGACGCATCAAATGTCAATAGTAGACAAACGCTATGTCACATACAGAGCAAGACAAGAGCCTGCAAAACATTTTTTAAATCTCGCGCACAGTTTAAGTTGGCATTTTCGACAATACTGAACATACTCGCCAATTTCTAAGCACAATGCATGCGAATATGTTCAATATTGCCGGAATACCAACTTGAACTAACCGCGAAATTTAAACAATTTAAATTGATTATCTAAAAAATACAGATTTTCGTAGGGGGCGATATCAATATTTATTTCCAAAATTTTGAGTGATACAGCAACTTATAAATATTTTTAGTAATATCACCAAATTTTTCACATTCTTAATTATTTTTTGACATTGGCGTACGTTCCTTTTCGGATGAAGCTCGCTTTTATTTAAACCCTTTCCTACCGGCTATGAGATAAAGTAAAAAATATTAATTTATCTTTATTATTATGTAAAGGCATTATAAATGAAACTAATTATTGTATTTTTCAAATTTTTATTTTGACTCTTAGCATTACTTTTAAGATCTAGACTTATAAGTACCGTCAGTCTATTAGTGTCACAGATGGAAAAAATAAATTATAGGAATTATTTTTAAAAAAACTAATTATTGCCTCGTGATATTCAGCAAAACAGTTTTTCTCTTCGTTCAGGCATAAAAAAACATCACAGTAAGAGTGCTTGGAATGAGGCTTATATTGCACCTTCTTCGTGCTACATACCTCACATCTCCCCTCCTTTCCACAAACACTGACGATTTCTTTTTAACAGAATCTCAATTGTTTTACAAGAGTTCAATTGTTTTAGAAGAGATATTTAAGCAGAGCGAAAGCTGCTGCGATCTCATATTTGTTAAATTTACCGTTACAAAAGGTGGTACTAATTAGTACCGTCAGCTAGGAAAGGGTTAACAGACTACATAAACTTCCAGAATTATAGGGTTGGATCTGCTGAAAACCGTTACGTATTTCATGAAACACCATTACATCCTCTGAAAGTTGGAGTTATTTCCGGAAGACGAATAATCGCCGCAATTTTTTGAAGAAAGAGTTAATGGAGATCGATATCGACAAATGTAAGGTTTACTTGTACAAGAGCAACTCGATGAATTAGAGAGAGGGCATTTTCAACGTTATAACTAGGGTTTGTTGAAAAGGTTTATTATTCAAAGAATAATAATAATAATCAATAATAAATAACTAATCTCATTCCTTACAATTTTTACGCAGTAACAAATGTATGTGCAATTTAATAAGTACATTTAAGAAAAGCGGCATTTTCAACTAATAATACCCTTAACTTACATATTAAATTAATTTTGACACTGTCACTTGTATTTTCGTCATCTTCAGTCTGATGAAGAACTGGAGGAGTTAGAGAATTCATACTGAGAATTTAGTTAATTTTCTTAAACAAAATCGCACCGGTCTAGCGCTTAATTAATGATATAAAAAGCAGAAATTATAACAAATTACATTTATAAATTTTGATAAACACTTTAACATGAAATCAAGATAATTACCTAGTGTTGTGTGTGTGTGTGAGTGTAGTTTCTCTTTCAATGATGGTTCTTCTTATATCTCTTCTCTTAACTTCTATTCTCGATGCACCTTTAATTTCTATGGATTCTTCCCATTCTTAGATTCTATCTTCTCCGGTATGGTGAGGTTCTTTTATTTACTGGCACTTCTTAAAACCCTTTTATTCCAAATATATTTATCGACTTATTTGTTAACTTATCTATTTTGTCAATTTTCTTCGTCGTTAACCAAACAAACTTTTTATTTCTTTTGGAAACCAGGACCACATAGCTTTATTTCTTCGTTGTCTACGAAACGAAAACTTCAACTCTGCGCGACTCCAGTTCATCCAGGTATATCGCTGTTATAGGAACCTGTACTGAATGCCGATGTATCCTTGGTTATTTCCAGTAATTTTTTATGAATTCTTGTAATGTAAAAATGTTGTATGTATGTATCTGAACGTTAACAATGCTTTTCTGTCCATTAACCGATGCTTTTTATAATAATTAATAATTTCATTTCTAGTAACATTTGTTTCTCCCATTAAACGTCTCTGGCTGGAGTTAAAATAAGAAGCTAACACCCGTAGGGTAATAAAATGCTCAAAAGGTGGTGGGCGTGGTTTCGAAAAGGTGTAAATAGAACCCCAAGATCAACCGTATGATAATTGAAGATCATAACCCCAATATTTACCGTAACTTTTAATATACTACAATAGACAGTGCGTCCTGTGATACGATATAAAGGTATCAGATGTTGTCAGCAATCTTCTTAAGATACTTGTGTTCTAGATTATTTCTAGCACGATGTATCTTTTAAGTCCTTATTTCTATCCTCTTGTGTATCCTCGGAAAGCTGTCCGATAGGTAACATAAAAGAATTAATAATTTCTGGACCATGTATTAGAACTTTGTGAATAGTAGTTGGTATATAAAATCACCAGTATAGTGATAACTACAACTGTTTGGTGTCAGTAAGGTACTCTTTAAATAGATTTATACTTAATAATAATTGCAGAAGCGTGTGAAAGCTCGCCACATTCCGTTTACCGCTGTTTCTTAAGCTTTTGCTCGACTGCAAACATTATTTATTGTTGTTCAATAATTGCTCTTACTTCTCGGCTCATTCGGTAAGTTTTGTACTAATTTTGTGCCATATATTTTCAGACAGTCTACCTCAGCGTCTTAACTAGTCGGAATTTTTATTCAAAAATCGATTTCGTGGTTTTCCATTATTCACCCATTTTCTTACTAAATGTGTGAAATAGTGCTTAATTAGAAAACTACTTTCACTATTCGCAGACGCGCGTTTCGCTGTCGTACCGCTCATCAGTGCGACTGTGAAGTAGTTTGGACAAAAACTTTTTAATACTGCCTTCTATTTATGGTGGTACGTACTCCTAAGAAATTAAAAGAACTGTACTTGCACACATTTACGCACTTTCATATTTTGCACGTACAATTTGAATACATTGAATTAAATCACCCGTAAATTTGAACGTGAGATCCGATAAGACCTCTTTTGTAGCTCTCGAGAAAGGCAGAGAAAAATATATATCACTTGTTAGAATTTTATATTTTTAGAAATCAAAAATAGATATGCGCAGATATATTTATATGTATATAACAAAAATATGTAGAATTAAACTATTTTTTTGCTCTGTTGATTCCATATTAAATTTTTTGTGACTGCCTGGAATGTATGTGTAATTTAAAAAGACAGCGATACTTGTGCCTCGGAGTATTAGGAGCATTATTTGGCATCATTTTCAACAATATTTGAAAATTGATTTTTGGTTTTCATCCACCTAGATTCGTCAAATGTCACACTGTGCGTCAGTCCGATTTACACTACTTAACGATAACACGTCATACACCCTTATAACAAACTCTAGATATAACACATTAGTTGTACCCCGTTTATGTGCCACGTTAGGAATAAGAAATGTGATTTTTGGTCATCTAATATCCAGATCACGTTTTCAAACCGTTTATTTATATCAAAAGAAAAATCCAAAAATTACAACTAAATTGGCAATTCTCCGATTTTCTTATTTATTCATCGAATCCTAGAGAGTTCCAGAATTCGTGCGGTCCTAAACTGTCGACGTTCTTCATTCGTATCTGGTCGGGTCCATCGACCAACAGGTACTTGAGGTCACCCTCGGTTTTCGCGACCGGTTGGAAATCAATGTTGTCTATTTCGGGCTTCCTGTAATTTAGAATAGTTTTACGAAATAAGAACATATATTTTTTTCCTGTGATGGGAGAAAATCGTACAAGTCGATTTAATTAACCCTTTCATGCATTTGTTGTATATTGTAGTATAATAATACACAAATGGTTAATTACTATTAGAAGTTGGATTATTTTAATTCAAGTTATCAAAATCACAGTTAAAGTTGGGGTTATGGTGTTCATTTGACATTTGATGTAGCTTTGGGGCTCTATTTATACCTTTTCGACGCCACGCCTGCCACCTTTTAAGCATTTTATTCCCCTACGGGAGTTATTTCATTAATTTAAATGTCACCAGAAATAAAAATTTGTTAAATATTTTATAAAAGCATGATTTAATGGAAAAGAGGACTTTCTTAACATTCAAACACATTACACAATATTTATACATTACAAGAATTCATATAAATTTACTGGAAATAACCAAGGATACATCGACGTACAGTACAGGTTTCTATAACAATGTTATGCCTTGGATGAACTGGAGTCAAGGAGAATTAAAGCTTCGTTTCGGGGACAACGGAGAAATACAGGAATGTAGTCTTGGTTTCGAGAAAAAATAAAAGTTTGTTTGGTTAACGACGAACATTGACAATATAGAAAAGTCAATAAATAAGTTTAAAAAATATATTTCACAAAATAAAGAGTTTTAAGAAGAAGTATTAGTAAGAAAAGAACCTCACCATACAGAAGAAAAATTGATAAAGGGAAGAATCCATAAAGCTGTGCCAAAAGAATTAATAAGAGGGAAGAATCCAGAAAGCTGCATCGAGAAAAGAAGTGAAAAGAGGAGATACATGAAGAATCGTTAACAGAAAAGAAATTACACTTATACATTCACACACTAAATAGGTAAATATTTCGATTTTATGATCAATATTTCCAAAAATTTATAAATATAAATTGTTATAATTTATGCTTTTATATTATTATCTACGAGCTAGACCGGTGCAATCTTACTTTGAAAAAATTAACTAAATTCTCAGTACAATATGTACAACAACACTTATTGCGAGCACATTTCTCATTCCTAACGGTAAAGTTTTGCAAAACAAAATTTTGCAAACAATCTTGTGGTGCCTTATTTTAGTTTTGTTTTGTACTTAAACACAAGCAAACGGTTTTTGTGTTTCATATTTAGCTTTTTGTTCTGTGAAGTTTAATAGTTTCTTTTATGTAAAATTTGTGAATATGAAACGTTGAAATTTTTAATGAAAATTTTAAAACAAGTGAAGGACAATCTCTTTTTCATTAAATTACACAAAAAAGAAGTGAAATAACAGAAATAAAAGGTGAGAATTTTATTCAAACAGTCTGTGCAGGCCTTAGTTCATCTGTTGTATATATACAACATGGTGCATTAACGGTGTTTTTACTTTTTATCATT
Source organism: Chrysina gloriosa (assembly GCA_038088585.1). Taxonomy (NCBI): domain Eukaryota; kingdom Metazoa; phylum Arthropoda; class Insecta; order Coleoptera; family Scarabaeidae; genus Chrysina; species Chrysina gloriosa. The sequence goes on along the minus strand of CM076091.1, from coordinate 38,720,736 downwards.
TTGCTTTTATGCATTGCAGTTTTCGTTGCTTTTACGTTATGTTCCACTCTTTTACCTAATTTTGTTCATTGATCTACTATGGACCGACAAAGGGGATTAACTACTAATGAAATACATCAAATTCTGGAGTTCGATTGGGATGATTCAAATTCAGAAGCAGATCCAGAAATAATAATAATATTTCAGAGTTTAGAGTTGGAGGAAGCAAGTGATAATTTTGGGGTGGAAACAGAGCAACAGATCGAAAAAGTTGATTTAAAAAATTAAAATAGAGAAAGAAAGACATGCAGCCACATAACAAACTATGGAATGGTGTTATTGACAATGATATTCTCCATTGCAATACTTTAAAATGTTCTTCCATGATAACATGATAAATAAAATTTTTGAAGAGATAAATTTGTTTTCATTCCGGCAAAGTGGCTCTTCGGTCGATGTAACGTTTAAGGAAATAGAGCAGTATTTGGGAATCCCTCTTTATATGGGCATCGTAATTTTTTTTTTTTCTGTATATGCACCATGTTGTATGTGTACGACATTTTCTAAAATCTATATGGCGACAATAAAAAAATTGTTTCTTTCTATTTCATCTTACTTGGCCCTAATATAGTTAAAAACAAAGTTTGAAAAATATAGGTGCCCCAACGAAGTTTGGTGCATGAGAGGGTTAAAGTAACCGAACCTCAAACGTGGAATGACATGAAAGGATGGCTGTTGACTATGTGAGGAGGTGCTTTCGAGAGCACCCGTCACGCTTTCCTTCCTTTGTGTTCTTCGTTATGTATAACCATTTGGTGCTGAAAATATGCTTGAAGATTGGGAATGTACTGTGATAGGCGGGAGTAAATCCCTCATTTGGGCGTCAAAATGAATCATATATCTACAAGGATGCCAAGAGCTCTGTATATCGTGCCATATTCTTCATAACATTGCTGGAAGCAAAAAATCGAAAATACTAACCCGGTTTTCGCGAAACAGACCATCATATCCAATAAGATATCCTTCATGCGCTCCTCCTCCTCGGTTAAGACATTGAACATAGAATTAGAGAACTCTCCCCGTAGTAAAATTTAGCGTCCATTCCGTGTCCAATCCCTGCGAAACCGAAAAACATTTCTCAATGCTACGTTTCACGTTATAAATGAAGTACATCGAGGCATATTCCGCTATATTAACCTAGCCTAAACCTCAAAGAATAGTAAAGTAAAAAGTAAACAGAATACACTGACACGTCAACTTCGAATGGCTTGTAAACAAAGAATGAATTGACAGATCGAAATGGACTTTGGCGTGTGTTCAAATGGAAGATGAAATATTAAAATGGCGTATAAATTTTGATTCCTGTACTGGTTAATAGGTGTCGCTTTAAACGTTTCAACCAATCTGCATATATTTACATGTATTTATATCTTGCAATCTTTGTTTTGAGATGTCTGCGTGCATGTTCTTTTTTTTTGGTAAAATATGTTTTTCTGGCATATAATAATGTTTTATTATCTTTTAAATTGATGTATTTTCCTTATTCCAGATATAAAAGAAATCAGTTTTTTCGTATTTTTAGAGATGGGACATTCGAATCCGCGAATCCTCGAATCCATCGAATCCTGAAAAAGATTCGAGATTCGAAAACTCGAATCTTCGCACGATTTTCGTAATTCGAATCTTTCGAATCCAAAAAAAAAAAAAAATAATAATAATGATGACTCATGTAATCACGACACATATGAATCACTGACTAGAAAGATCTCGACGATTCTCTTCGGTTCTCGTTCTTTCAGCCACAAAGTATTTATAAGCTGGCATGCTTTCCTAATGTTTGTGGTATTTTAATAATAATAACATAATTTATCTTTTAATATTGTGTAATTTGTTTTTTTTTAATTTCATTTGTAATATAAATATGTTCAAAAAAATATCTTTTTTAATAAATATTTTTAAAAACTGTATCTTTTTCTAATTAAAGTAGCTTTAAAATTTTCCTGTAAAATTGTTTTTCCTCTCTGTCCTTTCTTATTATTGTAATTATATGATGGATTCGAGAGATTCGAGATTCGAAGGATTCGAGAGATTCGAGAATCCTTTAGGATTCGGATTCGGATTCGGATTCGAGAAAATTTGGATTCGTCCCATCTCTAGTATTTTTATTATTTTTCGCTCTTTTTCTTCGCTTTTCATAAATTTTTCAACAAATTATGACTTCCTGGTTTTCATCATGTGAAAGAGCGTCTGAAACTCTATCCGAATCGGCAGAAAAGTGGAAAATGATTTTTTACACCTAAGCTCCCTTTTCATAGACCAGGTCAGGTATATTATTTATTATATTTTCGCATTGTACTAATGTTCTGTATTATCCATGTCTCTTTTTTTGTATTGGACCTTGTTGGTCTTATTCTGTTGCGTAATAAATAAATATTATTATTATTATTAAATTTGAATTGCATTCTTGACATAAAAGAAGTCATGGGGATTTACCTAAATCGACGTCGAATCCAGTTATGTTGGCAACCCTATCGTTTCCTGCGTAATTCATTAGAAGGAAATACACCTCCGAGTCGGTTGATTTTGCCTGCAGGCGAGCGGCCTCCTCCCCTCCCAAATGGAACATGCGATGGGAACAAGCCTGCGTGTATAAATCAGTAATTAAGTTCCTTAACATGTTCAGTCTTTGTTAAACGTTAATCCCGTCAGGGAAGGAATCACGAGAAGATATCGGATGTGATGCTATTAAACATTAGAAAATATGAGAATTGCGAGCAAGATATTGGGAATGGGAAAGACCCCTAGGGAGAAGGAGACCAAAAGTAAGATGGATAGACCAATTTCAAGAGGTGGGATCGTGGGATTAGAGTCGTTAAAAGAGATGTGGACCATGGCAGAAAGCGGAAAGACGACGTCTGAAGGGACACTTAAGAGTTAAGCAGATGGATTCAAACTCGTTCAAATTATGTGTATCTGAGTGATTTTCTCAGAAAACTTCGTGATAACCTAAATTTAACCTAAAATTAATATCACGTTAACCCATTTGGGGCCTCTGTATTCAATTGAGGACAGCAGAACTCTAGAGGACAGTTATAAGATTTTAAAAGTTATAGTTCTTTTCTTTGTATTATTTTGAACGAGGCGAATAATGGTTTAAAATAATAAAAAAGTTGCCTCGGGCATTAAAATACCTTAAGATGTGCTGAAATAATTAAAAATGTTTAATTTGTGTCTCAGTGCCTTTTTTTTAATGAAACTGTACTGTTTTTTATTTTTCAATAATAAAAATTTCACATCAATCACATATCGAATTTTTTATTTTTGACTCTTCCCACCCAGAAAATAACACTTTTCCATGGATCCCATTGTTGTCCCAAGATAAAAATTTCAGGATATGCTCTTCAGGACTTGCTCTTGGAGAATTCCAAGTTTCAAAAAAATCAGGGAATGCATTGCCCCCATTTCGCCCACCCCTTGCCACGACCTTTAAATTAGGGTGGTACCCCCATTTTCTTTCAAATAATTTTTTTGGTTATAGTAGTCTTGTAGAGCATATTAAGAGCTTTAAAATAGAAAATGGGCTCTGTAGCTACAATAGAACCGAAGATATTGAATTTTTAAGGTGCAAGAGTTGGAGTGCGATTTGGAGATTTTGAGGGAAATTGTTACCCTCCGTATTTTCGCCCCCTGTCGACTTAGGGGGCTAAAAATTTGTATTTGTCAATTTTTCAGTTAGTATAACAACTAAACCAAATTTCATCAAAATCGGAGGGGGTGAAGAAAATTCATGATTGATGTGGCATGGAATGACACTTTGACAAGTGCCAAGTGTAGTCGTCATCTGATCAGATGTTAAGAAATTACTTCGGAAGATGGGAGCTGATTCAACATTGCATGAAGTATTTTCTGACAACTTTTTTACCAGCTATAATCATCAAGCTATATCATAATTGGCAGATCTCAAGAAACAAGGGTATCGTGCGACAGGTACAATAAGGGAAAATAGAACAAAGAAGTGCCCTCGAAGAAGTATGAAGGAAATGAGAAAAGAAGATCGGGCCTCATATGATTATAGATTTGATAAAGAAACTGAAATTCAACAGCATCTGAACAATGGCAACAAATTATGACACAATCGATTTATGGGGAGGGATAAAACGTTGGTCTCATCGACAAAAAAGTGATGTCAATATTCCAAAAGTGTTTCAGACTCGTAACAAACATATGACATTTTAACAGATAAGTACCTTGACCAGAATTTTATAATTCTCCTTGGTGACCGGTTGGTTCTTAAAATAATATTCTTTGATCTTAGCCGAGGCCGCGTCCTTGGTTTCCTGATCGTAATGGTCGTACTCGAGTAATAACGGCACCCATTTGTTCCAATTCGTGTTGATCTCGTCGATCATCGAATACATCACTAGAAATCAAACATAGGAAAATTTTATAGGAATGAAAAACCACGCCGTCTTTCTTTTCGAAGTGAAAATTTCTTTAGCACCGTTGTGAGTGATTTGAAAGTCGATGAAACGAAAAAAGCGACACTAAAAAGAAACAAACATCAAACAAGCAAATCTCTAGGATCTATCCCGCGAGAGAATGAGATAGAATAGCCCCCCCCCCACTCTTGTCTACCAAGCGTTGAATATATGTGCTTGTGTGCGCCTGCGTATTGTCGAGCCGAACCGAGAGAAAAGGCGTCGTATAGTGTGACAAGGGGACCATCAGACCTGCTAATCACGGCTTTCGATGGGTCTCAGATATGTTGTAGAGGGACTTCGTAATTTTGCTCATGTCACAAGCAAGCGAGAGTAGCATGACGCCCAAGGTTCACATCTTCTAGTCTTGTGGTGCGTGTTCAAATCATTGCCGGTGTGTACCTTGTTTGTTTCATTTTACAGGATATCAACGTATAGTATAGGTTTTGCAAAATTATTCAAAAATAATCATTCTCGTCACAGTAATTTCATTTCAATGAGTCCGAATAATAAAATGTAAAACAATGTAAAATAACTTTCAAATTTGGTAGGTACCAATATTATAATAAATAAACCCTATAATTATCCCATTCCTGATACTGCAGTCGTCTCATTCTCTCGCTGTTGACCTCTCCGAAAGTTTCACTTCTACCGCGTGTGAACTGCACACATAATCTTTTTCTTCTTTCATTTTAACATACATGACGCGGGTGTCGTCCCTTCGTCCATAGCCATCGACATCAACAACGGGGCGTCGTTTACTATTTTCGTTTCCAACTGCGATCGCGGTAACTTCCTTAAAAAGGATGTCGAAGCGTCCTCTTCGACGACAGGTCCGAATGGGGCCAGCGGTAGTAACGTGCCCTTGTACACCGATTTCAGGGATTTCATGATCTGTAACGACGGTCTTTCCTTGAGGCATCGCCGCACGGTTTCGATATCTTCGCCGGAACAACCGACTTGGTCGGCCAACAGCTTCGCGTTTTCCGAACGATCCGTTTGCACGACCCACGGGTTTAGGGCCACGCCACTCTGAGCGAAACCACGATGGAAAAGTCCTGAAAAATGAGAAAATTCCAAAGTAACGAAATCGGAACGTTTTGGATAACGGATACGTAAGTTGTCTTTTATGTTTTTAGCAAAAAAAGGGGAATAAATAACGAAAAATTCGAAATGTGATGACGAAGGTTTCCACGACCAGAGTCGGTAACTAAAGTGTTTTCGGGGTTAGATCGTTTCGTGTTATATGAATAAATAATTACATTGAAGTAAAACACGGAATAAAATATACAGATATCTATAGGTATTAAATGAAAACTCGACGTTTCGTCATTCTTGCAAGTGAATTCTTCAGAAGTAAAGGGAAACAAGCGACTTACCAGTTTATAACTAAAGTGACAGATTCGAGCTGTTAAGTTGCTGGTTTAACTGTCAAAATTATGCCGCTTTTGACTGTAACTTGATTTAAGCTAGAATTTTGCTAACTAGAAGAAGAAATAGACGATCGATTTCATCTAATTCACCAATTTTGTCACGAAAACGATTATTTTTAACGAAATTGCGATAATCTGAGTAATTTTTTACTAAAATGACAGGATCGACGCCGTTAAGTTGGCTATCTGACTGTCAGAACTAATAAGACGTCGTAACTTGCTATAACCTAGAAATTTAAAAGTAGGAATTGAAGCACGATTTCACTACATTCACCAATTTTCTCATAAAAGCGACTTATTTCTGACTTTTCATCTCTCTTTAGACTTTTTAGAAGGAAGTTACAATACGACTATACCCCCAGTTATTTGTGACTAAAATGACAGGTAGATGGCGTTAAGTTGATAATCTGATTATCAAAAACGAAGCCGCTGTAACTTAACATAACCTAAGAATTTATTGAAAAAAGTAGAAATTGATGCACGATTTCACTCCGTTCATCAATTTCCTCATAAAAAGCGACATATTTCAGTTTCTTCGTCTCTCTTGCCCGTTTTTAGAACGAAGTTACAATACGACTAGCCTCGAATAATTTGTGACTAAAATGACAGCTCGAAGCCGTTAAGTTGACAATTTGATTCTCAAAAACGAAGCCGCTGTAACTTGACATTACCTAAGAATTTATTGAACAAAAGTAGAAATTGAAGCGAGATTTCACTCCATTCACCAGTTTCCTCATAAAAAAGACTTATTTCCGTTTCATCGTTCCCCTTGTACTTTTTAGAACGAACTAACAATATGACTAGCCCCGAATAATTTGTGACTAAAATGACAGGTCGAAGCCGTTAAGTTGACAACCTGATTCTCAAGACGAAGTCGCTGTAACTTGACATAACCTAAGAATTTATTGAAGAAAAGTAGAAATTGAAGCGCGATTTCAGTCCATTCACCAATTTCCTCATAAAAGCGACTTATTTCCGTTTCTTCGTCTCCCTTGCCCGTTTTTAGAACGAAGTTACAATATGACCAGCACCGAGTAATTTGTGACTAAAATGACAGGATAGAAGCCCTCAAGTTGACAAGCTGATTCTCAAAACGATCCCGCTGTAACTTGACATAACCTAAGAATTTATTGAATAAAAGTAGAAATTGAACCGCGATTTCACTCCATTCACCAATTTCCTCATAAAAGCGACTTATGTCAGTTTCTTCGTCTTCCTTGCACGTTTTAGAACGAAGTTACAATACGACCAGGTCCGAATAATTTGTGACTAAAATGACAGGATCGAAGCCCTCAAGTTGACAAGATGATTCTCAAAACGATCCCGCTGTAACTTGACATAACCTAAGAATTTATTGAATAAAAGTAGAAATTGAAGCGCGATTTCACTCCATTCACCAATTTCCTCATAAAAACGACTTATTTCAGTTTCTTCGTCTTCCTTGCACGTTTTAGAACGAAGTTACAATACGACCAGCTCCGAATAATTTGTGACTAAAATGACAGGTCGAAGCCGTTAAGTTGACAATCTGATTGTCAGACGTAAGCAATTGGAACTTAACATAACCTAGAAATTGATCAAATACAAGAAGTAATCGATTTATCCGATCAGAACCGATAAAAGGATATCGTGGTTTTCTTCTCAAATTAAAAAGAAGAAATTCGACATTCAAGGCTAACTTCCGGTGTAACTCGTTCGTGACTAAAGTAACAAATCGTGGGTGTTAAGTTGGTAATGTAAGTTAAATTTTACTAAAACTGACTACCAACATAAAAATATTGGAATTATGATCTCCGTTTGATAAATTTTGTCGGTTAGTTTCCTCATAAAAATGGCTGGTTTCCGATTTGACAAACGTACATCATTATTTTTACGTTTTCTTCTTAAACTTGGAACTACCAAATTAATATAAACGGCTAACTTTTCCCGGAACTAGTTTGTGACTAAAGTAAAGTCGTGAAGTTGGTGATGTGACCATCAAAATTAAGTCATCCGAACTTGACACAACCTAGAAATTTGTTAAACAAAGCAGAAAGTGAAAAGATTTTATCGCCTTGATTCGTCATAAAAGTGACTATACACATCTGATTTTTCATCCTCCTTGTACTTTTTAAATCAAATTTACAATACGACTAGTATAACCAGTTTGTAACTTGATTCGACTGTCAAAATTAATTTGACTAAATTGAACACAAACTTCTTTTTTATTACTGTGGTGCGTTGGTTGGTAGAAAGCGGGGAGTTATCAGTCCGCAAGTCCGTAACGATCAGTAAAGGAAGCTAGTACCAATGAATAGTTAGCGCGACTGTCAAAATTAAATCACTTAATTGAATCCAGATCTGCAGATTCTAACTAATGAGCTGTCAAATTGAATGTCGTTGCCATAGCAATGCCATAGCTTAAATGGATCTGATTGGTTTTTTCGAATAAGAAAAGACGGTTAAAGCGCCAAATCCGAACACGATTGCTTCCTCGCGGAAGCTATTCCACAATCATTCGTTTTACACGATCGTAGAATAATGAAGATGAATTTTCTGCCAAACTGCAAATCTTAACTGAGCCAACTATTTCGCCGATATGAACTAAACCACGAGAATGTGGAATTTGCTGTCGGGAGTGCAATTACATCATACTACAAAATTTTGATCTTCTCTTGCCATCCGTAGACGTACGTTTCGCGGTTATACCGATCGTCAGTACGGCTTTGCAAGAGCTGTAATTTCGTATACAAATTTTATGTATATATCGTCTGAACATTGATGTCTGTACATGTGAGAGGGTATTCGATATGAATTCTCTCACTGTACTCACTCTACTTCTGTAGAAAAAATAACTGTAAAAAATGCGTAATACGTGCATTGTGAGAGAATTCATATCAAATCCCTCTCACATGTACAAACATCAATTACATCATACGACGTAATCTATCTGCAATTTCTTTTGTTGAGATCCTCACCTTTCGATAACTCCGAAAAGTAATGAAGGTGAACGCTCGCCCCTCCGGCTGATAGCCCGCATAGGGTGACCGAATCCTTATTTCCTCCGAATTTTTCGATATTCGTCTGAACCCACTTCAAACCGGCCGTTTGATCCTTTAATCCTTGATTACCACGACCATCGCCGGGACTGTAGAATCCTATTGGACAAAAATGAAATTAATCCTATCGATATAAAAAATTTAAGGTTAACATCGTTGGCTCCCTTCGGGGGTTAAAAATCAATTTCACGCACCAAATGGTCCCAGCCGATAGTTTACGCTGACATAAACGACATCCCTATCCATTATCTTGGGCGGCGTCGCCAACATTTCAGGGCTTCCCAGCATAAAAGCACCGCCATGGATGTGGAACAGCACGTCCAGGTTCTTCGAGGAATCGATTTTTTCACCCGGAACGTAAACGTTTAGATAGAGGCAGTCCTCTTGCCCTACAAACCAAGAAATCTGTGAGGACGCAGATGAAACAACTTTAGCAAGTGCTGTCACCTATCGTCTCTTTTGTAGTGAACATCCCTGATTGCAAGCACGAGTACAAGGTCTTCGCTTCTAAGATCCCAGTCCATGGCTCTACCGGTTGTGGATCCTATAAGGAAAAACAAACGATGATCTCAAAGTGCAAGGAACTGATGGGCTCGCATCGATCGAAACACATGTTCGACTTGTCAAAAATTCGAGAACTATTAAATGTTTAAAGGGGGTTACCTCAAATCTTAAATCTTCAATCGGGGGCTTGGCGAAGGGGATTCCCTCGAAAGCGATATACTTCCTGCCACCGTAAGAATCTTTATAGCGACCTCGAACTATACCATCTCCAAGGGAAACCGTCAGATCATCAACGCTGTCTGGATAACTACCTTTCGATACATGAAAAAGAGAGTTAGTAGAAAATAAAAGAGTTCGATGATAAAAGTTCTTAGCGTTATCTTTCTCTAATCCATGCGTATATCGCGACGAAGAGGGTGATCGAAACTGTTGGTCTCTGTTTTGAGACGACTGCAAATTTTTGGTGAGAATTGTAATGAATTTCTCAAACCGTTCGGTTTATGGTTTTAATTTTATATTTAATAAAAGTTGCTAGTGCTGTCTTTCTCTAACTTCCAAGATTATGGCGTGAGTAAGTTCAAATTTGTTCGTGTTAAGGCTCCCGATTTGTAAGTCATTTTTTCTTAAATCTACATAATTTCTGGTATTATTTTTGTGTATAATAAAAGTTCTTAGCACTATCTCTTTCTAATACACTGGCATATCGCGATGAAGAAGACGATTTACATTTTTCGTCTAATTGCTTTCAGAGAGCCATCTTTTCTTTTTATTTGGTACTTTTTATCAATTTCCCGGGTCGTTCTATTTAGAAATTATTTTTGTATTCCATAAAAGCTACTTCGGCGCCCTCTTTGTAATTCAAAAAGTTCGACGCATTACGAATTGAAGGTAAGAATGTGGTTCGTTTTCAATGCTTAACCCTGGATGTCGCTGTGATCATTTCCGGAATATGTGAACGGAAGGGGAACGTGGCTTAAAAGAGAGAAGAGAGGATCTGAAATCTATTTTCGTATTTAATAAAAATTGTTCGCGCTATCTTTCTCTAATCCGCAGGGATATCGCGACGAAAATAGCAATCGAAACTGTTCGTTTCTGTTCTTTCTGACAGCTGTCAAATTTTCTCTGAGAATTCTCATCAATTACTCGAACCGTTCGATTTAAGAAAATAAATGTTTTTGTGTTAGTGCGCTCTTTCTCTAACTAATGATATTATGTCTATTATTATTCTTATTATTTTTATATTTGATAAAAGTTGTTAGTGATCTCTCGTTAACCAACAAGAAATGGTGACAAGGAGCACTTTTGCAGCTAACCGCTGATAAATTTGTAGATAAGTATCATAGAATTAAAACTATAACAAATTAAGCATATACAGAGTGAGTTTTTTCCGACGTTTAGTATGGGTATCTAGGAAACTAGCGGAGATCCGGATACGATTAAATGTGGAATTAATTGCAGTTTTGCGAGCTCAATTTTACGAGCTCTATGTTTCTTTTGGAAAAAATGCATAGCTACGTAGATATCTAGCAAAACTGTGTAGATTGTAGGTAATTATGTGCTTAATAATACAATTTCACCAAATTTTTATTTAACAATATTTTTTAATTTTTAAAATTCTAAACTATTGAAAATATCTGGAATTTTAGGAAATTTTGATGGAATTAAAAAGAATTTTAATCTTGAAAAATCCCGAAATTTTGAAACACTTTAAATAATTTAGTATTTTCGCAAATTCAAAATTTTAACGTTCCAGTATCTTGAAAAGCTTAGTTTTGAATAATTTTAAGTTTTAAGGAATTTTAATCGGTGTTGAAATTCGGAAGTTTTGGAATTTTCTTATATTTGTAGAAATGTTGGTATATTAAAAGATGCTAGAATTTTTTTCGGAAAAAAATCCTGAAAATCCAGAATTTTTAAGTTAAAGTAATTTTTAAATCTTAAAAAATTTTGTAGCGCCTAAATGCTGAAAAATCTTGTAAATTGAAAGAACTTCTCAAATTCTCGAATTTGCAACGGTTTACTAGAATTTCAACTTTCTGGGAAATATGAAAACTTTTTAAAAACAATAATCACGGAAAACGTCTGGAATTTTGGGTAATTTTGGTAATCCTTTGATTTTAAAATTTTAATATACTCCCGATTTGGACGCGTTTACATTTTTGGGAAATTTTAAATTTTAAAAAATGTTAAAATGAGGATCCGATTTGTTTTATTTTTTTAATTACGATTTTTACGAAAATGTTGAAACAATGTAAAATGCTGGACTTTTGGAAAATTTTGAGAAAGATTGTTTTCATAAATTGTAAGTCATTTTGAAATTTTAAGAAGCTCAAGTTTTCAAAGATTTTTAAACTGACAAAAGTTTCGGAAAACGTTGAATTTTAGGTGAAATCTGCTGAACCTTCCACTTTCCACAACGTTGACAAATTCCATATTTTCAAAAAATGTTAAGATCTCAATTTTATAAACGGCTTAACAGTTTTTCAAGTTCTGATGAATGTTGAATTTTCAAAAAATATCCAAAAATTCGGGGAATTGAAAATTTTGAATTTCCTATACACTCTGCTATACTTCGAATTTTCGAAGAAATTTGCCGAACCTCGATGTTCCTAAAGATTTTAAAAAATTTCGGAAAAATTGCAAACAAACTTTGAGTTTTTCAAAAAATATTTGAATTATTTTAATCCCTATGATGTTCCTGTGACTTTGTTTTCTTAAATTACAAGTAATTTTGTATTTCTAAGGACCTCAAATTTTGAAGAATTTCTATGCTTTGGAAAACTTTTAAACTGACAACAATTTTGGAAAACGTTGAATTGTCGGTATTCTTACATTTTCTATGTTAACAAACTCCATATTTCGAGAAACATGTGAAGCTCCGATGTTTAAACAACAATTTAAAAAATTTTGGTAAACGCAAAATTTTCCAAAAATATCGAAAAATTTTGGGAGAACTGGAAAAGTTTGTATTTCCAAAACATTCTGCTTCACTTCCAATTTTCGACGAAATTTGATGAACCTCGATGTTCCTAAAGATTTTGAAAAATTTCGGGAAATTTATACAAACTGAGTTTTTCAAAAAATATTTGAATTATTTAATTCCTATGATACTAAACTTCACCATCTTCGGCATAGCCCTCCCATCAAAACTCTTCGAGTTGTGCAAAATTCCAGTTCTTTTTCGAAGCAACAGTTCTTTAGCGAACTCGCCTTTGAAAATGACCTCTTAACTTAAGGATTTCAACTCTTGAGTAAATAAAGATGTAGCTGAAAAATCTTCTGTGAACCTTCATTTGAGGATCAAGGAAGCATTTCTGTCCAAAGTTATTAAGATCAGAAGGGATCGAGAGTGGCAACCAGAGTCCAATTCACTTCGGGAATGTAGATTTTTGTTTAGAAGCGATATACGAGGGCGAAGTAAATTCGAGTCCGAATAATAAGAGCGCCATCTGATGGGGAAAGACGCAACTACGATGCGATAAGTATGTGCGTGTGTGTGAGAGAAAGAACAACTGAAAGAAAAGAATGAAAGAATTGAGAATTTGGTGCTTATTTGAATAAAGGATAAAATTCTAAAATCGAGTAAAAATGAACAATGCATAAAGAAAAAGTATTTCATTTCAAAACCGATGGTAAATAAGTTGAAGTTGTATTTGAAATAGGTTCGAGTCCGAATAAAGGGAGCGCCATCTGATGGGGGAGCCGCAAATACGGCGCATTTTGCTCCTTCGATGCGTATGGGCGTGTGTGTGAGAAAGAAAGAACTGACCAAAGAAGAAAGATAGAAAAGCGTCTATCTGACCATTTCAAGCGTCTCACTTTTTGCCGGTTAACTCTCGCCTCAGAACCTCGCTCTAACAAAACAAATTAAGACTTACCTCCAATAAAACAAACTATCAACGTTACAAACAAAAACCAATTCATGCTTAACGATTCAAATACCAATCGTGGCACTTTTAAACTTTAAAACAACGCACACACTTCTTGCAAAGCGCAGTCAATATAATGAATGTATCAACTTTGCTCACTACTTAACGCCCACCATTCAATTTGCCAGTAATGCCTAGTAATGATGACCGAATCGTTCATTTAAGTTTGAAACGTAATCTTCCGAAACGCAGCGCGGATAAACTGGTTAAGCAGTTCCGACCGTTTCTGTGCGATAAAGTTTATCACAACAGACAAATTCGGTTAGTAAACCGCAAATATATAGAACGAATATCATGACCTCGAGCGCGTGATTTGGTTATTTGTTAATCTTTAATTACTTTCAATTGGAAGCCACCAGAAGACTAGAAATTTTGCAAGTCACAGTGATTCATGGACGAATTAACTAATTCTAACCTGCGTAATCTTGCGTAATATGTTTATCGACCTTTAAATTATGCTAACGTGCGTGAGGAATAAAATAATGATAAATATTGTCAAGTTTCTACGAGAATGGGCTTCAATGTGTCCGATCTAACGAGGAAAGATCTTGACAAATCTCCATCAAAGATAAACATGTATGTATGTCAACAGTGCCCCAATGTACGGTTCCTTTTTCGTTGGCACTTTCATCCAGATTTGCAAAATAAGTGTCAACTGTCAAATTGACGTTTCAACTATCCAAATTGACGTTTCAGCTGCCAAATTGATTTTTCATTTGTCCAAATTGACGTTTTAGCTGTCAAATTGATGATTTAAATTGACAAATGAAGGTTTAACTTGTCAAACGCATAGAAGCAAATTCATCAAAACAACAGATTTTCAATTAACTGCTGGGGAGTTCGTCGATGACTACCTATCAAAATATTTATAGCAAATTTGTGGTTTTCTCGCTAGCAACCGGCAAGTTCTGGACCCTACAACTCCTTGAATTGACAAAATGAATTTCCGATTGTCAAATTGATACTACAAAATTGACAAATGCGGTGTTGGATTTTTCAACTTTACTTTTCAATTGTTAAAAATAATGCTTCAGCTGTCAAATTGACCTTTCAACTATCCAAATTGACGTTTCACTCTCCAAATTGACGTTTCAAATGGCAAATTGACGTTTCAACTGTCCAAATTTGCGTTTTAGATGCCAAATTGATTTTTCAACTATGTCCAAAGTGATGTTTCAGCTGTCGAATTGATAGTTTAAATTGATAAATCGACGTTTAAGTTGTCAAACGCATAAAATGAAATTGATCAAAAGACCAAGTTTCTAACTGGTTGGGAATTTGTCGATGATTACTTATCGAAATGTTCATGGCGTTTTTGTGCTTTTGTCGCTAGTTACGCGTAAGTTCTCGACACAAAAACTTCCTGAATTGCCATTTTTGCCAAAATGACTTTTCGATTGTCTAATTGTTACTGAGAAATTAACAAGTGCGGTGTTGAATTTGTCAGGTTGAGTTTTCAACTGTTTCCATTGACGTTTCAACTGCCAAATTTACTTTTCAACTATCCAAATTAACTATCAAACTATCCAAATTAACTATCAAACTATCCAAATTGACGTTTAAACTGCCAAATTGATAATTTAAATTGACAAATTGACGTTTAACTTGTCAAACGCATAAAAGCATATTTATTAAAATAATAAATTTTCAACTGGTTGAGAGTTCGTTGATGATTACCTATTAAAATATTCACGGCACTTTTGTGCTTTTCTTGCTAGTTCCTCGACACCCCAACTCCCTGAGCTGTCATTTTTACAAAGTAACTTTCCGATTGTCAAATTGACTCCACGAAATTGGCAAGTACGCTGTTGGATGTATCAAGTTGAGCTTTCGGCTGTCCAAAATGACGCTCTAGTTGTCAAATAAACTTTCCAGCTGTCTAAATTAACATTTCAGTTTTCAAATTGACTTGTCAGCTGTCCAAGTTGACGTTTCACCTGTTCAAATTGACATTTCAGCTATAAAAATTGACGTTTCAATTATCAAATTGACTTGTCAGCTGTTCAAGTTGACGTTTCAGCTATCAAATTGACTTGTCAGCTGTCCAAGTTGACGTTACAGCTATCAAATTGGCTTTTCAGCTGTCTAAATTGACGTATCGATTATCAAATCGACTTGTCAGCTGTCCAAATTGACGTTTCAGCTATCAAATTGACTTTTCAGCTGTCCAAATTGACGTTTCAAATATCAAATGGGCTTGCCAGCTGTCGAAGTTGACATTTCAGCTAAGAAATTGACTTTTCAGTTGTCCAAATTGACGTTTCATATATAAAATTGGCTTGTCAGCTGTCCAAGTTAATATTTCAGCTGTCAAATTGACTTTTCAGCTGTCCAAATTGACGTTTCAAATACCAAATTGGCTTGTCAGCTGTCCAAGTTGACATTTCAGTTGTCGAAATTGACGTTTCAGCTATCAAATTGACTTTTCAGTTGTCCAAATTGACGTTTCAGCTAACAAATTGACTTCGCAGCTGTCCAAACTGACATTTCATATATAAAATTGACTTGTCAGCTGTCCAAGTTAACATTTCAGCTGTCAAATTGACTTTTCAGCTGTCCAAATTGACGTTTCAAATATCAAATGGGCTTGCCAGCTGTCGAAGTTGACATTTCAGCTAAGAAATTGACTTTGCAGCTGTCCAAATCAACGTTTCTTTCGTCAAATTCAATAAATTGACAATTCCACTTTTAACTTGTTGAATTCATTCATTTGTCAAATTATCAAATTTCCAATTGCTGGAGAATTCGTGGATATTTCTTTTTCCTTGATTTTTTATTTGTTCTAGAAAATAATTTAGAATGCGTTTTTCAAAGTTCCTAACGTATTTACGATAATTCTTTAGATAAAATTATCGAAACTAGACGATTAGATTGCGTGAAAGCTAAAGTAATCCGTGCTCGATAATCATTTTTTAAAATATATCAAGTCAACATTTTAAGTCTTATCGTCGATTCTATCTAAAATTTCAATCAATTTAGATCGTGTGTGTTTCCATGTGTTGATGATTGTAAAATGAATTTGGTAACATATGGATTTTTTTAATTTTAATCGGAGGTAAGGGCGTCTGGTATCGAAAAAATCCCTGAAATTTCTCGATTTTTTGATCTACTCGAAAATATTGATGCTACAGTAATAATTTTTTTATTTTTAATCTAGTTCTAGTAAATTGCGCAGATAAAAGACCATTGATTTTGATCGAAGATGGCTTAATACGAGGAACGTTTAAAAATCCTTCAACGGCAGGACGTACATGTGTTTCGAAGGGATTCCGTACGCCAAGCCTCCCATTCAGAAGCTACGATTTAGGGTAAAGTTTTTAAAAAACTAGAAATGTGACCGGTTAGTACCGAGTTTGTGTAAGAAAACCATTCGGTAAAGCAGTTCCCCAATCAGAAACATAACCTACAACTTTCATTTACCGACAGAGGCAAGTAAATCCGATAGAAGAGAAAAGACATCAAAGAACACGTTGTAAAACTAGGACGGGGATAGTAATTTTACTAAGTGGGTATTACAGGGAACGCACTGGAAATTGTCATGTCAATCCAATTATCATCAGAAACAGCGTTCATAACCTATTACTGTCAAATCTGTCACAAAAGACAGCAATCCTAACCTTTCATTTTTGACATCTATCGATGAATATTCGAATTTATTTTTTCCAAAAAACGCTATTAAGGAAAATGTGTTCTCTTTAGAGTCCTCAACCGATCGACCCTTGGCCAGGTGTCTTAAACGCAACAACGACCTATACATGTACTCAATATGGATTTAGAGGTGTTATGGGTATGTCAATAATTTTGAATCATCGTCATCATACCCCCCCCCACTTATCTGCTGGAAATTTTAATCTCTTTTCCGCACAAATTTCACAGGAAACGAAGATTGCCTCTATCTCAACGTTTACGTTCCACGGGAGAAAATAGATCCATCAGAAGACAAACTCGACGTCATCGTTCACATCCATGGAGGAGCCTTCATGCTCGGAAACCCCACGAGTATGTCAGGACCAGTTTATCTCATGGATAGGGACGTGGTTTACGTTAATTTCAACTATCGCCTAGGTCCTTTTGGTAAAACGAGAAAGGAATTGAGATTTGATCATTATCTGACTTTTCTTGGCTTTTGCTCAAGGATTTCTGAGCGCAAGCGACGGTACTTTCCACGAAAACTACGGCCTTAAAGATCAGGTGGCCGTTCTACAGTGGGTTCAGAAGAATATCGACAGATTCGGAGGGAATAAGGCCTCGGTAACCATAACCGGGCTTTCGGCCGGTGGGGCGAGCGTCCATCTTCATTATTTTTCGTTGATGTCAAAAGGTAAGAGCGGAAAAAGAAATTCAAGTTCGAATGCGAATGTGCAAGGCGTTAGGTATGTAAAAAATGTCAAATTGACTAGTCGATTTGATATTGTCAACTTGTCAATTGTCGGAATAGGTAGAACAAGTTGGATAGGTCATTTTTAACTGTCAGATTTATAAATCAAATTGTCAAATTTACTCGCAAATTGTGTAAAGTTTCTACGCCATTTTAATATTATCGTCTTGTCCATTGTCAAATTCGAACATCAAGTTATTAAGCTAACTTTCAATTGTGAAACTGATAAACCAAATTGTCAACTTGATTTGGCACCTGCCAAGTTATTTTTACTCAAAGTATTTAAATAATTGGTCCAACATGCGATGCCATTTTTCTTTTTCACTCATATTTTCGCTTTTTTTATTTGCTACATTTACTGACGATTCTACAAATGTTAACTTACTCTTCATAGTATACAGACCATTTTCTTTCCAAGCAACAGCTGTAATTTTACCAAAACTATCTATAATTTTTGTCATTTTACCCTTAGAAACAATTGTATTTATTTTTGTTATTTTGCCATAACTTATTAAATTTGAATGCATATCTTTAGCATAAAATACATTGTTCATATTGACTTCATTTTCATTGCCAAATGCATCAAAATAGCTCAGTACATTTCCAATTTTAGTCGCTTTTACAACTCTATTATCACCCGACAGGCTCTTTAAGTTCAATACATTTAACAAAACATTTGTCATTGTTAATTATGTGATCCGTACAGCCACTATCTAATAACCAACTTATTACGTAATTATCTAACCTAATTTGCTTACTATTATATGTGTGTGGTGTGTGGTGATGATTAGTCGTTGTTGCCCACGCATTCGTATCTGAATTCTTCTGTTCTTGCTGAGCAGCACGATGCGCACTTGCTCCTTGGTAACTGCGAAAATTGCCCCGTCCTCTGACGTAATTTCCTCTTCCAGTTTCTTCTCGGCCTCGCGGTGATTGCCAAGCACCGCCATTTCTCGCCGTGTAGCTGCTACCATATTTACAATCTCTCTTGATATGACCAACCTTGCCACCCAAAGCATTTTCGTTCTAGACGGTTTTTATCAGCAACAAATGCGTTGGATTTTCTTCCGGTATCGTCGTTTTGCTGATGCTTCATTTCATTCATCTGTATTTTACTTTTCACGTAATCTACAGTTTGATTCTCTTCCTTCAATGCATCTACTAAATCGCCTATATAGCTATACGATTCAGGCAAAGTATTCAACATGTAATTCAACTTTTCTTTTTCAGACACACTTGCACCCGCATTTTTAACTCATTCACTGACTTTTTAAAATCACTAAAAAAATGACGTTGTGTTACTGTAATCTTTGAGTTTCAATTTTTCTAATTTATTTCTGCACACAATCTGCAATGCTGTTGATTTTTTTAAATACATTTCGTCAAACTTTTTAATTATTTCATATGCAATCTCTTTGTAATCCTGTTATATGGTGTAATACAAGCTATTTAATAAAGAAAAGTAAATAAAACAAACTTCTTAATGATATATATAAATATAACAAGAATAAAACAATAGTAATAAACATGATTATTCTCATGCTATAAACAATAATGAGCCTCATTTTGAATTGGAGAAATCTTATAAATGTTCCCAATCTCATTTAGAACCTAGTAATGTAACTTCGTCTGTATGTAAGTCTAGGTATGGACGTTTAATTAGGAAACCGAGTAAACTGGATTTATGGGTCATATGTTAAAAGGGGAAGATGGCAACATTGGGACAGAGAAACACACGCATGTGCACATCAGTAATAACCTAGTCGAGTAATAACATGGCTTCCCTTGTGATCAGATTCTGTAATATGTTATTATACTATAATGAAGCGTAAATAAACATCTACAACATAAGTACCTTGTGATATTATTGCTGAAATATCATGGAAGGGTTCGTGTCACGAAGAATGTGCAAACATGATCCAATTAGCGATAACGTAAATCATTAGACTGTTTCTCTTTGGAGCTTTCTAGTTTTTTTATATTCACTATAACAATTAAGGATACTTTAACTTACATTATTTGTTGCCTATTAAGTATACTTATATTAAGGTATGTGCTACTTGAAATTGCATCAAAGGTGCAGAGTGGAGCTGCATTACACTTGTACCCTTATACCCATGATTTACAAATGTTAAAATATAATTTCAATACAAAAACCCAAACCGATTTATTTTACGATCCATGCAGCATGCTATAATAATCAGACTGTATATTAACTAATAATAGAAATGTCCATTTACTTCAGATATTAGGGGAAAAACCTTTCAAATCAGAAAATCAAACAATTTATTTGTGCCTAAACAATGTATTTTATGTACTAAACAGAAAAATAAACTAAATAATTTTTCCTTAGAAATAAATGTCTGGTGACATGGTCATAAATAATTTGTGGTATCAATTTTATGTATACAATTTGATTTTGGTGGCTCATTTCAAAACGGGTTGGAATATATTATTAGTGTATCTACTGTGTCTTTAACTTGGAGGAAAATATGATTGTAATATACCCTGATAAATCTGTTCATCTATTTCACCAAATACACAAAATATAACTCTATCTATTGCATCATAATGTTTTTCTAATTGATTACGAATTTCCATAGCAGCCACATGAGCTGCTGGCTTTAATGGATATCTATATATACCAGTCGAAATACAGGGAAAGGCAATCGAACGTAATGTCTGGGATAACATAAGTTCTATGCTATTTCTGTAACAAAGTTGTAATAGTCCAGGTTTTTCACCTTGGGGACCAACTGTATGAATTATATATTTGGCTGGTAATCTGTATCCCCCTGTTATCTTAGCTTCCCCTTCAGAACAGCCTTTGAGGGTTTGGCACTCACTTTGTAATAAATTCCAATCAGCTGCTCGGTGGATTGCTCCATCCACCCCACCACCTCCTCGCAAAGTCCTATTTGCAGCATTTACTATAACATCAATCTGTAAATACAACAATACAAAAAAATGAACAATATACAAGTCAGGTTATATACTTCTAGCGCTGTTATATCACCAGCAAAATACGAAATCTTATCAGCTAATTTTCTATTCATTAATGGATCTATCTTGTGTGATTCTAATAGTGGCAATATTGCTGGTAATTTGCCAGTTTTCTGACATATATTTACAAATTCCTTCCAAGTGGGAATTTCGTCGAGAGTGTAATATTTTCTATTATTATATTGCTTTCGTTTATCTTCTATCTTCATAGACAAAAACTTTTCTTTTTCTGCTTGCCAACTACTCATTTTCGATAATAAAATGTATTTTCCTACGTGAAGTAAACGTTCGGGTTCAGAATTGTTACAATTATGCCAAAAAAATGAATTATAAACTTTTGCTAAAGCTGCCATCTTTATACCAATAGTAAATACCATTCATAAATAAGTCGGATAATGGATCAACTTAATGTAAAACACATGTACCAGAAATAGCGCCTTAACAATTGTGGAATCAAAACTAGTCCTCTTCGCGCCATTATTTAAAAAGTACTTGACCCCAAAAGTTTTACTTATATTTTTAAATTAAAATAAAAGAGGTGAATGGTGAAATAAAAATATTATGCATATATTTATTTATTATTTTTTTTTTTTCATTAAATGGACATAAGTCATTTAGCTATACATATACATGTAGTCCAGTCATTATAGACATTTGGAAATCTCAAAATTCCGAGAAAGCCAAATTTTTTATATGTTGTTGGGGGTATCAGGAGAGCTTAATTTTGAGTTTTCGACCGTCTCGACTGCGGGCTTCGTCCGCTATCTTGAAAAAAAAAGAGGTGAATTTTTGTTTCTTCCATAATCTGCCTTCGAGATAGAGAATTGTTGTTTGGTACTTTCTTGTTTTTCTTTCGATGCTCTTTAATTTTAGTTTAGTTAGTTTTTAGTTATTGTAAAGAAAAGACAAAAATTGAGAGAATTGGATAAGTTTTTATTCTTTTCATCCCTATCCGTCATATTTATCGAAAAAATGTTTATTATCAAACCTTTAGAGCGCATTCGTACCTACAATGTGATATTTTTGGTTTTCCTCTATCTTCGAAATTAAGAGTTCTAGCGCCCCGCAAAGTCGACCGTAGCATAGTCTCGCTGGGAAGAGGCGTAAACCCCTTCGAGGTAGAGAATTGTTGTCTAGTACTTTTTTGTTTCTCCTTCAATGCTCTTTAATGTAGGTCCTATAGACTTTCCCTAGTAAACTTGTTCTACCATTAGTCCAGTCATTATATCATATATTACTATTCGTAATAACTTGTTCTACCATTAGTCCAGTCATTATATCATATATTACTATTCGTAATAACTTGTTCTACCATTAGTCCAGTCATTATATCATATATTACTATTCGTAATAATGACTGGACTAATGATAGAACAAGTTTACTAGTAAGCCTGTATTTACAGCATCAACAAAAAGAACTCTATATTAATTTTAGACAGCATCATCGGAAACAAGCAATCATATTAGCTACTTATCAATTTGACAATACAATTTATATATGCCTCTTGAACTAGTAAAGTATTTCAGATACGCCTGAGACTACGGGCCGTGGAAAAGTATTAATAATTGTATGTGTATTTTAACTCTAATAGCATACATTGAGTAGGTAGTGAGTAAAAGAAAGATCTTGGCACAAATAAGTCCACAATATCAGTACATTTAAAATTGCTCGACATTACTTTGTACATGATGACAGTCCTGATATGTACGAATTAGTTCAATAGATTTTTCGTTATAAGTGAGCATTACATCTATGTAATCATATCAGAAATAGCTCGTGGAATTTTTTTCGATGATACATATCTTGTACTGAACCAATTTCAGTTTAGTATGTAGATATAAATCATGCAGTGACCAGATCATGTAGCAATAACTTAGAATAGGTAATACCAATGTATTATTCTTATATATGTATATATATATCAACGAATGTGTCTGTGTGTGTCCTTTATGCATTACTACACCATTCATCCGATCGCCATGAAACTTTCGGAAGTTGTTGAGTAACTCTCGCGAAGATTACTGGCATAGTGGCAACAACAAATTACAAATCAATTTATTTCATCAACGTTTTCCAAAAAAGAAACGCCATTTCCTTACGGGTAATACTGATCCTACGATAGGTGGCGCGTGTGTGTCGACTGTTTCTGGCATAGTACATATATTCTGTAAAAGGTGGCGCGCGTGTTTACAAACAAATTCAATACAATTGTAAGAAACAAAAAGAATTGTAAAATTGAAATTGGCGCCGCGGTGACGGAGGGAAGAGATAGACAGTAGAGAGATGGCGGCAAGGTGTGTGCGCGCGTAAAAGTCACTCACCGAGAAACTGTTTGAATTGAGTTGTTGAAGTTGATATTATTTAATGTGTTCATGTAACCTTTTCTATTATTGTTAAATTAAAATAAACTTATATCTTCAGAAGCGGGATTGTGAATGCCTAATCGGAATAACTGAGTAGTGAGGTTAGAACACAGCTGGTTGAATATAAATAAACAAAAAAAAAAAAAGAAAAAATGTCCCACGAGATAAGCTACGATAGTTTCGAGGATGAAAGAGCAGGGATAAATGGAACAATGAAAAATCAAGGATCAGACACGTTCTGTATGCAGCGAATGCTGGAATTGCTCATTACCGAAGGGAGAAAACGTGACGAGATGTTCGCCGGAATGTTAAACAGATTATCACCGCAAGTGAGTAGCACCGATGGTGAATCAAGTCAAACATTTCATGTGATGCCAGATCTATCGAGAGTGATTGGTTTCTTCGATGGAGATAAGGATATTTCCAAAGCCGAAGAATGGATTAAAAATATCGAAACGAGCGCGACATTAAATCGGTGGCTGGATGTGTACCAGTTAGAAACGGCTCGAGCACATTTACGAGGACCCACTGTACACTGGTACAAAACCAAAATGGAACGCATACATTCATGGACCGATTTTAGGACGGAATTTCTCTCAAGCTATAAGGTAGGACGCAAGCTATCTGATAAATGGGATGAAATGAAGCGAAAACAGCAAAATAAAGGTGAGTCAGTTGCGGCATATTTTTATGAGAAGCTACATTTATGCCGAGAAATTGGATTGACAATATCTGACACGAAAGATGAAATATTATCTGGCCTCTTTCGTGAGGAGATTGCCGTTGCTTTAGCCACAAAGACATATACTGATTACGACAGCTTATTGCATGATATTTTGGAAGTCGAAAAAATAAAAGCATCATTCGAAAATCCGTACATAAAACCTCGTAAGAATTCGTCAGAGAATAAGAAAGAAGAAACTGTAAAAGATGCCAAAACAGAAAAAAGATGCTTCAAATGTGGTCTCCAGGGACACATTGCAAAGCAATGTAAAAATAACATCATTTGTTATAGCTGTAAAAAGAAGGACATATTTCTAGTCAATGCCCTAGTAAAGCAAATGACAAACCGAAAGGAACTGTGCAAATAGTCAATCGTAAAATTTCCAATGTGACAAAAGATGATATCCGAGTCGACGACAACGCAAAATTTTACAAGAATGTTGTTCTTAATGACAATATTTCACTTGTAGCATACGTAGATAACGGAAGCGCTGTAAGTACAATTAAAAGAAGTGCCGCATTTGGACACAATTTACCTTTTGAGGAAGATCGTCAGCCGCTATTTGGATATGGTAATTTAGAAGAACCGGTATTGTATACGATTGGCAAGATGACAATTAAGATACGGGTAGATAGTGTAGATGTAGATGATGTATTAGTTTTAGTTATCCCTGATCATGCACAATATACAGACTTGTTGTTAGGTAGAACCTTTTCGGAGAGAGATCAACTTGCCTATATGAAGAAGGGCAATACATTATATTTTGGCTTTGTTGATGATGAGCCATTTAAGCACATAGATGTAGAGGACCTTATCGAGGAGAGATGCGAGGTTATGGAAACTATCAACATACCAAGTAAGAGTGTTTGTGAAGTAAAGGTGAATACAGGTAAAAATGTTGTGATGAGAGTCTTAAATTCGAGCGAACAAAGCCTGATCTGCGAAAAAGGGCAAATGTTGAAACAAAACGAGACTGATGACGAAGACCTTGGCGAAAACATCAACGATGTTAAGGGAGACATTACTTTAGATATGGTTCAAGTAGGAGATGACGTCACTGAGGAACAACTGGTAGAATTAATAAATATCGTTCGAAACTATAGGGATTGCTTCGCATTAAATTTACGAGAACTGGGCTGTACAAACTTAATGACAATGAATATCGTAGACCATGAAAAACCTGTAAGATGTGCACCATATAAGACTTCTGTAGAGGATAGGGAAACGATAGCTCGATTAGTAAATGAATTAAAGGAATGTGGAATTGTTACAGAAACCAATAGTCCATATGCATCTCCAGTTCTACTAGTTCGTAGAAAAACGGTGAGCCTCGTTTAGTAGTGGATTATCGAAAGTTAAATCGTCAGACGATTAAAATAAATTACTCTATACCTGGCCTCGATGAGCAATTCGAATATCTGGCAGGAGCATCTATTTTTGCTACTCTAGATTTAGCAAATGGATACATGCAAATACCATTAACATCAGAAGCAGCTTCGAAGACAGCTTTCATAACAGCAGATACGACTGGAGAATTTAAAAGAATGGTTTTTGGATTAACCAATGCACCCTATGAATTTGTAAAATTGATGAACCTTGTTTTGGGACCTTTGAGAAATAAGATTTGCAGTTGTTATTTGGACGATGTAATTATACCTGCTAAAAATTGGAAAGAATTAATGGAACGATTAGAATTAGTTCTAGAAGCATTTCGAAAGGCGCAATTAAGACTGAATGTAAAGAAATGCGAATTCGGGAAGAAAGAAGTAGAATATTTGGGGATGATTATATCGGAAAGAGGACTGAGACCGGGATCGAGAAAAATAAAGGCGATAAATGACTTTCCAATACCAAACGACGTCCACGAGGTGAAGAGATTTTTAGGACTTACCGGATTCTTCAGGAGGTATGTGAGAAATTACGCAATAATTGCTAGGCCGTTATCAGACTTAGCTAGAAAACATGTCAATTCGAATTTTAATGAGGACTGCAACAAAGCTTTTCAGCAACTGAAGCTAGGTTTAATGAGTGAACCGATATTGAAGTTATATGATCCGAAGGCACCTACCGAATTACACACAGATGCCAGTTCGGTTGGACTTTCTGGCATACTAATGCAGCGAGACGATAACAAACAACTCAGACTTACCTACTGCGTCTCTAAGAAAACTACCGAAGCAGAAAGTCATTACCACTCGTCGAGACTTGAATTACTAGCCATTGTTTGGAGCGTAGAAAGACTAAGAGGCTTACTTATTGGAATTTCCTTTAAAATAGTAACGGATTGTCAAGCGATCGTGTATCTCAACAACAAAAAGACGATGCATCCTCAGACTGCTCGATGGTTTAGTATTCTGCAAGAATACAATTATACTTTGGAATATAGAAAGGGAACCGCGATGTCGCATGCTGACGCCCTAAGCAGAGCACCTGTAGAACCACCAGAGGATACCTACGATGATGTGTTAGTGAAGAGACTTGATGTGTTGGTTACGTTTAGCGAAAATGAACAAATCGGAATTATTCAACAAAGTGACGAACGATTAAAACATTGGATGAACATTCTTAGGAAACCGTAGCGTGGGCGAACTGCAGTAGAAAGAGAATTAGTGACAAATTATAAACTAATAGACGGTAAACTGTACGTAAATAGAGTAGTGAACGGTGAAACCAGAGACTTATTCGTTGTGCCGAACTCGATGCGGAAGAGTGTGCTAGTTAAAAATCATGACTTAGTGGGTCATTTCGCGGTAGATCGTACCGTATCCCGAATACAAGAAAAATATTGGTTTCCAGGATTGCGTCGATATGCGAGAAGACACATTGCTAGTAGCATGGAATGCCTATTGAACAAGCCAGTTACAGGCCGAAAACCGGGACTGCTCCATCCGCTTCCAACGCCATCTGGACCCTTTGAAAGAATACATATAGACAACTTAGGACCGTTTGTGAAGTCAACGAGAGGTTATACTTATTTATTCATTATTGTTGATGCTTTTACCCGGTTTGTAAATTTATTTCCGATCAAAGCTACGAAAAGTTCAGCGATAATCAAATGTATGGACAAGTTCATGTTAGATTATGGAGTACCGCATACAATAGTATGTAACCAAGGGCCTTGCTTTACTTCGCAGTCTTTTAAAGACTACATTGGTAAGAAAGGAGCACGGTTAATATTTATTTCACCGAGGCACCCACAGTCAAACGGCATGGTGGAGAGGGTAAACCGCACCATTGTACCCGTTTTGCAAGCAGAAATGCAAGATCAAATGCATTGGGATACATCGTTGAAGAAAGTGCAATTCGACTTGAACACCTCTATCAATAAAACCACTAGACAGTCACCATATAAGACGTTAATGGGTATTAATCCGCCACTGGAACATGCAAGGACCAATGCATTGATCAGTAGGAATACCTACAGAAATTACGAAGATATTAGAGCAAAGGCGAGAGAAGATATAGAAAGACAGCAACGAGGACAAAAGAAGCAGTATGATAAGAAAAAATACATTGGACACACATATGAAGTTGGCGAAATAGTCGTTATAAAGGCAGCCACACAGGCAACAGGCGAGAGCACTAAGTTACAGTCAAAATACAAGGGGCCTTATGTTGTCATAGAAGTTTTACCATCTGATACTTACCGAATCAAAGAACTCGATGACAGACGAAAACGCACTATAACTGCCCACGTGTCTCAAATAAAAGGCTACTACAACCACCACGAGAGCGAAGACGATGACGCAGAAGTAGGAGAAGAAGAAGACTGTACCGATCAAGACGACATAGAAGAAAAGGGCGATGATGAAGAGGAAGAAGACGAAGGAGATCGAGTAGAAGAATACGCAGCAGAAGAGGGTGGCACTGAAGAGGAAGAGAAATCAGAACAAACAGATGAAAATGTCGATGCGAGCAAAGTGGTGAGGAAGAAACGCGTAATTCGCAAGCCAGCGAGATTACAAGACTACGTGTGCGAAACACGAGAGCGAGGACGCTCTACTTGCAGGGTGGCCGAGTGTAAGAAACAAAAAGAATTGTAAAATTGAAATTGGCGCCGCGGTGACGGAGGGAAGAGATAGACAGTAGAGAGATGGCGGCAAGGTGTGTGCGCGCGTAAAAGTCACTCAACGAGAAACTGTTTGAATTGAGTTGTTGAAGTTGATATTATTTAATGTGTTCATGTAACCTTTTCTATTATTGTTAAATTAAAATAAACTTACACAATCGAACGTAAATAATGACTGACAATTCAATTTGTGATATATGTAAGTCGTAATACTGAATTTTTCCATTTATTTGTTTATTCAAGCGAATTTGCCAGCATCGACAACAGTTACCGCGTGTGAGACGTGGAATAATTTTTTTCCCCATGAGTTTAATCGATTTCAATTCTCCTAATCTTTCGAATATTGAAGTTTTCCATTTATTTATTTCATCGTGCCTTTAATCGATTTCAATTCTCATAATCTTTCGAATAATTTGAATTCAAACGTTTAGTTTCCGGTGCGACTCGCTTTTGCAATGACCATCAACAAAGCACAAGGACAATCGCTGCAAGTGTGTGGGCTAGAATCTGAGAATCCGTGCTTCTCACACGGACAACTGCATGTGGCGAGCTCACGGGTCGGAAAACTTTTTGATTTATTCGTGTACGCACCAGACGGAAAAACCAAAAAAATCGTGTATCCACAAGCACTTGAATAAATAAATACAATTAAAACGACACTGAAATGTTTTCCATATGAAAAATTACACAATGTAAATTGAATGTTATCATAATGGGTTACCTTTAATTTCCTTTCTTCTGAGGTCGCAGCAACGCGCGACAGATAAGCTAGTATAAATATAAAAGTTTGTGGTGATATAGAGTCTTACGTACTAACTTTAAGGTTGCGTTTGCAAACGTGTTAACAGCACACGCTAAGGTGGGCTACTCATTTCCAATTGATTTCAAAAGGGAGTAAGTTTTTGCTGATGAATTATACATGCACGAGAGTTTATTAAGGGCAGTACGCAAATGGAATCCAAAATGACTGGCACAATGTAAAATTGTGCATCAACGATTTTGATTTCTCCATGTATGACTTGAGCAAGAAGCTCTATTGTCCTGTAGTACATAAACCTGTTCAAGAAGAAAGGATCCATTTTGGATCCATGGAAGTTATTACCACCTCCAGAGCATTTGAGTCTTCAACCGTGTGTTTTTAATTCGCCTTCTATTGTGGAACCATATGTATTCTCATGCACACTTCATCCTACATTTAGAAGTAAATCATCACTTTCTAAAAATGTTAAGACAATAGTTCTCATGTTGGAAGTTCACCTTAAACAAAAGTGTATCGC
The DNA here is from genome assembly GCA_038088585.1 of Chrysina gloriosa. Classification (NCBI taxonomy): domain Eukaryota; kingdom Metazoa; phylum Arthropoda; class Insecta; order Coleoptera; family Scarabaeidae; genus Chrysina; species Chrysina gloriosa. The sequence goes on along the minus strand of CM076091.1, from coordinate 38,691,560 downwards.
GATATTATTAACCTTCCTATACTCACGCATACGGTCTGTGAGACCGACTTATATAGTATAGTATACGTCTTTCATTTTGACGTGAGTATAGGAAGGTTAAGAAGCAAGCCGTTCAATGTCGGCTACAGATCACCGTGACGTTTTTGAAACGGTTAGTACTCTGCCGGTAGGGGGAACAGAGAGCCGGACGATCTGTCAGGAAGTTCGGCATTTGATGGCATTTCAATAGCTATGGAGTAGTGGATGGTTGAGCATTGCATGTTTGCGTATGACACATTTATTAACCTTCCTATACTCACGCATACGGTCTGTGAGACCGATTTATATAGTATAGTATACGTCTTTCATTTTGACGTGAGTATAGGAAGGTTAAGAATGATGGGTCTGTTGTTACCGTCCAACGGCTATTTCATGTACGTTTTAACCGCGGGCGTGCGGTATCGTTCCCAGCCGCAATACGATTTTCAGTTGGGTTAAAAGCGTGCTTTGAAAGCGCCATTTCCATAACTTCGGAAACTGAATTGAACTAGTGTTCTATGCTTATGCTTTGGAATTATAGGTAGCGCTAGCACGCATTTTTACCAGTAATATCAAATAAAATCAATTCTAGCATGATAGGTTTTTACGATGCTTATTTACATTCGTCACAACATTCGTGTAGCATTCGCGTTATGTCGTATATAATCGATTTCCATTGTATTTAGTTGTATTTATTGTTCGGCTTTATGCTTTATGTATAGATTTGTCTTGGGTAACGATTGGGTGTGATGTATAAGTTTTTATGTAATTGAAATAAAATTATTAATTCAACCGCACCGGATTGAGGAAATAATGTCATTATTCGCAGGCCCGCGAATAGAATATATGTAGTGGCCAATCTGTTCTCATTATTTGGTAAGATCCGATGTTGCTTTGGAGATTGTTTTCGTTTTGAGTTTTATGGTAGAGTTCGGCGCCTTTTTACTGTACGCCATCGTGAGTCGTACGACGTTGCTTGTATAGACGATGCAACTTTAATTATTCGATCTTCAAAATATTTAGCATCGAATTACGAATCAATTTATATCTGTGGAAGGCATCCGCACGTTTAGTGTAGGTAAACCTCGTGTCGTTACATTCTGTATCGTACACTCCGTCGAATTGGTACGCTGAATTAATAACAACGTACTTTTCACACAATTTACTTTATCAATTTGATGTTACAATAAAAAAATGATGGTTTGTACTTAGGGTTTAGTACGTTCTGTTTTCTTTCTTATTTTTTTTTTCGCCTTCTACAATGTTAATTATGTTGTCATTAATTTTTGAAAGTGAAAACTTCGGTTATAACTGGTAATATGTGAGAACAATATACATACTTAATATGTGTGATGATTCGATAACAATTTACAAGGGGACAACAAATAGAATGTATGGAATGTATGTGAAAGTTACTTTAATTGAATAGAGATATTATTCGTAACGTGAGATATGTGGTTATCCGATGGGATGGCAACGATGTATCTCATAAACATTTTTAAATTTCGCGGACAGTTTAAGCGGCAATAGTGAACATATTCGCATGTATTGTGCTTAGAAATTGACGAGTATATTCACTATTGCCGTTACCAACTTAAACTATCCACGAAATTTAAAAAATGGGATGGAGTTATTCATTCAAATATATCGATGTTTATATATCATAATCATAAATATCGATACATTTGTTGCGATATATCAAAAAATATCGATATATTTGAAAATATATCGGGTGAGGTGGCTTTACATTTTCTCAAAAATCGTATTAATGATTTTATATTAGATGGGGTTAATGTTTTATTTCCTCATGCGGTAACATGGTTATTCTACGGCTACATATAATATAAGCACCAGTGCATATTTTACGTCAAGACCGTCTTATAACATATATTGAGTTAAAAGCATAAATGCAGTAGTTCCATATTTGTACAGAGAAACCCTGCAATGTTTGGTGATTGTTGCCACGTCAATTCCGTATGAACGATCATTCTAGAAGGCTGGAGCCACTGCTACAAAAACTTGAAATCGGCTAACTGGTAAGCCACTTGCTACACCATTGTTTTTAGTTCCAGCTTCTGATGACCTTTTTTAATTTTTTTATATATACGATTATAGGTATTGTACTTTAAAAATCCATTCAAATGTATAAAAATTAAAAAGTATTCGGACCAAATAGTAAGTATAATAGTGTATAAAACACTCATAAAGAAATATGATTTTCTGCCACAAAAGAAAACCAAAGAGACAGATTTACTAATGTAATTAGTATTCGGAAGTTTAAACTTAAATTTGTCCCGTTATTTTAGGTTGGTAGGAAACGAGAACGAGAAGATATAGTAAGCCGTGAGAGAAGTTAGTTATGTACACATCATCACATTATGTAACATGTTATCAGAGATTAGGGAGGTTTCTTTAATCTGTGCATGTTATGTTATGAAGACGACCAGTGAATAAACGTGTCGAGATTATGTGTTATGTTTATTTTTATGTACAATCGAATAATTAAAAGAAGGAATTATATTTTTTCCTTCTTCCATACTAATAAAGATTAAAACCTAAACTTTCGATAAATAAAAAGACAACTAAAAGTGTATTTTATATAAATACAAAATAATGGAAAATATTAGCAAATGAAAATCAATGTGAGCAACAACAACAATTATACGGATACCGACTACAGTTTCGTTTTATACTCTAAAGGCCGTTTTACATTATCATATTAAATTGCACGTAAAAATTGAATACTATTTTATAGTGCAATATAAAACACTACTATTTTTCTGTGCAAAATTATTGTATGAAATTAGAACCTTTCCTATTTTCATACTGAATGTTTTGATTTGCGCCTGCTCACTAGTCTGCATTGCAAGTATTCCAATCTAACCCTATTTTCTTATTGTTTACGTCTTGTCCAGTCATGTTACTATTCAGTTTTTATATAGTATGAGTAATTCTTCTACACTTTGTTATACATCTAAAGAAGAAAAACATAACTTACATAACCTTATTTTGTTTAATTTGTGAAGTGTTCATTCCATGTAAGTGGCACTTGCTTAAGGCCATATAGAGCCTTTCTTAATCGACATACGTTATTTCCTTTTATTTCATACTCTTCAGGCACCGTCATATAGAGGTCTTCATGCAATTTACTATATAAGAATGCAGTTTTTATATCAAATTTCTTTGCGATGTAATCATTTCTCACTGGTAGAGCTAATAATAGTCTCAATGAAGTCACATTTACTACTGGACTGAAAACTTATTCAAAGTCTATACCCTTTTGTTGTTGACATCCTTTCACTACCAATCTAGCCTTATATCTTCCGTCTTGTTCGTTAGTATCCTTTTATTATTACTTTCCTCAATATTCACATAGTCCCAAGTTTCATTTTTGTTCAATGACTGTTTCTCTTCTTCTATTGCTTTTTTCCATTTATTTTTGTTTGGTCCATTCATTGCTTCCTCATAAGTCAGTAGCACATAGTCCTCATATAATTTTGGTAATTTTATTTCCCTTCCTCGTTTATCTGTCCTTTTTTGCCCTTCTCCTAATGTGTGCGTGTTTTCTTCTTCTTCACTTTCTGTTTCAATTAAATATTGGTTGACTATATCCTGCTCTTGATTTAAATCTTGCGAAAGGTCATTATAGTCTGCTTCAACTTCATCTTTTTCTGTTTCTATTTCTATGTTAACATTTCCAGGGACTGACTATTCACTTATAATTTCGTTTTTTGGGTTACTAAACACAACATCTCTGTATACCACTATTCTCTTTTTCCCTCCATCCCAAATTCTATATCCATTAAGTGCATATCCAACAAAGACATATTTTTTGCTTCTCTCATCTAGTTTCTTCAAGTAGCCTAGTACTTTCGCGTGAGCTTCACTACCAAATATTTGCAATCTAGACAAATCTGGCTTTTGGTTTGTCCATAGTTCGCATGGAGTTTTTCTACTACGTCTGTTGGAATCCTGTTCAAAAGATATGTTGCAGTTCTTATCGCTTCACGTCATCTCGTCATCAATTACCTGCTTCAATGCTCTTAATCGAAATGCTAAATTCTCTAATTTGCTTATATGTAATGAAATGTCACTAACCTTTTCATGTTTGAAGTTAAAGAATTCTTACAATAAGGCACACTTTTGCTGTTCGTTATCCTTCTGGTAAACATTACACAGCTTCTTATATATTTCACCCGATGTTGTACAGTTTATTATATGCATTAGTACTTTCTTCTCAATTGTTGTTACTATAGCATTTTGAGCTTTAGCATCTTTCCTTTTCCAATCTATCCTTTCTTGCCCACTAGCTAGATCTTCCATTTCACATTTTCGGTTACAATTTCATACAACCCATGAGCTTTAAACAAAATTACAATCTGAAAGTTCCATGTCTGCAATGATTCTGCGTCAACTAGTTTCTGTATTTGCGTCGTTTCTTCATAACTTAGTTTTGTTGCCATGTTTCTTTATTTTTACTTTCACTGGTCACTACTCACACAATACTACTTCTTTTTACTGTTTTCTTTTTACTTTCACTATTTTCCAGTTCTTATTTTTTAATCAGCATCTCCTAGGCCCATAACCTGTTCAGTTTTTATAGTTTTTATTTAGTGTGAGTAATTCTTCTACACTTTGTTATACATCTAAAGGAAGAAAAACATAACTTACATAATCTTATTTTGTAACCATTTTCTAACATAACATAAAATATATCTTATTTATACTGGTGGCGCCCAGGCCGGGGAATCTCAGAACTATTAAAATGGTATTTTAGCCCTCTACGGCAGCCGTCTGTAATTACTGACAAGCGCGCGACATTTCAAAAAGTTGTATGTAGGCATGGAAATTGCTTTTCTGTTTAATGGTTTTCTAACATGTAATTTAGATAAAATTTCAGCAGCATTAATTGCTGAAATTTTATATAAACTAACTGCTAGAAAACCAATAAACATGATACATTTAATCATAACAAAATTACGAAATATATTTAAGACAAATAAAAACCGGAAATATTGAAAATAAAGGTATTATTACACAATAATAGCATATCTAATAACAATAGTTGAAGATAATTAAAGCAAAAAGAATTTGTATCGCTTGTAATATTGAAATTGAACTTTAGACACATGAAATACAAGAACTAAATATCTATGAATAAAAGTAGTAAATCCCACAGATTGAAAAATAAAAATATCAGTTATAGTAAACGTGCGGTATTATATCATGGATTTAGCACTTTTGGGAATTATTTGTGAGAATCTGAGTAATTATTCATCAATATAAACTAGGAGGGGAAACAGATACATGTTTCCTCTTTAGGTACATGTATAATTCATCAGCAAAAACTTACTCCCTTTTGAAATCAATTGGAAATGAGTAGCCCACCTTAGCGTGTGGTGTCAATACGTTTCCAAACGCAACCTTAACAATCTACAGACAAGATCTATTGTGAAGAAGTGACCAGGACCGACTAAGACAGCAAGAACACCAGAAAACATCGAAAGGGCAAGAGCCGCCCTGATTCGCAGTCCTAAGCGGTCTGTTTACAGAAACGTAAAATTTCATCCATATAGACCATATAAGATGTGTGTTGTTCAGAAACTTGACGAAAGACGTATTGACTGGACTTTGACTTTTTTCGAATGAAAGTGCTTTTGGCAGATAATTAAAATGCAGTCATTCTCATGAGTGATGAGGCAAATTTTCATCTGAATAGGGTGGTTAATAAACAAAATGTATGATACTGGTCTTCTGAAAATCCCCATAACATTCACGAAAAACCTCTACACTCAGAGCGTGTTACTGTTTGGTACGCAACTGCTCCATCCGACATCATTGTTCCCTATTTGTTCGAAGACGAGAATGGTGCGACTGTTACAGTGAATGCTGAACGTTACAGCCACATGTGCGTCCCAAACTGCTCAGACTGCAACTGGAGCTGAAAAATGTTTTCTTTTCCAACAGGATGGTTCGACGCATGTTCCCAGAAAGGATAATTTTACGTTTTGGAGAGGTCCCATGGCCCCTGAGATTACCTGAGCACTTGCAATTTTTTTGTAGCGGTATCCGAAATCGCGCGTATACTCTCACAAACCTCGCACATTGACAGAACTTAAGGGGGCAATCGGGAAAGAAGTGGCTGCGATCGATGGTGAAATGATAACTTGGATGATATCCGATTTTCTGCGAAGGTTGGAAAACTGCATTGTGGAGGATGGAGACCACCTACCTGACATAATCTTTCACAGGTGATATTCAGTTTTAAATGGCATGTAATGACAAACAATTTTGTATATTAAAATACAATTTTCCGTAAAAACTAACTAACTGTTCATTCCAAAACCGTCAGGTTTCCGTCGGTGACCTATATATTTGCTTTCATATAAGCATTCACTTATTATTATTACCAGTACTTCCATTGCTACAAATATTTTCCCCTACATCCCTATTTTGTACACTTCGGTCAATAAAATTGTTGAATGCAATAGAATTACTATCTATGAATAATACTACTATCTATAATTGTTGAAATTTTCAATTTACAGGACTGTTACCACAACAGGCACTGTGGACTGCTACTTTCATCCATGATATCAACGAGCTGTTCGATAGCTTTAATGGAAGTTATAAGCGTTTAATTATTTTATTCCTCTACTTATTAGGTATTTGTTTTAATAATCACTCATTATTTATCGTAAAATTCTATTATAGGGTCATCCCATTGCATTGGTACCAGAGGATCCTCACCATCCTGCGCTTGCTTTCGATTTCACCTACAGCGGATTTACTTATAGTAGGTTTGAGTTCTCTAATATTATGAGATTAAATTTCAAACGTCCCAACTTTCGTCAACTGTATGAGTTGTTTTCCACAACTAACTGGAATTCTGTTTTGGATTGTGATGATGTGAATATTGCATGTGACAACCTCTATTATATAATAAATGACTATTTTCGGCGTTGCGTTCCAGTGGCTGTATCAAGAAGGAGTTCCTTTCCGTCTTGGTTTTCGTTGGAGACACGTCGACTGGTTAAAGTTAAGAGGCATTACCTGAAATTATACAGATCTAGAGGTCTTTAAGTTCACAGATATAAATTTAAAAAGTATAGAAAGCTTCTTAGTTCTAGCATTGATAGAGACTTCAGGAATTATATATCAGATATCGACCAATCGATCCAGAATGCTCCGAATAAGTTGTGGACTTTCATTAGAGAACGTAGGCATGAGACACGTATTCCTGGTTCTATGATGGATGGTAACAGGCGTGTTGAATCCCCTGACCAGATTGCTAATGCTTTTGCCTCGCACTTTTCCTGTTTTCGTTGACGGTGTTAGTGTTGAAAACAGTGAAGATTTTTAATACTGACATACTGACCGTTCATAGTTTTACCGAGGGTGATGTTTCGAGGGCTGTGGGCTCTTTGAAGTCCACAATGACGATGGGTCCAGATTCTGTTCCTACTTTTATTATTAAGGATTGTCAATGTGTACTCAGACTTCCATTGCTTCATATTTACAACCTAATATTGCGTCATAGAACCTTTCCTACTTGCTGGAAGACCTCGAAAATAACACCGGTGTTTAAATCTGGAAGCAAGAATGAGATAAGAAACTGTAGATCGATATCTCTGATGTGTACCTTTGCAAAAATTTTTGAGATAATGATTGCCAAACCAATCTATAGCCATGTCGTTAATCGACTTTCTATTAATCAGCTTGGTTTTGTGAAGGGTAGATCGACTGCGACTAACTTGTGCTCCTTTGTGCAGTTTGTGTCCGGTGCCTTGGATGAACGCCGACAGGTTGACACAATTTATACTGATTTTTCAAAGGCATTTGATGCAGTGCAACATGTTAAAATTCTACGGAAGTTAAATGCTTTTGGTATCTCCAACGATTTAATACGTTTGCTTAAATCCTATTTGTCCGGACCTTCAAATTATGTTGAATATCATGGTTTTACTTCCTATCCATATTTGTCTCGGTCGGGCGTTCCTCAGGGATCAGTGTTGGGCCCGTTGCTTTTCCTTATTTTTGTAAATGACATCCACATACTGTATATCATCGCACTGCTTACAGTGCGATGATATACATATAATAAGTTATATGCTGATCTGAAGATTTTTCGTCGTATTGAAAATATTAGAGATTGTGGAATCGATTTAATCAACCTTGAACGCTGGAGTCTTAAAAATGAACTTTCATTTAATATAAGTAAATGTAAAGTGATGAGTTTTACGAGGAAACAACATGTTATCATGTCTTCATATGATTGAAGTGATTCACCTTTGGCTAGATGTGAGTCTTTCACTGATTTGGGTGTGTCATTTGATGAGAAGCTAACATTTAATTTACATGTTGAAAATATCTGCACTAATGCTGCTCTTCTTAGAGAAATTGATACACAATACTGCATTCAAACGTGCAATTCATTACACATTTCATTACGTGCACACTTCCCCATCTTCCTTTCTACAAATACTATTTTATGTAATGTGGTACATAACATAAAATAAATTATATTAACTGTTATACAATGTATTTCCAAATTATTATTATTGTTAAATGTGTTTAATGGTTTAATAGACGTGAACAAAATTGAACAAAACTAACATAGCAAACAACAGTAAAACAAAAATGGCCGATATCCGATAGTGGTCGATATTTATAAGTAGACACTATCAACCTTAATTATAGCGGCACCTACGGCTGCCGTCTGATTTCAATTCAACGTTCAAACCAATAAATTTAACATCTGCAAGAAAAGATAGCTTGAGCAGACATCTCTGCTTAAATAAGAAATTTTACACATGCTCTATATGTTAAATAATACGTATGGAGTGTAACACGCAACCGATATAAGATAAATTGATATAGATTCGTCTAAGGTGGTTTATGAATGTGGTGAAATACGGTTAGAATCACATAGTTATTTGCCAAATGTATATATATATATATTTCGTGACCTTTTTATACTTATCTTATATGATAGAGATCTACCACTAATAGGTCAATAAAACAAGGCTGGTTTGAGCGATAGTTATATTTTCAGAACGTTTACAAACGTTTTCGGAACACCTTCGTCAGTGAAAATATAACTAGATAAATATATAAACAAACTTTTGTTTTTTATTTGGGACTATCAACAAAATAACTAGTGACTAGGATTTCTTGATATAGAGGATGTATAACCAACTTTTATATATATATAAATTATAAAAACTAAATTAATATGTAAACATACATGCAAATTAAGTAAAACCTTATATCAAAAAATCTTTGTCGAAACCTTAACAATTCTGTTCAAGGACTAGGAAAACCAAATTCAAAAACCTAGCCAAAGGTTTCCTTCTTAAGAAATGCAAATGTCATTTTAACAAATTGCTATATACATTACTTAAATTTTGAATATCGGTCCTGAAATTAATAGTTTTAGTGTCTTTCTGTATATTTATCATTTCATATATTAGTCTTTTATAATTATTCTCTGTTTTTAATATAATTGTGTTTTCAAAATCAAAGTAATGCCCAAGATCTTTGTAATGTTTTGTTACAGCGGTCATTGCACCAAAATCATTATTTAAAGAATACTTATGGCTATACAACCTTTTCTTTAAATATTGTTTCGTCTGACCGATGTAACAACCATCACAGTCTTTACAGTTTATTTTATAAACTACATTACTCTGATTTTGTTTAATTATTTTGGATTTAGTATTAGTAAAAGAGATCTATTACTATAATTTGGAATGAAAGTAATGTTTATGTTGTTTTTATTAAATTCTTTTTTTATTTTTCGCTTAAACCTTTTTATAAGGAATAGCGCTATAACATTTATTGTTATTAATTTTAATTCCTCTATTATATAATTTGTTAATTCTATTTTTTATTATTTTTCATAAAAACTATTTGGATAATTATTTTTATCTAAGATTTCTTTAACTTTGTTTAAATTCTTTTCCCTAAATTCAGGATTAGCTAATCTAACCGCTTGATCAACTAAACCGGTAACTACATTAATTTTATGTAATTTTGATGTTTCTGAAAAATAATTTAAATGTCTTCCTGTATTGGTAGACTTTATATGCCAATTTGTTTTCACAATGCCGTTATTATGCATGACTGTCACGTTCAGGAAATTCAATGAGTTATTAGATTCTCTCTCATATGTAAATTTTAATCTATTATGATAACTATTAAATGAATCTAATATCTCATCAATATTATCCTTTCTTACGGAACAGAAACAGTCATCCACATAACGTCTGTAAAAACTTACACTAGAATTTAGTTTTGCCAAACAAGTTTGCTCTAGGTCCTCCATTACCAGGTTTGCGATAACTGCTGATAATGGAGAACCCATTGCAGTACCGAAAATTTGTTTATAAATTTTATTTTGATATGTAAAATAAGTAGAATTTAAACAAAGTTTCGAAGCTGCAATGAATTCCTCCTTTGGAAGATCTGTAAAATCTTTTATGGAATTCCATTTTTTATCTAAAATTTTTAGTGCTAAATCCACAGGAATATTAGTAAATAAAGAAACAACATCTAAACTGATTAATTCGTAATTATTAGGAATTGTTTGATTTCTAACCGAATCTACAAATTCCCATGAATTTTTCACATTATATGTAGTTTTACCTACAATATTGCTTAAAATTTTAGATAAAAATTTGGAAAGATTGTAAGTGGGGGAATTAATGCAATTTACGATTGGACGTAAAGGAATATTATCTTTATGTATTTTAGGAATACCGTATATTCTTGGAGATATAGAATTTAGAATTTTTAAATGGTTATTTAAATCTTTAGAAATATATTTTTTAAAAACCAACTATTTATTAGTTTATTTATTTGATTTTGTAATTTATTTGTTGGGTCTGATAATAATACCGAATAAGTTTGATTATCTTCCAATAAGGAATTCATTTTGGCTTCGTAATCAATCTTATTCATAATTATCGTTTTTCTCCTTTATCTGATTTAGTTATTATAATATCTTTATTAGATTTCAAAAATTTTTTGTTTCATTAAAAGCTTTTTGTAAGATATTATTGTTACTATTATTATTTTTATTGTTTTCTTTATTTTTGTAATTTGTCAAAATGTTAACCAACCTATGTCGTAAGTTAGGTTCTAAGTTTTCCTCATAATTTTGAACGATATTTTCTATATTACAAATAAAATCATCTATCGGTATGACATTAAAATCTATAGAAAACTTAGGACCTAGACTTAAAATTAATAACAGATCTTCCAAAGGAGGAATTCATTGCAGCTTCGAAACTTTGTTTAAATTCTACTTATTTTACATATCAAAATAAAATTTATAAACAAATTTTCGGTACTGCAATGGGTTCTCCATTATCAGCAGTTATCGCTAACCTGGTAATGGAGGACCTAGAGCAAACTTGTTTGGCAAAACTAAATTCTTGTGTAAGTTTTTACAGACGTTATGTGGATGACTGTTTCTGTTCCGTAAGAAAGGATAATATTGATGAGATATTAGATTCATTTAATAGTTATCATAATAGATTAAAATTTACATATGAGAGAGAATCTAATAACTCATTGAATTTCCTGAACGTGACAGTCATGCATAATAACGGCATTGTGAAAACAAATTGGCATATAAAGTCTACCAATACAGGAAGACATTTAAATTATTTTTCAGAAACATCAAAATTACATAAAATTAATGTAGTTACCGGTTTAGTTGATCAAGCGGTTAGATTAGCTAATCCTGAATTTAGGGAAAAGAATTTAAACAAAGTTAAAGAAATCTTAGATAAAAATAATTATCCAAATAGTTTTTATGAAAAATAATAAAAAATAGAATTAACAAATTATATAATAGAGGAATTAAAATTAATAACAATAAATGTTATAGCGCTATTCCTTATAAAAAAGGTTTAAGCGAAAAATAAAAAAGAATTTAATAAAAACAACATAAACATTACTTTCATTCCAAATTATAGTAATAGATCTCTTTTACTAATACTAAATCCAAAATAATTAAACAAAATCAGAGTAATGTAGTTTATAAAATAAACTGTAAAGACTGTGATGGTTGTTACATCGGTCAGACGAAACAATATTTAAAGAAAAGGTTGTATAGCCATAAGTATTCTTTAAATAATGATTTTGGTGCAATGACCGCTGTAACAAAACATTACAAAGATCTTGGGCATTACTTTGATTTTGAAAACACAATTATATTAAAAACAGAGAATAATTATAAAAAAGACTAATATATGAAATGATAAATATACAGAAAGACACTAAAACTATTAATTTCAGGACCGATATTCAAAATTTAAGTAATGTATATAGCAATTTGTTAAAATGACATTTGCATTTCTTAAGAAGGAAACCTTTGGCTAGGTTTTGAATTTGGTTTTCCCTAGTCCTTGAACAGAATTGTTAAGGTTTCGACAAAGATTTTTTGATATAAGGTTTTACTTAATTTGCATGTATGTTTACATATTAATTTAGTTTTTATAATTTATATATATATAAAAGTTGGTTATACATCCTCTATATCAAGAAATCCTAGTCACTAGTTATTTTGTTGATAGTCCCAAATAAAAAACAAAAGTTTGTTTATATATTTATCTAGTTATATTTTCACTGACGAAGGTGTTCCGAAAACGTTTGTAAACGTTCTGAAAATATAACTATCGCTCAAACCAGCCTTGTTTTATTGACCTATTAGTGGTAGATCTCTATCATATAAGATAAGTATAAAAAGGTCACGAAATATATATATATATACATTTAATTTATTGTTTCTAGCCACAAAAATAGAAACTGTCATGGAACCAAATGCGGAGAGCCCTGTTCTACAACATAATGAAAGAAGATTTAAGATCTTACTAGAAAAAATGGCTCGTCAAAAGAATAGACGCATTTTCCTTTTGAAATGCAAGTGTCATAAGATCTTTCCAAATTTTATTAGTAAGACCATGAATATCGGTTTTGAAAATGATTCAATAAAACGTAAGTTCAACAAAATTAAATCCGAATTCTGTAAAAAGACGTTAGCTTTATCAATAAATGAATGTTATATTAAAATTAAAATGTTAGAGAATGACATTTCTAATGTTAGAAATGTCATTCAAATGTCGTTACAGGATTCGGATGAATTTTTTAATGTAGCTAATATAAACTATGAAAGAACTTTTAATAAAATAAAACAAAACAATATTAATAAATTTAACCACTTAATAAAAAATGCGGGGTTGATTATCCAATTTTACAAGAAGATTGGATAATCAACCTAACTGATAAAGAGATTTGTCAAAATGTTAAATTAATTTTAAGTCTAGGTCCTAAGTTTTCTATAGATTTTAATGTCATACCGATAGATGATTTTATTTGTAATATAGAAAATATCGTTCAAAATTATGAGGAAAACTTAGAACCTAACTTACGACATAGGTTGGTTAACATTTTGACAAATTACAAAAATAAAGAAAACAATAAAAATAATAATAGTAACAATAATATCTTACAAAAAGCTTTTAATGAAACAAAAAAATTTTTGAAATCTAATAAAGATATTATAATAACTAAATCAGATAAAGGAGAAAAAACGATAATTATGAATAAGATTGATTACGAAGCCAAAATGAATTCCTTATTGGAAGATAATCAAACTTATTCGGTATTATTATCAGACCCAACAAATAAATTACAAAATCAAATAAATAAACTAATAAATAGTTGGTTTTTAAAAAATATATTTCTAAAGATTTAAATAACCATTTAAAAATTCTAAATTCTATATCTCCAAGAATATACGGTATTCCTAAAATACATAAAGATAATATTCCTTTACGTCCAATCGTAAATTGCATTAATTCCCCACTTACAATCTTTCCAAATTTTTATCTAAAATTTTAAGCAATATTGTAGGTAAAACTACATATAATGTGAAAAATTCATGGGAATTTGTAGATTCGGTTAGAAATCAAACAATTCCTAATAATTACGAATTAATCAGTTTAGATGTTGTTTCTTTATTTACTAATATTCCTGTGGATTTAGCACTAAAAATTTTAGATAAAAAATGGAATTCCATAAAAGATTTTACAGATCTTCCAAAGGAGGAATTCATTGCAGCTTCGAAACTTTGTTTAAATTCTACTTATTTTACATATCAAAATAAAATTTATAAACAAATTTTCGGTACTGCAATGGGTTCTCCATTATCAGCAGTTATCGCTAACCTGGTAATGGAGGACCTAGAGCAAACTTGTTTGGCAAAACTAAATTCTTGTGTAAGTTTTTACAGACGTTATGTGGATGACTGTTTCTGTTCCGTAAGAAAGGATAATATTGATGAGATATTAGATTCATTTAATAGTTATCATAATAGATTAAAATTTACATATGAGAGAGAATCTAATAACTCATTGAATTTCCTGAACGTGACAGTCATGCATAATAACGGCATTGTGAAAACAAATTGGCATATAAAGTCTACCAATACAGGAAGACATTTAAATTATTTTTCAGAAACATCAAAATTACATAAAATTAATGTAGTTACCGGTTTAGTTGATCAAGCGGTTAGATTAGCTAATCCTGAATTTAGGGAAAAGAATTTAAACAAAGTTAAAGAAATCTTAGATAAAAATAATTATCCAAATAGTTTTTATGAAAAAATAATAAAAAATAGAATTAACAAATTATATAATAGAGGAATTAAAATTAATAACAATAAATGTTATAGCGCTATTCCTTATAAAAAAGGTTTAAGCGAAAAATAAAAAAAGAATTTAATAAAAACAACATAAACATTACTTTCATTCCAAATTATAGTAATAGATCTCTTTTTACTAATACTAAATCCAAAATAATTAAACAAAATCAGAGTAATGTAGTTTATAAAATAAACTGTAAAGACTGTGATGGTTGTTACATCGGTCAGACGAAACAATATTTAAAGAAAAGGTTGTATAGCCATAAGTATTCTTTAAATAATGATTTTGGTGCAATGACCGCTGTAACAAAACATTACAAAGATCTTGGGCATTACTTTGATTTTGAAAACACAATTATATTAAAAACAGAGAATAATTATAAAAAAGACTAATATATGAAATGATAAATATACAGAAAGACACTAAAACTATTAATTTCAGGACCGATATTCAAAATTTAAGTAATGTATATAGCAATTTGTTAAAATGACATTTGCATTTCTTAAGAAGGAAACCTTTGGCTAGGTTTTTGAATTTGGTTTTCCCTAGTCCTTGAACAGAATTGTTAAGGTTTCGACAAAGATTTTTTGATATAAGGTTTTACTTAATTTGCATGTATGTTTACATATTAATTTAGTTTTTATAATTTATATATATATAAAAGTTGGTTATACATCCTCTATATCAAGAAATCCTAGTCACTAGTTATTTTGTTGATAGTCCCAAATAAAAAACAAAAGTTTGTTTATATATTTATCTAGTTATATTTTCACTGACGAAGGTGTTCCGAAAACGTTTGTAAACGTTCTGAAAATATAACTATCGCTCAAACCAGCCTTGTTTTATTGACCTATTAGTGGTAGATCTCTATCATATAAGATAGTTATTTGCCAGAAATTTGTATAGGTTAAGGCAGTGTTTCTCAACGGGGGCGATATCGCTTTCATGTGGGGATTTTACCATGTTTGGGAAGAGAAGGAGGGGGGTCCTTCATCATTCCGTTTTACTCTTTTTGAAAAATGCTTTCGCATTCTCTTTCATCACATGACATTGCCGGTGATGACCCGGTAATTTCTTCCACGTGCCAGAACCTTTCCAACTGTTGGTGAATATCAATAGTGGTACTTAGATTACAACGAATACTTTGAGGAATTTTATCATTCATAACATCCCAATTTCGTTTTCTGCAATATAGGTAAATTATTACCAAGTTTTATTTGCCCGATGCATAATAAATCATAAAACAAACTTGAACCCAAGAGTATATCAATTTCACCTGGTTGATAAAAATGTGGATCAGCTAACTTTAGGTTACTTGGAATTGTTAAATGTGAACAACTAATTGTATTACTGGGAATATTGTCACTGATTTTTTGTAATACATAACATGATATGGTTGTTTGAAAGGAATTATGGAACGATTTAATTTACACTGCACATTTTTTGTTTACATTTGACGCTATCTGTCTAATACCTACAATACACGTTAGTATTTGTAGTATCTAATTGCAACTTAGAACACAATTGGGCTGTTATAAGATTTGACTGTGACCCTGAATCTAATAAGACTCTATACAATTAACAAATTCACCCTTAGAATTTGAAACCTTAATTATTTCTGTGGATAATAGCACCTCATTGCCTCTATGGCATGTTTTATTAGAAAAACTTACCATCTGTGCAGACGGCTGAGGTTCGTTAGTATTGGCTGTTGCTGTTGATCGTGAGCTGTTTGCCTTCCCTACTTTCTCAAAATGTAGCAGTGTATTGTGTTTTAACTTACATTTTTTGCACGACTCTGATTGGCATTGATTGCTAAAATGGCCTGGTTTAAGACAATTTATACATAGTCTTAATTGTTTTACCAAATCTACCCTTGAATTTCTATTTAATCTTAAAAATTATGGACAGGTATATAATTAATGTGCTCGTTGGCAATTTTCACACACATAGTTTGTGGCTATGAATGATTTTAATTAATGCTTTGTATGAGTCTACAAAATAAAGCAAATTATTATGAAACCAAGTATAATGATCATCTTAAAGTTATCGAAAATCTACGAAAAAGTCTGCAACTGTATCTACGACTCATGCAAAAATGCAGACAGACGCACCACTATATAAGCAACACGAAACACATGAACAACACGGAAAACAGGCCGAAGAACCGTTACTTCAACAGCAAAAAACTCCGACATTGAACATAAACAGGATTTGCAGCGACACTGAGAAGGACAGAGAGGATGATAAAGCAAGTAACGACAGAAGTGTAGACAAGAAAAATGGAAACATCGGTAACTCTTACTTTTTACTGCTTGGAGATGATCATGGAAGAAGCTGTGCTAACAAATCGAGATCAATTTTGAATTTGGAACTATATGAGGTATCATCATAAATTTAACTTATGATTTTAACGAAAATGACTTTGTTATAGTTATTGCTGGGACTAATGATGTGATTGGGGGTAACAGACTGGATAGTGAGTACCTACATAGGTAATATTATAGATGCATTGCATAGCAGCAATATTATATTTTTGGGTGTACCATATTGGCCTGGAAGGAGGATATTCAATTAATAGTATGCACTTATAGACGAATTCAATATAAATTATAATAATGTTATTAGACATTACGAGTGGAATAATATGTATATAGATGTGAACGATTCACTACAACGAAAAGATAGGGAAAGAAGAGCCTTCCGTCTATCCAATTACGACAAATCTTTGATCATGTTAGCTGTAAGTAATATAATTTTGTACAATAGCGCCTTTAATCAATATTGTCATATAAATTTTGGTAACTTAATTACCATTACACCAACAAGCGGCGACAATAGGAATCACCTTGATAATGAGTCAAATTTTTAGTAAACAACGACTTAAATAGTTGGATTAGATAAGTAATGGTTAAATATAATGATTTCAAATGTACAAAGTTTAAGAAATAAAACTGGCTATATTGAGGTGGTTCTGAATGAAGTCGAGCCGCACATTCTCTGCATTGGTTAAGAGAAAATGAGATTGAATCTGCCTCTTTGTACAATTATGGTTTGGCTAGTAGTTTTTGTAGATCTGATCTTAAATGTGGGGGCGCTGCAATATACGTAACTAATGGGTTGAAGCAATTAACGAAAACCAATTTCTTATTGTATGTGTGTACCGAGCTCCATTGGGATTTATAGAGAATTTTATTGATATTCTAACGGATGTGTTAGACTTTGTTAGCGACAAGTACGACTACGTGAGTGTTTATTGTGATTCTAATATTCGCTTTAATGAAAAATCTAATTTAGTTTCTCGCGTAGAAAATATTTTCCAATGTTATGGCCTAAATCAGGTATGGGCAACCTCCAGCCCGCGAGCCACATGCGGCCCTCGAGAAAGGTTTGTCCGGCCCGCTACTGAATTCTTTCGTTGCATATTAGCACGGCCCGTCTAAACTTAAGTCATAATGAATCATAAGGATACTACAAAAATGTATATTTTTCAAGATTACTCACAGCATAAAACTTCTACAAAAAAGGTTGCCCATGCCTGGCCTAAATCGTCTAATAAATAAATGCACGCGTAGAGCGAAAACCTCTTCTTCATGTATAGGTAGATAATATCGCAACAGTATCGATGCTGATCAGGTGAAGACAAAAATAATAGACTTTAACTTTTCAGGTCATGATACTATTATGGTAGAGTGTAATATTGAAACAAATATCGCGAGCAAGGAATACTATTATCGTAGAGATTACAGTGAATATAACATATATATCTCTAAGCCATTAATCAAGAACGGTTCATGGAGTTAAATCTATGTAACAAAGGATACTAACGAAATGTACAATTCATTTGCCAATACCTTTTCCCATCACTATCAGATAAGTTTTCCTTTGAATCGGTATGTTAAAAATTATAAAGTAAAAAATAAGTGAATTTCACCTGAAATAAGAGTAGCATCTACTAACCTCCGAGACTTACACCAGATATGCAAGGCAAGAAATAACTGAAAATTGTGGCACTTGTATAAACAAAATAAGAAACATTATGAAGATATGATTATAAAGGCAAAAGACAGTATAACGACAATTTTATTCTAAAAAATAAAAATAAATCTAAGGCAGTGTGGGGGCTTATTAATAATAGTAAACGGGACGGAAGTCATAATATTGTGCTGACCAATGGTGATGAAGATGTAACCGATCCAAAATCTGTAGCTTCTTTGTTTGCGGAATACTTTGGCGACTCATTGGAGTTGCCTAATATTAATGAACATATTTGTAGACTTACTCCCATTAAACATACACTTTACTTGTTTCCAACTAACCACAAGGAAGTTGAACTGGCCATTAAAACACTTGCTACAAAAATGTCGTCGGGAATGGATGAAATACCAACTAAAATAGTAAAACTTGTAAGTACCGATATATCTATCCCCCTCAGTGATATTATGAATTCTGTATTCACAACCGGTTTCTTTCCGGACGCACTAAAGCAAGCTAAGTCCGGTATGTAAAAAGGGCTGCTCTAAAGAAATCACTAGCTACCGCCCGATATCATTGTTACCCTCTTTCTCGAAAATCTTTGAGAAAATACTAGTCAACAGACTGATGACATTTTTCAGTAAAAACAAGTTAATTGCAAATAATCAGTATGGTTTCTTGCCGAATAGGTCATGTGAGGATACGATATATAGTTGTTTATTTGAGATATTGGAATAATGAAATCATAGACGATACGTCTGCAATATCAATTTGGACTTAACGTTGGCATTTACACCTCAAAATATACTCAGCATTTCGATACACTTTTTGGGAGCCAATTTCAAAGTTGAAAGAGTGGACGAACTTTTTTTCGAATCATCTATGTTTTATCTGTCTACTGACACAGCGATTTTTTATTATTTTTTTAAAATAAGGTTTGGGCAATTAAAAACGTACAACTCGATTTAACATCAAACTTTTCAAATAATATTAACAGAAATATAAATATTGAAAATATCTCCACGTTGGTAGCTTGATGTGACCACTCTCTTTCATATGCCACTTGTAAAATTTTTCCAAATTGTCTATGAACTCCGAAATAATGTAACAAAATTATTACAATAATCGGCATTTTTCAAAACTGTAACATAGCATGTAGGCAGCACAAATAGCTCACTACCGGTAGAACAATAAATGCAAGATTCCTTGTGCGTCATATTCCTAAACAAGAGATAATAGATTTCATTACGGGAAACGTTGTGGACGGAATTCAATAGAAATAGCCAAATGTGAATTATTATTGGAACTATTTATGGAAAAGTTTTTGGCATATATACTTAGTAATATCATGAATAAATCAATTTATAGTATAGAAAATTCTTGGGAATTAGTAGATTTTTATTTATGTATGTACCAAACTTAGTGTAGATGTAGTTTCTTTATTTACAAATATCCCGACTAAATTAGCAATTACAATAATAGATAATAAATGGGAGTTGATTTCAGATTTCGCAGATATATCGACAGATGATTTTATTGACATATTCTTAGCTGTCTATAATGACTAGAGAGTATACTAGTGAGCAGGTAATAAATAATAAACAAATAGTACAATAGGTACAGAGGTAACCCAGTACAGATAAAGTATGAGTGGAACACATGCAAAATTAAAAGAAGTATAGCTCGTTTCAACTTATTTTATTACAGCACCTCCTGCGGTCGAAGCTTTATGGACGGTCTGCTTATCGCACTCTTATCCCACAGAGTAAACAAAATATAGTAACACAAATATAGCTGTTGACTATTGGTAAAATATAGAATTTTTAAATATAGATATTACGTAATTCCTGGCCTCTAACTTTACGGGGATCGATTAATTCCGGCAAGAGTGCCCTTTTATAAAAAGTGATGTTTGGGAAGTGGCTTCTTTGTATATAATTTGATAAAACAACCCTTTTGGCGTCCATACAACAAAGTAACATTTATTTTTATTGGTTATGTTCAATTGACCTTGTACTTGGTGCATGTAGCTGTGATTATTTTTACACCACCGCTGTTATCAATAATCAAATGTTTTATAAGTTTATTTTCTGTTGCTACTTTCGGTGTTAACATCCTTGAATTATAAGGGCTTTTTATTTCAATAATGGCGTCGTCACCTACTAAGCCATCAGGAGATGCAGCTAAAAACGGATATTTCTGGTCTATAGAAAGACCACAGCTTCTTATTTCCAAGCCAGAATTTTTTCAAATTCGGCCAATGCTCTGCTTTCATTTTGTATGCCGTAATGAGTTGCTGCAGATCCAAAAAGTCTTCATAAAGTAGAGCCTTTACTTTGTTCGCTGTTGAAGTGGCTTTTCTTAGTTTTGCAACTTTACCAAAATTGGATACAGTTAATCGTTTGATCCTCATCTTTTCCATAAAGTGTTGTCTCTTTGGCCTACAGTTAATTTTTGTATTTTTTCTGGATTTTTACTTTTCAATTTCTCAGGGAATGTTGCTTCTTTTTCCGAATAGGTCGCAATCTCCATATCGTCAACATTGGCATTTCTTTCAACTACTTTTTTACGCTCTGCTAAACGCGTCCGTTTCAACTATTTCTTGTGACTTTTTGATCTGGACAAATACGCACCACGTTTGCGATTTCCCATTTTTCAAATTTAAATGTAATAACAGAAATTATGAACAATCAAGACTGAAGGAAAATTTGCTAATGAAGTTATAGATAAATTAAATGTATATATATATATATATTTCGTGACCTTTTTATACTTATCTTATATGATAGATCTCTACCACTAATAGGTCAATAAAACAAGGCTGGTTTGAACGATAGTTATATTTTCAGAACGTTTACAAACGTTTTCGGAACACCTTCGTCAGTGAAAATATAACTAGATAAATATATAAACAAACTTTTTGTTTTTTTTTATTTGGGACTATCAACAAAATAACTAATGACCAGGATTTCTTGATATAGAGGATGTGTAACCAACTTTTATATATATATAAATTATAAAAACTAAATTAATGTGTAAACATACATGCAAATTAAGTAAAACTTTATATCAAAAAATCTTTGTCGAAACCTTAACAATTCTGTTCAAGGACTAGGGAAAACCAAATTTAAAAACCTAGCCAAAGGTTTCCTTCTTAAGAAATGCAAATGTCATTTTAACAAATTGCTATATACATTACTTAAATTTTGAATATCGGTCCTGAAATTAATAGTTTTAGTGTCTTTCTGTATATTTATCATTTCATATATTAGTCTTTTTTATAATTATTCTCTGTTTTTAATATAATTGTGTTTTCAAAATCAAAGTAATGCCCAAGATCTTTGTAATGCTTTGTTATAGCGGTCATTGCACCAAAATCATTATTAAAAGAATACTTATGGCTATACAACCTTTTCTTTAAATATTGTTTCGTCTGACCGATGTAACAACCATCACAGTCTTTACAGTTTATTTTATAAACTACATTACTCTGATTTTGTTTAATTATTTTAGATTTAGTATTAGTAAAAAGAGATCTGTTACTATAATTTGGAATGAAAGTAATGTTTATGTTGTTTTTATTAAATTCTTTTTTTATTTTTCGCTTAAACCTTTTTATAAGGAATAGCGTTATAACATTTATTGTTATTATTTTTAATTCCTCTATTATATAATTTGTTAATTCTATTTTTTATTATTTTTCATAAAAACTATTTGGATAATTATTTTTATCTAAGATTTCTTTAACTTTTGTTTAAATTCTTTTCCCTAAATTCAGGATTAGCTAATCTAACCGCTTGATCAACTAAACCGGTAACTACATTAATTTTATGTAATTTTGATGTTTCTGAAAAATAATTTAATAATAAATAACGGCATTGTGAAAACAAATTGGCATATAAAGTCTACCAATACAGGAAGACATTTAAATAGACAGAGAATAATTATAAAAAAAGACTAATATATGAAATGATAAATATACAGAAAGACACTAAAACTATTAATTTCAGGACCGATATTCAAAATTTAAGTAATGTATATAGCAATTTGTTAAAATGACATTTGCATTTCTTAAGAAGGAAACCTTTGGCTAGGTTTTTAAATTTGGTTTTCCCTAGTCCTTGAACAGAATTGTTAAGGTTTCGACAAAGATTTTTTGATATAAAGTTTTACTTAATTTGCATGTATGTTTACACATTAATTTAGTTTTTATAATTTATATATATATAAAAGTTGGTTATACATCCTCTATATCAAGAAATCCTAGTCACTAGTTATTTTGTTGATAGTCCCAAATAAAAAATAAAAGTTTGTTTATATATTTATCTAGTTATATTTTCACCGACGAAGGTGTTCCGAAAACGTTTGTAAACGTTCTGAAAATATAACTATCGTTCAAACCAGCCTTGTTTTATTGACCTATTAGTGGTAGAGATCTATCATATAAGATAGTTATAGATAAACAACTTGCAATTTTATACTTCAGTTTTCCTACAGTAATACTAATTGGTAATTTGATGAGGGGCTACAGCAAGCACCAATGGCGGATATGCATCCCACTAATTACATTTTTCGATGAAGCTAATATGGTAATCCTACTCACGATTATTGTCCCCATTTATCCAAATGATATCTATAGTTCATGTTACATATAAAGAAATAGAACTATTTTTTCCAATAATATTTACAATTTCCAAAAAATATTTATCAATTACGTACATATTGCTTTAAAATATGGATTAACGATTGTATCTATAGGTTCATAACTTTCGAAGAAGTTCATAAGTGCTAATCTGTATGTTGCTGGCGAATAGAACAAAATTCCTTTTTTACTTGGTGTAGTACTATACTAAATGCATCTTGAAAAGGAAAAATTTACTTCCATAACTTGCCGGCTGTTTGTCCAACACGAAACACATGATGTATTCATTGAGTACAAAACGAGATTTTTTTAATCAAAACAGACCGTGTTGAAAATATATTAGGCCAGGGCACGAGTAATTTAGCAAAACCATTGAATTAGAGAAAATAGAGGAAGGCGCACGATAATGCGCTTATCAACGAAAACCGTGCCCTTCTATTGGAAGAGTGTAGGTATATAAACTGTTGGGCCCTTAGAAAATTATTATTCAGCAACATTGTGCCACCAAGTATAAATCCTAACTGCACCAATAGTGACTACGATACAATACCGATTTTTGACCTTGGACTTTCAGAATGAGATATTGCAGACTTTCCACATTTCAAAAGTCACATTGTTAATGACAACAGGTTTAATTGAAGTAGATAATTTGGTACTTTCGCCAATTAAAGGAATTAAAAAGCTATTGCAGACCGACATAATTATTCATTATTAGATATTAATTATTATAGAAATTTGACTAAATTTGTTTGTAACGCAAAATTATATTTTCTGCCTAGAGTTATTTTTGAAATCGTCATATTTTCAGAGAAATCCTTCAGAGCGGAAGTTATTTCGAGACACATGCAAAGATCCTTATTTAAAAAGGATTATGAATTTAGTTCAACAGCAATTCATAACTGAAATAAAAACATTATTTTATCCTTCAAATCCAGTTGTCGATATTTCATATTATATATTTCATAGTATTTACTTGTACTTATATCCTATGTCTACAGTAGGTAGAAATGGCCTATTTTTTTATATCTTGTAAATAGTTAATATTTCTATTTGCCTTGTATTCCCTTTCAATGTAATTTTACCTGATGCGGCGTTATTTCAGATTATCACGCCAGCTAAGATTACCTTGAGTCAAACACGGATAGCCATCCCGTCCACTATGTTTATCCTCTTCTAGCAAGCACGTCCCGTTTTCTCACACTAGCGTTATTGAAAATGAGCGTAATGTCACATTTTGTTAGTAGGCAACTTAATATACAAAAATTTGAAATTTATTTTAGGTAAACTCCAGCCTTAAGTAAGGCTTGTGACCTAAGTGACCATGTCATTTTGCTGCATAAACTGGAACAATATGGGGTACGTGTAAATGCACTAAACGTTGTCCGTTCTTATTTAACAAACAGAAAACAAATAGTGTACCTTAACACTTTAGTAAATAATATTCGGAAAACTGTCAATAGTGACCGGAAAGAAACTAAACAAGGTGTTCCGCAAGGTTCCATTCTTAGTCCATTTTTATTTCTAGTCTTTGTAAATGATTTAAATAAATCGTTGAAAGGCTGTAAATTGTATTAATATGCAGATGATACATCTAATGTTTTGACAAATAAGTCATATGAAACATTATCAGCGGAAAGTACAAAAGTAATCAATGACATGATGACATGGTGTAACGAAAATCATTTACTTTTAAACATAAATCAAACTAACTATCTCGTTTATAATCAACGAAAAAGTCATTATACGTTCAATATAATCATAAATCACTGCCTCAATCATTGAATTCGAAATTTCTGGGTGTTTTCTTTGATAATTCTCTGAGTTGATACGATCATATTAATTATCAGAGTAGTACATTGGGTAGTGCCTTTTATGCAATGTACCATATAAGAAATAATGTAAACCTGTTTATATTAAAAACTTTCTATTTTGCTTACGTGCTTATCTATTCCCCGACATGCAACTACTCAATACGAGGGGGCCATACTACGCAGCAATTAAGGCATTCAATGCCCTCCCTGTTCTTTATCTATGTCCCCAGTTACCTAAAACACTCACGAGGTAGTACAGCTTTCAATCATAGCATAAAAGAATACTTTATTGACAAAAGCTTCTATAGCTTCAACGAATATTTAACTGGAATATTTGTTTGTATTTAGTTATTTAATTCTTTATGTATTATTTATGACAATGTATATGCTCCAAAGTAGCCATGACAATAAAATTTATTATTATTATTATTGTATTATCATATCTGTCGTGTAATAGCGACCATGCATTTGCATAGTTTGATACCGAAAATTCCAATGAATGAATTATTTGCGCTGCACTACTATCTAATGATGCCCTTAAGTAATGAAATTTTTGAATTGCACCAATAGATTCATTGTTGTGAATAAGAGATTCAAATGTGTCTTTAAACTCTAACCAATTATACAAATTTTGGTAATTGTATTTCGGGAGTTTTACAGAACTAAAATTGTCCGCTGCTACTGAACTGAGTACTGTACCATCCTTTCCTGAATTAGCACCTAAACTGACGTTTGCCTTAATTTTAGCTTGATTTGCTACTATTACTTTGCACTCTGAAGTTAATTGAAAATATGGTTTTTCAAATGACTCACTTTCTCTAATTCTAATTCAGCAAATGCATCAATCTTGATGATAATTGATATCACTCGAACTGACTATAACATCCTTAATATTTGCCACGCAATTTCCAAACACTGTTAGACGTGCTTTAATGACGCCACGTTTTTTAATTAACGTTTTCAATACTTCCGTAGTCGTTTTGTCAAATAAGCTACTGAATAAAAAAATGGACGCTCATATATGCTTCCTCACACGCTTCCTTTTTTCGTTCCAGGCTGCCTTTTGTATTTGCGATAACTGGGCCCTATCCGGCTCGAAGGACCAATGATGGGTATTGTACCGCGTATTTTTTTTTTTTGTTTTTGTATGAAAGAAACATCTTACTTCAACTTCAAATTATTTATTATTATTTTATTATTCTACATTGCTTGGTAACAATCCTCCCCTCTCATTTGGCCCTAATTGGGAATTAACGAGCACATATTTCTTAACAATAGTGAAACATTATATTGAGAATAATTATAAATTTTACACATAATATCGTACAATAATAAAATAAATAACAGTATACTAGTCACTAGTCTATTAAATGCAATACAAATTTGACGAATTGAAATATTATGAGGACGCGACACATTCGATTTTAGCAAAAAAATTATAGTACCGTAAAGGTGACTTAAAAAGTGATAAATTATCTAAATAAAAGTTTTTTGAGAAGTGTTGAAGTGTTTATATTACGTTCACACTGAGCTTTGTTATGTATTTAATCGCACAAATACAATTTATAATATATTTATGATAACTGTTATCCCTTTCTACAAATATACATTCAAATATTAATATAATTTTCAGTAATTTACTAAAATTCTCACATTTTTTGAGATGTTAAAATGTATGACTTTCTAAATGACATCTGACTAGTGGCAACCAATACCAACTTAAATAGATGTATATTGTAGTATAATAATACACAAATGGTTAATTACCATTAGAAATTCATTTATTATAATTCAAGATATCAAAATCATAGTTAAGTTTGTAGTTATGGTCTTCATTTGACATTTAGCCAAGTGTTGGGGTTCTATTTATACCTTTTCGACGCCACGCCCGCCACATTTTAAGCATTTTATTCCCCTACGGGTCTTATCTCATTAATTTACATAACTCCAGCCAGAGACAGTTAATGGGAGAAACAAATGTCACCAGAAATAAAACTTTGTTAAATATTTTATAAAAGCATGATTTAATGGATAAAAAGAATTTTGTTAACATTTTTACACACATTTCATACAACAATTATACATTGCAAGAATTCACATCAATTTACTGGAAATAACTAAGGATACATCGACATACGGTACAGGTTTCTATAACAACAGTATATTTGGATGTACTGAAGTCAAGGTGAATTAAAGTTTCGTTTCGGGGACAACGGAGAAATACAGCGGTGTCGTCCTGGTTTCGAGAAGAAATGAAAGTTTGTCTGGTGAACGACGATAAAATTGACAATATAGAAAAGTCAATAAAGAAGTTTAAAAATATATTTCACAAAATAAAGAGTTTAAGAAGAAGTATTAGTAAGAAAAGAACCTCACCATACAGAAGAAGAAAGAATTGATAAAGGGAAGAATCCATAAAGCTGCGTCGAGAAAAGAAGTGAAAAGAGGAGATACAGGAAGAGCCGTCAACGGAAAATACACTTATACTTTCACACATACTAAAATAGGTAAATATTTCGATTTTATGTTCAATATTTCCAAAATTTTATAAATATAAATTGTTATAATTTATGCTTTTATATTATTATCTACGAGCTAGACCGGTGCAATTTACTTCGAAAAAAATTAATTAAATTCTCAGTACAATATTCATATAATGCTTCTTATTCTTCTTCGAAGCGGTCTATTAGTGAAGTTAAATGTTGGTTAAATGAATAATTGTCATATACGGAAAAATTGATTGATGCTCAAACTTACGTATTCTTATGATTTTTCTGTATTTGTTAAGAAAACTTCAATGTGTAATTTGCGTTAATTTATTTGGTATTTTACTGATTCACACCATATATTCATTGCATTACATATATTCTTGGTTCGTTTAGTTGTTGGTTTACTAATTGCTGTGTTTCTTTGAATTGTTAAATATAATTAAAATTTAAAATGAATACAAAAATACGTTCTGGAAATGTCTTAAGATTAAAAGTGTAGTTTGATAAATTTTTATAAGAGATAATAAAAGTATTTTTGTAAAAAATTTTCAAACGATTTTACTTTAAAATGTGCCCAAGAATTACTAGAGCAATATGCAAATAAATACATGTAGGGAGTGACTGGGACGAGGGTTTAGACTGTTCACACAACAAGTAGATACTTCGTATTCTATCTAGTAGTTGGGTTATTATAAGAATGAAAATTATTATGACACGGTATGAATTATCAATTGGAGTAAAGTTTATTTATTATAGTTCTTTTTGCTAAAAATTAAACTGCGGTGTTGCGATATCCCTACATATTTTTGGGGGCTCAACCGGGATAGAATGGAATAAAATAGAATAGGATTGGATTAGATTAGATCGCACACCTGCAGGAGCAAAACCTCAAGAAGAACGATTGGCGCAAAACATAAAACGGCCCGAAGTGCAGTGGATTAAATACGCATCTGGTACGTTATACTTTTATATCGTGGGAACTAGCAAAAGAAAAGCCATAAATTAAGTTTTCAAATAAAATATTTCAAGGATATACACATTTGTAAATACTATGAAGACTTTAGGCCAAATTGCTGCAATAGACGAGAATATTAGTAAAGCGAGTACTAAAGCAATTACAGTTTTTCACAAATTTGTATTTGAAAACGAAGGAGATAGAGGTAATAGAAAACGAATTCGAGAATTTAATGGCTTTGACTTTTCGAGACGGGAAAATAGAGAACAGTTACAGAAAAAGATTAATTTTGTTAATGAACAGTTTAACTTAGGAGATTTGAACAATATTTGTGACATAATAAGGATCGATAACGACGCAAAAAATAAAGACGAACTAATCGATAAATTATGTTCAAGATTATCCGATTTACAAATATTCAAAGACGCACAAATCAACGACGACGAACGCAAAGACGAGAAACAAGAGGATGACGACTTAAATGATATTGCATCATATGACGACGAAATCGAGGATGAAAATGATGTAACAGAAAAAATGAAGTACCGCCACAATTACGACGAGAAACTCCTAGATTTATGATGACTTTTAAAGACGTAGAGAAAACCATTTCGACATTCAATGGAGAAGAAAGTTATCCGATTGCTAAGTGGATTTCGGAGTTTGAAGAAACTGCCTTGTTAACGCAGTGGAACGACGTGGAGAAACTCAAATACGGAAAAATGTTGCTAAAAGGAGAAGCCTTGCTATTTTTACGCGCCGAAAAAGGTATAACTTCGTGGGAAATTTTGAAAACAAAGTTGAAGAATACAGGACCAGACCGCTACGATGTAGAAAAGGTTGGATGTCATGAAGGCCCAAATCGTACTACTACCAGCGCCGACCATCTGAAGCTCTGGATCCAGGATAACGAGCAGTTCGAGACGAACCATCTACCGGGTGGCCGAGATGTAGGGAGTAGCGGGGACGAGGGTTTAGACTGATCACACAACAAGTAGATACTTCGTATTCTATCTAGTAGTTGGGTTATTATAAAAATGAAAATTATTATGACACGGTATGAATTGTCAATTGGAGTAAAGTTTATTTATTCTAGTTGTTTTTGCTAAAAATTAAACTGTAGTGTTGCGATATCCCTACATACATATATCATCGACGAAATCTAACAATTTCACGGTCTTCTATTTCTGCTTCCGCGGCTTTTAGAACTTCCACGACAGACACGTTAGCAATTTCGTTGTAATTTGCCATTTGTTCTCTATTACCATTCTTATAATACACAAACGATTCAAGCGAAAATTGTAATTCGATTGGTGTTAATCGCTCGAAGTAAGTCGGAGTTAAAATTGACCATCTCCACGTCCATCCTTAATTACGTTCAAGACGACGAGTCCCCTGTTCTTCGTCTCGTAGAAATTCCCTAGGGTTCAATGGATTATACAATAACCCTGCTAAACGGAAAAATTCCACAGTCCGATCCAATTTCAACTCGGCACATCTTTTGTCAAACATCTACCGAGCCAAATTTCCCGGAATATGGGATTTTCTTCGTCCGTATGTTTCACATACAAAATATATCAAAGTATTCAAAGCGATCTAACCTGGCCAAAACCACTATGCTCCACGCCACCCGGCCCGAAACCATCCCACACCATCCGGCCCAAACCAGCCCACACCATCCGACCCAAACCAACACAGCCCAGCCCAAAACCATCCCACACCACCCGGCTCAAACCAAGATAGCCCGGCTCAAACCCATCCCACACCATCCGACCCCAAACCGCCCCACACATCCGGCCCAAACCAACACAGCCCAGCCCAAAACCATCGCACACCACCCGACCCAAAACCACACCACACCATCCTACCCAAACGAACACGGTCCGGCCCAAACCCATCCCACACCATCCGGCCCCAAACGACCTTATATATCCAGCTCAAACCACCCGACCCAAACCAACACAGCCCGGCTCATAACCATCTCACATCATCTGGCCTAAACCACCCCACACCATCCGACCCAAACCAACACAGCGCGGTCCAAAACCATCCCACACCATCCGGTCCATACAAAATATATCAAAGTATTCAAAGCGATCTAACCTGGCCAAAACCACTATGCTCCACGCCACCCGGCCCGAAACCATCCCACACCATCCGGCCCAAACCACCCCACACCATCCGACCCAAACCAACACAGCCCAGCCCAAAACCATCCCACACCACCCGGCTCAAACCAAGATAGCCCGGCTCAAACCCATCCCACACCATCCGACCCCAAACCGCCCCACACATCCGGCCCAAACCAACACAGCCCAGCCCAAAACCATCGCACACCACCCGACCCAAAGCCACACCACACCATCCGACCCAAACCAACACAGCCCAGCCCAAAACCATCCCACACCACCCGGCTCAAACCAAGATAGCCCGGCTCAAACCCATCCCACACCATCCGACCCCAAACCGCCCCACACATCCGGCCCAAACCAACACAGCCCAGCCCAAAACCATCGCACACCACCCGACCCAAAACCACACCACACCATCCTATCCAAACGAACACGGTCCGGCCCAAACCCATCCGCACCATCCGGCCCCAAACGACCTTATATATCCAGCTCAAACCACCCGACCCAAACCAACACAGCCCGGCTCATAACCATCTCACATCATCTGGCCTAAACCACCCCACACCATCCGACCCAAACCAACACAGCGCGGTCCAAAACCATCCCACACCATCCGGTCCATACAAAATATATCAAAGTATTCAAAGCGATCTAACCTGGCCAAAACCACTATGCTCCACGCCACCCGGCCCGAAACCATCCCACACCATCCGGCCCAAACCACCCCACACCATCCGACCCAAACCAACACAGCCCAGCCCAAAACCATCCCACACCACCCGGCTCAAACCAAGATAGCCCGGCTCAAACCCATCCCACACCATCCGACCCCAAACCGCCCCACACATCCGGCCCAAACCAACACAGCCCAGCCCAAAACCATCGCACACCACCCGACCCAAAGCCACACCACACCATCCTACCCAAACGAACACGGTCCGGCCCAAACCCATCCCACACCATCCGGCCCCAAACGACCTTATATATCCAGCTCAAACCACCCGACCCAAACCAACACAGCCCGGCTCATAACCATCTCACATCATCTGGCCTAAACCACCCCACACCATCCGACCCAAACCAACACAGCGCGGTCCAAAACCACCCCACACCATCGGGTCCAAACCACCCCATACCACCCGACCCAAACCAATACGACTCGACCCAAAATCACCACGCATCATCCGGCCCAAACCACCCCACGTCATCCGGCCTAAACCACCAGACCCAAAAGCATCCCACACCATCCGGTCCTAACAACCCCACATCACCCGACTCAAACCACACAACTCGACCCAAAACCACCCGACACCACCCGACTCGAACCAGCACAACTCGACCCAAAACAATCCCACACAGCCTCCCTGACCAGAACCACCCACCCTCATGCCTCGATCCTGGAAAGTCGGAAATGATGGCCGAACACCTTCAGTCCATCTATGAAGGGCCGCGGGAACTTGATTCCAATGCAGAACTAGAGGGAGAGGTTGAGGAGGTTATCGAGAACCTTCCGAATGCTCCTGCGGCAGCGATTCTGCTGGCGAGGTGGAGATCGCCGCCTTCGTCAGAAAACTGGCGATCGGAAAGACTCAATGCCACGATGGCATCACGAACATTGCCATGAAAGGGATGCCCAAGAACCTGATGGGGAAACTACTTATTATGATCAACGCCATATTAGACATGGACTATTTTCCATCCGTCTGGAAGACTTCCAAGATCGTGATGATCCCCAAACCGGGGCTATTTCTCCAGAATTATCGCCCCATAAGCCTGCTGTCTACACTATCTAAGGCAGCAGTGTCGGTTATATTATTCCGTCTCAGAGATGAGCTACTCAAACTGAACGTCCTGCCAGCTGAGCAGTTGTTACGCCCGCGACCCTCGATACTGCACGTACCGAAGGCAGAATCCCGGGCTTGTTACCTCCGCGTTAGCACCAAAAAGGTGGTTTTACGACGTTATTTGTGGATGGGCAGGTTCGAATCCCCTGTCAGAAACTTCAATAGACTCACCTTCGTGAAAGTGTAGAATACGAGAAGAATCAACGCTAGGAAGTGCAGATTTAGTGCAAATACATCGTCAAACAGTGTCTCAACTTCAGAGGTCTCTTACAGACAATGGGCTGGATAGAATTTCAATTTTATTTCAGGGGATACTGCTATAGAGTTTGCACTATAGCACCTCAAAATTGCGAGATAATCCATCCATGGCAAGTTTACCAAAAATCCGGTCGAGACCTCGGATGTCGCCTGTAATGCACGTAAAACCGTCTGAAGCCGACGAAAAGCCGAACGACTCCGAATGGCTACGGCAAACAGACGGTTGCAAAAACAGCGATATCCGCGAATCCGCCGGATAGATTTTGACGAAAACTTTTAGATCAGGTTCGGGAAAGAGTAATTAAGGTCGCCACCAAGCCCTTTTTACCTTTTCAGACACACTTCCCCAAATTTTAACCCGCCAAAGTTGAACGACGAACGCCCGATTCAGCGCATCATCGCGCGAGAAAACCGGCCGATATCTGCGAATCGGTCGGATAGAATTAAGCTAGATTAAGTAAGAATATTTACTGTACATATAGTTAAGCTCTCAATAGGTTCCTACATTTGTAAAAGGTAATTCCAGCACTCACGGTGCGAGCAAAATTGGTCGAAATGCCGAGTCGGCAGTACGACCACCTATATTTATACTTTCAACCTCCCGTTTAAAGGCTCCACGAATAACCCCCGAGACCGAACGGCAGCGGACGGAAAACCAATAGAATCATCGCCGAAATTCCAACGACGAAAAACGATAGGCGACGAGCCAACCACGGTCGTTTATCATCCCTTCTGTAAAAAATTCGGCCAATTAAAACAAAGTAGGAGGAGCAAATTAGTCGAAAAATCCAATGAGGCGAAATATAAGCGATCGAAAACAAGCGTTGTCGAGGACGCTTGTTCCCCACTGCAGATTTTCGACAATTGAACCTCTAAAAAGTCCTATATAAGCAGGAGCTCTCACGCCAAAGCTTCAGAGTCGCCTTGAGCGTTGGGTTCCGGTCAATTAGCTTTGGCCCAGGTTCCTGCAATGTAGGGATTCGCCTGAGGATCCAGAACCTGGCCAGGGCGCAGGACCAGACTTACCCAGAGTCTAGCGGTCTGCCCGGACGGCCTGCGTCCCGCTTTGGGTCCGGGACTCGCCTCGAGAGGCTCTTGCACCGACCCCACCTGGTCGAAATTTCCTTCTTCCGCGCACGGATCGGACCCCTCGCGGTCCAGCGATCCGCTCGCCTCTGCGAACCGACCTCCACGGTCAGCGCTAATCTCGAGCACGGATCGGACCACCACGGTCCAGCGATCCACTCATTTTAAGCGATCTACTACCGTCGATCGGTGTCATTCCTCGAGCACGGATCGGACTAGAACGTCCAGCGATCCGCTCGTGCATTTCGTGCCCACCACGTGCCGTACAGCGTATGTATTGCTTCCCACTGTGCAGGTATTCATTTTATCTCTGTGCATTTATTTACTTTGTCTCTGTGCATTTATTTATTTTGTCTCTGTGCATTTATTATTTGTACTGGTATTTATCCTCTGTACTTGTGCTTTTATTATTTGTGCGTGCATTTCCACTGTATATTTATTTTGTCTCTGTGTTTTATTATTTGTGCGTGCATTTCCACTGTACATTTATTTTGTCTCTGTGTTTTATTATTTGTACTGGTATTTATCCTCTGTACTTGTGTTATTATTATTTGTGCGTGCATTTCCACTGTATATTTAGTTTGTCTCTGTGTTTTTATTATTTGTACTGGTATTTATCCTCTGTACTTGTGCTTTTATTATTTGTGCGTGCATTTCCACTGTACATTTATTCGTCTCTGTGCATTTATTATTTGTACTTGTATTTATTCCCTCGTACTTGTGCTTTATTATCTGTGCTTATTCATCATTTATCATTTATATAATTGTGCACTGTATGGTAACCTTCCTTGTGTATATAATAAACTTGTTCTTCGCCAAACGTTTATCACTAGGGAGCGGTAGCTAGAACGATCACAGGACCAGAGGTTGCATCGACACTCGATCATCGTTGCATTTGTTGCGCGGCGGGCAGACGCTGAGCTAAGCCCTGGGAGCCAACGGACTCCCATCCATCACCAACGTTGAGACGTTGCCCAACCCACACACTTGCCCGTAGATAGATTCTCCGCGAGCGACGCAACAGGCTTGTTCGCCCGCAAAATACCCTAACAGGGGTAGTTACGACGTTATTTGTTGATGGGCAGGTTAAAAACTTATAGCAGACGCACCAGTAATCTAATAAGTAAGCATATCATTATTTCCTCCGCCTTTAACAGGTGTAATAGAAGCGTCGGCATACGAGTGCCGAAGTGCCGACGCAGGCACTCGTATTTATCGACTCACGGTGCGACTCCCAGGCTCCGCCCACCCCTCCAGTAAGGTTGTCGCCGGTCGTGGACGAAAGAAATTTACGATTGCGCGAACACCAGTCACTTTCGAGAACGCTCAGTCCCCACCAGAAATTTTACGGCCTCGAAAGATATAAAAACGGGGGCTTTTTCACCCAATCTTCAGAGTCGCCTTGAGCATTGGCTACCGGTCGATTAACTTCGGCCCAGGTAGCTACAATACAGGGACTCGCTTGAGGATCCAGACCGGTTCGGCGGACTGAGCTGTATTTTTGTCTATATTTTGTCTATGTTCTTGACTGCATTTTTGTCTATATTTTGTCTGTTCTTGACTGCATCTTTTGGTCTATATTTTGTCTATGCTCTTGACTGCATTTTTGTCTACATTTTGTCTATGTTCTTGACTACACTTTTGTCTATATTTTGTCTATGTTCTTGACTGCATTTTTGTCTATGTTCTTGTCTACATTTTGTCTATATTCTTGACTACATTTTGTCTATACTTTTGTCTATGCTTTTGTCTATACATTTTGTCTATGTTTGTCTACATTTTTGTCGATATTTTTGTCTATGTTCCTCTGTCGTGTGCGAATAAACACCTAAACTCGCCCACGAGTTTTTGCTAAGGAACTGTAAGCCGGAACGGCCGACGGCCTAGGTTGCGTCACCGGCCCGTGCATCGTTGCATTGTTGCGCTGCGGGCAGACACTCAGCTAGCCGCCTACAACCCCCTCCCATACCCGCGGTTTGACACCCGGCGAACGTGACAATTGGCGCCCAACGTGGGGCCAGACGCTCGGAACCTGACCACCCAGGAGACGAGGACGAACTATGGATACATTCCCGGGCCCACGTAAATAAGCAACGATGAACACGAGGCGCAACCAAAGGTCGGTGAATCTCTCCCTAGGTGAGGAAGACGCTGCCATGTCCACGGCACCGGCGCTGATGATGCCCGACGACACCGAACCAAGTGTCCTGGCACCATCGAGCCCCAGCGGGATCGCTACTCAGGCATGGGATGCATACGCTTCACCTGCCATCGTGGAGCAGATGCTCACCGCAATGCGAACCCTATTGCCGACGGTGCTGGCGCAAGCGCTGCCGGAGGCACTTCAGCAGCAGCACGCACCTTCCCCAGGAACCGCCACCGCGGCAAAGCCTTCGCCACGCCACCACCAACAGCCATACCCACCGCTGCCGCTTCGCCAACCGCCGCCACCTCACCAACCACCTCCACGAGTGGTTCCACGGTGCAGTACCTATTGACGGAGGGGATGTTCGCTCGGATGCAGGGCACCCGCTCCGCCAGCGAGACCAAACCGCCGCGGACCTTCTCCGGCCAGCTCACCGAGGATCCCGAGGTGTTCCTCCAAAGGCTGGTAGCATACCTGAACGGTAGGACCTTCGAGATCCCCGAGGACGTCGACGATGCTGTCCATGCGCCCATTCCTAACATCTGACGCCTACAAATGGTTCAAGCGACACGAAAACAGCTTCGTCGACATGACGGATTTCCAGCGACGGTTCCGGACGGAGTTCCTAAGTGCAAAACGCCGCCGCGAAAGGCCACCGAAACGCACCAGACGTCGGACGAACCACCAGATGCCTTCGTCAATAGGCTACGGCGGTTATGTCTGAGGCTGGATCCCCAATGTCCGGAAGAGGACCTTGTGGTACACATCATCGAGCGGATGTCACGTGAGTACTGCATCCAACTCACGCAGGCCTCCCCGACCACCATGGAGGAGCTACGCAAGCAGTGCGCTCGCTGGACTGCTGTCTTCGAACAGTTCCGCGCCCCCGCCAGACCAAAGCCCACCACCTCCACCACCGAGCGAACGCCCCGAGAGAATCCCTAGGCCAGACCCAGAACTACCACCCACCCTCCCAAGTGCTGGTTCTGCCCGGAGTGGCACTTCAACAGGGACTGCCCCAACCGCCCGGAGGAATTCCGTGCACGCCAAACGTCGCCGCAACGGGCTCCACCGCAGCGACCGGCGCCAACTGCCCAGCCCCAACCACCGCGCGCGTCGCCACGCCTGCCGTCACCGCTGCCACCCCGCCGTCCACCACCAAACCTGCAGCACCAACCGCCGCCGGCTCCGTACACCCGACCCCCACTTCCACCGCAACGTCCACCTACGCCTGCACAACCAACCGCCACCAGCCCTGTCCGGCCGCTCGGATGCCACGACACCGCCGGGGAAGCCCACAGGGTCGCACTGTAGGCGTCGGGACGACCCTCACCACCATCCTGGGGAACCCCAGAACGCCTGCTATCAAACTCCAAGTCCGGGAGAATACGGTAACAGCCCTTATCGACACGGCCACTAGCCAGAACCTCGCCCGGACCGGATGGATATCCGGTGCCATCAGCAAGACCCCGACGGTAAAGTTCCACTCCGCCATCAAAGGACGAACCTTCACCGCCGACTCCCAGGGTCTGCTCGTTGCCAGCGCGGGGGACATGACTTCGAGTACCTCGCGACCGTCGTCGAAGAGCTCGAGGTCGATGTCATTATGGGGTACCCTTGGCCCCAGCAGCAAGCGGCCGTTATCGATATTCCGCGGAGCTGTATCCACGTCGGAGTTGTTCTTCGACAAAGTAAGAACCGCCCTTCCTCAGCCGAATATCGGAAACCTTACCGATATCCCGGTTGACACCTCGGGAATGGTCGGAGCGACAGCGTACGACCTTCAACCAAACACTCAAGGACTTCGCGGCACTGTTCGAGGAAGGCTCCCTACAATAACGACTGCCACTGCGAAACACACGATAACGTTACGCGACGATGCACCGGTGAAGGGTCCGCGTTACCGCTATTCTCCGGAAAAGAAGCGGGTTATCACCAAGCAGGTGGAGAGTATGCTCGCCGCCGACGTGATCCGCCCAAGCCACAGCAGCTATAATTCACCCGTGGTAATCGTCACGAAGAAGAATGGCGAATCGAGGTTCTGTGTGGACTACCGCAAACTGAACGATTGGACGCACGACGAGGCCAGCCCTCTCCCTCCGATCCAAGAGTCTCTGCGGGATCCGGGTACCGCCCGAATATTCACCACATTAGACATGAAGAACGGATATTGGCAAATACCTCTTGATGAGGGCTCCAAACCACTGACCGCATTCGCGACTCCGGACGGGGCCGCGTACGAATTTAATGTAATGCCGTTTGGTTTGAAAGGGGCCCCCACAACATTTCAGAAGCCAATGGTGCAAGATGTCCTGGTCGGGTACTTGCGGGAGTTTGCGATCGCGTATCTACGATATCATTGTCTACTCAGACAACCTCAAATAACATCAGAGACATCTAAGGCAGGTGTTCGAGCGGTTAGACCAACATGGCCTTCGACTAAACCTCGGGAAATGCCACTTCGCCACCACAGAACTGGACTATTTGGGCCACGTTGTCACGTCGAACGGAAACCATCCACAGGACGGGCACATTGAGGCCATCCAAAAACAGAGCAACCCACCACCAGGAAGAGACTACGGCATTTCCTGGGATTAGTGAATTGGCTGCGGGAATAGATCCCCAACGCGGCTACTACGCTCGCACCATTAACGAACCTACTCTCCACTAAACAGGCATTCCGGTGGACCCCAGTCGCCGCCCAGGCTTTCCAGGAGATCAAAAGCCAGGCATCCCAACGCCTCTGGCACCACCGGCCCGACTTCAGCAAGCCGTTCGTCCTCCAAACAGACGCTAGTGCAGTGGGCGCCTCCGCCGTGCTTTATCAGGACTCCGCCGAAGGGCGGCAGGTCATCAGCTACTCCAGCGTGCGGTTCAACCCTACCGAGCGCCGCTACCACGTGAACGAGCAGGAATGCCTCGCCGTCGTCTGGGCAATCAAACGATATCAGGCCTACCTGGAAGAACGGTTGTTTATGCTCCGCACCGACAACAAGGCGCTCCTCTGGCTCCAGCAGTTCAAGGACACCCGGTCAAAACTGATGCGATGGTCGCTCCTGCTCCAGGAGTTCT
Organism: Chrysina gloriosa; assembly: GCA_038088585.1. Classification (NCBI taxonomy): domain Eukaryota; kingdom Metazoa; phylum Arthropoda; class Insecta; order Coleoptera; family Scarabaeidae; genus Chrysina; species Chrysina gloriosa. The sequence continues at coordinate 38,652,418 of CM076091.1, read as the reverse complement.
CATACGCCACCGAGCACGTTCCCGGACGAGAGAATGAGCTGCCGGATGCGCTCTCACGCAGCCCAGGTGAGAGTCTGATCCCCGACACCTTAGACGACGTCGAGCGACTGCTGCCACAGGGTCACCGCACCACACCCGAAGTCGAAGCCCCGCACCGAGTCCTGATGAACACCGAAGACGAGCCGCTATTGCATCAGCTGCAAGATGCCCAGCAACAGGACGAACAGCTCGCCTCCTACCTCGAGGACGCCGCCCGATCTCCACGAGGCGATAATAGCGAGCCACTGTATGTCGTTCAGGACGGATTACTACGGCGCCGGCTGGGAGACCGATTCCCGATCGTCACACCGCGGGAGGTCCGGCGCCGGGTGATCTACCGGTACCACGACCACCACACCGCAGGCCATCCGGGAATCGAGGAGGCCATCCGCGCCATCCGGGACCGGTTCTACTGGCCGACTCTCGTTCCCGAAGTTACTGACCATGTGCGTAGCTACCGCATCTGTAACGCGTTTAAGCGGGGCGCCCACCAACCCAAGGCCCCTCTTCGACTCCACGCCCCCGCAAACCCATTCGAGGTAGTCTCGGTGGACATCATTAGGCCACTAGCGACTTCCAGGAACGGCAACCGCTTTGGGATCGTCCTCCAGGATCTCTTCTCCCGCTGGCCCGAAGTCAGCGACGTCCCTAGCGCTAGCACCGAGAAGACAGTCGCGTTCCTGGAGTCCGTCTTCCAGAGGTTCGGGTACCCCATGGCCGTACTAACCGACAACGGCCCGCAATTCACTTCCATCGCCTGGGATGCAGCCCTACGGAAGTGGCAGTCCATCCACTGGACCACGCCCATCTACCACCCGAGGGCGAATCTAGTGGAGAGGCGCAACCAGGAATTGAAGAAGGGGCTCCGCATCCAGCTCGAAGGCCAGACGCCAGAGCGATGGGACGAAAAAGTCGAAACTGTCGCATTTCATCTGCGGTGCCACCAGAACGCCGCCACCGCTTATTCCCCTGCTCGTGCTCTGCTCGGGTATGAGCTACAACGACCAGGGGAATGGCGTGAACACCAGCCCCCGCCGCCCGAACCAATGGACCAACGAATCCGCAAGGTCCACGCCAACGAGAGGCGCTACTGCGAGCAGTGCTACCACCGCCCAGAGGACTCCATGCCCTCAAACTCCAGCCAGGAGACCTCGTCATGACCAAAGTCTTCACCAAATCAGCGAATCGGCTTCACGCCCCGAAATGGGCGGGACCATATCCGGTGGTCGAAACCGCAGCCCCCACCGCCGTATGGGTGGAGCAACCTGGCGCACACCGCGTCAAATACCACCTGGCCCAGGTAGCTGCAATGCAGGGACTCGCTTGAGGATCCAGACCGGTTCAGCAGACTGAGCTCGGCGAAATTATCCAGTCAGCTTGTTATCCGTTGCCAGTTTTTCCTGTCCATTTCCTTCCTCTTCCAGATTGTTATTTCCTTGTCCTTTAAGTCTTCTAATACTGCTTCTCGCCATCTTCTTCTTGGTCTGCCTTTCTTCTTCTTGTATCCTGGCGTTTTCCAAGCTATCCTCTTAACCGTTCTGTTGCCGTCCATTCTTTCAATATGCTCCAACCACTGTAACCTTATTGCTTTGATAATCGCCTCTATCTGCGGGTTTCCAAAGGTTTCATATACTTCTTCGTTGGTTCTTCTCACATAGCCTTCCTCAATCTTTTTCCTTCCCAATATCCTCCGGAGTACTTTCCTTTTACATCGCCTCACTATTTCCTTCGTAGTTTAGTCCAAAATCCATGTCTCGCATCCGTATAATGCCGTCGGCCTCACAACAGTTTCATATAGTCTGAATTTTGTGTTTCTCGACAACTGTTTTGTTCTGAGTAAGTAATTCATACTTCCAGCTATTCTATTGGCCTTACTCAATCTCGCCTCGATTTCTTTTTCTTCTTCACACATCTTTGTTATGCGTGCTCCTAAATACACGAACTGGTCTACCTCCTCGAAAACCATTTCTACTAACTGCGTACATACTTTGAACTCTGTATTCTCTTTTCTAGCTCTTCCCACTTTCATGCCCTTACCCTTCTTTTCAGTTATTTGTAGATAAGTATAAAAGGTCACGAAATATATATATATATACATTTAAGTTATTTGTAATCCTAGCTGCCAGGCCTCTTCTATCAATCTCTTTGTTATTTGCTTGAGTTCTTTTTGATCTCTGGCCATGACAGCTAGGTCATCCGCATATCCTACGATTTGGTGACTCCTGCTCAATATGGCCCCTTCTCTATTGAGTTTACTCTTTCTTATAACCTTTTCCAGTACCATATTGAAAAGTAACGCCTATAGCGGATCTCCCTGCCGAAGGCCGGTCTTTACGGTGAAGTCTTCCGAATTTCCTCCTTTTGCTCTTACATTGCAACTTGTCTCCCTTAATGTCATTATTATCAGTCTTTGTAGTTTTGCGGGTATTTCAAAATCATCCATAAACTCTATCAATTCGCTCCTTTTCACTGAATCGTATGCTTTCTTAAAATCCATAAATAGAGTCACCGCTGGTATGTTATATTCACAGCATGTCACCCACACCTCTTTCATCGTGAATAACTGACCCGTTGTCCCTCTACCTTTTCTGAAATCTGCTTGGTACTCTCCTATCTGCGGTTTGGCAATTACTTCCAATTTGGTTTTGATTATTGTTGCTAATATTTTGTATATAACATCCAGCAGGGCTATTCCCCTGTAGTTATTGCAGTCCACCCCGTCTTCGCTCTTCAACACTGGTATTATTGTCGCATTTTTCCATCCTTCTGGAATTTGCTCCTTCCTCCAAACACCTATTATCAGGTCGTTGATCTTCTGCTTTAGTTGTTCACTGGCATACTTAATATTTTCGCTTGTTATCCCGTTCTGTCCTGGACTCTTACTGTTTTTCATACGCCTTAGTATTTCTTCCGTTTCATCCCGCGTTGATTCCGCTACTTCCTACCGCTCCCCTTCCCCTCCCCTCCCCCAATTCATCCTTCCATAATTCGTTAAAGTAGTCTTTCCACCTCTCCCTTATTTTCTCTTCCTGACTACAGATACTACTGTGTTGTAATGTTCTTTTCTTTTTTAGAGCTGTAGCCTGCAGTCGCAGACACATCAGATAATGTTTTTGCTTGTGCTGCTTGATTGCTTGGTGAAAGCTGTTAACCTTAATATAGAAGTTGTAAGACGGATTGTTGCAAGTATTCAGGCTGCTCAACTGGTATTAGAGCAAAGTGTCCGAAGGCTTTGTTAAAAAGTATCTCTTCAGCTTCCCCGCACATGCATAGTACTATGATCTGTGGAAAATTATTTGCAACGTAGACTCTTCTCGAAATTAAAAATTCTGACATGAGGATCATTTTGTAGATTCAGATTTTGGATTGGAAGATCTTACTTTACCAGAAAAAGAAGAACTTTCCTGTTCATGCTATAACCTGTAAACATCGACAACTACTTGTGGATGCTTGGAACAAACTATCTACTCACATTTACAAAATAATGAGGTAATAAGCAATTTTGGTAACGATTTTCAAGATCATAATTGCACACAGCATAACTGTGATAATTTAATTTTAGAAAAGTGTGTCCCTTTTCTAGTATATAAATTTTGCAGACACAGGCAAAAACTGTATCTGATGGACATTCTCACAAGGTGAAGAGGTTGAAGAACAAATAATTTTGTTTTGTTTATTTATATTTATTCTTGTTTTTTGTTGTTTTTATTGATGGTGCAATATGTATTTATTTCATTTATTATATTTTACAGAATATTTATTTGCTTTCTATGATTAATTTATTTTATATTTTTATGATTATGTTTTGTAGAATGTATTTATTTATTTAACAATAAAAACGTTTATTTTCTAAACATGTATTATCAATGTGTTATCTAGCCAACAAGTTTCGTTAATTTAACTCTATCAAATATGTAAATGCATTACGTTTAGATGTTTGGTAGAATCCAATTGATTTTGATTTTAAACTGAGGATAAATATAGAATGATAAAGTACAGCTCTCGCAATATAAGTTGGCGAAGGGTGGGAGTGAGTTCGCACAGATAGAGGAAGGATAGATTGCCTATCATTCGTCCTGCAACGTTCCCGTATCAGTGACGTATCTGAAGGTTCCTACTTGTTAATTAACTTTATATTTAAAAATACAAACAATTTCTTTTTAAACATAATTGCTTTTTAATTTAATAGTGATCGTAATGTGTTTATTTTTTAAAACAATCTGTCCTAATCCGTAATGATAATATACAGGTAATTTGATTTATGAACTTACATGTCGTTAAGAGAGTTATCATCACTGTCATCGAAGTATTGTTCATCATCACTATCTTCATCTAAATTAATAATAAGCTGTTTACAGCGTTGGTCAGCCAGGATCTCATTCTGTAAATATTCTTCTTCTACTTTCGCAACATGCTCACAGCGTTTCTGCCAGTCCTCCATTGATATTTTTGAAAACTCTTCCTCTGTTAATTTCTTTACATCTTCTAATTTGAATGTGACGTTTCTTGCTCCCACATTATTCTTCATCTGCGCCCATACCATCTCAATAGGATTGAGATCTGGGTGATATGGAGGCAACCTTAAAACAGTATGCCCCTTCTGTTCAAAATATTCATCAAATTTATAAGTAACATAGGGCTCTTTACAGTGACTTGATTATATGATATAATTGTGGTTGCAACATATTGGTGTCAAAGGGAATCCTCTTAGCTGTCAACCATTGAACCATTTATATTTTCCTACTGACAGATGTAGGTGCTTTGTTTGCTTGAACATTATGGTAGGGAGCATTATCTATGACAACCACAGATTTGTCAGGCGGATTTGGAATTAGTTTCTCATTTACCCACTTTCTGTAATTTTCGGCGTTCATATCGTAGTGGTAGTCACCAGTTTTTGAGCTAGATTTAAATATTAGTAAGCACTCTGGAAGAAAACCCATACTACCGCCCGCGTGTATTATAATTAGTCTTTGCCTTTTAGATATATTTTTGACAAGACCTTTTCCACTTCTATCGCTCCAATTTTTCGATGACGTTGGCCACTATGAATATATGTTTCGTCAATATACACTATGGGATTTTAGTTTTGTCTAAAAAAATTATTTTCTGTAAATAATCTATTCTTCGTGACCTAATATCTATTCGTTCGATTAATATTTTTCTGTTATTTTGTGTACACCTAAATTTGAATCCCATATCTTTCACCATTTTTCGCAGCGAAGTTTCTGAGTCCTCCCATTCTAGTTCTTTACTCACCTTCTTATGTAAAGCTCCTATACTAACACGACAGTGTTCTGTACGGTGAAAATTATAAATTATGTGTCGCAGCTCTCTAATTTTGTATTCCGGCAACTATGTAACAGAACAACGCCGCTGTCGATTTTTTCCTGGATTGCGAAATTTATTCTCTCCGGGAGTACTTTCGGCTTTGCCGTCCTGAACAATTCGCATGATACTTCTTATAGATATACTGGTTGCATTCGAAACACATTCTTTTATATCTCATAAGGACTGTTGTGCCGTTTTTAAACCAAAAAGATAATTATACACATTAAAAACTATTTCTCGCGCTTGACTATTTATCACTTTTCCTTCACCTACGGAATTCATATTGATACGACAATGGGAATTCCTATGCACTATCTGAATCAGACAGGTGGGAGGTACGTGTCCTAAATACGTTTACGGCGCATCCCCACCGCTCGGCAACTTATATTGCGAGAGCTGTATGTAATGTCAAAATTTACCGCTACATAATTTTAAAATTTAGCGCCTTGGCGTTTAGTTTGCCACTCCCCTGCCAGGGAGCGCTGTGATTTCGTGTCCAATGTTTAACATGGGGGCTTTTAGTCTTATAGTTAGTATTATGTGATATGAGCAGCAGCGGAATTACGAACGCTAGATACGATGCGTATCCGCCATGTTTTCTCGATGGGAGATACGAAAACAGTGCGAAAAGAGACGCATCGGGTGACTTCGTTCGTCGGTCGAACTCGAACAATTCGACATCTTTAGAACATTTATCACCTTTAGACCAGGTGTCAGCTAACATTGAAAATGCATTTGAATTTCAAGTGGTTTCAATTTTTATAGCAAATTTAGTGCGGCTGCTACGGCCGCATTCCTTTCTTTTATGAACAGTTCAAATAAGGTAGTTTGAAGAAAAGACGTGCTTTTAAAGAAAAAAAGCGTTAATTATTTAAAAAAATTAGGGTATGTGATTGAAAATTTCAAAAATTTAGACGAGCTTCATTAACAGATTAAACATATTGTGTATTTGTAGATGGCTTTTAAAATGTGTGATGGTCACTGGCAAATTATGATTGATTTCATGATCAGTCACAAACAATTTGCCAGAGGCCAATACATAGGCGTATGTGGAAGAGCGACGCAGAGAGAGCTATGGGAAAAACTAGCAGCAGATTTAAATGCTTTGGGTTTGGGGAATCGAACTGTGGAGAAATGGCAAAAGGTGAGTTTATTTATAAATACATATATATGCATATTGTACTTAGAATTTACTTAAAATTTTATTTTAATAGTAAAGTTGCACCGGTCTAGCTCTTAGATAAAATATAAAAGCATAAATTATTAACACTTTATATTTATAATCTTTTTAAATATTGAACATAAAAATCGAAAGAAAATGTTTACCTATTTTTAGACTGTGTGAAAGTGTAAGTGTATTTCCGTTGACGGTCCTCCTGTATCTCTTCTTTCCCCTTATTTTCTCGACGCAGCTTCTTCTGTATGGTGAGGTTCTTTTATTCACTGGTACTTCTTCTTCTTACTAATATTTCTTCTTAAAACCCTTTTTTTCTTTTGAAAATATATTTCAGACTTTTATAATGACTTTTTTAAGATTGTCAATTTTAGTCGTTCTAAACAAACTTTTTTTCTCTCGAAACCCGGACGACGCCGTTGTTATTGTCCGTTGTCCCCGAAGCGAAACTTAAATTCACCTTGACATCAGTCCATCCAAATACATTGCTGCTATAGAAACCTGTACTGTACGTCGATGTATCCTTGTTTATTTCCAGTAAATTTATGTGAATTCTTGTAATGTGTAATTGTTGCCGAAATGTGTGTTAAAATGTTAAGAAATCCTTTTTATACATTAAATCATGCTTTTATAAAATATTTAACAAAATTTCCTTTCTGGTGACATTTACTTCTTCCACTAAACGTCTCTAGCTGGAGTTAAATTATTGGGATAACTCCCGTAGGGGAAAACGATGCTTAAGAGGTGGTGGGCATGGCGTCGAAAAGGTATAAATAGAACTCCAAAGATACATCGAATGTCAAATGAATACAAGATTCCCAAGCTTAACTATGATTTTGATAACTTGAATTAAAATAAATGAATTTCTAATGGTAATTAACCATTTGTGTATTATTATACTACAATATGCAATATATATACATATATATGGCGGTTTGGTAGAGGGCACCAGAGATAATACCCAAGGCACTAATTTCGATAGAAAGTGGAATAATTTTTTTGTATGGGAATTTGATTATGTTTAAGTAAAGTTAGGATACTGTGTGGATATGTAGTGTTAGTTTAATTATTTATTAAGTGGAAAACGACATACATATAATGTTATAGACAGTAGAATTTCGCGTAAAGATGGATGGATAAATAGCAAATGAATGAAAACATTCTACATTTTGTAATTAATTTTTGGCGTTCATTATCAATTAGATGTTTTGTTTTGTAATATTTTTGCGTTGTCATAATTTATTGTGATTGTGTTTAGTAGAATGAATACATGAATATGCACGTTAAGGCGTAGCCCCTATTGTACACCCCAGTGAGGCTGTAATAAACTTATAGTAACTTTGTTTGTAATATTTAATTAATTTGTTTCAAAGCAAATAATACTCCATTCTGTTTTAAACTTATTTATTACTTTGTGTAATCAAGCGTACATCTACAACTATTTCTCAATACTAATTATACTCGACTCGTCGAACAGATGCAGTAGCAAATTATGGCAACCTTGCAATGCAAATGTCCGACTCACACAGCATAAATCGCATGTAAACATATCAAAATAATAACCTCATTTTGTATTTGACATAAATAAAAATTGCAAAATAAGTACTAAAATAATTTTCTTATTTCTTCAAGTATGTTTTGTTGAATTAAATTATGCATCTCCAATATATAGAATTATATATAGTAAATAAAAATACACAATGGTTTTAAGATCTATGTAATATATAAATACAAAATAAGGAAACAAATAATTAATTTTTTTTTTTTGGTACGTATTTATATAAGAAACAGTATCCTAAAAAATTAACTCACTGTACAAATAGGTATAATCAAAAATAATAAATTTTATACATATTACAAAAATTTAATACAGTAAAGGAATTAATTATGACACACTAAAACGTTCTTAACATGTATCTTCTTCGCTATTAGATGATGTAGACGAATCATCATTAATTGTAATGATTAACGGCTCTATGTGTATATCTATGAGATTGTCAAGTTCCCACATTTCCTTCTCCGTTTGAATAACATGTTTAATAGCATTTTGCCAATTTTCAACAGAAATATTGTCAATACCTCGTTGAAATAATTCTTTCACGTCTGCCAATTTAAATGTGGTGTTATGTCTCGCAACATACCCCTTCACTTGTGCCCATATTAGTTCAATTGGGTTTAATTCACAGTGATAAGGGGGAGTCTAAGTACCTTTCTATTAGTGTTTTCTATTAATTCATTAACAGCATATTTCGGAGGGCCAGATAAATGTTCTTTAATTAAACCTAACAATTCTGCTTTTACCATGTTTTCTTCATATGCAATACTATTTTCCCTCATCCAGTTTTGCATTTCTAATTTGCGACTATTAGTTATAGGTGGCTTATTCAATTTACGACTACGGTACGGAGCATTGTCAAAAATTATAACGCAATTTTCTTTTAAATTGGGGAGAATACATCTCATCCACTCTTCAAACCTTTCTGCGTTCATGTCTTCATGATAATCTCCTGTTCTCTTTGATTCAAAGAGGAGTAAAACATTTTCTACAAATCCTTCATCCGAGCCAATGTGTGCAATTATAAATCTTTTGCCTTTGCCTGAAGGATTTTTAAGACCTGTACTTAAATCTTCTATAAATGCTTGTCTTGCAGTGACAACAGACATATCTGTCCATATTTTATTTACAGTATGTCCAGCATTTACCCAAGTTTCATCCAAGTAATATATCGGGGTACCATTTTCACGATATTTCTTAATTCGACGGTATTTCTGTCTCCAGGTAATAATGTCATCTTTTTCTTTTAAAATACTATTTCGAGCTCGCTTATTATAACTACAAACATAATTATCTTATGATTAGTATATAGAATTTAAAGTAATAAATATTTGTACCGAAAGTTTAGTTCCTTTAATAATGATCTGAGACTCGTAATTTTGAAATTAGGAATGTCATCTCTTTCCTTTATCACTGTGAGAACTTTTTGAACTATTGGAGGTTCATTTTTAAAAAAGAATGAATGTACAATTCTTCGTATAGCATTTTTCATTTCATCATCCACCATATCTAAAACAGCCCTTTTTCTATGATATTTTTTTGGTGGTTGTAATTCGTGATTAGTGTTATATTCTTTCACAATATTGTAAACACTGCTTTCAGTAATTCCTGTAAAAGATACTATAATAGTTACTATGATTTGGTTATCGTTTTTGGAAAGATACAGGCTGCTTTGGCTGTCATTTCAACACTAACAATTTTAGAAGTGCTAGACTCTTCTTGAAATGTTTTAAGTATATTCAAAACCTTCTGTTTATCTTCTACCGTAAAATGGTTTGAAACTCTCTTCTTAGGAGGTGAGTTTTCCATAATGTAAGTATATACGATAATATAGCAAGAAATAATGTATAACCTACAAAACAATAATGTATTATTGGTGCACTAGAACGATCGATAAATAGTCTTCAGAAACACTGGTTTATGAAATATAATAGATAATGGATCATTTACAAAGAAAGCTAATAAAATCTAATATTCTAAATGCAATATGGACTCGATTTTTATTCTATTGTAAGCGGCCACCTGATCGACCAATTACAAACGTTATTGGTTATGTGACCTATTAAACACACATTGTTGCCATAATTTACTACTGCATTTGTTCGGCGAGTCGAGTATATTTCTGCTTATCTTTCTTTCGCTACGGGACAGACAGGACGCAAATACCGAACACTGGGTGTCAGGTTGAATTACGAAGCGAGTGGCATCGCACTCCGAAACTGTCATCTTTTCTGATGTCCTTGCTTTGACATTCATACATACATTAGATAATTCCACTACAAGGCAGCAGTGGCCTCAAACATACCATGAAATGTGACAGTATTAAGGGAATAGTTTTTCTTGTTACATATGTATAACAAGATGGGAACCCCATGTAAGTAAAAGTATGTAATTCTGGGCTCGGATAGCATAAGGCGATAAGCGCGTGACCCCTTGCTGCCTAGTAGGAAAAGGAGGGGATGCCAGGCGAGAACTCGCCGGCTCAACGCGATATTTTTAATTAATGTCCGACCGAAACAGGATTTGCAGCCGAAACCGAAACCGAAACCGAACCTTCGGCCTCGGTCTCAGTTTCGGCCGTAACCGAAACCGAAACCGAAACTTATTTAAACATATTAAAATTTCAATTGTATGCTGAAATCTAGTGTATGTTTTACATGTTATATAGTTCATTTGTGTTAAATGAAATAAAAAAAAACAACAATTACGGTATGTAGGAAAAGGAGATATTTATGTATTTAGGTATTAACTTGCTGACAATTACCAGACACGAACTCGCTCGAACGAAGCACGACAATTCACGAACACTGAGTTTCGGTGCGGCCGAAGTTTCGGCTGAGGTTTGGCCGAAACCGAAACTGTGGCCGAAACTAGATTTTTGGCCGAAACTGGCCGAAACCGAAACCGAAACCGAATGTTCGGTCGGCCACTATTTTTAATTCATCGCGAAATTTTAAAATCGCGATATCTCACTAAATAATGATAATGAATGATTGAGATGATTTTTGGCGGAAATTACTCGTAAATCTTCAGCGCTTCTGACGATATAAACAAATTGGTCAATTCTTTTCGATTTTTATACATAGATTATCCACGAAGTTTGCATAACTGCAAACTGAAAAACAATTGTGTAAATACTGTAATTAACAAAAATTATTCCTCGTACTCCATAAACAATATTGCGAAAGCTCATATCGACGGAAGAACATTTGCAGCAACACCGAGAGTAAATAAACGAACTCTCAGCCGAGTTCTCAACGCCATTACGGCATTGACGACAATTTTTCCAAGATTTCAAAATTTCTTCTTCGCAGTTGTACTCATTTTCATCCTTCAAACGATTTCGTTCGATATTTTCAACTACTGATTTTAATTCGTCAAATTGTAATTTTAAGTTGAGTTGATTCATATGAACAGAGAGGTCAGTAAAGGACATTAAATTGCTGATCCAGATATGATTCTTAACCTGAGGAACGTTTATTCGATCTTTATTTTCAATAAATAATAAAATTTCGTCAAAACACTCCACAAATCTCTCCAATACTTGTCCTCGACTCAGCCATCTCACGTTATTGATAATCATTAATAGTCAATTGTAGGATGACTCAACTTCCAGTAGAAGTGCAGAAAATCGTTTGCGAAGTGGCCGGGCAGCTATAAAATTCACTATTTTTGTTACAATTAACATTATATCATTTAGTTCCGAAAATCCAGATTTGGCACACAACACTTCTTGATGGATAATGCATTGAAAAGGAACAACTGGATGTCCAATAGTTTCCATAAACAATTTTATAAACCCCACATTTTTCCAACCATATTTGGAGCCCCATCTATCGTGACTGACACAATTTTAAAGATGTCAATGTTGAAGTCCCTAAATGTTTTTCTAACAACCTTACATACTTCCTTATTTTATTAACTCCTCTCTCATTGTGAAACCATGAGAATATCTAGCAATAAGGGCCAATCGAGCACTTGATGTGACATCAGTAGTTTCATCAAGAGAAATCGAAAAATATTTACAAAGAGTTAAATCTTTTTTAATTGTTCTTGAACGTTTTTATTTGGATATATTATTCTGTCTTTGATAGTATTTCTACTGACTGGTAACTTAGAAATTCTTTTAATAATTTCATCTTTATTTTCCGTTACTGAGAGGTTTTCCATACCGAGCTATGGAGTGAGCTACACAGTAACTTGCTGATGTGAAATTTGTAGAGCTTTTTACAAATTTAAAGATTGAATTTGTTTGATTTTTATAGAGTTGTAAATGCCTAGAAATGTATTCCTCCCTTTCATCGATACTTTTATTCAAATGTTGACTATGGTTAGTTTCAAAATGTCTCTTTATATTCCATGTTCTGCTTACTACCGTCTCATTGTTTAGTATGCACAATGATCGGTTGTTTCTGTCAACAATCCCGTACATTTCGGTCCTTATGTCTTGAAATGGACGGCTACTGCTACTTGCATTTCCTTTATCAATCAATTTTGTTTTTTTTTTTTGATTCTCCATCACAGGGCTGCAAAAACATATCAATATAAATCTAGGCGTTTTTTATAAAAAGTTGATAGGTTTCTCACCTATTAACTTTCTGCAACGTTGTTGCACTGATTACTGGTATCATAAGATTCAAACATACCGAAGATATTTCTCCGACATAAAAATGTCTCGTACAGTACTGTTGCAATGTACATCTTTTTCTTCCAACCACGTAACATAGCGATCAAATGCGTCCGTTTACCGAATGTAGCCCAGCGCACTCGATGCATACCCGAAGTACATGTTTCCAGAATTTGGCATTTTTAGATTAATATCAATATTGAAACAATGTATTTAAATGCTTTTAATATGTATATTTGTTACGCAATATTATTGTACTTGTACATGCACGTCTGGTTTCAGAATTAAATGACTAATTATTATTAACGTAAATAATAATATTATTATTAATAACCAGCTCTGGCCGTTATGAGAGAAAAATATTTGAACTATAAATTTTTTTATCTTTGAAGATGTGTGTCACCAAAAACGAGCTCGCGTGTTAGCACTGACACGCGTGTCATAGGTTCGCCATCACTGTATAAAGGGAGCATCAGAAATAAAACAATTATAGAACATATGATATATATATTAAAAAAAAAAAAAAAGTTGAATGTCATATTCACTAAGAGCAGAAGAGGAAAGAGTATGGCAGAGAAAACCTCTCCTTTTGCTCTACAAAACAGAATGAAAGAAAATTGTGACATAATCTTAGGTTGGAAAGACCACTTACGACTAGGGTGTTTAAAAGAATATATAGAGGGAAATTTCTCAAACTACTAACAAAATCAATAGTTTAAATTTTACATGAAATCCTTATTTTGTCATGGAATAGCTAGCCGAGTGAATGCTAGTATTTTAGTCAACGTGTACAATCTCCAACATTTGTCAATAACTTGACTTTCATTATTGTGTACTAAACCACCCTATTTATTCTATACTTTAAGAAAAAATTGTTAGCTTATTTTTTAATAAACATGGAGACTGTAAATAATGTTGCTAAACTCGCTAATGTAGTGTCTTGCATGTCGGTCACTAAACCAGAAGATACAATGTTTAAAGAAGGTTGGCTAGTTCGATGCTTAAATAAGTACTAGCTGCATAGACACTTTATTACAATATGATAGATGCTGAAGTAAATGCAATACATATTGATTGTGTGCTCTATATAACAAATCACATTGAAATGTGAGATCTTTCTAATAAAGTAGAATGAAGAAACGACCAACATATACATTTAGCAAAGCAAAAATACCCTATTTTTTGATTATGCAAAATATTGATTTACAATTCTTTGTCTAGTTGCTTGACCATTGTTTTCTCTGTTGCTATGGGCATATATCTGAAAATTATCAACATTTTCTTGTTCGTCTATAGCATCTTCCAACAGCAAATTTCTAGCAACACAGATGTTGTGCAATACAGCACATTCTTTAACATATTCACATACAAATTCAGGATCATATCTTTGCGTTCTCTCTTTCATCAAACAACGAAATCTATTTTTTAAAACACCAATGCATCTTTCTATAGTATTGCGAGCTCTAATTTGTGCAGTATTATGTCTAGCTTCTGGTGTACCATCAGCTGGTTTTCTGAATGGAGTCATTATTATGTCTGTCTGTGGATATCCCGAATCACCAATAAGCCAACCTCTTTCTCCACGTTCATTGTTGGCTTCCAGATATCTCTCGAGAGAAAAGTGATTCCATATGAATGAATCATGAATGGATCCTCCATAATTTGCAAATAAGTTGGTTATTTTTAGATTCAAATCACAGACAATTTGACAATTTATAGAATGATAACCTATTTAATATAAAACAGTTAATAAATATGAAATCAATTGACAAAACAATATTACCTTTCCTATTAATGAAGTTATGCTCATCCAAAGATGGTTTTAGGATTGCGATATGTGTACAAGCAATTACTCCAATTACACCAGGAAAGCCAAACTTTTCCATAAATTCCTGCTTTATGACATTTCTTTCATTGATTGTTGCTGGAAATTTTATATAACGTGGAACAAGTATTCTCACTATAGCTGTGGTGACTTCATGAACATAGCCATGTACAGCACTTTGACTAAGGCCACTATTATATTGCTCACCAACGCATCTCTGATATGATCCACTGGCATAAAACCTTAGCGTGGAGAATATCTTGTTTTCAATACTTACACCTCTCCTTGTTGTGGGATTTCTTATATGGGGGCCTAAATCTTGAAATAACTGTCGAGCTATTTCTTTATTAACTCTATATAGTTCCATAAATCTAGATTCTGGTAGCATTAAAGGATTATAATTTTCTCTTATATTCCTTCGATTAATAATGACTCTTCTGTTTTCGTCCCTTCCTCGACGATTCCTATATACAATTCTAATAGGCAGCATTATACAAATTGCAAGAAAAACTAGTATAGCGTTTCCAAATAATATGACAATTGTGAACGCAAAATTTATAATTATTTTTCAATGTTATAGAGCCACGGTGGGCAACAGCCGGCCCGCGAGACATTTTGAAACACCTAATTTAAAAAAATTTAAATTACACTACTTACTCAAACTCACGGAATCAAGTAAGCGAGCAAGCCGAGTGTCGGCGATCATCAAAGAGTGAGGCGGCAAACATCAAAGCCTTCGATGTTTGCCGCCTCACTGGCGGCGCAACAAAAGATTATTTCTTCTCAACTGTTCTACACTAGACGATTCTAGATCATTCCTTCATTTTGCCTATATAAGCGGGTGGGTGGCCCGAACTTTAGTTCAGTTTTACTTGAGCTATCGAGGTGATAACTTCGGCGAGCGATATCCTAGCGAACTGCTAGTGCCGTCAATTAGCTTTGTGACTTTGTGTGCATCTTGGGTGCTTTCTAATTATATTTTGTATACGAAAATGATGTCTGGTGGAAAGAAACGAAAAGTAGATGCAGAGGGTCGCCAGTTTCAAGAAAAATGGACTGAAGAATTCTTTTTTATCTTGCACAATGGTAAGCCTATTTGTTTGCTGTGTAATGAATCCATTTCAGTGATGAAAGAATTCAATATTAAGAGGCATTACTCAACTAAGCATCCTACGCTGCACTCACTGACAGGACAAATAAGAAAAGACAAAATCCAGAAGCTTACTGCAAATTTGGAAAAGCAGCAGCAAATGTTTCATAAACAAAGAACACTACTTGATAATGTTGTGAAAGCTAGTTTTATAGTTAGTTCAAAATTGGCAAAGTCATTAAAACCATTTTCCGAAGGCGAACTTATCAAGGAGTGTATGTTAGAAGTTTGCAGTGTTTTGTGTCCTGAAAAGAAAAATGAATTTGAAAAATTAGTTTGTCAAGACGAACTGTTGTCCGACGTATATAAATGATGGCTAATGATATAAAAACAACATTGACTGACCGTATGGCTGGTTTTGAATCATTTTCCATAGCATTAGACGAGAGCACCGATTTGTCGGACACAGCTCAACTGGCTATATTTATTCGAGGTGTTGATAAAGAGTTCACTGTTATTGAGGAATTGCTTGCTTTACAGCCGCTAAAAGGAACCACTACAGGAGAGGACATTTTTAATGAAGTTCAAAAGGTATTTACAAGTTTTGCCTTGCCATGGTCAAAATTAGTTGCAGTATGCACAGATGGTGCACCTTCTGTGGTCGGCTTACGTAAAGGTTTCATCGGAATTTTGAACGAAAAAGCAACTGAATTAAATGTGCAAAAAGATGATTTGATAGTCCTTCACTGCATTATCCACCAACAGAACTTGTGTTCTAAGTCCATTCGACTCCAGAATGTTATGAATGTGGTAGTAAAAACCATCAATTTTATTCGTTCCCGAGGGCTTAACCATCGTCAATTCAAGGCGTTTTTGGATGAAATATCAGCCGAATATGACGACGTAACATATTATTCTGAAGTCAGATGGCTAAGCAAAGGGAAAATGCTGAAACGGTTTTACGAGCTTATAAATGAGATAAAAGACTTTATGCAAATAAAAGATAAACCACTATCTGAATTGAGTGACCCAAAATGGATATGTGACTTAGCATTTCTGGTCGACCTTACTGGCTATTTGAATGATTTACATTTGAAACTTCAAAAACAAGGACAGTTAGTTAATGATTTGTACAGCAATTTGAAAGCGTTTCAGAATAAAATCCGCTTGTGGGAGGCACAGATGCTGTCTGGAAACAGTTACCATTTCACCACGCTCTCTGCGTATGAGAATATTGCTTATGCTCAATATGCTGAAGAACTCAAGGTACTGTCGGAGCAATTTTCGAACAGATTTAGCGATTTCAGAAACATGGAAGACTGTTTCAATTTATTTGCTACTCCAACAAAAAGTAATGTACAAAATGCTTCAATACAGTTGCAAATGGAGTTGATCGAGATTCAAGAAAACTCACTCCTAAAATCTAAATTTTAAGACGTGGAGTTGTGTGATTTCTACAAAAATACCTCGAAGAAGATCATTTTCCGCAGCTTAAAAAATTCGCAAGAAGATTGATTTGTGCGTTTGGCAGTACTTATAAATGCGAACAGTTCTTTTCACTGATGAAAGTTAATAAATCGAAATATCGTACAGGGCTGACTGACGATAATTTGGAAAATTCTTTACGTCTTTGTATCAGTGGAATTAATCCACACATCGATGGATTAGTTTCCCAAGTTCAAGCTCAAGTGTCTCATTGATTTCGGTATCGCTATTTAACTTTCGTAGTTTGTAACAATTCCAAATTTAACGATTTAATTATAATGTTATTATTTCATTTTGTTATTTTCATAAATTGATATTATAATAACATTGTCGTATTATTTCATGTCTGATATCTATCGCAAAAGAATTATGAACACTACAACACTACTTTAAAATGTACTACTTTTAAACGCGGCCCGCGAACGTATTTGCACACTAAAGTTTGGCCCACAACATGTCAAAGGTTGCCCATACCTATTATAGAGTATTTCTAGAAAACAGTTAGATACGTACTTTCAAATGTACGACAACTGCCAACCTAAAAAAAAGAGAAACGTATACATTACATAGTGAAAGGTATACTACTCGAATGCTACTCGATACCTCACAACCACCGACTCAATGCTAAAAAGTTATCCGATGAGATAGATAGATATATATCTATTCCACACAGCAAGATTTGAGGGTGACAAAGAGGGCGCTAGATACCAACTAGGCGCGAAATTTAAAACTATTGGCGGGAATTTTAAATTAATATTAAATATGCTTATCGTCAATTTAAAGCTAAGACTCACTATGTTACATTTTAATTCGAAATAGATTATTAACACGTAAATATTCGTGTTTAAGCGTACGTAAACCAACTTATACGTACAAGTCTCCTAGCGAGACCGTCAGTCTTTTCTCGTACGGTAAACTAACGCATACGTACAGGCGACCGTCCTCCGGCTCAACGCTGCATACACGTTTAGGGGCAAACGTGCTTTGAAACCATACGAACTTACGTTCTTTCATTTTAGCGTCTAACAGACCACGGCGACCGCCCGCCGCATAAAATTTTGTATAGACCTTTCGGTCGTCAATGAATTTAAACGTTTAAGGCTACGGTTACTGTGGATGCGAGTTCTGACGAGTACGTCCGAAATCGTCGTCAGAACCAGGCGGTTACACTGTGCGCGTTTTCTGATATTTTGATAGTCTATACGATTCTCCCGCTCAGCAAAGATGAACGAACTTGATGAATTTTATTTTCTTGAAAGTCCGTTAATGAAGTTATTGTTGTTAAATGGTGGAAAAACAAAGCATGCCAACCAGTTATTTTCTAGAAGAGGCGTCTCATATCCCAAAAACACCTGTTCTCCTACACAAGACTTATCAATTTATCGTAATCCATGGTGAAATAACCAAATCACTCGAAATTCGACCCCAAAAGCACTCAAAATAGACGGAGGTCTCACGAAAAAATCAAACATGTTTAAACGCTCAACTGGTTCTTACAACGTCGTGCATGTTCTGACGTATTCGTCGCCTCAGTATAAACTAGGGGTGGGGACTTTTGGTATCTTTTTATAATACTGTTAGTGCGCCTCTACAGAGTATACTACAAACTGGAGGCAGCTATCCTTTATTAATTGTACTGCGTTTCTGTTTCAGTTAGTTTCAATCGCCTGTGTGTATCACGTCTGTACTGAGTTCTGAGTCAAAAAATTTCAGATGTCTATATCAACAAAATATTGCAAAATATTGTGAAAACTGTTCTGTTTCTAATTATAAGGACGAGTTTTCCCATTGGTAGTTTTTATATTCTTTCTATGAAAACATATGTGAAATATTTATATACTTTCCAGACATAGATTTCTTGTAAATAATGACGAACAGTGCAAAATATAGATTGATAGGGAGGGCAATCCAAATATCGCAGGATATGACAGAAAAACTTTCTATAATATTTGTTTTATATGTTCCAAGCATTTTATTGAAAATTGTTTGAACGGTTGTTATTTAGTAAGGAATTCACTTCCTACAATAAATATGCCAGGTTAGTAAACATGATAATAACCTTACACAGAAAAAAATTAAATAATGTGTATTTATTAGGATTTACTGAAGAGGCGAAAATAGAAACATCTTTCCTACATGCATTGAAACATCATGCAGGTGAAGAGCCAGGTGTATTTTTTTTTCAATTCCGACAAGGACGGTTCCAAATCCGGCTGAAAAAGGACGAGGGTTTTGTACAGGACTATCAATTCTGCATCGAAGAAAAGTGAGTGTGTAATGAGTTCTCTAAGATGTATGATATAATAATGATCAATGTAATCTTACTATCTTCTAAAAATATTTGAAAAATCGCGTTTCTTTAGTTCTGATTTAAACCCTTCCAACAAAACAAGTATTTTTGTTAAGAGATTTGAGACGTCTAAAATAGTACTGTTGTATGTTATACAAGTTCAAAAAATCGTACAATTCAGTATTATATAAGAAGTCTAATGAATTCCAGTTTGAATTAATAATAAGAATACTTCAAACAACAATTTAAATAATCCGCGCGAAATTTAACAACTAGTATACTCAGCAGGTGGCGTTAAACATAGTCCCTACTCAGATATTTGAGTTACCTTTCTATTTAGGGTGTCTGTGCTATAAATACTCTCATTGGAAAACAGGCGTTTGTTTGTTCGGACGAATTCGTCAGAACTTGCATCTATAGTAACCGTAGCCTAAGACAAACGTGCCTTAACGTCTCCGTCTTAAGAGATATATATGAGTTCAGTTTGTTACATTTCTTGACACTTATGTAGCTGTCCTTGATTTTATGAAGAGTGCGGAATATCAGGAGTGCTTCTTTGTCCATATTATAACCTGTTGTAATATCCGACCATCTCCATTACATATTCGCTGCCCGCAAGAGAAACAGGAATTTTGGATAATTTGGATATTTTTGAAAAAGATTTCGAGAACATTTTAAAAGGTGGGGAGGATCGAAAAGTGTATATATATATGTCTTCCATTGTGGACAAAGTAGGGATGGGATACAGTAGAACCCATATTTTGTAATGCCTTGACGTTACATGTCACACATAGTGGCAACTACATGTAGTTCATTACGCTCCATAACTTCAATAACATCACGAATTATTTGTTCTAATTTAGATGAACATATGCCCCCACGAGTAAAATAGTAAACAACGGGTTGCTTCCAATTTTTCTGCACACCTTGAACCATAAATACCAGTGCATAATTAGCAACTTTGACAGTTCTGCATTGATTCCCATAGTCTTCCAGTCCCTCAATACGATCAGTGGATTGATTGAAGTGAATATGTTCCCCGAGCAACATTTCATCAAACATCAAGGTACATAGTCGATCTTCTCTCAAACAACTATTAAGGCACTGGCTAAGATGCTGGAATATATGTTCATTTATCCCAGGATTGAAAGAAATTTGATTCAAAAGGGAAGTAAGAGTGGAAATAGAAGGAAGGATAAATATTCTTCGAAGGAATGAATAACATTTGGGACTGCGTTTATATAAAGCAATGGGTAAAACTTTCTCATCTACAGTCCATCTCCTACCTTTAGGTGCCTTCTTTGCACAACGCATTTGCGAACGCATAAACTTATAAGTAAGAGAAGACATATCTCTAAAAATGTTCTGGACTAATGCAGAAGAATCTACATTAGACAGATTTTTTATGGTACAGCCTCTCTCCTTACAAAGCTTTCGTAGCTTTCGTATATGGTCTTGCTCCTTTTTAATAATATCAAGATAAACATTTCCTTGAGGAGTACTTCCAGCATGACAGCTATTTATCTCAACATTTTTAAAAAGCGATGATTTACTCCTAAATGTAGGATGGACTGTGGATGAGAATGCAGAAGGTTCCACAATGGAAGCAGAATTAGAAACACACAGTTGCAGGGTCACATACTCTGGAGGCGGTAAGAACTTCTCTGGATCCAAAATCTTTCTTTCTTCTTGAAGGGGCCGAGGTACTGCAGTACGATAGAGCTTCTTGCTTGCGTCATACATAGAAGAATCAAAATGGTCGATGCACAATCTTAGATTCTGCCAGTCATTTTGGATACCAAAGTGCAACGCATTAAACCATATTTTTGCCCTCAAAACATATTTCACTATTACTACGTATAACCTAAATTGACAATTAAATGGGTGAGTAGAATAAAAATGTAAGGCCCGATTTCATAATTGCGTACTTAAATCTTAGCTAACTGATGGAGGTTTAACTTTAATGGCATGATAGATTTAAAGGTACATTAAAACGTTTCTTTTTCGCATGCGTGAACCAGTTAATGCAACCTGCAGCCGGATTCCGAGCGTCGACACGACGCATGTACTCGACACGACACGCAAATCGACGTCGAGTAAAAATGCGATTCCGAGTCAGTGTCGTTTTCAGAGTTCGGGTATGATCGTTCAGACGACGACAAATGTTCTAACTGTACAATTTTGGTTCATTTCGATCATATATCAATTAAAAATTGACACATAAAGTAGTAGTGGTAGTTTATAATCAAAACTAAACTATTTTAGTAAATGAAATTTGTATAATAAACCATGTTGCCAATAGCTCCAACTCTAAATTCTACTCTAAATTATCGTATATATACTATTTAACAAAGAAATATTTTTCATTTTAGTGTGTCAGTATTTCTATGTAATTGTGGCAATAATTACCTTTTGTCACTTTTCGACGCTTCTTTCGCCAAACCCACTTGCGTTTAGTTCGACGGCCAATTGTTCCCAAAGCCTCTTATGGTTCTCTTTGGCATTTAAGCTTACAAACACAGCTTACAAATTTACCGGTAGCTAATTCTTTATGGTTTTCCATAAAATCTAATATTATTTCTAAATGGGCATCACGTATTTTGAAAGTCATCTACAAAAAATAAATATAATTGTTGTAATTTAAATATAAGTGTAATTTTTCAGAACATTGATATTTCAAACTTACTTTAAGATAGTATCACTTTAATTCTACAAAATTCGATTAAACCCTTCAATATTTTCACTAATGTTTGCCACAGAACTCGTACAATTTGCTAAACTTACAAAAAGGTTTCGGTTTTATAACATCAAAAGGGATGGATACTAAACGCAATTAATAATACGTGAATGATCTTGGCTAAAACTATAAGTTATATACATCATTTGGGAGTTTACCCTCATTACTGTCATTACGGTTGGGTGTACATTAATTAAGTAGCGATTATGACATTAACAGGGATTAAAATTCGAACCTTTCCTTTAAAACTAAGCGGATGGAAATATGAAAGCTTCCCTTGAAACTAGTATTATAAAAACACATTAATGATCGCAGTTGCAACTTAAAATTGAAAAATTAAATTACAGCTGATAACATAATTTCAGGCAACATTTTTCTGCAGAGCGGCAGGCATACAGTATTCATTAGTAAAAGAAAGTATTTGGCATTTCGCATCAAATAAATAAGAGGCATATGTAATACAGCATGTGTTTCATTATATTTTGTAGGTATGAGACGAAGCGATAGTAAACCCATTTTGAAATGAAGTTTTCCCGGCACAATAATAACCTAAAGATAAAGAAAACGCTACATGTTAGATAGAGATATGAAACGTCACGGCACCATCAAGGGTGTCGTTGAAATAGCGTTGAGTTTCTCGACACCGACGCGTCGTTTGCGGTGCTTAGAATCGCTGGAGGTGTCGAGTTGTTCGATGTCGAGTACTGGGAATCCGCTGCACAGAGCCGCGACCAGAATCAAATACATGTATTCAAATGGGGTAACGCGCACTTGAGCGCGGAGCAGCGCCACGACCGGCGGCGACTTCTCGGCAGGGAATTCTGCTCACGGCGCTGCGCTGCTCTGCCCGTCGCGGCGCTGAAGTGCGCGTTAAGTAGCGACCGCGAGCGACGATTTTTCGTTGCTTCGGACATGTTCGGGTGTTTCCGGACACTTCTTCACAAAGAAGTGATACAACAAAAACCTCTTCATCGGAACTGTCCATTTCGACTTCAGGTTTTAGATTGACGTCAAATGTACCCTACCAGTCGCAAACGGTAGCTACAGTGCGCGTTACCTTGGTCGCTGCGCTGCTCTGCGCGTCGCTCCAATCCGCTCAGGCCTTAATGGTTCAAATATTAGCCATTAGCTTAAACTTAAACCATTAACATGGCTGGCGATTATGAAATTGGTTTTTATTTTAATAGCGACATTAACATTTAATGGAGGATTAATTTTGAATATCGGGCCTAAGCCCAAAAAATTTTTTTTTGATAATTCACTGATTCAGTTATGTTAATCAACATATGTAGTTATTTTCATTAACTATATCCTCTATTTTATTGTTGCAAACTTTGCAATCTAGAAGATACACAATTTTATAACTATTTATTTAATTTAAGTTTATGTATATAAATTAATACGTACCTCTCAAAATTGGTAGGAAAATAGCATAACTTTGCAACCTCTATAGCGTGCTTTCCACACAAAACACATCGGTTCCTCGTTTCAGCGGTGAAGAACGGTGAAAAATTGTAACAAAACGGTGAAAAACGGTAATGAAATGGTAAAAAAACGGGAACGTAACGGTGAAAACACACATTATATACAGTTGTAAACATTTCCTTGTATTACCAACCAACGAGAAAATTAACAAGGTAAAACAATTAAAATTATGTCATAATT
This sequence comes from Chrysina gloriosa, assembly GCA_038088585.1. Classification (NCBI taxonomy): domain Eukaryota; kingdom Metazoa; phylum Arthropoda; class Insecta; order Coleoptera; family Scarabaeidae; genus Chrysina; species Chrysina gloriosa. The sequence continues at coordinate 38,628,600 of CM076091.1, read as the reverse complement.
GTCTACGGCCAGGGCATAATTCAAGGCATGCAATTCCGGCACGTGCAGACGGTGTAAGGGTAAGCATAATACACTATTTCATCTAGAGAAAACACAAGAATCAGAATTAGGTCAAAATACTAATGACGTAGCACTCGCAAATACTACGAGTTTAAATCATGTCTTATTATCTACAGCAATAATAAAGGTCCACGATTCGAGAAATAAATTTCATCAATGTAGAGCGTTGCTAGATTCTGGTTCACAGAGCAATTTCATAACAAAACTACAACTAAAGATTAGTCCAGTCAATTTGAGTGTTAGTGGTCTTACCAACTGTATTACAAATATCAAAGACAAATGTAAAATCCATTTTAGATCGCAATACAATGCATTTAGCATTAATCTCGACTGTTTTGTGGTTTCAGAAATTAGCGATTATTTACCACAAATTAAGATCGACATTTCTAGTTTGAATATTCCTAGTCACATTCAGCTGGCAGATTCTCGTTTCAATATGCCCAGCTCAACAGATATTTTATTAGGAGCTAGTATATTTTGGTATTTACTCCAAACTGGTCCATTGAGTTTGGGTCCCAATAAACCAATTGTCCAAAAGACAAGGTTAGGTTGGATACTAACACGTCCAGTTGTAATATCTTATCGTTTTCCAGCTCTGCTTGCCATTTTAACAAAACGTAGAAATCCAGGAGCAGCTAGCGAAATTCTGGGAAATTGAGGAGTGTCCATCAGACAAACCATGGTCTAACGAGGAGAAGAAATGCGAGATACATTTTTAGACAATTTCACGCGAGATTCTGAAGGTCGATTTATCGTATCCATTCCATTACAGGATTCACCTGAGAAGTTGGGGAGTTCTAAAACTGGCGCTCCCAAACGATTTTATTCCCTCGAATGTAAGCTCCAAGCTAATCCTGTATTAAAATCAAAGTATTGTCAGTTTATGCAAGAATACGAGTATCTTGGGCATATGTCTAAAACTGAAGGTCACCAGGAAGAAATTTCCTACTTTCTTCCACATCACGGTGTCATCAATGAACCCAGTACCACAACCAAGCCTAGAGTTGTCTTCGATGGTTTATTTCCTAGTTCGTCAGGAGTTTCACTCAATAATTTACAATTAGTAGGACCCATAATACAAAACGATCTATCAATTTTATTACGATTTCGTCAACATGTTGTTGCAATTTCTGCGGATATTGAAAAAATGTATCGGCAGGTTCTTATTACCCATCAAGAACGTTTCTTGCAACAAATCGTTTGAAGGTCTGATTCATCAGAACCGATATCAACATACAGTTTAAATACTGTAACTTATGGAATGGCATCAGCACACTTCCTAGTAATACGATGTTTATACCAGTTAGCCCTAGAGAACGCGAATTATTATCTAAATGCATCAGAGGTAATAAAGGCTGATTTCTATGTAAACGATCTTCTTAGCGTAGCCGATAATCCCATTCAAGCAATAACCCTTTGCAAAGAGTTGATCTTAATCCTACAGCAAGGTTGTTTCCCGTTGCGGAAATGGGCATCTTCACATGCGCAAGTATTAGATGCTATTTCAGACATGGAACATTCAGAAAGTTTGACTATAGGCGTGAATGAAAATACAAAGACTTTAGGTCTTCTATGGAAACCAAGTATTGACTGTTTCTTTTTTAAAATCAATTCCAATCTATCCAATTCAAACACCAAACGTTCAATTTTATCCACAATTAGTCAGATATTTGACCCTTTAGGTATGGTAGGCGCATGCATCATTAAGGCAAAGATTATTTTACAATCGTTGTGGCAAGAGAAATTAGATTGGGACGATCCTATTCCCCAAAGTATATGTAACGAATGGTGCAATTATCGAGATCACTTATTCCAAGTATTTTTATATAAATAGGTAATGTGTTTATACAGACGTTTGTGTTTAGTAGCAAATTTTAGTATTTCAGGTTTAGTTTCTACTTTGTTGAAATTGCAGTGTGAGCAGTTGTTGTAGTTTTATTCATAACAGGTAAGTTGTGATTTTATTATTTATGTTTGATATTAACGGGCTAAATTTTTAGTAAAGAAATTGGTGTCAAATGGCTTCCTATTGTACATTGTGTAGGAAATATAACACTGAGATCAAATTCAGGCTATTCGACAAGGAGATTAATATATGCCACCACTGGATTCATGGAAATAATCAATCGGTTAAAAATATTGTCAATAATCTGATTGACCAAGGGGTAAATAATATACCATATCTTTTTCAAGAAGTTGAATGTCAACTGCAGAATAATATTTTACTACACAGTGATCCAGAATGATTGACGCTCACGTGACAACTCTATTGTCGTTTTATTATCAAAACTATTTTCCAAGGGAAAATTGATTCAATTTTAGGATTCGTTTCGATGGTCAGCACCGTCATCATAGGCGTACAGATAAAATTCTCACTTGTCATTTTAGTGGTTATTTTATTAGTGTTTTCGTGCAAGTTTTAGAGATTATTCCGATCGTTTTTCACTGATTTTATCAAAAACATTGTTCTTCAAGACTAACACGGCAAATATATTATATTTTAGGTTACTAACTGAAAATGTTAATCAGTATTAACTCTCAACTTTTAGGTTATGACGGATTTGACCATCGATTACTTGAAGTTTAGCTTAATTCTATATTTAGGCAAATACAGTAATAATCTTCGTTACTGTTTTCTTTTTTCATCGTTTTAATTCGCAGTTTTTAAGAATTTGATATAAATTTTGTTTTAATATCAAATAATGCAATACATTGGGTGACAAAAGGATGGATTGTCGCCACGCCCATGGAATTTATCGTTAAACGCATGCATATGAAGCGGCACACGTCAATCATTCTGGATCACTGTGAATGTTCTGTACATTCTACAACACTTATTGCAACATTGGTTCCATTCACGACTAATTTATTTTTATATAAACTAGTAAAAGATGTTAATTCTATTTTAAATAATATATTACGAGTATCGAAAGAAGAAAATAGCAAACTGAAGAAAGCTGCTGCAATAAAGTTTAACCAGTTAAAGAAAAGGCCACTTTAAATGATTTTGCAGTAAGATCCGTATCTCACACTCTGGAGCTGATACGCTAGGTGCCTTTAGCTCCATTAGCATCTGTATTGGCGGATTCATCTGACCGCCCTGACTGGTGATGGTTATTTAGAGGTGGTTGAAAAGCGCGACGCACAGGGCGTGGGAGTCAGTTCTTAACGCCTATTGTCGGTTGTCTCGGGGCAAGTCCGGGACGTCCTCGAGCACCTCTTGGATGCGTCGAATCCTCACCAGGGGCGGCGGGCGGTCAGGGTTCAATCTCGCCAGCTCCTTCACAATCGGATGATCTGACTCTCCGGCGCGCCGCAGGGTTGACGCCGCCAAGGTCCGCAGGTGGTCCGGAAGAGGTGGTATATCCAGGTCCTTCTGCAAGCGTTCGTTCCTCATGAACCATGGGGCGTCAGCCATCATCCGGAGAATTCGATTCTGAAGGGCTGCTAAAGAGGTGAGATGGGTCTTAGCGGTAGTGCACCATGCGAGTGCCGCATATGTAATTATCGGGCGCAGAACTGAGCAGTAGAGAAGTCGCTTCGCACGAAGGGGAAGCTTGCTGCCGCGACAGAGAAGGGGGTAGAGGGAGTTCCTGGCGTTCAAAAATTTTGTTGCCACCGCTCGAGTATGGGGCCGCCACGTTAGTTTGCTATCCAAGACGACCCCAAGGTATTTGACTGACGGGCTCCAAGAGAGTCTAGCCTCACCCACGGAGATGAGATCGTGGGGAGGGCGGGTGCGTTTGGTAAATCGCACCGCCTTACACTTATCCTCGTTAATGACCATTCTCCACTTGGAAGCCCAGTCCACCAGTTGGTCGGTGGCACTCTGGAGACGGTGATAAACAAGGCTCTCGGCGGGCGACACGGTGTAAAAGGCCGTGTCGTCGGCGTAAACTGCCAGCTCCGTCTCCGGCACTCGTGGAATGTCGTGCGTGAAGAGGTTGAACAGATCGGGAGCCAGCAGTGAGTCCTGCGGGACTCCCGCCGTGATGGGAAAAGATGTTGACTTTACGGCTCCACCCACCTTCACCTGGAATGTACGATTCGACAGGTAGGACGCAACCAGACGGATCAATGCCCCTCCGAATCCAAGGCGGGTCATCTTCAGGATAAGGCCTTCGTGCCAGACCCGGTCAAAGGCATTCCCGAAGTCGAAGAATACCGCCCCCGCCACCCCTCTCCTGGCTAAACCCTCCCGAACGGACTCCGTAAGTCTGAGGAGCTGGTAGTCGGTACTCAGACCAGCTCTAAATCCGAATTGTTCTTTCGAGAGGGGTCGATCTTCTTGGATCCTCTCCCGCAAGCGAAAGAGGATGACTCGTTCAACCAGTTTGGCGACGTTCGAAATGAGGCTAATGGGGCGGTGATTCTGCGGGAACGCCGGGTCCTTTCCTGGTTTAGGGAAGAAGATGACGTCCGCCTTCTTCCAGATGGTTGGGAAGTAATTCTTGGCGAGTATCGCGTTCGTAATTGTAAGGAGGACATCGAGAGCACAGTCCGGCAGTCACTTGATGGCCGCGTTGCCGATCTTGTCCGGGCCTGGGGCTTTCTTCACGTCTAGCTGACGGATATACGATAGCAGTTCCGAAGGATTGCCGGCTCTAGAGGGGAGCCGGCATCCAGGAGAGGTAGGTCTATCATGTTGGCGTCTACCTCGTCCTCCGTGTCGTCGTCCCCAGGCGTCGCGGTGTCTGCGTCATAGATGTCCGCCAGATGCCGAGCAAAGACTGAAGCTTTGTCGGCGTCCGAATACGCTATACCCGTTGGACCCTGGAGTGGTCGGTTGCGTCCGTCGCTCTTCCCTTCAGTGTCCTTGTAAGTTTCCACAGGGAACCGTCCTCTGTGGTAAGGGTGGAAACAAAATCCTCCGACCGGCGGTCCCTGTCCTCGGCCAGCGCCCGACGAAGGCGGCACTTCAGAGCGTTCGCCCGAGCAAAGTCGCCCGGGTATAATGTTCGTTGGGCCCTCTTCACGGCCCTCCGCTTTTCGCGTAGAAGCGCGAGAACATCAGGCGGCACGCGGTACGTCCAAGTTTGCCGAGTGTTCCATGTGGTCGACTCGGCTATGGCTGTGGAGATGTTGTCGGTCAGGGCGACAGCGGAAGCCTCAATTTGCTGTTCATCCGACAGATCTACCGTGGCCAAAGGGACCACGCGACCGAGCTTAGCGGCGAAAAGGCCCCAGTCGACCCGACCCCGAAGCGGGCGGGGAAGCTCCAGAACACTACCCCCACGACGTAAAGCAGGGGATTGTGATCCGAGGAGAGGTCCTGGAGGTTCTGGACATTGACGTTCAGCGGAAGGTTCCTGCTCAACGCGAAGTCCAGGATATCCGCTCTGGCGCCGGCGCGAAAAACGTTGGCTGGGTCTGGGAGTGGAGGGCGACCGTCGCACTCCGAATATAAGCAAGAAGGCTTGTTCCGAAGGCGTTGGTCGCCCTCGACCCCCAGAAAGGATGTTTCGCATTAAGGTCGCCGGCAACCAGGGTTGGAAGGTCGGAATCAAAGACCTCCTCATAATCTCGGACCACAAAAGCCCTGCTCAGGGGAGGGGGGGCGTAAACGGAAAAGATCCTCAGCGGGCCGAGGCCCCGCGTCGAGATCTGAATCGTTGCCGCCTCGAGGGAGGCCAAACCGCGAGTGCCGGATGCTATGATGCACCAGCACCGCGGCGCCGCCCCCACGGCCGGTCAGTCTGTCGGAGCGGTGGGTGGCGTAGTTGGGGATGAGGAACCTGTCACCAGGCCTCAGCCACGTCTCACCCACCAGCAGAACGTCGACGTTTTGCTCTGCTAAAAAGGCCTGCACCTCTAGTTTCTAGTCGCCCAGTCCGTGTGCGTTCCAGGCAACAACCCTCAGTGAGGCGGAGGAGGGAGATGGAAGGTCCGTGCTCATCTTGGTTGTTTAAGGGAATCGCGTGGAGGGAGCAACGTCTGAAGAAGACGCACTGTGTGGTTCATTTGCGCGAACATCTCTTGCAAGGAGTATAAGACCGACACCAGATCTGGGCCGGTGGTCTTCTGCTCCACGTCGATTACCCTCTCAGCCCCCTGTGGGACACGGTTCCTCCTCCGACCTGAAGCCGGCGTCTTCGGAGCAGCAGGTGGTGAAGGCTGCTTCCTAGATGGTCCAGGCGCCACCGCTTCTGAGTATCGCTTGCCCGGAACAACCACGCTGCCGCGGCCGGCTGTTGGACCGCCCGCGCCCTGACACTGGGGCAGCACACGCATCCCCGATAGCTGGCGGGGTGTGCTCCTGTGCAATTAGCACACGTCGCTGGCTCGCTCTTCGGCCTCCTACACTCACGAGCATAGTGCTCTTCTCCGCAGGCCACGCACCTGATCGGCGCGGTGCACCTAGACTGTGCGTGACCGGGCCGTGAGCGCAGAGGCTCAACCGAAATGTCAAGGCCGACCACCTCCTTGATCTCAAAAATAGACTTCTGGTCCTTGGTGAGTTTCACCAGCACCAGGGGCATCTCGGCATTCCCGCGGAACTTTTTCATCCGGATGACAGTTTCCGGTGAAAATCCCTTCTTCACTAGGGATTCACGGACATCAGCTATTGGGACACCCGTAGGAACGCCCCTGATGACTACATGGAGAAGCTTCTCACATGGGAGCTGGTAAGTATGGAACGGGAGTCCCCCGTTAACCAAGAGCTTGGTTATGCCGCCAAAGTCCTCTACAGTAGCGAGAAAGAATCTAACACCATAATTGGTGCTGGTCGCCCTCAGGAAATTGAATCCCGCGTGCTTGATGATGGCGCTCACTGATACCCACTTGGCGGCATCCCGCAGGACAATCGGCGGAATTTTGTCCTTGCCAGCCGGGCCAGGGGGACCGGGCGTAGAGCCAGAAGTCAGAGTACCCTCTGGGCGGGGAGCAAAGCTCGGAAAGAACATCGAGCCCCTATTAGGAGGGGCGGCGTTCGAAGGGCCCGGTCGAGGTCCCGGGGAACGGCGAGCGGTAGGGGCCGAAGCGGCCACGACGTCTATGGAGTCGAACTCCGAATTAAGGGGTTTCTTTGGGACGGCCCCAACGGTTCCAGAACCAGAGGAGCGTCTCCTCCTCTTAATGGTGTCTAAGCCACCAAGGCCGTAGTAACGACCTCGGTTGAGGGGCGTCTTCGTTTGGATGCCCCCGGAGAGGGGCAGAAGGCGTTGCCGAAACTACGGAGGAGTTCGACATCGGGGAGAGCGAACGGCGCCCGGGGTCCCCGGCGGCCGCGCCCCCACTGATGATCGGGAGACCGCGGTCTGCGTCCATGTCTTCGCGAAGGTCGCGTTTGACGCGCTCGGCTTCGTAGCGTCTATGGATCAATAGTTGCAGCCCTTCGATTAGTTTGAGGATTTTATCCGTCGACAAATGGTCGAGTCGGAGTACCTCGGGGCTCTCAGGAGCCGGTATAGACGTTAAATCCGGGTCCGGAGCGCCAGGCGAGACCACCGAGGCGCCGCAGCTCTCCCCGGAGACTCAGGTAGTGGAGTGGCCAGAAAACCTCCAGCTCCCTTGGGAGGAGTACGCATCACTGCTTACGCAATACAGAGAGCATATAAAATCAAAAATTTTAAATTTCCGGGTGTAAAAGGCCCGAAAATATGTCACAAAGACGGACCGGGAGAGGGGCGCTCGATCCCTATATCGGTCTAACCACAAACAGACAAAAATATCCGAGTCGACGGCCGACGCAAGTTCCCTTGTTAAAAAAAAAAAAAAAAAAGAAATCCTTCGCCAAGTCCGAAGGTTGTCGACGTTAAAGGAAATAAAAACAAAAAACTAAAAACAAACAAGGTGAAAATTATAAAAAATAAAAAATAAAACAATAAAAACAGAAATACCAAGGCACCTTACCCGGACCTCAAGTGCCCAGCATCAAAGAAGCGGGAACTCTACGTGGCAGGATACGTCAGAGGTGACGTGGCAACAGATGTTGTTGTTATTGTCTCGTTAATTATGCGAAAATCGCGAAGCGCCGCGTAAGGAGGACGACCCCAGTCGACCCGTCGAAGATCGACCCCCTATCTGCAAAAGTAGAAGAAGAATCTGCTACGGAGACAATAGAAATCGCTGTGAAGCACTAAAACACTTGGAGCACTGCACGAACACGTCCACTCACAGCCGCGTCTGGCACAGGACTCTATTCTTCTTTTTTCTTTTGCAGTAAGCTACATTTTGTTTTATTTTTATTGCTTATATTTTTATGCTTATTTTTGTTTTTATCTCATGCATATTGTTACACCCAAGACCCTCGATAAGTACACGTACCGCGAGCAGAACCCCGGACCGATTCACCCCTTCGCTACGCGATAGTGCACGTACCGCGAGCAGAACCCCAGCCATGTTCACCCTCAATCGATCCAACACGAATAATTTAAGACGTAATTTGTTGATGGGCTGGTTAGAAACTTTCTACAAAACTCTTACGATAGAACTTTAAGTATAATTAGGTAGTTTATAAAAAGAAATTAGGCAACGCTACGCCCAGAGGAACCATTCCCCGACTTTTCAACGGCCTTTATGAGTAAACAGCCGCAACAAATGCCCCGTTAATATTCACATAATAATACTATAGCATGCCAGCTATAGCATCAGCCAAATCGACTCACTAGAGTTTAAGCATCTCTTTATTTAATCCCACGTACAGTATAGCAGCATCAGCATACGAATGACGAAGTGCCGAGGCAGGCACTCATACAGGCTCCACCCACCGTACCCGAAACCGCACGATAGTGGCCAACGCACCAATAAGGTTATCATCGGTCGTTAACGAAAGGTTTCGACCAATCAGGGTTTTACAACGTATCGAACACCAATCACAATCTAGGACTATTGTCCTGAATTTTCATTTTATGGCAAGCAAGGCCTACTTAAACCGAAACTTTCGGACCAAAGCTTCAGAGTCGCCTTGAGCGTTGGTTACCGGTCGATTAGCTTCGGCCCAGGTAGCTGCAATACAGGGACTCGCTTGAGGCTCCAGACCTGGCTAGGGCGCTGGACCAGACTTAACCCAAAAGTCTAGCGGTCTGCCCAAAACAGCCAGCGTCCCGTTTTGAGCCCGGCACTCGCCTGAGAGGCAAAGCACCGACCCCACCTGGTCGCTATTTTTTCCCTTTTAGCAGGACCCGATCGGCTGTTTATCTGGACTTAACCATTTCATTCTGGTAACGTTGTCGTTAACTGTTTTGTCTATGTTTGAACTTTAACACTTTGTCTATGTCTGAACTTAACCATTTTATCTATGTTTGAACTTCACCATTTTTTTTTTGTCTATGTTTGAACTTAACTATTTTGTCTAGGTTTGAACTTAACTATTTTATCTATGTTTGAACTTCACCATCTTTTTGTCTATGTTGAACTTAACCATTTTGTCTAGGTTTGAACCTAACTATTTTATCTATGTTTGAACTTCACCATCTTTTTGTCTATGTTGAACTTAACCATTTTGTCTAGGTTTGAACTTAACTATTTTGTCTAGGTTTGAACTTAACTATTTTGCCTATGTTTGAACTTCACCATCTTTTTGTCTATGTTTGAACTTAACCATTTTATCTGTGCTTGAGCTTAACTGTTTTGTCTATGTTTGAACTTGAACACTTTGTCTATGTCTGAACTTAGCCATTTTGTCTATGTGTTGAACTTACCGTATTTGTCTATGTGTTAAACTAACCATAATTGTCTATGTGTTGTTGCCAATAAACCTTGTTAGCTCGCCCACGAGTTTGCTTCACTAGGGAGCGGTAAGCCGAAACGGCCGACGACCTCAGTTGCATCACCGACCGTGCATCGTTGCATTGTCGCGTTGAGGGCAGACCTCGAGCTAGCCGTCTGCAAATTTTTTAGATAAAAATGTATCGCAACTTATGCTTATAATGTGTATTACGTCTAGCGTGTACTGTGTTTTAGCCCATTTGACTTAACGCTTATATCTTGCATTTAAGTCGGGCGGTGAACGGCGGTCTGTTACTTGAATCCGAAGAATCGGATGGTTCTCGCTTCGGAGAAAATTTAAAATGTATTTGTGGCTAAATGTTTTAGAATACGTTTCGTTCAAAACAGTTCAAGTATTTCGTCTTTGCGTTTGTCCTAAATGTTCTAAAGACGCCAGCCACAAACGTTTGCGCCTAAGCACGGTAAAAACGGCGAAGCCGTACCATATATGTCTCTTAGGACGGAGAAGTTAACATACGTTTGTCTTAAACGTTTAAATTTACTGAATACCGAAGTCTATACAAAATTTTACGCGGCAGGGCGGTCGCCGAGGTCTGTTAGACGCTAAAATGAAAGAACGTAAGTTCGTATGGTTTCAAAGTACGTTTGCCCCTAAACGTGTATGCAGCCGCAAGTCGGATGGCGGTCGCCGATGCGTATGCTGTTGTTAATCGTACGACGGAAGACGGGCGGATCTTCTACGGTCTCGCTAGGAGACTTGTACGTATCAGTTGTTTTACGTACTTAAGCACTATGAGATGTAGACCGAACGTCGGGGAAGGCGGTTCAGTTCTACGACGTTCGAGTGGTCTTATACCCAGCTTGCAAGTCTCTGCTTTGCTATGTCTACATACATATCTGTGTGCCACAGAATGTTTATTTGGATGATTGGACGATTCCTTTGAAAAGAGGCCTAACGCAATGGGTTAAGATGATTCACTCGGCGCTCGATCTCCTCAGACGGGGACTGCAGACGATTGACTTGTATTCACCGATGGTGACATTCGATACTTTCCATCTTCGCGCGGTTAACCGACCGACGTATGCTCGTACGTCTGAACGTACGTTAAAATACACGCACGCACTGTTGCTAGCGTTTGATACAATATAAGCACTTACAAGAGTCAAAACATGAGATAAATTTAAATGTGGTACATATACGATACGTATAACACATATAACACCAAAATTGAATATAGTTTTTAAAATATAATAGTAAAAAATAAAAGGAACAGTTAATGAAGTTAAAAAATTACAAATCTTGATATATAGCAAATGTTGAAACAATATTACATATAAAAAAATATATATATATACCTTAATTCTAAAACAAATGTCTTCGAGTCTTTAACATAGCCGCCACACTTGAAGTCACTGACTTCAACACAACCCTCACAACATACGACTCGCGCACTAACAACGAATTGGCAGGAATAGCCACACTCCACGCACTTGCGTCTCCAATGCTCCGACGTACTTGTATGGAAATTATATTATACAGTAGAAGCCGCTTATTATAATCACGGTTAATGTTATCAAACGGTTATTGTTATCGAAAACCGTTGGTCCCAAATCACTCTATTTAAAACTCATTGAAAGAAAGCCGCATATTGTAATCAAAAGCCGCTTAATGTTATTAGTTATGAATAGTATCCTTTGTCGGAAAGTTTCTTCAGGCGACGGTGTCTGCAGCGCAACTCCTTTGAACGAGCCGCTTTTTCTCGCCGATTTCAATTAAAACTCTCATATCGCATATTACAATCTAACGAATTGTTATTTCTATATTATGAAGAGGTCATCTTTTTTTTGATGTACTTTATGTATAAAAGGTCCGTTCGTTTAAATGATATTCAGTTTCTCCTATACTCTTCTACGAATCTCACGTTCTACAGTCTTGTGTACGGGTAAATTATTGAAATTTCGCATAAACCACCGTGGTCATGGCAGAAGTGAATAAAAAACGTCGCGATCTATCGAACGAAGAAAAACGACAAATTCTCGATAACTTCGATAAACTTCCGAAAATGAGTCAAAGGAATGCTGCGGTACAATTAAAAATTTCGCAACCGCTGTTGTGTAAAATTTTAAAAAATCGTACAGAAATAGAAACGTGTGCGCGTTCGAATGAAAACATAAAACGAAAAAGGGAAAGATCTGGAAAGGATAATCAAGTTGAATCAGCTTTAAAAATTTGGTTTACAAATGTTCGCGAAAAAATGCCTCTGTGAATGGTGCTATCATGCGTCAAAAAGCAGAAGATATAGCCAAAACTATGGGGAAAGAAAATTTCATTGCAACAGACGGATGGTTCAATCGGTGGAAAAAGCGAGAAAACATCGTTTATAGACCTCTGCACGGTGAAGAAAAAGTGCTGATTCGTTAGCAGCCGCTGACTGGATGCGTTCGGAATGGCCAGAAATTATTGCAAAATATCCGCCTCGGGACATCTACAATGCAGATGAAACAGGACTCTACTTTCGCGCGATGCCTAATCATACTTATTTGTTCAAAAACGATAAAGTAAGAGGTTGCTTATCTTCGAAAGAACGAGTAACAGTGTTATGTTCTGTTAATATGGAAGGTGAAAAGGAAGAACTTCTAGTGATAGGAGAAAGTAAGAATCCTCGGTGTTTTAAAGGTGTTAAAACTTTGCCCGTGGAGTATTTTGCTAATGCGAATGCTTGGATGACAAGTGTCTTGTTCAGCGAGTGGTTACTCAGGTGGGACAAAAAATTGAAACGCCAAATCGTCTTATTAGTAGACAATTGTACTGCGCACAAAGTGAATGCAGTTTTGACGAACATCCAACTTATTTTCTTACCTGCGAACACTACGGCATTGATACAACCATGTGATCAAGGAATCATTCGAACATTCAAAGAATACTATCGAGGGCAAATTCGAGCCCAAATTATACAAGAACTTGATGAGAATCGAGATGCACCTACTGCAGATGCGATAGCAAAAAAATCAGTCTTCTAGATGCGCTGCATTTGCTGGTGAAGTCATGGAGGCAAGTTCAACCAGAAACGATCCGAAACTGTTTTCGAAAAGGAGGTTTTTCCAAAACTGGTGATGAAGAACCTGATCTCCATGAAACGTCCGCTGACATTTTAGAAGGTATGAAAAAAGAACTTGTTTTGTACATCTAACTAATATTTTTTTAATTTTTTGTAGTTCAAGGTCTGTCCAAAAGCGAATTTTCCGATTGGGTGGATATCGACAATGATGTTCAAACAGCTGCCACAATGACTATATCAGACATTTGTCGGGAAGTTGTGGATCAATCGTCCGAAGGAAGTAATCCTGAATTACCCGAAGTAGGAGAAGAAGAAGAAGAGGAAATGTCTGAAGAGCCGTCAACTAATGGCCAGATGCAAGAAGCGTTAAATATTCTCCGACGTGGTGTACAATTCCGAGAAAGTAATTTTGATAGATATGATTTTGAAATATACATACAAAATCTTATTAATAAAAATAAACGTCAAACGACGATCGACCAGTTTTTCGAATGAAATCGTAAAGTGTAAATAAATGTACCTACGTATTGTATCGATGATAAAAAATAAACAAATTTGGTAAAATATTAAAAATTGTTGATTAATCGTTAATTTTTCCCTTGAATTTTATTTGTAAGTCGTTAAATAATTTGATTACATACATACATATTTATTATTGACTACATCAGCATAGAAAAATACATTTATATTTACCTTCCGCTTACTGTTATCATTCGGTTAATGTTATCAAAAAGGGTTTGTTCCAAATTGATCACAATAAGCGGCTTCTACTGTATTATATTATAGGCTGCATCGCCGACACGGCTGTTGGTCGATTTCTCCGCTCCGACGACATTCACTACGCCGAAGCTCTCGGCTTTGGATGTTTGTAGTCGCATGAGGCGAAGTCAGGACCGTTGCCGATCCTGGCGGAATGCTCTGCTCCGATGAAGTTGTGTGGTCCGATGAAGTTGTGTGGTCCGACGAAGTTGTCGATATAGCGTCGGTAACGGACACAATTTGGTTTGGCTTTTTAAGGAAAGACTTCAACGATACGTTCCATCAACCAGTGACAAGGAGAAGTGTTTTCTTCTCGAATGATAACCATGGTACCAGGAATTAAAATATTTCCACCATTAATTTGCCATTTATTACGGCATTGAAGTTGATTTAAATATTCTTTTTGCCATCGGCTCCAAAAATGCTGTTTCATGCATTGAATATGTTGCCATCTTGACAACGTGTTTGTTCTTAATTCAATTAAATTTGGTTCGGGAATGCTCGTGGTAGCAATTCCCATTAAAAAATGCGAAGGTGTGAGAAACGACAGATCATTTGGATCATTCGATATTGGTGTAATAGGCCTTGAGTTAAGCACTGCTTCGATTTGAACTAATAGCGTATGTAATTCTTTGTAGGTTAATGTAGCTTTTCCAATTATTCTAGCTAAATGTAATTTGACAGATTTCACTGCAGCCTTCCATAGGCCTCCAAAATGCGATGATCTAGGAGGTATAAAATGCCATTTTATATTATTAACTGACATGTACGCGTCGATTCGGTCTGATTTTGTTTGTAATACAATTTGTTTCAACATCTCTTTCAATTCTCTATTGGCGCCAACAAACTGCATACCATTATCTGTATATATGTTTGTTACTTGACCTCTTCTAGCAACAAATCTCTTTAATGACGCTAAGAAGGCGTCGGATGATAAATTGCCAACCAGTTCTAAATGTACTGCTCTTGTTGCTAGGCATACGAACACTGCACCGTAGGCTTTTATTAAATTAAATTTGCGTTTCATTGACTCCCGAATATAAAGAGGACCAAAATAGTCGATTCCTACGTGCTCAAATGGTCTGGCAGGTGTTACTCTAGCTTGTGGGAGATCACCCATTAAATAATCCGCGAGCTGCGCTAACTGGTTTAGCTTTAAAACAAATTACACATGATCTTATAACCGCCTTGACGGAGTTTCTCAATGCTAGAGGCCAGTATTTAGCACGTACGGCTTTATGGTCTGTTGAACGCCTGAGTGCAGTTGTTTAACATGTTCAGATTGAATTATTCATTTGGTAAGCGGATGTTTGGCCGGAAGTGAAATTTGATGCTTTTGTGTATATGGAATGTTGGAGTTTCTTAAACGACGACCGACTCTTATCAGTTCATCTTCGTCCATGAATGGAGTTAAACAAAGCAAATGACTTTTGCGATCTAGTTGATGTTTGTTTAATAACTGTTTATGTGCATTTGTGAAACCCTGCCTTTGTGCTAATTTTAGTAGTACTGTCATCGCTTCATTTAATTCCTCGGCATTCAATGTTCCATGACTACTTGATCCGGATTTGGCTATTTGTACCTTTACATTATTCTTGAATCTTAAACACTAGGCTACAACTCGTTTCAGTTTATGTAGATTTGAGAACTTTTCGAAAATGTCCTACTCATTGTTGGTACAACGTGCTACAGCAACCAGCGTTTTAACTTCTGGCAGATCCATTACCTTTAAAGGATCAGACATAGGCCATTCATCAACAGGAAATTGTA
Organism: Chrysina gloriosa; assembly: GCA_038088585.1. Taxonomy (NCBI): domain Eukaryota; kingdom Metazoa; phylum Arthropoda; class Insecta; order Coleoptera; family Scarabaeidae; genus Chrysina; species Chrysina gloriosa. Next base: position 38,613,280 of record CM076091.1, on the reverse strand, counting down.
AAAATTGAGGACCATGCCACCATAAATCACTTGATTTCAAAATTTCAGGGGTGCATCCCCTTGATACTAAATCGGCTGGATTTTCCTTTGTATTTACGTGATGCCCGTCTGAAGTGTTTGATAAACTTTGTATTTCTCCTATTCTGTTTCCCACGAAGGCTTTAAACGTTTTCTCTGAATTGAGCCATGATAATACGATTGATGAGTCTGTCCAATTGTATAACTTGTGGTGGTTTATGTTTAATGTTTGAAGTAGCCTGTGAGTTAATTGAATTAATAGCACTGCACCGCATAGTTCGAACCGTGGTAAGGTTATTGTTTTAATCGGAGTGATTCTCGATTTGGAGCAAAGTAAATTGCATGATATTTCACCAAAATCATTAATTGCTCTTATGTATATACACGCTCCATATGCTTTTTCACTTGCATCGAAGAAGAGTGTAATTCCAAATAAATTGGATTGTTAACAGATACCACCCGTCGAAGAATTGTGATGCTACGCAATTCACCGATTTCGCTTCGGTATGAAAGCCATAGGGACTCTATGTTAAAGGGTAATGATTCATCCCAATCTAGTTTTAATCTCCAGATATCTTGGAGTAAGATTTTTGCTTTGACAGTAAACGGGCTAGCTAATCCCAGAGGATCAAATATTTTGGATATGTGTGATAATATACATCTTTTGGTAATTTTCTTATCCGTTGGAAGCTCAGACAATGAATATTGTAAAGAATCGATCTTAAAATTCCATTCGAGGCCGAGAGTGTTAATACCATCGCTTTTATCTAAATCAAGTACTGTATCATCATTACATGATCCTGGAATATTGTTTAATATTTCTTTGCTGTTTGATGCCCATTTTCGGAGCTCAAATTTTCCTTTCGTTAAAATTTCTATAACTTCGGAAGCAATTTTTACGGCCTCTGATATACTGTCAGTACCAGTCAGCAAGTCATCAACATAGAAGTCTCTAAGTATTGTTTCAGAGCCCAATTTTTGTATATCCCTTTCTGCGATTGCAGTTGTTGAAGAGCTTTGATAGCCAAATACGAGGCAGATGCAGTGCCATACGTTACTGTGGTTAACTCATAATGTTGGATTCCATCGTTGTTTGATTCTCTCCATAAGATCCTTTGAAAGGGCATGCACTCTTCACTCATTCGAACTTGCCTGTACATCTTTGCCACATCGGCGGTAAATACGTACTTGTCTAATACAGTCTAAATCGGCATACAATATGGTTGTCTTTGCTGAGCCATCAAATACGACTCTTAATTTCGTCGTTGTGCTGCTCTCTTTGATCACAGCATGATGCGGAAGATAAAAATGAGGCAATGTTAATTTGGAAACACTTATTGGTCTCATATGTCCCACTCTATATATTCTTTCATAAATTTTGAATACTCTTGTTTAAGAGTGGGATTTTTGTTTAATTTCCTTTCTAAGGATGTAAATTTCTTCATAGCTTGGTCATATGAATTGCCAAGTGAAGATATATTTTCTTTGAAGGGTAGCGCTACTATAAAACGACTTTCATTATAACGTTTTACTGTATTCGTGAAATATTCTTCGCAACATTTCTCTTCTCGAGAATGAGCGAAATTGTCTGGTATATTTTGTATTTCCCAGAATTTGGTTATATTTTTATTTAGATCTTGTAATGTAGTTACGTTGCAAGATACTATGTTTATATTGCTGCTTGGTGGCGTGGTAATTCTTCCAGCCACAATCCAACCCAATAGCGTTTTTGCAACCAGGCACCATTCGTATCTAACTCTATTCTTCCTCTACATAGTAATTTATAGTATAATTCAACACCAATCAACATATCTATGCCTTTCGAGACGTGAAGTTCTGGGTCCGCCAATTCGATATTCATTGGAATTTTGATTGCATCTTGTGGTATCGAGACCAATGGTAATGGTTCTGAAATTTTATCTAAAATCAGACAGTTTATTTCGGTTTTAAATCCATAATGTCTCGATACTAGGGATACGTTTGCTGTATGATCAATCATAGAAAATATAATCCTATAGAAGGGCATCTTCTTAACACGACAGTGATTCCATGAAAGCGAAATCTGTTGAGGATTTATCCAACTAATTTTAAAAAGCGGGCCTTTCAAAATATATTTATAACGTATTGTAAAACTTAAAATTTGTTCTAAAAAAAAACTATAAATTTTAGATTGTTTTACCGTAAGCCATCATTTCAATAAAAATACATATTAGTAAAGAAACAATCTAAAGTTACAGATTTTTATCAGAACAAATTGTTATCGAAAACTATTATTTCATGGGGAAGGTAAAAATAGAATCACAAACTAGGTATACATTTATATTATTAGTATGTGAAATATAATACATCATAGAATATCCAAAACTGGTGCGAAAAGATAAATAATTATTTAGATTTCCTACGTTTTCTAAAGAATTCAATAGCTTTGTTACATATCTGGTTCCTTTTGGGCACGCGATTATCTCTGCCCAATAAAACAGCATTAATACCATTATTTTATGCTATACGTGTTCAACCGGCTGTAATGATTCAATTCTATGGTGAATTTGTCCTTGTCTGTATCTGTATAGTCAAAATGGAAGTGATAATTACTGATTTATGATTACCAAAAATAAAGGTTACTCTCTTATTAACAAACATTACCTTGAATGTCGGACTGAATCCGCGTTCTTCAATAATATATGCTCCAAATGAAGTCATTTTGAAACATGCGTTGTACCTTTAAGCTTTCCAAAGAAAATACCGTGATTCTTGAGTTTCACCATGAAGCAATATTTCTGCAGCGAACTTCAATGCACCGCAATGGACGCACACAACCTCCATAGGGCCAATTCTGACGAAAGAGTGCGAGCTGTAGTCAATTGTGGAATCGTATTGCAACGCTCCCCGATTCAAATTAACACTTGAAGCATTTCTTCTTGCGGCTCAACGTTGTTGATCTTTGTGTTCCGCTCGACGATTTCTCATTGCCAACCGAGCCGTTTTACGTATGGCCTCTCTTTGTTTTTGGGTTTGTGAAGCACGAAGTCGGGCGGTACTAACACGGCGCCCTCCTCTTGTGCGATTTCTTCTTCATCTACGATGAATTGATTCGCAATATTTCGCAGTCTAATTGCATTACGGCTTCGTTGTTAAAGATTGGATCTTTTCGCTCGCGGCATTGTAAATAAGACTTTGATGTGATGGATATTGCTGACTTTGCTTCTATTATGACATAACAATTATTCATGCGCGCACAATCACAAATGTCATAACCTTAATTGTCTTTGCACGCACAATGACAACTATCATAACCTAAACCACCAAACGTCATCAATTTGAGTAATCTCTAATTTCTTTTTATTAATTTTTCAAACGTTTTAATAGTTTTCTTTTTTCCTATACCTTCGCATAGCAATTACAAACAAATCCGCAGAAGGAAGTATCCAATTCGGTTCAGTCGTTTTCAAGTTTTAAGCATCCGAACAAACTACGATCCATTTTTATATATACAGATTACATGTACATATATGTCAGAGAATGGTTTACGCTCAGTTGTTTACAAGTCTGGGAATCCCTACTCATGAATACGAGAGTGACTATCCCCATTAGCCTTTGTCGATAATATCGAAACTGATCGCAACTTTCCGACCAGTGCTATCTATTGAGAATTTATCCTACTATATTAATGGAATCACATGCTTCCATTTAAGATAACAGGCCTAGTGATCAATGACCGTCTTCGCCTTGGTTACGCCCGTTAACCTGACGTGAGTTCGATTTTGCTTTACTGCTAGAGCCTTCGCCATTTTCTTTGTTATCAGATTTGATTGCGAACCAGAATCTAGCAATACTCTACAAGGGTACTTGCGTCCTTTTCTATCTAACAGATTGACCACAGCAGTAGATAACATTACTTGACTGACAAGATTGCAATTATGATGTGATACAGAAGCATTTCCTGTATTGCTAGTAGATGCGACAGGGCTATGATCTCGTCTGAGATGTAACAGTGAATTATATTTCTTCTTGCAAAATTTGCAAGGTCTCGCTGTGCAGTTGTTAGTTGTATGATTTGCCCTTACACAATTTAGACATAGTCGCCTTTTCCGGGCTGCTTCGGATCTCTGTTTCTCTGTACAATCTAAAAACCTTTTGCATAGATAGATTAAGTGATCACCTTTACAATAGGCGCATATCATATTACTCGGTTTGCTATTAGTGCTTATGTTCATGGTTGCTTTCTGATGGCTTGTAAGTGGTAGTAACTTTGATATTGCTTCTAGGGTTTGGTATTTACGTGTAAGGAAGTTAGTTAACTCCTTGAAAGTAGGCATTTCGACGGATTGTATTTTCCCATTCTCTGAGAGTACTATTATCTAATTTTTTAGATATGATGTATACAAGCAAATCGTCCTAATGCTCAATAGGCCGTTTTAACGCTGTTAGAGCTCTGTGTTTTAACACTCCGTCTAGTATTGGTCGTAGAGTGTTAACATTTTCCTTCGTTGCATTAGGCAACTCAAATATTGCATTTATATGCTTTTGGATAATAACTCTCTGGTTACTATATTTATCCTTGAGCATCTGCCAGGCATTATCGTAATTGTCGGCAGATATTTCTAGGGAGTGCAGTAAGTGTATAAGTAATATGTATCAGTGAATTAAATGTATCGTAAAAAGACAACCAGTCTTCATAATTACCAGTAAATTTTGGTAAATCTATCCTTGGCAGTTTAATCAATTCGGGTGCGGTCGGCTGACCGGGGTTTGCGCGGTCGTGCGAGAATCTAACTGCCACGCACTTAGATTCATTTACCTTCAGACCCCAGCGAGAGGTCCAACTCAGGAAACCGTCAGTAGCGCTTTGGAGGCGTTTCCTGAACAGTGTCTGCTTCCTGCAGTCTGTGTAGATGACAGTGTCGTCTGCATAGTGTAGTATGAATTTTAGTTAATTTTATAGAAAGCAAAATTTATTACAAATAATATTTATAAAATTTTAGTATTATATTAACTAAATGTATATACAGTAGAAGCCGCTTATTATAATCACGGTTAATGTTATCAAACGGTTATTGTTATCGAAAACCGTTGGTCCCAAATCACTCTATTTAAAACTCATTGAAAGAAAGCCGCATATTGTAATCAAAAGCCGCTTAATGTTATTAGTTATGAATAGTATCCTTTGTCGAAAAGTTTCTTCAGGCGACGGTGTCTGCAGCGCAACTCCTTTGAACGAGCCGCTTTTTCTCGCCGATTTCAATTAAAACTCTCATATCGCATATTACAATCTAACGAATTGTTATTTCTATATTATGAAGAGGTCATCTTTTTTTTGATGTACTTTATGTATAAAAGGTCCGTTCGTTTAAATGATATTCAGTTTCTCCTATACTCTTCTACGAATCTCACGTTCTACAGTCTTGTGTACGGGTAAATTATTGAAATTTCGCATAAACCACCGTGGTCATGGCAGAAGTGAATAAAAAACGTCGCGATCTATCGAACGAAGAAAAACGACAAATTCTCGATAACTTCGATAAACTTCCGAAAATGAGTCAAAGGAATGCTGCGGTACAATTAAAAATTTCGCAACCGCTGTTGTGTAAAATTTTAAAAAATCGTACAGAAATAGAAACGTGTGCGCGTTCGAATGAAAACATAAAACGAAAAAGGGAAAGATCTGGAAAGGATAATCAAGTTGAATCAGCTTTAAAAATTTGGTTTACAAATGTTCGCGAAAAAAATGCCTCTGTGAATGGTCCTATCATGCGTCAAAAAGCAGAAGATATAGCCAAAACTATGGGGAAAGAAAATTTCATTGCAACAGACGGATGGTTCAATCGGTGAAAAAAGCGAGAAAACATCGTTTATAGACCTCTGCACGGTGAAGAAAAAAGTGCTGATTCGTTAGCAGCCGCTGACTGGATGCGTTCGGAATGGCCAGAAATTATTGCAAAATATCCGCCTCGGGACATCTACAATGCAGATGAAACAGGACTCTACTTTCGCGCGATGCCTAATCATACTTATTTGTTCAAAAACGATAAAGTAAGAGGTTGCTTATCTTCGAAAGAACGAGTAACAGTGTTATGTTCTGTTAATATGGAAGGTGAAAAGGAAGAACTTCTAGTGATAGGAAAAAGTAAGAATCCTCGGTGTTTTAAAGGTGTTAAAACTTTGCCCGTGGAGTATTTTGCTAATGCGAATGCTTGGATGACAAGTGTCTTGTTCAGCGAGTGGTTACTCAGGTGGGACAAAAAATTGAAACGCCAAATCGTCTTATTAGTAGACAATTGTACTGCGCACAAAGTGAATGCAGTTTTGACGAACATCCAACTTATTTTCTTACCTGCGAACACTACGGCATTGATACAACCATGTGATCAAGGAATCATTCGAACATTCAAAGAATACTATCGAGGGCAAATTCGAGCCCAAATTATACAAGAACTTGATGAGAATCGAGATGCACCTACTGCAGATGCGATAGCAAAAAAATCAGTCTTCTAGATGCGCTGCATTTGCTGGTGAAGTCATGGAGGCAAGTTCAACCAGAAACGATCCGAAACTGTTTTCGAAAAGGAGGTTTTTCCAAAACTGGTGATGAAGAACCTGATCTCCATGAAACGTGCGCTGACATTTTAGAAGGTATGAAAAAGAACTTGTTTTGTACATCTAACTAATATTTTTTTAATTTTTTTTGTAGTTCAAAGTCTGTCCAAAAGCGAATTTTCCGATTGGGTGGATATCGACAATGATGTTCAAACAGCTGCCACAATGACTATATCCGATATTTGTCGGGAAGTTGTGGATCAATCGTCCGAAGGAAGTAATCCTGAATTACCCGAAGTAGGAGAAGAAGAAGAAGAGGAAATGTCTGAAGAGCCGTCAACTAATGGCCAGATGCAAGAAGCGTTAAATATTCTCCGACGTGGTGTACAATTCCGAGAAAGTAATTTTGATAGATATGATTTTGAAATATACATACAAAATCTTATTAATAAAAATAAACGTCAAACGACGATCGACCAGTTTTTCGAATGAAATCGTAAAGTGTAAATAAATGTACCTAGGTATTGTATCGATGATAAAAAATAAACAAATTTGGTAAAATATTAAAAATTGTTGATTAATCGTTAATTTTTCCCTTGAATTTTATTTGTAAGTCGTTAAATAATTTGATTACATACATACATATTTATTATTGACTACATCAGCATAGAAAGCGCGAAGCAGCAGCGCTCGTTGAAGCCGAAGTCGGTGGAGAAGGTCTTCGTGGCTGTGACAGCCGGTAGTGTTTGCTGGCTCCCGGTGCTGGTGGAGGGCGTGGCGGCCGGTTGCGCCATCTTCTTCGAGGCAGAAGATTGCTTCTTCTTACCGGCCTTACGCTTTCTACCGGCTTTGGCTCAGCCGGCGACGTCGCGCTCTGATCCAGAGTCGGAGACCGACTCGTCGGATGCAGAGGGCGCAGGGAGGCCGCTACGGGGATGGCAGGAAGGGCTGCAGGCGAAGCTGCAACGCGTCGTTTCCTAAGCTCAGCTCGACGATTAACCGGACGAGCGACTCGTCGTCGTAATCGAGGAGCTTTGCGACGGACGACTTAGGTCCGCGGGGGCCGGAGGAGGGAGACCCCGGGCTTGATGATGATGAGCCCTCGTCCATGGACTCCTCGGCGGAACGGGGGAGGGGAGAGAAGTCCCCTGCGGTGAGGCGTTGGTGGCCAGAGACCGTCTGGAAGGTGTCCAAATGGACGAAGACAAATTAATCCTTGAAATTGTTTTCGATTTCCGGAGCCGGAGCTTGGAAAATCGAAAAATTGGCTGCTTTGGACGGCGAAAAGCCGACTGTGCCGGTTCCTCTCCGTCGGAAGCTTCCTCAATGAAAAACTTCGACTTAGTCGATTGCTCTTTTTCGTGAACCTACCGGAGATTAACTTCGGTAGTGGTGGTTCTTCTTCGTCTTCAGTTCTCGGAAACTCCAATCTTAATCCCCTTCTTTGTTAAAATTCCTTGCCGTAATGATAAGAAATTTCTAAATTTACGTAGTTTGTTTATTGTGGATTGTATCTTGTCTCCCCCTTCTTCAATGCTATAAAATCCCGTTGTAATTAGTTCTACGAGACCTGTAACCATTTCAAATTGTGTAAAACTCCAGCATACAACAAAATCCTACAATTTGTTCGACAGAAAAACAGCAGGTCAGTATTTGGTCCTTTGAAGAGGATGAAATATTTATCGATTTCGTCAAGATAAACGCGAGTTTATATAATACAAAATCCGCGGATTATCGAAAAGCTCAAATAAAACAACGGCTATGGAATGAAATAGGAGAAATACTGCATAAGGCAGGTGTGTACTTTAAAATTTCATTCAATTCTAATTATTTTTATAATGTTGTTCCTGCCATTCCACGCTACCAAGACCATTGAAATATAACTTGTATTTTCACGGATTTAAATTGGTATGTTTGCTTCACGTGCATTATGTTGATTCAATGGTAATAAGTTGTGCGTTGGTAATGAGAGTTTATTAGTATCAATAACTTGTTTCGGGAGAGATATATTCGCATCTCGTAAAATATTATGTAATATGCATGCGCTGGTGATAAGTTTGTCAGTAACTTCGGGTGCTGTTGTAATTGGTTGGAAAAATATTCTAAAGTACGCGCACAAAATACCAAAAGCATTCTCTGTCATTCTCCTTGCGCGGGAAAGTCGATAGTTGAATATAGCTTTAGATTTGTCAGTTACTGATTGCCTTCTGGGATATGGTTTCATTAAATGTTCGTGCAAAGAAAAGCTTCATCTCCAACAAGAACATAAGGCACAGTAACAGATGATCCAGGTAAGGCACACGGTGCTGGAAATTTGAATTCACTGTTTTCTATTTGTTTGCCAAAGTTACTTTTTAAGTAGATTCCTACAAGAAATCATTTGCTCTATAAATTTAACCATATTCATCAAATACAACTAAAATTACCTGCATCTTCCTCCCTGCCATATGACCCAATATCAACTGCTATAAATTTATACTCTGCAACAACAATGGCCAACATAACGATTGAGTGAAATTCCTTGTAATTAAAAAATAATGACCCACAGTTGGGTGCTTTTATTTGCATGTGCTTACCATCGATGGCTCCCACACAATTGGGAAAATCCCAGAGTGACAAAAATTTGGTAGATATCGTTCGCAGGATGTCCTCTGTTGGCTCTGGTAGAACGTCTAATATTCTGTGTACAATACTAGTTGAAACTTGCTTTACTATATGAGAAATCCATGAATGAGATATCCTATATTGAAATGCCAAAGATCGGAAAGACTCTCCAGTAGCCAGGAATCTAAAATAAAACACTATCTAAAAACGGATGAGCCACTGAAATTGTTATTAAATATATATTTGTTCAGCTGTTCTTAGGTATCGAATGCAGTAAAAGATGGGCCTATGTCCGAGATTACTATATAAGACGAAGAGGCAAACCAGGTACTGGTTCAGCTGGCGTAGCAGCTAAAAAACGAGCCGAACAGTTATCATTCCTAGACAGCTGTTCTTCAGGAAAAAGAAGGTAATATGTGTTTGCTGCATATGAAAATAGGTCTCACAATTAAATATTTTTCTATACAGTACTATCAGCAACATTCACGAGAATGAAAAAGACAGCATCGATGATATCAACAGCAAGAACCAAAGATCCGAAACTATTCCAACTACAAATGATAATGTAGTCAACGAACTACAGTTATCATATGAAAATGTTATTGACGCTGAAGTGGAAATGAATAAAAATATTACACTTGACCACACACCATTCCGGAAAAGAAAACATCAAATTTCCATGGTTTCCAATTCTGAAGAGAGGATGAAACTACTCCGAGAAATTGTTCAGAAGAGACAAAAACCACTTGAACGAGATGAAAATGACTTATTTTTCAGCTCGATGGCAAAGATAGTCCAAAAATTGCCAGCAAAAGAACAGGCCAAGCTGAGGCTGCAAATTGGCAATATAGTTGGCCACGCAGAGATAGAGTTTTTAACAGAAAATACAATAGATGATAGGCCAACATCTTCAGCTAGCGCAGGATCATGTGAAGATCCATCATTTTCGCATGATGCTGCCTCTCCTCCAGCAACTGTAGTGAGACCAACAGATAGCCAATTCAATTCGGACAACATTGATAACATTTGTAATTAAGTTTGGTCATGATGACATATTACACAAAAAATTATTTTTAATTTAAGCATATAGTATGTAGCAAACAAATGGTAAGTTCAACATAGACCCGAACTAACCATATTTTAATAAAATGTATCATATGGTTGCCACGAAAAAAATTAAAATATTATAAGAAATATTGTTTGTTTATTGTTCTATTTTTTGAATTAAAAGCAAGCTATAGTTTATTTCAATTTAACTTTGAAATCAAGCATATGCATAAAGCATTTACATTGATGGTTTGCTTTTAAGTTTTTTTTCAATAAGCATTTTAATTTTTGATTCAAAAAAATAATTATCAATTTGAACATATAATTTAAATAGATCCTTTTCATTATAAATCAGTACATCCTTTATATTCAAGCAATGTATTCTTGAAGGAAGACTTTAAGATTTGATTTAAAATGATATATTCAAATAAATGTATATATTTCTTTTAAGAAAATATTTTTCTGTGTATATATCTATAGTTAAATAATAATAAAATTGATTAAACATGACGGAGTTTTTCTTTTTCCAAGTAACCCAATTTTCAGGACAAATCATCCTATAAAATGGATGTGAACGGCATATACTTAATTATTTCAACGAGAATGTACTTACCTCAAGAAGATACATAATTTATGCTCAGGCGATTGGCTTTGGAATACGATTTGTTGGTTTTGAAATTATGTCATCTCTTACATAACTAAGAACATAATCGAATAAAATGGGAGTGAGGCGAAAATATTCTCTGAACTTGTTTTCGTTACTTTTTAGATGACGGGACACTAAAATCTCATAAGCACCTTCTTCATCTCGTTTTTTAAATATTTCAGATTCCGATTCCCTTTTCGATTCTTCTTCTAGAAGTATTATAAGTGCGATGTCAACATCATCCATCTTTAAGCAAACATTGCCGATAGCCAACTGTTTACGGTCAGCTTACTTTACAACTATGCCCTACCGCTAATAGCGGCCGTACTTTTCTCACCGCTTTTAAGTATAGCGGCCGTAATCTTACGGCCGCTATATGACGGCACTGCTTTCGAGGAAACCAAGGCTTTAAGGGTCCGATAATCCGAATCGCAACCATACAATCGGTCGTAGTCGGTATCGTGTATTCGTTGGTTTGTTCTTGCCGAAGCTACATACCTAGGGGAATCACCGGAATAGTTTATAACATATGTATTATGGCGACTAAACGAGCGCATAAAACGCTAACGCTTAGCGAAAAGCAGGACATTTTGAAGCAATTAAACAGTGGTGCAAGTGGAAAATCGTTGGCTGTAAAGTATGGCGTTGGTCCGGCAACAATTTCTAAGCGAAAAGGCTATACAGATTCATGCCAAATATTACAATGATAACAAGTTTATTGCAAGTAAGGGGTGGCTTAACCGTTTTTGAGAAAGGCATGGCATTCGCCGACTAAAAGTTTGTGGGAAAAAGCTGTCACGCGATTCTACACTGGTGCAGCCTTTTCTGAAAAAATGACGGAAAAAATGAACGAGTTTATACTATTACCTAATCCTACAGCTTTTAAAAGAAATATTCCAGTTTAGTACTATTCAACAAAGAATGCATGTATGACATTATTTGTTGAATGGTTTGATACATCTTTTGTCAAACAAGTTCTTGTCCTCTTTTTGAAATATTCTTATATTTCAAAAGAGAACAATCTTAATGGGAAGGCGTTGTTATTAATCGACAATGCTCCCAGTCACGCTTCAGAGGCGCAGTTGAGAAGCGATAATGCACCCCGTTACTTCAGCCAATGGATCAAAATGCCATACGGCTAACAAAACTTTATTATCGAAAAAGTCTTTTGGTCAACATTCTGGCTGACGAGGACAACATTTCAAACGCCCTTAAAAATATTAATTTGAAGGATGTAGTCTTTCTCCTCTCTCGTTCTTGGTAGAACGTGTAAACTGATGCAATAAATGAAACTTACTGAAATCAGAAACATGTTGCAACAAATTTCGTGTGATAATCATTAGCATTATGAAACTGAGCTTAACGAATGGATTGATGGAGATGACGACCTTTTACCTCTACATAACGATGATAGTGTTTCAAATGATAAAACAGTATTAGATGAACCAAAACTAAAACATGAAGCAATCAGCATTTTTAACACTTGTATAAAATGGGCTGAAGGAAATGGAGCCGAATTAGGAACATTGCACACACTTAGACTGATGCGAGAACGAGCAATAGAAGCTAAACAATTGAAATGTCGACAAGTAAAAATTACAAACCTTTTTAACTAAATTATTTAATATCTTTTACAATCTGTTTTCCTGTTAGTGATGCTTTAAGATGGTATTATACTGAATTACAACTTATGCATTATGTAGTAATGTACTTCCTTTTTCTTGAAAATCAATTTATGTATTAATTCTTTTATTTTGATAGATGTAATAAATGTTTAACAGTCTAAAATGCAATTTTTTAATTATTTTAATGACTCAGTAATCCGAATTTTCCGATAATCCGAATCGTCTATGTTTTAATTAATTCGGATTAGCAAGTTGCCACTGTATGTCAAGTAGGTGTCTCGTATTATATATCGGTACTACAGAATTTACCAGCAGATGCCTGAAGATAATTATAATATGGTATAATAGGGTCGACCCTTACACCGAAAGGTAGAAAGGGTAAAGATTATATATATATATATAATAGGGTCGAAGGCACCTAAAACACTGTTACAAGTTTGCCCCCATTTGCCCCACTTGTGACTACCTTATGCTATGTATCAAGTATTCGTAGCTATGGATCGCCCGTCTTAATTTGTCACTAATTTAGGGCCGGTCTTTTCACCTTCTTGTAAACTTCTTTATAAATTTAACTGGCTTGTAAGTAAAAAATCCGTCTTTTCACTTATTTTTAAGTTATATCTCCCTTGTAAATGAGTTTATCTGGCTTGTAACTTATAGGCGTCGAAAAAGTATAATTTTAAAAGTAATTTGTAACGTACATTACTATATGTCGAGTTATATTTACAAAATATCAATATGATTGGCGAAGAAGAGGAAATATTATTAGAAAATGAATTAATAAATTTGTGTAATGCTGTAAATCCAGTTAGGAAAATATACACTTAACTACCTCAAACAGATAATATGAACAAATAATCAAGAATTTATACGTCGATTTCGCATATCAAAACAGTTAGCTCTTGATATTTTAAAACAATCTGTGATCACTTGACTCACCGCAGCTGCAGGTATTTATAATGAGTACATGTAGATAAACCTTTTTGTGTAATTATTTGTGTTTCAGGAATAATCCTGTTCCACCACTGCAACAATTGCTTCTGACCCTTAGATTCCTAGCAACGGGTAGCTTTTACATCACTATAGCAGATGATGGTGGTATACATAAGTCAACTTTAGGCAAAATTATGTTATGTTTATTATGAATGTTATGTATGCCATAGCAGGATTGCGGCAACATTATGTACATTTTCCAAATACAAATTTTTGAATCTTTCTCGTTTCACTCTTTCAGTTTCCATTCTAACAAAAGGTAAAAATAAGCTAAATCTTAATATGGTTTACTTACGAAATTATTACTGTACATTCAAGTTTTTAGGTTAAAACTATTATTTTCTCTCTATCCTTATCAGGTTTACAGTTAGGATTTTACTATTTCTCTTTATTTAGTGTTACCAACCTACCGTCAAATGATTTATGTGACTTGTAGCTACAAGTTGGATTAATTTACTTGAAAAGACGCATTTTTTACAAGCCAGATAAATCTGCCTTTTAAATTTATATGTCTTTTACATAAAATCTATTTTACAAGAAGGTGAAAAGACCGGCCCTTAGTGATTTTATTTTCCTACTATTGGCCGGGCCGGGTTATGTCATAATGTCAATAATCAATGTAGGTACACTAATTTTACGCGAAGGAAAAATATTAAAATATATGAAGTGAAATTATCGGGTCCAAAAGTGAATAGTTTTTAGAAGATTGAACTATTTGCACCTGTTTTCCATACTATCGTCGATTAGGTATTAAAATAATTGTAAAATGAATTGAATTATGTAACTAATATCTTCAGTTTTAAGATCGTATAAATATGGTGAAAGCATCGGATACTGGAGGTGTAATGCCGATGGACCTCGTAGGGCGGTTAGGTCGAGAACGGGAGCGGTTGGCTGGTATGACAGATGCTGATAGAACCTTTCGAAAGGAATACTTGAAATTACAATACCTTGCCCCAGATGAGCCTCGATTTGTTTCAGAATTACATAAAGAATTATATAATCCCATTCGTAGACTATACCGTTACCCTTTAGATATGGCTGCAAGGATGATAGTACCCCTTGTTGGGCAACAACGAGCAACTTCAATTCGATATTTTACTGGAAAATTTTTAATGTTAACTGCATTTTCTTATGCTTGCACATATTATTTCAAATATAATGAAAATAGTTGGGTGGCAAAGGCAGGATGGAGAAAAGTTGAAGGTCGTGTTGCTGTCTTTGAGGGTGATCCAGGTTATCCTAAATCATCAGAACGATTACATGGAGCAGATTACGCTTCTAAAGGTTTCAAGGATGTTAATTTGAATTTATAAAATAGTACTATATATTATAATGTTATTGCTTATCCATTAAAAAATTAAAGTTTGAGTTTTATTTTTATATTATAAAATGCAGTAAGATATGGTTCTGAACCATAAATCTAATTTTATTCTTTGGCACATATAGCAAGCCATATTCATATCAAATACAGTGAGGACTCGCTAATCCGAACTCCCTTGTAATCCGAAGCAAATTGAAATATTGCCCTTTAACATTATGTACCTTGTAATCACCGGAATAGTTTAACCTATGTATTATGGCGACTAAACGAGCGCATAACAAGCTAACGCTTGGCGAAAAGCAGGATATTTTTAAGCAATTAAACAGTGGTGCATGTGGAAAATCATTGGCTGTAACGTATGGCGTTGGTTCGGCAACAATTTCGAACATTAAAAGCAATAAGGATCAAATAGTGGGTTATGTAGTTAATTTGTTCATTAACAAATTCTAGTTATCGTAATTAAATTTCGCATTGTATTTCGACATCAAAACGTAAAAAAGTGCGCAATTCAGATTACTCCCTAATGGAAACAGAACTTTATAAATAGTTCTTGTCACTAAGAGAAAGACGCGCGAATGTAACCACCATTGTTTTAAGGGAAAAGGCTATACAAATTTATGCCAAACATTACAATGATAACAAGTTTATTGCAAGTAAGGGGTGGCTTAACTGATTTAAAGAAAGGCATGGCATTCGCAGACTAAAAGTTTGTGGGGAAAAGCTGTCACGCGATTCTACATTGGTGCAGCCTTTTCTGAAAAAATTACGGAAAGAATGAAGGAGTTATTACCTAACCAGATATACAATGCTGACGAATCAGTATTATTTTAGAAGTTGTTACGAGATCATACATTAGTACACGTCAAAGAAACCTCAGTGCCAAGACAAAAGCTCCAAAGAAAGAGTAACTTTTCTCGCTTGTGCCAATGGCGATGGTACTCATAAACTACTGATGGTTATTGGCAAAGCTAAAAATCCTAGAGCTTTTAAAAACGCTAATATTCCAGTTGAGGACCATTTGACAAAAAATGCATGGATGACATCCGCATTATTCGTTGAATGGTTTCAAACATCTTTTGTCAAACAAGTAAGAATATTTCAAAAAGAGAGCAATCTTAATGGGAAGGCGCTGTTATTAATCGACAATGCTCCCAGCCACACTTCAGAGGCGCAGTTGAGAAGCAATGTTGATGAAATAAAAACAATTTTTTTGCCCCTTAATTGCACCCCGTTACTTCAGCCAATGGATCACAATGCCATACGGCTAACAAAACTTTATTATCGAAAAAATCTTTTGGTCCACATTCTGGCTGACGAGGACAACATTTCTTACGCCCTTAAAAATATTAATTTGAAGGATGCAATCTTTCTTCTCTCTCGTTCTTGGGAGAACGCGTCAACTGATGCAATAAATAACTACAGCAGTTTTAACACTTGTATAAAATGGGCTGAAGAAAATGGAGCCGAATTAGGAGCACTGCACACACTTAGGCTGATGCGAGAACGAGCAATGGAAGCTAAAAACAATTGAAATGTCTCAGGTGTAGGCTTCCGTGGTTTAACTTGGTTTCCGGGTTGGAACCGCGTCTGGTTTGGCGTGGGTGCCGACGTTTCGTCCACTATTGCAAGGGACATCTTCAGGGCTGCTTGCCGATGGTAATCGTATTGCTGTCACTTGAAGGCTGACCCGAGCGTGCCCGTACTTCTGGCATCGGTAGCATTGTCCTAGGCCGGGCTTGGATCCTAGGGACTCGATCTTCACGTCTAAGTAGAGGATTTTCTTCAGTGAGAAGATGTCTTTCATGGTAGATGGTAATTTTACCATTACCAGGGGCATGGGGTTCTTTGTGCGGTAGTGGCGCAGACGTGCGACGCCCTCCGCACTGAATCCTTCGTGTTCGAGCTCTGACGCTATGACGTCGAGGTCGATTTCTGTCGGGATACCCCTAATCACGACGTTTAGGGTGTTCTCCTCGGGAAGACGATACGTGTGGTAGGGGATCTTAGCGGAGTCGAGGAGTTTGGTGGCTCCTCTGAAGTCTTTCTCGGTGACGGTATAGAAGCGGATCCCGTCACTGGTGTTTTGGGCCTTGGAGTAGTTTATGGGGACTTTGGCGAAGCGGGAAGTGACCTACTTCCACGCTCCCTTGTCCGGTAGGACGATCGGGGAGATTTTTGATGATGGAGAGACTTTGGGAGGGGTAGCTCCCTTTGGAATGGCCACGGAGGGGGAATTCGTCGTCTTCTGTGAGAAGTCCGGCGGGGATGGCGGTTTCTCGGCCGCCGCCGGGCCTTTCTTCACGGCAGAGCTCGGCGCCTGCCTGGCCTTCCTCTTCGTGCCCGTTTCCGGCACGTTGGAGTCCTGGAGTCCTTTCGACCGACGGTCTTTGCCATTTGCTTGGCTGTTTGCAGGCGCTGTGCCTCGCGAAGCTCGCGCAGTCCTGCGCCGGGCGACTTCCATCACTAATCTCTTGACTTGGAGATCTAACTCCTCGTCAGACATCGCGGCAAAACTGAGCGTGCTCGACGCGGCCGGCTCCTGGTTTACGCTGTTATTATCTTCAAAGTTTTTATTCTCGCTCTCCGTTTCCATGAGTCAATGGTCACTATCTGTGAACTCACAGTCGTTAATAACTGGCCGGGAAGCCATGGCTTTCCCGGCTTATTTTAGAACACAAATATCGATAGAAATATTAAATTAGGTTTAAACTAATATCATAAAAAGTAATTTTAAAGCGATCTTACCAAACAAAACGCTGGTATCCGTTCGCGTTGGCCGCCGGTCCGTACACGGACCGCGGTCAGGAACAACTTCATTGTTACATCGCAAGACCCTCGGTAAGTGCACGTACCGCGAGCGGAAGCCCAGGCCGGTTTCACCCCATCGCTACAATGCACGTACCGCGAGCAGAACCCCAGGCCGGTTCACCCCATCGCTACGCGAAAGTGCACCTACCGCGAGCAGACTCCGCGCCGTGTTACATCGCAAGACCCTCGGGAAGTGCACGTACCGCGAGCGGAACCCCAGGCCGGTTCACGCCATCGCTACAATACACGTACCGCGAGCAAAACCCCAGGCCGGTTCACCCCATCGCTACGCGAAGGTGCACGTACCGCGAGCAGACTCCGAGCCGTGTTCACCCACCTCAATCGAGCCAACACGAACGATTTAAGACGTTATTTGTTGATGGGCAGGTTAGAAACTTTCTACAAGAAAAGAAAGAAAACTCTTACGATAGGACTTAAGTGCAATTAGGTAATAAGAACTAAGCATGTAATCCAACGAACAGCAGCATACAAATGACGAAGTGCCAAGGCAGGCACTCATACTTATAGATTCACGGACCGATTCACAGGCTCCACCCACCGTACCCGAAACCGCACGATAGCGGCCAACGCACCAATACGCTTGCCGTCGGTCGTTGACGAAAGGTTTCGGCCAATCAGAATTTTACAGCGCAGCGAACACCAGTCAAAATCTAGGACTATTGTCCTGAATTTTCATTTTATGGCCAGCAAGGCCTACTTAAACCGTAACTTTCGGACCAAAGCTTCAGAGTCGCCTTGAGCGTTGGCTACCGGTTGATTAACTTCGGCCCAGGTAGCTGCAATACAGGGACTCGCTTGAGGCTCCAGATCGGTTCGGCGGGCTGAGCTGGCCGAAAGTCTCCAGGCGCGTTTGTACGTATGTATTTTTGTCTATGTTCCTTAACTATATTTGTCTACATTTGTCTATGTTCTTAACGATATTTTGTCTAAATTTGTCTATGTCCTTAACTATAATTTGTCTACATTTGTCTATGTTCCTAACCATACTTTGTCTAAATTTGTCTATGTCCTTAACTATATTTTGTCTAGATTTGTCTATGTTCCTAACCATATTTTTGTCTAGATTTGTCTATGTTCCTAACGATATTTTTGTCTAGATTTGTCTATGTTCCTTAACTATATTTGTCTACATTTGTCTATGTTCTTAACGATATTTTTGTCTAGATTTGTCTATGTTCCTAACCATATTTTTGTCTAGATTTGTCTATGTTCTTAACGATATTTTTGTCTAGATTTGTCTATGTTCCTAACCACATTTTTGTCTAGATTTGTCTATGTTCCTAACGATATTTTTGTCTAGATTTGTCTATGTTCCTAACCATATTTTTGTCTAGATTTGTCTATGTTCCTAACGATATTTTGGTCTAGATTTGGCTATGTTCTTAACCATAACTTGTGTAAATTTGTCTACATTCTTGAATATACTTTGTCTACATTTGCCTATGTTCTTAACCATATTCTGTCTATGTTTGTCTATGTTCGTGATTGCCTTTTGTCTAACATTGTGTCTATGTGCGGACTTGCCCCAATAAACCTTGTCAGCTCGCCCACGAGCTTACTTCGCTAGGGAGCGGTAGGCCGAAACGGCCGACGACCTCGGTCGCATCACCGACCGTGCATCGTTGCATTGTCGCGTTGCGGGCAGAACTCGAGCTAGCCGTCCGCAAACAACCCCCATGCCCGTGGTTTCGTTTCCCTTCAAGAGACCCGACGAACGTGACAATTGGCGCCCAACGTGGGGCCAGGAGCTCGGCAACCTGAACACCCAGGAGACGAGGAGGAATTGTGGATACATTCCCGGGCCCACGTAAACTAAGCAACGATGAACACGAGGAGCAACCAGCGGTCGGTAAACCTCTCCCTAGACGAGGAAGAAGCTGCGATGTCCACGGCGCCCACGCTGATGATGCCCACCAACAACGAAGCAGGTGTCCTGGCCCCGTCAAGCCCCAGCGGGATCGCTACTCAATGGGACGGACGCGCTTCACCTGTCATCGTGGAGCAGATGCTCGCCGCGATGCGAACCCTTTTGCCAACGGTACTCGCGCAAGCGCTGCCAGAAGCGCTTCAACAGCTACACGTGCCTCCCCAGGCACCGCCTCAACGACTGAAGCTGTCACCGCGCCACAACCGGCAGTCATACCCGCCGCCGCCTCGCCAACTGCTGTCGCCTCGCCAACCGCCGCCACCTCACCAACCACCTCCACACACGGTTCAACGGTCCAATACCTGTTAACGGAGGAGATGTTCGCCCGGATGCAGGGAGCCCGACCCGCCAGCGAAACCAAACCGCCGCGAACCTTCTCCGGCCAGCTTACCGAGGATCCCGAGGTGTTCCTCCAGAGGCTGGTAGCGCACCTCAACGGTCGAATCTTCGAAATCCCCGAAGATGTCGACGACGCTGTCCGTCCATTCTTAACATCTGACGCCTACAAATGGTTCAGGCGCCATGAAAACAGCTTCGTCGACATGGCAGATTTCCAGCGGCGATTCCGAACGGAGTTCCTAAGTGCGAAACGCCGCCAGGAACTGCGGAAGGCCACGGAAACACATCAGACGTTGGACGAACCTCCGGATGCCTTCGTCAACCGGTTACGGCGGCTGTGTCTGAGGCTGGATCCCCAATGGCCGGAAGAGGACCTGGTGACACACATCATCGAGCGAATGTCGCGTGAGTACTGCATCCAACTCACGCAGGCCTCCCCAACCACCATGGAGGAGCTGCTGAAGCAGTGTGCTCGCTGGACTGCTGTCTTTGAGCAGTTCCGCGCCCCTGTCAGACCCAAGCCTACCACCGCCACCACCGAGCGGACACCCCGGGAGACCCCCGAGGCCAGACCCAGAACTACCA
The DNA here is from genome assembly GCA_038088585.1 of Chrysina gloriosa. NCBI lineage: Eukaryota > Metazoa > Arthropoda > Insecta > Coleoptera > Scarabaeidae > Chrysina > Chrysina gloriosa. The sequence goes on along the minus strand of CM076091.1, from coordinate 38,592,809 downwards.
CCAACCCTCCCAAGTGTTGGTTCTGCCCAGAGTACCATTTTAACCGAGACTGCCCCAACCGCTCGGAGGGATTCCGTGCACGCCATCCGTCGCCGCAACGCGCCCCGCCGCCGCGACCTTCACCAACTGCCCTGCCCCAACCACCGCGCGCGTCGCCACGCCAGCCGTCGCCAGCGCCACGCCGCCATCCACCGCCAGATCTGCAGCGCCAACCGCCGCCGGCTCAGCACACCCGGCCCCCACCTGCACCACAACGCCCACCTGCGCCTGCCCAACCGTACCAACCGCCGCCGGTCCCGCCCGGTCGCTTCGACGCCACGACGCCGCCGGGGAAGCCAACAGGGTCGCGCCGTAGGCGTCGGGACGGCCCTCACCACCATCCTGGGGAACCCCAGAACGCCTGCTATCAAGCTCCAGGTCCGGGAAAGGACAGTAACCGCCCTGATCGACACGGCCGCTAGCCAGAACCTAGCTCGGCCCGGATGGATATCCGGTGCCATCAGCAAAATCCCGACAATGGAGTTCCACTCCGCCATCCGAGGACGAACCTTCACCGCCGACTCCCAGGGTCTGCTCGTTGCCAGCGCAGTGGGACATGGCTTTGAGTGCCTCGCGACAATCGTCGAAGAGCTCGACGTCGAGATCATTCTGGGATACCCTTGGCTCCAGCAGCAAGCGGCCGTTATTGATATTCCCCGGGGCTGTATCCACGTCGGAGCCGGACAGCGTCATACGTTGTTCTTCGACAAAATAAGAACCACCCTCCCTCCGCCGAATATCGAAGCCCTCACCAATATCCCGGTTGACACCTCGGGATGGTCGGAGCAACAGCGTGCGACCTTCGCCCGCACACTCGGCACCTTCACGGCGCTGTTCGAGGAAAGCTCCCCTACAATGACGACTGCCACTACAAAGCACACAATAAGGTTACGCGACGACACACCGGTAAAGGCTCCGCGGTACCGCTACTCCCCGGAAAAGAAACGGATTATCACCGAGCAGGTGGAAAGCATGCTCGCCGCCGACGTGATCCGTCCAAGCCACAGCAGCTACAATTCACCCGTGGTTATCGTCACGAAGAAGAACGGCGAACCGAGGTTCTGTGTGGACTACCGCAAACTGAACGATCGGACGCACGATGAGGCCAGCCCCCTCCCTCCGATCCAAGAGGCTCTGCGGGATCTGGGTACCGCCAGGATATTTACCACCTTAGACATGAAGAACGGGTATTGGCAAATACCCCTTGATGAGGGCTCCAAACCATTGACCGCATTCGCGACTCCAGACGGAGCCGCCTACGAATTTAATGTAATGCCATTTGGATTGAAAGGAGCCCCCACAACGTTTCAGAAGCTAATGGTGCAGGATGTCCTGGTCGGTTACTTGCGTGAGTTCGCAATCGCGTATCTAGACGACATCATAATTTACTCTGACAGCCTTGAAGAACATCAGAGGCATCTAAGGTTGGTGTTCGAGCGGTTAGCCCAACACGGACTCCGTTTGAACCTCGGCAAATGCCGCTTCGCCACCACGCAGTTGAATTATTTGGGCCACGTAGTCACATCGGACGGAAACCATCCCCAAGAAGGGCACGTCGAGGCCATCCAAAGGGCAGAACAACCCACCACGAGGAAGGGCTTACGGCGGTTCCTGGGATTGGTGAATTGGCTGCGGGAATACACCCCCAACGTCTCGGCCATCCTCGCGCCCCTGACGGACCTATTATCGTCAAAGCGACCGTTTCGATGGAACACTGCCGCCGCCCAGGCATTTCGGGAAGTCAAACAATTGGCCGCCAAACCACTCTCGCTCCATCGGCCCAACTTCGACCAACCATTCGTCCTACAAACCGATGCAAGTGCAGTAGGGGCTTCCGCCGTCCTGTACCAGGAGACTCCCGATGGAAGGCGAGTCGTGAGCTACTCCAGCGTTCGGTTCAGCCCTGCAGAACAACGTTACCACGTGAACGAGCAGGAATGTCTCGCCGTTATCTGGGCTATCAAACGCTACCGCGCCTATCTCGAGGAAAAGCCGTTCACTCTCCGCACGGACAGCAAGGCCCTCACCTGGCTCCGGCAATTCCAAGACACCCGCTCCAAGTTGATGAGATGGTCACTGCTGCTCCAGGAATTCGCCTATACAATAGAGCACATCCCCGGACGGAAGAACGAGCTGCCAGACGCACTGTCCAGAAACCCGGGTGAGGAAACCATCCCCTCCGATTTGGACAATGTAGAGCGCCTGCTACCGCAAGAAAGCCGCCCGGCTCCAGAGGTTGAGGTCCCACACCGAATTCTGCTGACCACGGACGAAGAGCTCCTGCTCCACCAGCTCCAGGACGCCCAACAAAGGGATGAGCAATTAGCCCACTACTTCCGGGACACCTCCCGCCCTCCAGGGGACAACGCCGCCGAGCCCCTCTACGTCGTCCAAAACGGCCTCTTGAGACGCCGGATGGGAGACCGGTTCCCGATCGTCACGTCACGAGAAGTGAGACGGCAGATCATCTACCGCTATCATGACCACTACACCGCCGGCCACCCGGGGACCGAGGAGACCATCCGCGTCATCCGAGAGAGGTACTACTGGCCAACCCTCATCCCAGAAGTTACCGATCACGTCCGGAGTTGTCGCATCTGCAACGCCTCTAAACGAGGCGCCCACCAAGCCAAGGCCCCGTTGCGCCCCCACGCCCCAGCAAGGCCCTTCGAAGTAGTCTCTGTCGACGTCATCGGACCCATGACCACCTCCAGGAACGGCAACCGTTTTGGGATCGTTGCGCAAGACCTCTTCTCCAGATGGACCGAGGTCGGCGCCGTCCCCAGCGCCAACACAGAGAAGACTGTCGCGTTTCTGGAAAACATCTTCCAGCGGTTCGGATATCCGATGGCGATCCTGACCGACAACGGCCCTCAGTTTACTTCCATCACTTGGGACGCCGCCCTCAGGAAATGGCAAGCCATCCACTGGACCACACCCATCTATCACCCGAGGTCCAACCCCGTGGAGAGGCGAAACCAAGAACTAAAGAAAGGCCTGCGGATCCAACTCGAGGGCCGAACGCCTGAGCGTTGGGACGAGAAGGTGGGCATAGTCTCGTTCAACTTGCGATGCCGCCACAGGTTATTCCCCTGCTCGTGCGCTACTAGGATACGAACTGCAGCGACCGGGGGAATGGCGTGAACATCAGCCCCGGCCGCCCGAACCACTGGGCCAGCGCCTCCGAAAAGTCCACGCCAACGAGAGACGCTACCGAGAGCAGCGCTATCACCGCTCAGAAGACCCCATGCCCCTCCAGCTTCAGCCAGGCGATCTCGTCATGACTAAAGTCTTCACCAAGTCAGCGAATCGACTTCACGCCCCGAAATGGGCGGGACCGTATCCCGTGGTCGAGACCGCGGGCCCCACCGCCGTCTGGGTGGAGCAACCCGGCGCGCACCGCGTCAAGTTACACCTGGATCACGTTCGTCCCGCCAGGCGCCCTACAGACCCCCACACTCCCCCAACTTTGGCGCATGCCGCGCCACCGATCACCGACATCGCCACCCCAGCACCAGACACTGCCCCCACGTCAACCCCAGGACCCAGTCAGGTCGAAACTTGAGTGAGTGCTAAAGTGAAGTGATGCCGTGCCGAACCTGACCCACCTCAAATAACGTCTTCCCGGAGGGCGGCCGGATGTTACATCGCAAGACCCTCGGTAAGTGCACGTACCGCGAGCGGAATCCCAGGCCGGTTCACCCCATCGCTACAATACACGTACCGCGAGCAGAACCCCAGGCCGGTTCACCCCATCGCTACGCGAAAGTGCACGTACCGCGAGCAGACTCCGAGCCGTGTTCACCCACCTCAATCGAGCCAACACGAACGATTTAAGACGTTATTTGTTGATGGGCAGGTTAGAAACTTTCTACAAGAAAAGAAAGAAAACTCTTACGATAGGACTTAAGTGCAATTAGGTAATAAGAACTAAGCATGTAATCCAACGAACAGCAGCATACAAATGACGAAGTGCCAAGGCAGGCACTCATACTTATAGATTCACGGACCGATTCACAGGCTCCACCCACCGTACCCGAAACCGCACGATAGCGGCCAACGCACCAATACGGTTGCCGTCGGTCGTTTACGAAAGGTTTCGGCCAATCACAATTTTACAGCGCAGCGAACACCAGTCAAAATCTAGGACTATTGTCCTGAATTTTTCATTTTATGGCCAGCAAGGCCTACTTAAACCGAAACTTTCGGACCAAAGCTTCAGAGTCGCCTTGAGCGTTGGTTACCGGTTGATTAACTTCGGCCCAGGTAGCTGCAATACAGGGACTCGCTTGAGGCTCCAGATCGGTTCGGCGGGCTGAGCTGGCCGAAAGCCTCCAGGCGCGTTTGTACGTATGTATTTTTGTCTATGTTCCTTAACTATATTTGTCTACATTTATCTATGTTCTTAACGATATTTTGTCTAAATTTGTCTATGTCCTTAACTATAATTTGTCTACATTTGTCTATGTTCCTAACCATACTTTGTCTAAATTTGTCTATGTCCTTAACTATATTTTGTCTAGATTTGTCTATGTTCCTAACCATATTTTTGTCTAGATTTGTCTATGTTCCTAACGATATTTTTGTCTAGATTTGTCTATGTTCCTTAACTATATTTGTCTACATTTGTCTATGTTCTTAACGATATTTTTGTCTAGATTTGTCTATGTTCCTAACCATATTTTTGTCTAGATTTGTCTATGTTCTTAACGATATTTTTGTCTAGATTTGTCTATGTTCCTAACCACATTTTTGTCTAGATTTGTCTATGTTCCTAACGATATTTTCGTCTAGATTTGTCTATGTTCCTAACCATATTTTTGTCTAGATTTGTCTATGTTCCTAACGATATTTTGGTCTAGATTTGGCTATGTTCTTAACCATAACTTGTGTAAATTTGTCTACATTCTTGAATATACTTTGTCTACATTTGCCTATGTTCTTAACCATATTCTGTCTATGTTTGTCTATGTTCGTGATTGCCTTTTGTCTAACATTGTGTCTATGTGCGGACTTGCCCCAATAAACCTTGTCAGCTCGCCCACGAGCTTACTTCGCTAGGGAGCGGTAGGCCGAAACGGCCGACGACCTCGGTCGCATCACCGACCGTGCATCGTTGCATTGTCGCGTTGCGGGCAGAACTCGAGCTAGCCGTCCGCAAACAACCCCCATGCCCGTGGTTTCGTTTCCCTTCAAGAGACCCGACGAACGTGACAGCCGTGTTCACCCACCTCAATCGAGCCAACACGAACGATTTAAGACGTTATTTGTTGATGGGCAGGTTAGAAACTTTCTACAAAAAAGGAAAAAACTCTTACGATAGGACTTAAGTGTAATTAGGTAATAAGAACTAAGCATGTAATCCCACGAGCAGCAGCATACAAATGACGAAGTGCCAAGGCAGGCACTCATACTTATAAATTCACGGACCGATTCACAGGCTCCACCCACCGTACCCGAAACCGCACGATAGCGGCCAACGCACCAATACGCTTGCCGTCGGTCGTTGACGAAAGGTTTCGGCCAATCAGAATTTTACAGCGCAGCGAACACCAGTCAAAATCTAGGACTATTGTCCTGAATTTTCATTTTATGGCCAGCAAGGCCTACTTAAACCGTAACTTTCGGACCAAAGCTTCAGAGTCGCCTTGAGCGTTGGCTACCGGTTGATTAACTTCGGCCCAGGTAGGTGCAATACAGGGACTCGCTTAAGGATCCAGATCGGTTCGGCGGGCTGAGCTGGCCGAAAGTATCCAGGCGCGCTTGTACGTATGTATTTTTCTATGTTCTTGCTTACAGTTTATCTATATTTTGTATATGTTCCTAACCATATTTTGTCTAAATTTGGCTATGTCCTTAACTATATCTTTGTCTAGATTTGTCTATGTTCGTAACCATATTTTTGTCTAGATTTGTCTATGTTCGTAACCATATTTTTGTCTAGCTTTGTCTATGTTCGTAACCATATTTTTGTCTAGATTTGTCTATGTTCCTAACCATATTTCGTCTAAATTTGCCTAAGTCCTTAACTATATTTTTGTCTAGATTTGTCTATGTTCGTAACCATATTTTTGTCTAGATTTGTCTATGTTCCTAACCATATTTTGTCTAAATTTGTCTATGTCCTTAACTATATTTCGTCTACATTTGTCTATGTTCTTAACCATATTTTTGTCTAGATTTGCCTATGTTCCTAACCATATTTTGTCTGAATTTGTCTATGTCCTTAACTATATTTCGTCTACATTTGTCTATGTTCTTAACCATATTTTTGTCTAGATTCGTCTATGTTCCTAACCATATTTTGTCTAAATTTGTCTATGTTCTTAACCATATTCCGTCTATGTTTGTCTATGTTCGTGATTGCCTTTTTGTCTAACATTATGTCTATGTGCGTACTTGCCCCAATAAACCTTGTCAGCTCGCTCACGAGTTTAATTCACTAGGGAGCGGTAGGCCGAAACGGCCGACGACCTCGGTCGCATCACCGACCGTGCATCGTTGCATTGTCGCGTTGCGGGCAGAACACGAGCTAGCCGTCTGCAAACAACCCCCATGCCCGTGGTTTTTCCCTCAACAAACCCGACGAACGTGACATCATTGATTTTTTCACTAGAGATACGGCAGGCACGTCCGTCCGTATCGGATGCTCGCAGTCGAATCTAAAAACAATGATGTTAATGCTTTTATTGATGCCGTAGAGATATACAAAGGGTGTACTTGCATTTCTGATGAAAACGCTCTTCGTGGTCTGCCAATGTTACTAGATGGGTTTGCAGCCTCGTGGTGGCAGGGTGTTAACCATACTCTGTAGCCACATGGGGAGACGCCTTGACACTATTACGCAGTACTTTTGGTCCCAAGAAACCACCACATTGCATTTATAGAGAGCTCCTTGCAATGGAACAAGACTTAAAAACACCTACAGACGTGTTTGTTTGTAAAGCACGCGCTTAACTTGGACAATTACCGAGAGATACGTTGAAGAAAGAAGTACAACTGGGCATGGTGTATGGCTTACTCCACAGACAGGGAGAAAGTGGTACGTGAAAAAGTAAATACGTTTTGTGATCTTTTAGATCAAGCTCGCGCCGCAGAGGAGACATTTCCGGTGAAGGAGAAGCACTACATCAGGAAAGTGGACAGAAAACGTCTGCGTTGCGACTCCTGTAAGAATTACGGCCACTCGAAAGAGGAATGCAAAAAGCTAAAAGTATAAAGGAAGAAACCAACAGCTGCGTCGTCACAAATGCCAACACCAATACCCACAGAATCTGTTAACCGTGAGACTAGATCTATTTCCTGTTTTGGTTGTGGTAGACCAGGTTATATAAAGAGCAACTGCCCGTCGTGCAAAGCATTACCAAGTACGACGCAAGTTGATTTTTACTTAATGAGCGCTAATGCAGAAGTATCTATAAAACATTGCGCGCGACATGTATTATACGTAGAGATACTGGGCTATCGTAGACGTGGTTTTATTGACTCAGTCGCAAAATTAGGCGTAGCTGGACGAACACTCTACGAGAGGTTAGTGTCTAGATATCAAAACTTTAAAACCGACAGAATAAATATTAAACTGGCAGAGGGTAGTCAAAAACAGCAGGATGCCCTGGTAACACAAGTGGTGGTATTTTTAAAAGGACGTGCAATCAGTACTACGTTCATTGTACTGCCAGGATCCGAAACTTGTACATTATTCGGTATTGACTTTATACAAAATGCCAGGATTGTGCTGGACGCTGCCAATAAGACTTGGCAATTCGCAGATTATCCAAAATCATATGAATTATAATTCGAAAGTGGTGATATGAGCCCTTGTGTGTCTTCCGTGGCGAAGAGGGGTCGATGTTACACAAATAAGAAAGAACTCGCTTGAATAGTTTATTAGTAGAACATGAAGATATCTTCCAACTAGAGGGAGAAGCAAGCTCTTATGCGGAGCATCACAATGACACAGGAAATCATCGTCCGATACCTGTGCCACCATATCGAATGAGCGCTGCCAACAAAGAAACTTTAAAAAGGAAATACAACGAATGCTGGAAGAAGGTATCATCGAGGAGTGTGAATCTCCATGGGGCGCTCGCGTGTGCATTGATTATCGACAGCTTAATGCGACCACCGTTGCCGACAGGTATCCCCTTCCAAGAATAGACGACCTACTACATAGTACAAGCAGAACAACCTTTATGACTACTATAGACTTAAAGGCGGCATTCCACCAAGTGAATGTGCGCGAATGCGATTGCGATAAGACAGCGTTTGTGTCACCGTTCGATACATTCCGATACCGCCGCATGCCATTCGGGTTACGCAATGCTCCATCAACGTTTCAACGCCTTATGGATCGTTTTCGTAATGGACTTGGTGACGTATTAGATCTAGCGTATTTAGACGATTTAATTGTTTGATCGGCAACATTCTACGAGCATATTAAACATTTGAAACTGGTATTTTCGCAACTCAGACAATTTAAACTCAAAGCATATCGTGACAAATGCAAGTTCGTGTGCATGAATATTAAGTATCTTGGTCACGTAATCACTCCTAATGGTTTACAGGTTGATCCGGACAAAACGTCCGCGATTACCAACACGGCGGTGCCTCGAAACGTAAAGCAAGTGATGTCCTTTTACAGACTTGCTTTTTCTATAGAAGATTTGTGCCTCGATTTGCCGAAGTGTCCCACCCACTAAGTGACCTTACCAACACATGGAGATGGGGACCAGACCAACAAAAATCATTTGAAACACTCAAGTATTTATTAACGTCTTCACCTATTTTACAACAAAATGATTCAACTAAGTCGTATATTCTACGAACTGATGCCAGCCGCTACGTTCTTGGCGCTGTGTTACTTCAAGGTGAAGGTCTTGATGAACATCCCATCGAATATGCCAGCAGACTACTCACCTCCGCGGAAAAGAACTACTCCACAACGGAGCGCGAGGCCCTAGCAGTAGTATGGACCTTAAACAAGTTCAGGGCGTATCTAGAAGGATCAGAAGTCACCGTCGCCTCAGATCACCAGCCGTTGAAGTGGTTAATGACGCTGAAATCACCAACTGAAAGATTGGCTAGGTGGCCTCTTTTGATTCAGAGTTACAATTTAATGATAGAGTACCTGCCTGGAAAGCGCAATGTCGTAGCGGATTCCTTATCTCGTCCTACGTGCGACCATGACGACAACCCTAGCTGTGACGTCTGTACCGTTAGTATTGACGTTCCTGCTCGATCTGCTGCCGATATCAGAAAAGGACAATTGGAGGATCCAGACGTAGCAAAGATTATCCACTGTTTTGAAGATCCAAAATCCCATAATGATGACTACGCAAAATGGACAGAAGGAGGTTATCTTATGAGAAGTGGAGTGCTGTGTAGGTCCTGCCTAGACGGGGAAATCGAAGAAGCATTATTGGTGGTGCCTGCTCAAGAACGACCCCAAATCATGTTCGAATACCATGATGTACCTACCGCCGCTCATTATGGTATAGATCGCACTATCCAGCGTATTGCTCGTCGCTATTACTGGACCGGTATGCGCAAGTACATCACTGATTATGTTAAAAACTATCGAATGTGAGAGATATAAGGCCACAATTGTAAGCCTGCAGGGCTGGTGCGAACGTCTGTGTATCCCCAGAGATTCGAGGTAATAGCTGTTGATCTATTTGACTCTCTTCCCGAGACACCAAATGGAGAAAGATCTTCATTGTGGAAGATACATCTACAAAGTGGGTAGAGCTTTTCGCTTTAACACGAGCTACCTCAGAGGAATGCGCTCGTGTGCTGATCTGTGAAGTTTTCATGAGGTATGGGGTACCCCGTAAAATGATAAGCGATAACGGCACCCAGTTTGTGAGTGGTATAATGCAATAAGTGGTGCACTGCTTGAACTTAAAGCAAAGTTTCATTCCCGTGTACCATCCCCAGGCCAATATGGTGGAACGAAAGAACAGGGATTTGAAGCCCCGACTGGCTATCCTAGTTGGAGAAGACCATAGCACGTGGTCAGAAAAACTTGCAGCCATAAGATTCGCCATGAATACCAGCCGATGCGAAACCACTGGATATTGTACTGAGAATTTAGTTAACTTTTTCTGTTTTAAAGTAAATTGTTATAATTTATGCTTTTATATTTTATCTATCTATAGATAGATAGGTTACACATCGTGGTAAATCGCTCCGAAATTAATTTGAAGGCATTTCGAGCCAGAAATATAAATAAAGAGTGTAAAGTGTTGTGTAAGGGCATAGACAAGGTAGGCAAGGATTAAAATATAGAATAGGTATTAACGACTAAGCGAAAACAAAATATTACCGATAGAAGCAAGCCTCCGACGAGTCGATCGGGGCGACCTTCTTTCGCGGTAATATAAGAAAAACCGGTCACAAAACAAAAACACTACGAATATCTGCGGAAGAACCAGGACCGTACTAGACAAAAATAGATTATGCAGGACAGCGACGACTACTGCACGGACGATTAACAAAGGAAAAGAAGGGCAGAAAAGGAAATGGAAGGAAGTTGGGAACGGGGCAAAAAAACATTAAGAACACCTACAAAGCAATGTAAAACAGATGAAGAGAAGTTGGACAAAATATTGGAACTCATTCAAGAAATGAAGATGGACCAAAAGGACCTGAACAATGGACAAAAAGAAATCAAGAAAGAAACTTATGAAATCAAAGAACAACAGAAAGTATTTAGCCAGGAAATATTGAAATTGCAAATTGAAAACCAGCACCTGAAAAAAGAGAATAAAGCGATTAAAGAAGAAAACTTAACAATGAAAAAGAAATAAAGGAAATGAAAAAGTCTGTGGACATCATGGAAAAAGAAAAGAAAAGAAACAAAGTAGTAATGCACGGACTTAAAATGCACACAACAGACACGGAAATACTAAATGAGAAATTAAGTGGACTTTTAAAGCAACAACAATAGAAGAAAAAGAAAAAGATAGAAGAAAAGACCTGTATTATAGAATTAGAAAATGGGATGGGCAAGCAGCAATTAATGAAAACTAAGGCAAAACTGAAGGGCATTAACGAACGGATCTTCATAAACGATGATATGACCAAAACGGAACTCCAGAAACAAAAACAGATAAGGAAAATGGCGAAGGTAGAAAGAGAAAAAGGAAAACATGTTAAAATTGGCTATAAGAAGGCGGTGATAAATGAGGAGGAATGGAGATGGAATAACGATACGGAAAAATTGGAGAAAGTTACAGCAAAAAACTAACAAACAATGGAGAACAGGGATATTTGAAGACGAACTGGCGCGATGGACTGGATACGGCTGACATGTGTACGAAAAACATACAAAACGACGACAGCAAAAGAAATATAAGTAATAACGCCAAAGAAAAGAAAAAACGGAAATCACAACACACCCAATAAAAAGAAAATACATCCGTACGAATAAATCAAAACAAAGACCAAATAGAAAGTAAACGGAATAAGTTAGACGCAGCTATACATCAATAGGCGAAACAGGAAGGGGAGTACTCAACAGATAAAACGGAAACGAATTTGACAAAGAAAATAGAATTAAAGAAAGGATGCTGTCTGAAGCTGGGAACATGTAATGTCCGGAGTTTGTACGAAGAAGGGGCGGTGAAAACTGTGGAGGCGGAAGCAGAAAGATATAGACTGAATCTGCTAGCAATAAAAGAGACACATAAAAGAAACCGAAATAACCGAATTAGAAGAACACGTGCTGTTTACAAGCGGGGACAAACGAAAACGTATGGGGTTGGGTTTTTAGTAAGCAAAGAATTGAAAGAAAAGGTTGTGAAATTTGAGCCGATTTCAGACAAAATGTGTTGTATAGAATTACAAGGAGAAGTAAACATTGCAATATTAAATATACATGCTCCTACAGAAGAAAAGTCTGAAGAGATAAAAGAAGAATTTTATGAAGAACTAGAAAATGAATACAATAAACTAAATAAGCACATTATTAAAGTAATTATGGGTGATATAAACGCAAAAATAGGAAGAGAACCTATATATAGGGATATAGTAGGAACAGAGAGTAAACATGAGGTAACAAATGAAAATGGAAAAAGAATAATCGCTTTTGCGGAAGAGAAAAACATGAAGGTGATGAGCACACACTTTAAAAGGAAGGAGATACACAAAGGGAATTGGATTGCACCGAACGGAAGATATACAAACCAGATAGATCATGTTATTATAGAGAAAACACACCACAAAGTTATAAGGAAGGTAAAATCATGCAGGGGAGCAGATATAAACTCGGACCACTTCCTGGTTAGAATTGAGGTAGGGATACGGAAGACGGAGAGAAAGATTAGAAGGAATGGAAGAATAAAACAGTTTGATATGGAGAAACTACAGTTAATGAGCGTTCAGCAGAAGTACACTAAGGAAATAGAACGGAGATGTCAAGAAATAGAATACAAAAAGACGAAGACGTAAACGAAAAATGGAAACACATAGAAAATATAATTAAAATCGCTATAGAAGATACCATACCATTCAAGAGACGCCATAGGGTACAGTCATGGTGGGACGCAGAGTGCAAGATAGAAACCGGAAAGAGGAATATATTGAGGATTAGAGCAATACAAACAGAAAGTGCAGAAGATAGGGAAGCGTACAAAAAGCAGAGAGCAAGTGTAAAAAGGATAAACAGACAAAAGAAGAGGGCATTTAACAAACAGAAAGTGGCAAAAATAGAAGAACATTACAAGAGGAAGGAAATTAGAAACTTTTACAGAGAAGCAAGACCGGGCAAAAAAGATATAACCAAAATGTGTTTATAAAAGATAAGGAGGGAAATTTAATTGGAGACAACAAACAAACGAATGAAAGGTGGAAAGAATACTTTAGCGAATTATTAAATGAGAAGACGGAGGGGGAAAGAAAGCAAGACGTGAGAGAGGACGATAAAAGAATAACGGAACCAACGCGGGAAGAAGTAGAGGAAATAATACGGTGCATGAAAAACAATAAGAGTCCAGGACAGAATGGGATAACAATCGAAAATATTAAGCATGCCAGCGAGCAATTAAAACAGAAGATTCATGAACTGATAATGGAAATTTGGAGGACAGAGCAGATGCCGGAAGGATGGGAAAAAGATTCAGTAATACCAATCTTGAAAAGTGGAGACGAAACAGATTGTAATAACTACAGAGAGATTTCGCTGTTGGACGTCGTTTACAAGATATTGGCGACAATAATTAAAACCAGAGCCGCAGATAGGAGAGTACCAGGCAGGTTTTAGAAAAGGCAGAGGGACGACGGACCAGTTATTTATAATGAAAGAAGTATGGACGATATGTTATGAGTATAATATACTAGCAGTCGTTCTATTTGTCGATTTTAAGAGGGCATATGATTCGGTGAAAAGAAGCAAAGTGATAGATGCGATGGATGATCTCGGAATACCTGCAAAATTGCAAAGGCTAATAATCATGACATTGAGGACGACAACGTGCAACGTAAGAACAAAAGGAGTAGAATCGGAAGACTTTTTAGTAAGAACAGGTCTTAGATAAGGAGACCCACTTTCAACACTGCTCTTTAACATGGTGCTAGAAAAGGCAGTAAGGAACAGTAGACTCAACAGAGACGGAAACATATTATATAAGAGTCACCAAATAATAGGATATGCAGATGACCTAGCTGTTATAGCCAGAGACGGGAAGGAACTCAAAGAAATAACACAGAAATTGATAGAGGAGACAGGGCAGCTGGGACTGCAGATAAACGAGAAGAAAAGTAAGGTTATGAAAGTGGGAGTGGGTAGTCAAATAGGAGGAGAGTTCAAAGTATATACACATTTGGGTGAGATGACTTTTGAGGAGGTGGATCAGTTTGTTTACTTGGGAGCACGGATAACGAACACGTGTGAGGAAGAAAAGGAAATTGAAGCAAGACTGAGTAAAGCCAATAGAATTGCTGGAATCATGAGTCACCTACTAAGAGCAAAACAGATGTCGAGGAGCACCAAATTTAGGCTATACGTATACGAAACCGTAATAAGACCGACGGCATTATACGGATGCGAGACATGGGTTTTGCATCAATCTACAAAGGAAATAGTAAAGAGATGGGAGAGGAAATTACTTCGTAGGATAATAGTAGGGAAAAAGACCAAAGATGGCTATATAAGAAGAACTAATGAAGAGGTCTATGAGGCCTATAAAAAATCGCAGATAGATTTTATCATTAAAGCAAGGAGATTAAAGTGGCTGGGTCACATGGAAAGAATGGACGAAAAAAGAACCGTTAGGAAAATAGCATGGAAAACACCAGGATATAAGAAAAAGAGAGGAAGACCGAGGAAAAGATGTCGAGAGGCGGTACTGGAGGACCTGGAGCATAAGGGAATAGCAGACTGGAAGAAGAAGGCTACGGACAGGAAACAATGGAGAAATGTAACGAAGCTCTGGGCTTAAAAGGCCCGCAAAGAAGCTTATATATATATATATATATATATATATAATTCTTCATCTGAGGGTCAAATCTATTTCTAAGGTGAGAGTAAGATGATACATCTCTAATAAATATGTTGAATGATGTTATCATGTAATATACACTATGATTCGAAATAAGTTACTGGATATTATAAGGATCTAAATGTATATTGGTAGTGAATCTATACAGTTAGAATTGGGTCCTTTTGATGAAGGTTTCGAAAATATGCGTCTATCTTGTTGCAAAGAAATTATAGAAATAAACAATTTTGCGTGCACATAGATTTTATTATTGTACATTTATTTTTAAGTTCTTTCTCCATTTTATTTTAGCGCATACGTATTTCATCATTAGAATACATAAAAATAATTTGATAGTCTTTTCCTATTGACTGTGACATGTAACTCCAACTTATAGATATCCGGGATCCGTGCGGCGACACAAAACGTGGTTTAGCAAAGAAGAAAATCATTATTATAAGTAGACATTTCCGTTTCTCGTCCATTTACTATACAGTGTCCTCTATTCCATGCGTCATTAACTAAATTCCGTTCTGTTGGCAGAGCAGCAACTAATATTATCGATTCCAATTATGACAGTTCTATATAAATTTTTGGGTTGTGTTCATGGTCAAATTGAGCAGTATGTTCTATTGCATGCTTTATTTATGGTTTTAAAAAGAACACATGTTTTTTAAATTGCTATGACCGTCTATAGATTAGTGTTGATGGGTGGAAAGATACAGAATCACAGAGGTAAGTGAAGATTTTAAGTAATACAGGATTAAAATCTCGTTTTACAAACAACTGCAACCGGTATAAAAGCTGCGCCTAATTAGTGCATGCGTCCGCAGTCGCGTCTGAGAGGTCATAGCTTGGAACTTCAATTCAAATCTAGGGCCAGCGGGGGAAAGCCGCTCTGCACCCTCCTATCTCAGGGGAAAGGCTGCTGCAGTCTTGCAGCCTTGGGAATTGATGAAAGAAATTTAGCTTGCTGGGCAAGCTGAATTGGGGGTTTATCGCTGTGAAAAAGAGAGAATTTGTTTTCAACTTACACGTTTGTCGTCTCTTGTATAGGGATTTGTTGGTCGTCGAGGGACCTAAGGACGTTGCCTCAGCCGATAGTGAAGAAATCTGCTGCACGACGTATCTTTACTCGGGGAGGGGGTCGATCTTGGGGATCGACGACCATCTGAACTGTGGGATTATCGCTGGCGCGGGCTCTATCCTACGCGGACTTCAGGAGCTGTTCTAAGAACTCACGCAGAGTCGGAATGTTTAGGTATCGATGGATCTGTGCATTCCTTACGAAGTAGGGAGCGTCCACTAGGATTCCGAGAGTCCGGTTATGAAGGACCTCCAATTTTTTCATATGTGTCTTCGCAGCTGAGGACCAGGTCATAGCACCGTAGGTCAACAGCGGCCGAAGTGTCGTCTTGTACAGAAGCAACTTGCTACCTAGGTGAAGGGGACTCCTTCGCCCTAGGAGGGAGTAGCATGTTGCGGGCAGTAATGAATCGGGAGCGGACCTCATCGACCTGCTTCTTCCAGATGAGACTGTGGCCGAAGTGTACTCCTAGATACTTTACGTCAGGGCTCCAGGGAACCGCGACATTTCCAACGCGGCTATGTCCCTAAGGACGATGGGGGGATTTTTCTAGCCTCTTCGTTGGGGGAGCGGGAGATCTGCGAGGTGGCAGCGCTTCTTTGGTCCTGGGAGACCTTGGAGGTGACCTTAGAAAGTCCAGCTTTTGGAGACTGGGCTCCGGAAGTGGATGGAGGTGTCGCTGTGGGGGCTACTCTGTGGTTTTTAGTCCCCGAAGATTTTCGGCCGTTCGCCTTTCGTTTCTTGCCGGCGGATACCCAGCCAGCGTCGTCTATTTCCAACCTGGAGTCGGAGACCGACTCTTCGAGTGCGGAGTGGGGGTGGGATGCTTCGTCGCCAGCGGCGAGAGCAGCAGCAGCCTTCGCTGCGCGTTCCCTGCGCCTGCGCGTCAGTTCGCGTTGAAGTTCGCGCACGGCTCGCTCCAGATACTCGTCGGAGCAGGCGAGATCGGGGAATATGGGTTTCTGAGTTGGGTCAGGAGGACAGGATTCGGAAGCGGAGAAGCCTTCCGACATCCTATCCTCCTCGTCGCTTTGTGGAGGGAGGGGTGGAAAACCCTCTAGGGGGAGGGGGAATGGCTGGATGCCATTTAGGTGATCCTAAAGAGGACCGTGAGAAACTAAAAGTAAAACACACAATGGACGGTGAAAAATCGACTGTCAATCTTTCACCGTCTGAAAGAAATAAAAGGTCTAACAAATTGCTTTTATCGATCTCTGACTTAGTTCATAATTTACATATTTCTATCGGTCTAGAGTGTATTAAAATGTTTGATCTGAATGATCTGACTGTTTTGGCCCCTTTCGCACGGAGAGGGTGATTTCCCTCGATTCGCGAATGCAGAAAGATTATTAAAATTTACCGTCAATTAGCTGCGTATATCATACAAAGAACTCACCGGTTTATACCGTTCGCTTCGCACTGGAAACTCGCGTCGCTTGTGGCACACGGATTGAAGGCGAAACTCCGCACGCAATTTTCGCCAATCCGAGGTCGCCGTGCCACCGCTCGACTCCCTTGAAGCGACGGCCATCATTATCTGGACCGATTTCGGTCCTTTAAAGGTCTACTCTGTCTACAGACCACCCAATGAACCAGTCCTGCGCGAAGATTATGACCGCATCCTATCAACAGTACGCTATCCGAGTCGGACTGTCCACCGAATATCAGCTGCTCCGCATCTCGGAGTACATCAGAAACGGGCTCGAAAGGCGAGACTCCGTAGGAGCCATCTTCTTCGACCTCGCGAGTGCCTTTGACACAGTCTGGCACGACGGGCTGATCCACAAAATGATCGTTTCAAACATAAACCCCTCGATGATTAGGCTTGTTAGGTCGTATTTGGCTGACAAATCCTTCTGCACCAAATACCAAACCGTGAAGTCGAGCACCCGTGGAATCCGGTCTGGCGTCCCGCAGGGATCACTCCTGGGACCTCGCCTTTTCCTTGCTTTCATGTCAGATCTCCCCCGAGAGCCCGCTACAGAGATTGCTGTCTATGCGGATGACACAGTCATCTTCACAGCCAACAGAAGCGAGAAGCTGATCAGTAGACGCCTCCAGAGGGCTACTGACAGTTTCCTGAGGTGGACGACTCGGTGGAGACTGAGGGTAAACGAGTCTAAATGCGTAGCAGTTAGATTCACGAAAAGACGTAGGCCCCCGGGAGAAGAGATCCGCGTTGGAAATGTCGCGGTTCCCTGGATCCCTGACGTAAAGTATCTAGGAGTACACTTCAACCAGAGTCTCATCTGGAAGAAGCAGGTCGATGATGTCCGCTCCCGATTCATTACTGCCCGCAACATGCTACTCCCCTCCTAGGGCGAAGGAGTCCCCTTCACCTAGGTAGCTAGTTGCTTCTGTACAAGACGACACTCCGGCCGCTGTTGACCTACGGTGCTATGGCCTGGTCCTCAGCTGCGAAGACATGTGAAAAAATTGAGGTCCTTCATAACCGGACTCTCCGAATCCTAGTCGACGCTCCCTACTTCGTAAGGAATGCACAGATCCATCGAGATCTAAACATTCCGACTCTGCGTGAGTGAATAAGTATACTTAAGCCCTTAATAGGCTCCCTTTACCTTCCCCATCTATTCTCGATGTATACGGCCCGAGCTCAATCGGCCAAATGCCAACGACGACAAAAATTGACGAAGTCGACTGTGAGCTTCCGATACGGACGGACGTGCCTGCCGTATCTTCAGCAAGCAAACTTCGATGTTACCCGGGGGCGGTACCGACAGGTGAAAATGTCGGGTCGTAGGCGGCTAGCTCGCTCAGCCCCGGCAACAAGATCACGGGATACGGCAGCCACGGCGCTCTTTCGGTGGAGGCGGTCTGTCGACCATGGAGTTGAAGAAAGCACATTGGTAAAGCTAAGAGTGTATATTACACAAATATAAAATTGACGAAAAACACTGGATTAAAAGAGATTTGTGCACACGTAAATATAAAACAAACAAGAACAAGAACAGGGATAATAAATAGAAACAAGAACAAGAACAAGAACAATAAATAGAAACAAGAACAATTGCAATTGCAAAAAGCAATTGTTTATTTTTCATCTATATAAACGCGGCGCTTTCGCCAATAGAGCAGATCCGCCTTGAGCGAGGGGATCGCCGATAAGGTACTGTCCTGCAATACAGGGACTCCGCCTGCGAGTCATTTTGCACCGTATTGCTGTTTCTGTGCCATTTATTTTGTTGTATGTATTAACTCGTTTATTTTAAGCATAACCGTACGTTTATGTTGTATAACGGCAACAGTACCACTGAATACGGCAGCGACGGCGATCTTTCGGTGGAGGCGGTCTTTCGACCGTGGAGTTGAAGAAAGCACGTAGAAACAGCTAACAGTGTACATTAATAAATAAAATCGACGAAAAACAATGGATAAAAAAAATAGTGTACATGTAAATAACAGTGGTAACAAGAACAAGAACAAAAAGCACAAAAAGACAAGAACAAGAATGCTGGAACAAATAGTTAAATATGGGCATAACAATAAAAATGCAAAAGAAATATGGGGACACCGCGGTAAAATACCGTGGTTCGCACGGGCCGGTGGATCGCTTGACTGCTGGAGTCGGATCAGCGCTTGGTACCCTTTCAGGAGCCTCAGGCGAGTCCCTATCTTGCAGGGACCTGCGCCAGACTTAACTAACCGGAACCCAACGCTCAAGGCGACTCTGCTGAACTGTCTATGGTCTATGATTGCGAACGTTCCAGGAACTATCCTATACCTCTTCCGACTGTGAAGGAGCCCACCCGAGCATCCAGCTACTCGATCCTCCTTCAGCTTTGGTGGGGCTTGTTATCCTCGACTGTGGTGGGTACGTACCCTCCCGGCGGGGAGATGCCCCTTGTGGGGCCGGAGGGATGGCGATGGCTCTTGGACGTTTGTATTTCCAGGAAAGGGTAGGGTCGTAGTCAGAGGCTTCGTCGACGACCGGGTTGGGGTGTTCCTGGACTCTGTTGAAGACGGCAGTGGAGGTACGACGGAAGAAGTCCTGAAGAGGTTCTAGTCCGGAGTCGTTGTGGAGAGTTCCGTTCCTGACATACCAAGGAGCATCCAGAGCCATGCGGAGCGCCCGATTTTGAACGGTCTGAGGGTTTTTCATGTGTCAGTTCGCCGCAGTCGCCCACGCGGCAGACGCGTAGGTCATGGTTGGTCTGACGATGGCCTTGTACAGTTGAATGTTGCGTGCAGGATCCAACTTACTTCGGCGATTCATCATTCCGTACATGACCGCGGACATCTGCCGTGCGCGAGTGATCGCGGACCGCACATGCGATCCCCACGTTAGCCGGGCGTCCATTATGACTCCGAGATACTTGACCTCGGAACGCCATGGGACGATTCCCCCTGGACGGTAAGATCTGTTGGTGGCCCGTGTACCCGCCGACGATGACCAGTCCGCGAGAAGAGCACCGCCGTGCTTTCCCCGGATTGATTGCTATTCTCCATTCGTGGTACCACGAACCTAATTGCTTCAGGGAATCTTGAAGACGACCTTCAATGATTCCGGGACTTCTGGAGCGGGAGAAGAGGCCCACGTCATCTACGTAGATTGCGAGATGAACGTGCGGGATGTCGCTCATGTAGAGATTGAAGAGGAGGGGGACAGAACAGAACCTTCAGGGATACCTGCCGACATGGTTCTTGAGTGAGAACGGTGGTCTTGAAGTTTGACCCGGAAACTTCTTTGGCGGAGAAAAGAGGAGGTGAGGCGAAGATAACCGATAGAGATGCCGGCCCTGTGCATCTTGTAGATTAAGCCCTTATGCCAAACCTTGTCGAAGGCTTTAGAGACGTCGAGGAACACGGCGCCGGTGAATTCGTGGTTATTGAATCCACCCTTGATGTGTTCCACGAAACGGAGAACTTGAAGCGAAGTGTCCAGTCCTTTACGAAAACCGAACTGGGCGGAGGGGAGGGGGATGATGTCCTTGGAATCGACCTCCTGGACGAGTCGGAGGTGCAGAATATGTTCTGCTACTTTTCCAAGGACAGGGAGAAGACTGATGGGGCGATAGTTCTGGGGCCAGATGGGGGGTTGACCGGGTTTTGGCATGACGACCATGTCGGCGACTTTCCAGAGAGCCGGAAAATATCGGACGGGAAATAGACGGATGATGGCGTTTACAATAGCGGTAATGGCAGAGATGGCTTTCCTCGACAGGACTTTGATTGCCTGCGAAGGGATTCCGTCAGGACCTGGGGCTTTTTCGGGCGAAGGCCCTTGAGAATGTCCCTTACTTCCTCGGGTGAAGTGGGAGGGATGTAGTCATGATCTTCCCCGGAGAGCAGGCGGCTTACCCTACGGTGGACGCCACTAATATTGTCGATGTCCGCGTTCTCGTAGTTTGGGCTACACTGCAACTCCAGGGAGTCAGCAAAAGCTTCGGCCTTGTGAAGACCATGCCTTGGGGAGCATGAAGTGGAGGCATGGGGATCTCTTGGTTCTGACGATCCTGACGGTTTTCCAGAATTGGCTGGAGGATTCTGAAGCTTCCTTCATGAAGTTATCCCATCGCCTTGCACGGAAGTCGGCGAGGGATTCTTTCACTTGCTGTGCCATCCTGTTGTATTCAGCTTTGTGAGCGGGATTGAGCGTCCGCGGCCATCGTCTCCTACACCGGTTCTTTTCTCGTAACGCGTCCCGGATACCATGGGGGATGAATGTCCTTCTGTCGCGTACGGGAATGGTTTTTGAAGCATACCGAAGACTGCTCAGTATGCTCTCGCTGAGGGTGGTGATCGCTGGGTCGAGCTGGTCGGGATTTTCAATCGCCGTGATGGAGGGTAAGTTACCCTTGATGTGGGCCGTGAAGGCCGGCCAGGAAGATCGACGTTCGGGTGGACGAGACGTCGGAGTCTCCAGCTCCCTCCCCCAGTTGAAGAAGTACTGGATTGTGGTCGGAAGAGAGCTCGTTAAGGGTGGCGACTTCGAAAGCCATGGTGACGTTTTTCATCACGGCGATATCGAGAACATCCGGCCGGATAGATGGTGGGCTCGACTGGGCCTGCGATCATGAGCTCGTGCTCGTCCGCGTAACGGCGAAGAAGATTGCCTTTTGCGTTAGCGCGGTGCGAGTTCCACGACGGATGTTTCGCGTTCAGGTCTCCGGCCACGACGGTGGCCCCCTGATCTTGAAAGAGTTCTCCCAGATCCTCTTCAAGAATGCGAACGCCGGAGGGAGAGGGGGTTGTAGACCGACACGAGGTTTAAGGCTCCGGAAGCTGTCTCGACGGTGACGCTTGTTGCTTCAATGTGACGCAGGAATGGAGTGACGTTCACATGGTGGCGTAATGATTGTTTGATGAGAATCGCCGTGCCACCGCCACTACCGTGTCCCCTGTCTGATCGGTATAAGCTGAAGTTGGGGAGGCTGAATCGATTGGAAGGGCGGAGGTGGGTTTCGCATACTAGAATTACGTCCAGTTGGTGTCTCTGAACGAATTCCAGCAGCTCATCCCTCCGCGACGAGAGACCGTTTGCATTCCAGAATGCTGCCTGTAGAGATTGCGGGAGCCTTTGGTGTCTATTCATTAAATATCGATAGAATGTTGGAAATGTTACTGGCGAACACCCTACCGGCCTCTACTAGCGATTGACACGCTAGCAGTTGGGGAATGAGAATCATTCCCACCTCGAACGCTTTGGTCCAGTTGACTTTGGACGCCAGGGCGATAATTTGAACGAAGGTGCCTTGCGGTTACGCTTCCGGTTAGGAGACCCGGTTTTGGACGGGGTGGACCGTGGAGTTGGGGCAGGGGGCGCAAGCTACGGCACTTCTCGCCGGAACCTGCGTTCTTTTGGGCGGGGAGGGGGTGGGTTTTTCCCTTTTTAGGCTTCGCGTTTTTCGCTGGTGTGGCGACAGTGACACTTTTCACCATTTGAGAGAAGGAGACGGCAGGGGTGGTTTTAGAAGAACCGAGGGTGGTTTTGGAAGAGTCGGGGGTGGTTTTCGAAGAATCGGGGGTGGTTTTGGAGGTGCCGGGGTAGATTTACCCGGAGCATTGGAGGGCCCTTGCTGAGGCTCGGCCACGGAAGAAACAGACTTCACTGTCTTTTCCGCTTTCTTGGCCGGTGTTTCTTGGACGGTGGTGGCGGTGTTCTTCGCCTTTGAATCGGCCGTGACGGGCTTGTTGTGCGGCGCATTTGGGCACCCCTTGTAGTTGACGGGGTGTGCGCCACCACATAGGGCGCAAGTGGGCACATCCTTCCTCGGATTGGTGCAGGCCGATGAGGGCTGATCGCCGGCGCACTTTACGCAGCGAGGCACGGCGTGACAGTTTCTCTGTCCGTGCCCGTATAGTTGGCAGCGATGAGCCTGTGTGGCGAAGGCCTTGGAGACGTTTTTAGACTCGACGGTAATTTCGAGCCCACAAACGTTATTAATCGCCAAGATTTTCGCTGATTCCTCAGTTTTCTGTAGACTAGAGAGATCGGAGTGCGGTTTTGACCCTTCGCCATGCGTTTGCATTGGATGGGTTCGAATCCCTGCTGCCGGAGATCCTCGGCGACGTCTTCCTCAGAGAGAAATTCTCCCACACGTCGGAGCACGACTTTGTATGGTTTCGCTTCCGGGAGAGCGTACGAGTGATATTCGTATTTTAACGCCGATAATGCACTTATTAGCGCGCGATAATCGTTCGGGGTGGTGGGCAGAATCCGTATGCCGACGTTGGTGTTCACCGACTTGTTGGTGCGGATTCCTCGCCGTAGGGTTTCTGTCCGGAGCGAACTCCACTTCGATTTATCCCTCAAAATGACGGGCAGCACACGGCCGCCTATCAGTTTGGGGTGAACCTTCGTGGACGAGACAGATTGGAGGCCAGTACCACCAATTGGTACTCGCTTAGTCTCGGCTCCTTCGACGCTTGGTTTTTAGCAGCTGAAGCTGCGGATTTCTGGGGGCCTCGATGTTTCTTAGCAACGGTGAATTCGCCGTTGTCTGAATCGTCGTCGTCGGGTGAAAATGAGTCACTCGATGACTCGGACGTGATGGT
The DNA here is from genome assembly GCA_038088585.1 of Chrysina gloriosa. NCBI lineage: Eukaryota > Metazoa > Arthropoda > Insecta > Coleoptera > Scarabaeidae > Chrysina > Chrysina gloriosa. The sequence goes on along the minus strand of CM076091.1, from coordinate 38,569,190 downwards.
TTTTACCTCCATATCCGAGTCGGAGTTGGACACCTGGGCGATCGCTTCTTGTAAGAGAGCGATTTCTTCTCGGACACCTGCAAGATCCCTTGCATTGTCCACTGCTGCATTCCTGTTGTTGGAGGTGGTGGTGATTTTGGGAGCGGCTCCTGTCGCTGGACGGTGAGAAGACGGTCCTGAAGGGGCCGTGGGGACCTCTTGGCTGCTAGGAGCGGCCATTCCGGCAAAAGCGGTGCACTAGAATAAATCCTAGTACGCTGCGGAGTGCGACGAAGTGCGTTGCTTCAAAAGAAGCAATGCGGCACAATGCGCGAACACTGCACAGCACAGAACCACAGAACAACCGCACAGAAGACACACACGCACACGAGACACAGCGCGAACACTAAATCACATGCACGAATGAAGAAGGCGTACTAAACTGGCGAACGGATTGACAGAGCGCGTAAACACGTCCTGTTGCAACGAAGGCTAGAGGTGTACTGTTTTTTGTTTTTTTCTCCTGAACTGGCTAAAGCGCCGCGTTTATATAGATAGAAATAAACAATTGCTATCGATAACAATTCACGGTGGACGGGGTCTAAGAGCGTGTGCCTGAATCTATAAGTACGACTGCTAGGACTGCCGACTCGACATTTGGCCGATAGCAGTGGTACAGTACAATTCGAAATTCCTAGGGAACTGGTGGATGAAAATAGATCCAAATTGAAAGGAGCATTAATGATGCATTAGCAATGTTATATACAAAAGTTCGAACCTGCCTATCTGCAAATAACGTCTCAATCCCACGTTAAAATTGTGTTTTGATGCATCGCATGTTCCTATGGTAACACCTTGAAGCAGGTGGTTGTGAGACGACGTGAGTGGGAGGGAGTTCAATTTTACCCTGGAGAAGTGAATGCCAAGATGAATGTAACATATAACCCCCATCTCTGTTCAAATTGTGTGGATGTTTGTAAATTTTGATAGATTCACGGAATTTTCTAGCGAAAAAATGAGATTCACGTGACAGAAGTTTGGTGTCATTGAACTGGATTTGATGACTGGAATTTTGTTTGGGTTAATGTAAAGACCAGTCAAGCGACTTAGCTGAGCTTGCAAAGGCATGTCCCACCTCCAACCACTTCCAATTCCGTGGAAAGTTCTATGAACAAGTGTCCGGAGCTGCCATGGGTTGGCCCTTATCTCCTGTTCTCGCTAACATCTTCATGGAAGCCTTCGAACAACAAGCACTAGGTTCTTTTCATCTACAAGCTAAGTGTTGGTTCAGATACGTTGAACGTTGAACGAACAGACCATCCGAAAATGGCAAGATCTGTGGGACTAGACGGTAAGCGAGGCACAATGGACAAAGTTGCTGATACCAGCCATAGAACCTTGGCTAAAGTGTCGCCATAGAAGAACGGATTACTACCTGACGCAGGCACTGACTGGACATGGGTGCTTTCGCAAGTACCTGTTTGATAGAGCGAGATCTGCAACTGACAGGTGTGATAGATGTGGCGAAGTCGATAATGCAGAACACACCCTCTTCACTTGCTCGAGCTGGGACGACGTGCGCGCAGAGTATAGTGGTAGATGCATAAATCTACGGATAGAAATGATTAAATATACATACATATGCGGTGTAATGCTTAAATAAATGGATTAGTACACAAATAAACGGGTAGATGCATAAATCTACGGATAGAAATGGTTAAATATACATACTTACATATGCGGTGCAATGCTTAAATAAATGGATTAGTACATAAATAAACAGGTAGATGCATAAACTACGGATAGAAATGGTTAAAAATACATACATATGCTGTGCAATGCTTAAATGAATGGATTAGTACATAAATAAGCGGGTAGATGCATAAATCTACGGATAGAAATGGTTAAATGTACATACATATGCGGTGCAATGCTTAAATAAATGGATTAGTACATAAATAATCGGGTAGATGCATAAATCTACGGATAGAAATGGTTAAAAATACATACATATAATTATGTAAGGAGTGGGATCGTGCGGAATCCACCACGGCGCCTGAAGCTCTTAGAAAGTAGTTTTTCTAAATTTGTTTAGATAAGGTTTTTAGACTAGTATAAATAGATATTTTTGTAAACAAGCCTCAGTTGCTATTTGTATCTACAAGCAACCTCACCCTAGTTTAGAAATAAACTTTTTAAAAAGTGCTTTACGTGCTTTACTTCTTTAATTGGCGCTGCGAACAGGATACCCTAACGAATTGTCTTTCAGTGACAACGGTCCTTCTCAAAGGTTAACTGGGTATCTACGGAGATACTTGCGCGGAAGTTATCGCGAGTTATACGTGTTTTCGTGACTCCACCAAGACAACCCCACGTATCATCCACCACGACATCTTCTCCACTGGGCACCCGAAGAAAGGTCAACTGTAGTCCGTTTTTCAGTGGGAGTAACGCCGTCGGAGCTTTCTTCAACGAAACAACGCAGAATTCCACAATTGCCATGCTAATTGCAGTCATCCTCTAAGTCCTACAGACATTTTATTTAATGTGCATGTTATTTTGAACGTTTATTAATTTTCGCGAATATATTTTATAAATACGTATATATCTTTCGGTAGTATCTTTCTTATATGGCTACCAGAGATAGATCCCCCTTGCGACGTACTATTAATTCAAGTAACTCGTCTAATTATATTGAAAACAGCACAATGGTTACGATAAGTAACGCGGAAATAAATATGGCTAAGGACATGCTTCCAGAATACTTTGGAGGATCGAAAAATTTAGCGTACTTTATTAAACAAATAGATAATTATATAGAATTATGAAAAAGACCTGACGAAGGTTGCATATTTAATACGTTATTATTCGAACAAGTAAAATCTAAATTAGTAGGTGATGCTAGAGACGTTTTAATTACGACAAGGTGTAGTAGATGGACAGAAGTAAAAGATGCTTTGTTGAGTAGGTTCGGAGATCCACGCTCTGAAGAACTATTGCTTAACGATCTTACAACCTGTTTCCAATTACACTCTGAATCTTATGAACAATATTACGAAAAAGTTAAAAGTAAATTACAGATCCTATTAGAACACAGTAGCATTAGGACACCTAATAACGACATTAGGATATTTAAAGAAAACATGTTTACAAGTCAAGCGTTAATGACTTTTAAATCAGGTATATTAGAACCATATTGTAATCATTTAATGAACTACCCAATTCACACGTTAGAGCAAGCTCTGTATGAATGTAGAAAATTTGATAACGATAAGGCATACGTAAGTGTTATGCATTTTATGCGAAATCGATCAAAGCCCAATAACACGCATAAGCATACTAAAGATAACGGCTTTCGACAACCCTCACAGCAATTTCCTAATTCTCATATGAATCACGCCTCAAATCGTCAATTTGCGAATCCACATCAAAATACATTCATGCAAAATAAGCCAAGTTACTTCCCTAGAGGTCCAATAAATATTCAATCTAGGCCGGTATAACAAAGATTCTTCACGAATTCCGAGTTATTAAAAAGACCTCCTAAATTAGATCAACCGACACCTATGTCAATTTCGACAAGGAATACTTTCAAACCACCACAAGATAATTTCTTCACACACCATTCTAGACCTACATTTGTAGCGCAGGAATTATTTAACGCAGAAACTGAGCAGAACTCTCCCCACGAATTTCCAATCGAATTAACTCCGATTGAAGATCCGGAATATAATTCAGAAGAGATATCATCTCAGAATTTTCAATGGGACAAGCCTCCATCAGACAACCGTTAGATCTTAATTCCATTAGCGTAAGACCAAAATTACCCTTCATCTCTATTCCCACTCTAGGACTGAAAATTTTAATAGATTCTGTCGCATCCGATTCAATTATGAATCCAGGACCCGTATTTATGTATTTTAAGGACTATATGTTTAAAAAGAAATTCTCCGTTAGATCGTTAAACCGGGTAGTCACTAACGATCGTAACACATCTTACCCTATACTACATGAATACGGAATTAATGACAGAGTAAATTTTCACGTGCTAAAATGGCATGACCGTTTCGACGCTCTTTTAGGAAGCCACGATTTCCAAAAATTAGGCCCGAAAATAGATTATAAGAATCAAACGTTAGAAATTAGTAATAAGAGCATCCCGTTTTTTATAGAATTAAACTAGAGATGGGACGAATCCAAATTTTCTCGAATCCGAATCCGAATCCGAATCCGAATCCGAATCCTAAAGGATTCTCGAATCTCTCGAATCCTTCGAATCTCGAATCTCTCGAATCCATCATATAATTACAATAATAAGAAAGGACAGAGAGGAAAAACAATTTTACAGGAAAATTTTAAAGCTACTTTAATTAAAAACAATACAGTTTTTAAAAATATTTATTAAAAAAGATTTTTTTTTTTGAACATATTTATATTACAAATGAAATTAAAAACAAACAAATTACACAATATTAAAAGATAAATTATGTTAAAATCTTGATGATTATGCAACAAGTTTTTATTTATATTTAATTTCCTTAGCATATGGAAATTAATATATCAATAACAGTACCGATATCTTTTCAGAAACTTTTGTGAATGAGAATAAGGGAGAGCTAACATAAATAAACAGCAAATATTGCACATGAAAATCTAAACACATATTTTAGTATATAAAAGAAAGCATTCAACCTAAAAGAAATAAGTGAGAATTTTAATTCAGATTTTTATTTAAGAAAACCAGCTTTCGAACTCGCTCTGGATCCAACCGACTACGTTTTTTATCCACTATGATGCCTGATGTGCTGAATAGTCTTTCTGAAATCACTGTTGATGGTGGTGTAATTAAGAATTTTTGCTAGTTTCATCAAATTTTGGTATTTTGTGTTGCCCTTCCAGTATTTAAAGATGTCTGCAGTTGGTGGGAGTAGTGGTTCTGCTAAATAGGCATTTATTTCTTCTTCAGGAGATGAACTGTAATCCACATCACTGCAGGTAGCTGGGGTCATCAACTGAGAATAGTAACTCCACATACTATGACCTTGTTCAGTTAAAGATATATCTGTGGCATTTGCTTGAGTTTTCTCTGATGACTGTAGATCACCATTTGTTTGCATATAGATGGATGAAATTTCATTAGCCAGTGTCAATTTAGCTTGCTCAACGCTTTCTTTATTCAAAAATACATTCCCTTTGAATCGGGGATCCAGTAAAGTACCAATAGTATACAATTTCTCTGTCTCAACAGAATGGTAGCGCCTTTTTAGTGACGCAAGCAAATCATTTCGGAAACCCTGTACTGAACCTAATTTTGGTTTGAAATTTTCTAGAGCACGAATGGTGCTATTCACTAAAGGAATTATTTCTGAAATTGTCACTTTACTTGAGCTGGCCACAAATGTAGCTTTATCAAACACTTCTAATATTCGTATAATATCTTCAATAAGTTTCCACTGTCGAGGACAAAGGTCTATCTGAATATTCAAGTCAGAAGCAGACAATAAAATGGCTTGCTTTTGTTCCACAAGTCGATTGAGCATGTGAAGCTGAGAGTTCCATCTAGTCGGCTCGTCTTGTATTAAACGACGACCTTTAAGACCTAACTTAGCTTGAGCAGTTTTTAACATTTTTGTCGCTTTAGAAGAGTGTTTGTAATGTCCCACAATATTCCGACAGGATATCATTATTTCCTTAATTTCATTCTTATTCAGTAAACCATCTTTTATAACTAACTGAAACGTATGGGCTAGGCAAGGCAAGTGGGTGAAGATGCTACGCTCTAAAGCTGCAACCATATTAGGACCATTGTCTCTCATGAAGCATACAACTTTTTCTGTAAGATGCCATTCTTTTATTATGTTGCTAATGAAAGTTTCTATAGCAGATGCTGTATGTGAAACCTCTAAAAAAGGAATACATTCTAAGCACAAATGATGGTACTCAAAGTTTTCATCTACAAAGTGCACTGTCAGGCTTAGGTAGTCATCAGATGATGTTGATGTCCACATATCTGTTGTGACTCCAATGTATTCAGTATTTTTTAAAAGTTCCTCGACTTTCATTTTTTCTTCTTCATACATATCTGGAATTACCTTTTCAGAAAAATGTTTCCTACATGGGATGACATATCTTGGTTCAAGATAGTTAATCAATTTTTTAAACCCCTTATCTTCCACTATGGACAGTGGTTGATTATCTGTACATATCATTTCAGCAACCAATCTGGTAATTGTTTTGCCTCTTTTGTCCCCAGGCTTAAAACTTTGCATTTTATCAAAAAAATTTTTCTGAGTAGGTTGGTTGAAAGGTTCTGCTTTGCGTTTCACTGCGCATTGTTTCAAAGACCTTTGTTCGCCATAAGAACAAATTTTTGAACCTGGACTAGGAGTTGAACTAATTGACACAGGACTCCCAAAAGTAGTTATATCATCTGGATTATTTTCTTCAAATGAAGAATCAACATTGACAGTCAAAGGGCTTAAGGGTGAAGTTGGAATTAGTAATGAGTTTGATGAACTTGTACCTTCCAGTTCTTGATATTTGGAGAAATGCCTGGTTTTCAAATGTTTCCACATAGCTGAAGTAGTGTGCGACTTTTTCCCTCTAGATATTTTTTCAGAGCACAGATTGCAATTTGCATAGTTTTCATTTTCTGAAATTTGGAAATAGTTCCAAATATCAGAAGTTGCCTGAGGACACAAAGCCATTTCATAGGTTGCTATTGAATGCAACAAATATGATGTAACAGTGACAGTTGTGCAACTTCAGAACTCCCCTGAAAAAGAAAAAAATTAAGTTTTCATGTTAAAATCCTAAAATCCTTGTAATTTTATTATTAGCTGTAATAATTGCGCGAAAATACGGTATGCAACAGTAATAATAAAACTGCAATAAATGTACAAAATTACTATGCCGTGAATAATTAATTAATAATGCAGTTGACAGACATCTGAAATGGCCTTTGACAACAATTAACAAGTTATTTTTTTTTAATTCTTATACTTAACAATTACATTTATATAACATCCCAATTTGATTTCCAACTAACACCGCATGCAATGTAATATAACTTAATATGTGCAAAAAAATTATATATCAATACAGTATAAATGAAAATAAGTAACTTACCTCATATATCGTATAAACCACGCATATCCACTCTCAAACGTCACAGACTGAACAGTACTGCACTATAAAGTGGTCGTTGCGATTTGAAGTTTACTCGCACCACGCACCTTTTATATATCATATATCAAGAGTTTCGAGAATAATCCAGTATTAGAGCTCAGTCATCCAGAACCGACGAGACTATTCAAGACGAGATAGTTGCTAGAATTTACGAGAGAGCGCAGGATGTTAATTAGAATCACATAAAGAGCGATAGATGGTATTAGTGTAGCATATATGGTGTTTAAAATATAAAACTTGACTGAACTGACTTAACATGATATAGTCTTAGCTAGTTATTAGAACTAAATGTACATAAGTTAATAAGTTTTCATAATTTTTGTAATTAGATTAGTTATATTATTTGCTGTCTGTATTTGACATGTTCCATACCTTTTCTGGTCTCAGGAATAAAGATATTTATTTATTAAAATACCACAAACATTAGGAGAGCATGCCAGCTTATAAATACTTTGTGGCTGAAAGAACGAGAACCGAAGAGAATCGTCGAGATCTTTCTAGTCAGTGATTCATATGTGTCGTGATTACATGAGTCATCATTATTATTTTATTTTTTTGGATTCGAAAGATTCGAATTACGAAAATCGTGCGAAGATTCGAGTTTTCGAATCTCGAATCTTTTCAGGATTCGATGGATTCGAGGATTCGCGGATTCGAATGTCCCATCTCTAAATTAAACCCTTTACATTTTGAACCCGTTCGTCAAACCATAAATAACACGGTAAGCATCCCCGTCAATATCGAACGAGGAGAGCTTATTATTCCCGAAATAAAAATTGGTGAAATATGTATCCCTGAATCAATTGCGTATGCAAATAACGGCATATGTCACTTACCAACGGAAAACCACCGTCAAGGAATTCACTTTCGCCAACGAATAGACGTACAACCATTGGTAAATGTAGAAAGGAATAATTTATATTCGAAGCCAGCTAGGTTAAATATTTCTAATCTCATTAGAACAGATCATTTGAATTCAGAAGAGAAGGCAGGAATTACTTCCCTCTGTATTCAATATAGAGATATATTTTACAACGAAAATTGCGCTTTATCTTTTGCAAATACGGTAAAACACAGGATTCGAACTACGGACGAAGATCCTGTATACCACAAATCCTACAGGTACACCTACCATCTGAAAAATGAAATTCAAATTCAGATACAAAAATTATAAATTACAAAATTTTGATCTTTTGTTGCCATCCGTAGACGTACGTTTCGCAGTTATACCGCTCGTCAGTACGGCTTTGCAAGAGCTGTAATTTCGTATACAAATATTATGTATATATCGTCTGAACATTGATGTTTGTACATGTGAGAGGGATTCGATATGAATTCTCTCACAATGCACGTATTACGCATTTTTTACAGTTATTTTATCTACAGAAGTGGACAACTTGCGTTGCCACAGCCTCCTGCAGTAACTGTCTACGGATGGGAAGAGAAGATCAAAATTTTGTAATTTGCAATTCTCCCACGGCGGGTAGCCGAAGAGCGCGACTGCAGTTACTGCAGGAGGCTGTGGCAACGCAAGTTGTCCACTTCTGTAGAAAATGTAAAAATGCGTAATACGTGCATTGTGAGAGAATTCATATCGAATCCCTCTCACATGTACAAACATCAATATACAAAAATTATTAGTTAATAAGATCATTAGACCGTAAATTTCACCCTACAGTAGCCCTGTATGGATAGTTCCTAAGAAACTAGACGCATCCGGTAAGAAGAAATGGCGTTTAGTCATAGATTACAGAAAGCTAAACGATAAAACCGTAGAAGATAAGTATCCACTGCCACGCATCGACGAAATCCTAGACAATTTAGGCAGATGTAGTTATTTTACAACACTAGATTTAGCACAGGGATTTCATCAAATTGAAATGTCCCCTGACAGCGTCGAGAAAACAGCATTCTCCGTAAACAATGGACATTACGAATATGTAAGGATGCCATTTGGATTACGAAACGCCCCATCGACCTTCCAGCGAGTCATGGACAACGTCCTCAAGGAACACCTCTATAAATTCTGTTTTGTCTACATGGACGATATCGTAATCTTCTCCAAATCGTTGCACGAACACCAAGTTCACCTCAAGACTATATTCAGTAAAATTAGAGAATTTAACCTCAAAGTGCAACTGGGCAAATCCGAATTCCTACGTAAAGAGGTACAGCTTCTAGGCCACGTCATCACACCAAAAGGGATAAGACCAAATCCCTCTAAAATCATAGCTGTACAGGAGTACCCACTTCCGAAGACAACAAAGGAAATAAGAAGTTTCCTTGGTTTGGTAGGTTATTACCGACGCTTCATTCGAAATTTTGCGAAAATAGTTTCACCTTTCACCCGATGTTTGAGGAAAGGGACAAAGATCGACATCACTGATAATAAATATCAGGAAGCCTTCCACAAATGTAAGGATCTATTAACAAACGCACCGATCCTGGCTTACCTGGATTTCGAGAAAACCTTCCATGTAACGACCGATGCTAGTAACGTTGCAATAGGAGGCGTTCTTTCGCAAAATAATCACCCCATCGTTTTCTACTCGAGAACACTAAATTCGGTAGAAAGAAACTATTCTACAATCGAAAATGAATTGTTAGCGATTGTAGAAACTACGAAGCACTTTCGCCCATATTTATATGGTAAGAGATTCACGATCGAAACCGATCACCAACCCCTTACCTCGCTATTCTCATTGAAAGACCCAAACTCTAGATTAATGAAATGGCGACTACGACTAGAAGAATACGATTACATTATACAATATAAGAAAGGAAAGGAGAATAAAGTAGCAGATGCACTCTCTCGTATAGAAATTAATACGAAAACTAACACACGAGGAAGATGACACCGATTTGCTATCCATTTTACCGCAGGTAGACGAAGAGGAATTAACTCCAGAAGAAATGGATGAAATATTGGATCAAGGTCCAGAAGAGACAGACGGTACTCAACACACCGCAATAGAATATCCTATATTCACGTCACCGATATCAGACAAGCCATTAAATCACTTTATCAATCGCATTGAAATTAAAACAGGCGATCGTTACCATATTTCTTACTTGCGACCATTTAAGAAACATCACTTTATTATAACTCTCAGAGCAGGTCAAGAAATCGAAAATTTATTAGAAGCGTTAAAAGAAACCATTAACCCAAGTAATATGTACGGAATTTATTTTCACGATGAAAATATAGAACGTAAGTTCCACGAAACGTTCACCAGGTTATTCGACAATAAGGTTAAAATTATTAAATGTACTACTTTATGTAAAGATTTAGAAGTATCTTTAGAACAAGACGAAGCCATCTTAAAACACCACAACAGAAATCACAATGGAATTATTGAAACGTATAATCAAATGAAGCAAAAATACTATTGGCCCGATATGAGAACGAAGATCAACAAACATATAAACGAATGTGAAATTTGTCTGCAAAACAAATACGAACGTTATCCACACAAGACGCAATTCTCAGGACCACTATTAGCCAAGAAACCATTCGAAGTAATTCACATTGATGTCTTTAGTATTGATAAATGCAAATTTATCACAATATTTGATCTATTTTCTAAATACGTACAAGCATACTATGTAGAAGACCTAACCGGTATCACAATTTTAAACAAGCTACGTCACTACTTTTCACACCACAATTATCCCAGCAAAATTGTATGTGACGAAGGTAAAGAATTTAAAAATAACACCTTTCAAGAATATTGCAAATTGTTTAACATTAATCTTCACGACCAATTACAACTCAAGCTCAAATTCGCCCATAGAAAGAGCGCATTCCACGTTGTTAGAGAAAATTAGAATTGCAAAAGCGCAAAATGATAAGGAAACGCCAAAGAATCTCATGATAACAGCGGTATTAGTATGCAGTCAATGTATCCATTCTACCACGGGACACACGCCTTTTAGTTTACTGTATGGTCCTTACGAGAATCTAAACGCACATGAAATCGATCTTAATAAAACAGTATACGAATCTTACAACGATAAAAGAAAAAGAGAATTAATGCCATTCTATAAACAACTGTATCAAAAACAACTTGAAAAAGGTACCAAAGTTTTAGAAAAGCTACACACTGGTAAGGTAGAAAACGTAGAAATTAACGAACCAACGGTTTATTTCGAGAAAGGCAAAATTCGTAAAGCTGATCCCCGTTATGAAAAGGTAAACATATCTGGTATATCTAGGAACAAAATTGAAGGTATACGAACTAAGACGAAAAAGCATGCATTCATTCATGTAAGAAAAACGAAACCAATTAGAAAGAAATCTTCTCAATTGCAGGTTATGCCTGACAGCAACGAACCAGGCCCTTCGAATAGAGAACGTTGAAAACAACGGATATCTTCTCGAAGATATAGGTTTAGCGAAATTAATTAGTAATTATCATAAGTTTTATTTTTACTTTAATATTAGTACGATAGAAGCTAATTTTAATATTTTGATAGCAAACACTCATATCTTAGAACTTAAAAATGCTAGGAACAATCTATCACTTCCCATTAATTAAAACTTTGAAAGAAATTTGTATAGAAATTGAAAATTAGTTAACTAAATTTAAACACAAATCTAAACGTTGTTTGATCAATGGTTTAGGTACTGCTATTTGATACTTCAGAGGTAACTTAGATCAAAACGATTTGAAAGATCTTAATAATAATTTAAATGTATTGTTGTTAAACCAAGGAAAATTGGTGAAACAAATGAACAGCTATACATCCTTTGCGAATCATATTACGGAACGATATTCCAAAGATTTAAAAATAATTCAGGATAATCGAAACTCATCTCTTAGCACACTTACCAATTTTGAAAATAGGTTAAATGAAGAACTAATAATTCAATATAATATCTCCATGGCTAGAAAAATTGCATCTGTTCTCCAGATAATTCAGAGAACCATCACGTTAGCATTTCTAGAAATAACTAACTTGGAAATTATATCTTCTCTCGAGCTTGAAGGTATCACTAATCATTTGAAGTTAATTTATAAGACGAACGAATCACTCGAATTAGATAATTTACACTTATTCAAAATTGTTGAGTTTTCTAAATTTAAGGTTATATCAATTAATAATACAATAACATGTATATTATACATCCCTATTCTAAAATCCAACTTATATACCTATCAAAGTATTTACCCCATACCCGATGCAAGCGATGAAATAATAAATCCGCCTGCAAGATATCGACTCCTTGGAGCTACAGAAGAATTATGGACAGAAGAACAGTGTTCATCAATAGAAAATCAAGTGTTGTGTTTTCGAAAACCGAATAGTTACGAATGCTCGTTAAAATTTATTTCAAAGTGCAGATTTATTTCAGTTGTTTATAATTATAAGTTAATTAAACAACTACGAAATAATAAAATATTAATCTCTTCGAAATCATTTACAAAAGTGTCTGAAGAATGTAAGAACAAAATAAACCACCATGATATTGTTGGCAATGTACTGATAAGTTCAGAAAATAATTGTAAAATTGTTATTAATGGATTAAGTTACTAAACACATATACACCCTCTGTCCCAAAAGTAACCGCAATGCGTCTATAAATCAGAAACCAGTGGCGTCATCTCTTGATAGTTGATTGATTATTGTAGTGGGACTCTTCCTTACCAACCTGACAAATTTTCATGACATTTGGTGCATAGTCAGCTGATACATCACGCATCCTGTGAGAGTGTTTTTCGTAAACGGTCAGAAAATGAGTCACGAACAACGAGTCAATATTAAGTTTTGTTTTAAACTTGGAAAAACTGCAACCGAGACGTATGAAATGCTGCAAATTGTTTATGGCGACGATTGTTTGTCGAAGAGGCAAGTGTTCGAGTGGCATCGACGATTTCGTAAAGGCAGAGAAGATGTTAACGATGACGAAAGAGCCGGTCGTCCTTTGACAATTTTGCCCGAGGCAAATGTGGAAAAAGTGCGCGAATTTGTGAAAATTTCGAAGAAATCGTCAGTGAGATTTATGGAAATGGAGCTTGGCATCCGTAAAACAACTATTCAGCGCATTTTGACTGAAACCCTTGGTTTGAAGAAAGTCAATTCGAAGTTTGTTCCGCACAAATTGACCGACGACCAAAAAACGCTTCGAATCGAACACTCCAAAGACATTATTGCACGAGCCCGTGCAGATGAAAACTTCTTGAAAACGATTGTGACTGGTGACGAGACGTGGTGCTTTCAATACGAACCAGAAAGCAAACGTCAAAGCGCAGAGTGGAGGTCACCAGAAGAAGGAAATCCGAAAAATCACGAATGGAGAAGTCGAAAATCAAGTCAATGCTGATTTCATTCTACGATTCGAAGGGAATTATCCATAAGGAGTTCGTTCCATACGGCTCAACGGTTAATGGTGCATATTACCTCGATGTTATGAGGCGTTTGCTGGGTCGCATTCGTCGTGTTCGGCCCGAATATCGCGAGCCAGGCAGCTGGAGATTACTGCACGATAACGCACCGTGTCATCGAGCAACGATTGTCACCGATTTTTTGGCGAAAAATTAAATATATTCGATACAGCACCCACCGTATTCGCCTGATCTGTCCCCATGCGATTATTTCCTGTTCCCTCGTCTTCATTTGAAGCAGAAAGGAGTTCGTTATGCATCCGTAGACGCCATTCAAAGATCGACGACCGGCATCCTAAAGGCCATCCCAGAGATCGACATGAAAAAGTCGTTTGAAGCACTCGTTGACCGTGCAAATCGATGTATTGTAGCACATGGAGAATATTTCGAATAAATACAATGATTTTTGTGGACATAACATACATAGCGTGTTTTATTTCGAACTATTGCGGTTACTTTTGGGACAGAGGGTGTAGAAACATCGTTCATCACTTCGATTTGAATAAAATAGAACATTATAAATCAACACCCACTAAAGGTATCCATTTAATGCAAAAACATTTAGAAGATTTTAATTTATTAAAACAAGAATCTCAAGAACTACAAAATGTAGAAATCAACCCTTTAATACATGTATCACATATTTCAGTAACCTCTGTACTGTGTATTTAGACATAAAATTGTAAAAGCTTTAACAAACGAAGACACCATCAGAGAATTAGTGGAAATGGGCACCTTAATCCGTGAAAAAAACAACTTTCCCGGATACATTGCAACAGTTTCGACGTCACGCGGCGAGGACGCCTTAACTTAAGGAGGGAGGAATTATGTAAGGAGTCGAATCGTACGGAATCCACCACGGCGCCTGAAGCCCTTAGAAAGTAGTAGTTATTAATTTGTTTAGATAAGGTTTTTAGACTAGTATAAATAGATATTTTTGTAAACAAGCCTCAGTTCCTATTTGTATCTACAAGGGATCTCACCCTAGTTTAGAAATAAACTTTTTATAAAGTGCTTTACACGCTTTACTTCTTTAATTATATGCAGTGCAATGCTTAAATAAATGGATTAGTACATAAATAAACGGGTAGATGCATAAATCTACGGATAGAAATGGTCAAAAATACATACATATAATTATGTCCCGTCAAATTCCATACAGTCTATGTTTATGTTATGTCTGCGTCTCCACAAGATAGCCAAGGAATTCGAAGGGTGATAAACAAAAACCAACCGTTCCCACGGGAAACGGAGGTGACCTGCTAAATGTAACGACGAATCGAAGACATTCGGCGTCGTACCTTTAGGCTGTAAGCTTGTGTACTAGCTATAAGTTACAATTAAGATATTATTTGTGAATAAATAATATTTTTAAAAAGTAACTTCTGGTTTCGTCGAACTTAATTGGCGCTGCGAACAGGATATCTAAACGATCGCGAATTCGAGTTTATATAACCGACGCGAAATCGGCAACTTTCAACTTCTTGTTAGATACATCGAAACGAACCGCGAACGGAAGTGCCCTGTGGAGTAAACTCCCGACCTGTGAGAGACATCACCTGGAGACGGCTCTCTTCTGAAGGTGCGTGGCCCACTACGTAGAGCTTTCCATCAACCCCCGAGGACCTCGACCGACGTGCATCCCTCATCTAGGAATTGCTGCTAGACATCGAGGATGTTATTAGCCGGACTTCTACTCTTGTAAGTCAATTCCATTTTTCCATTTTCCTATTGTGTGCTTTATACACGTTATTAGTTTGATTTATGACCAAATATAGAGATAGGTCACCGTTAAAGATTAACGATAACTTAAGTTCAGATTCTGACGAAGATATTTTATATAATTTAAAAGAAAATATAGCTCTTAATTTAACATTAAACATGTCCGTAAACTTTGCCGAGTTGAATATTGCGAGGGAAATCATTCCTCAATATGAGGGTGGTAGTAAAAACCTCTCGTATTTCTTACAACAATGCGAGAAATTCCTCAATACTTATAGATTTACAGCTGTGGGACAAGAAAACTGCTCATTTAATAAATTATTATTCGAAATTTGTTGTTCGAAGCTAATTGGTACCGCTAGAGACACAATTATCGTCTCAAACTGTACGCATTGGTCTCAACTAAAAGCGAACTTCTTCAACGCTTTGGAGATCAACGAAACGAGCTATTGTTAGAGAATGATTTGATTACATGCTAACAGATTTCAACCGAAACATACGACGTATATTACGAACGTATTAAATCTAAATTGCAACAGCTACTCGAACATATTAATCTTCGGAAGTTGACGCCAATATTAGAATTTATAAAACAAACATGTATAGTCAAAGAGCCCTGAATACCTTCCAAGCAGGTTTTATGGTTCCAGTATCGTTCGTTTGTATCCTACAAAAGTTGTGTGTCGCTAGAAGATTGTTTAGTTCATTTACGGTATTATGACACAAACAGCAAGTAAAATTTTTAGATTTTGTAAGACAGAGGCCCAACTAAAATGCATAATAGCTTGCCACATAAACCGCAACTAAATACGCAAATTGCGCGTCCACAGATTCAAAATTACCAACCTCCGCAAATACAAAGAGTACCTTTCGCCCCGAATGAAATACGCTATAATTTCCAAAACCAAAACTCGATTCCGTTCCCACGAGGCCCAGTAAATATACATGCGAAACCGAGCGGTAGTCGAATTTTTCCCAATAACAATAATACGTTTAATAAAAATTCAAATCAATACCCAACACCTATGTCGATTTCAACTACACACTCCGCGAGACCGAATAATAATAATAATAATGCCAATCGGTATTCAAATTTCTTTAAAAGCACGGCACCGAGAAATTTTATATCTGAGGAACTGCATCATATTCAGGAAAGCGAAATTGAACAAAATTTCGAAGACACTGAAAATGATACAGAAGATTACCCACAAGAGGAAAATTATGAATACGAAGGTAACGATGCGGATTTCCCGATCGAAGCCTCGGAATCGGAACACTTGACATAAATTCAACATATAATAGACCTAAACTACCATTTATCACAATCCCTAGTCTAGGTTTAAAAATCTTGATAGATTTCGGAGCTTCAAATTCTATTATTAATCCCGGACCCGCGTACACTTCCTTTCAGGAATACTTCTTCAAAAAACCTTTTACTGTTAAAAGTTTAAATCAGACAATAACCAATAACGAAAATATTTCGTATCCAATTTTACAAGAATTCGGAGTTAAGAAAAATGTAAACTTTTATGTTTTAAACTGGCACGACAAATTCGACGCTTTGTTAGGTAGCGATCACTTCCTAGAACTAGGAGCGAAGATCGACTACAACACGCGGAATTCAGAAATTGGCAATATCAAAATGCCGTTTAGCATGGAATTAAACTCGAATAATTTCAGACCTTTTACACAAACTGTAAGAAACAAAATCCATCTCCCTGTCAATATAGAAGAACCAGAATGTATCGGTTACGCAAAAACGGAATTTGTACGATATCGTTCGAGGAAGACCGCGAAATAAACGTTAATTTTCAACATCGACTGGACGTAGAACCTGTCGATAATTTCAATTTAAATTGTCCCCAAAACCAACCCTATACCATAGATATTACAACACTATTCGCACCCAACATCTTAACATCGAAGAGAAGAGCGAAATAATGGCATTATGTATAAAATATCGCGACGTGTTCTATTCTGAAGATTTAGATTTAACTTTTACCAACGCCGTAAAACATAAAATTAGAACCACAGACAATGACCCCGTGTTTTCCAAAACATTTCGTTACCCGTATCATTTAAAAATTGAAATCCAAAATCAAGTCCGTATAGTTCTCCAGTTTGGATCGTACCAAAGAAATTGGACGCCAGCGGAAAAAAGAAATGGAGATTAGTCATCGATTATAGAAAATTAAACGAAAAACAGTAGAAGACAAATACCCGTTACCAAGAATAGAAGAGATTCTAGACAACCTAGGTAGATGTACGTATTTTTCTACACTAGATCTCGCCCAGGGTTTCCACCAGATCGAAATGGATCACGAATCGATAGAAAAAACGGCTTTCACTGTAAATAACGGTCATTACGAATATGTTCGCATGCCGTTCGGACACAAGAACGCGCCTAGCACGTTTCAGCGTGTTATGGATAATGTACTACGCGAATATCTCTACAAGTTCTGTTTTGTCTATATGGACGACGTAGTAATTTTTTCGAAATCTTTACAAGAACATCTCGTACACATAACGCAAATCTTTAAGAAATCTTTAAGACAATATAACCTCAAAATCCAGTTAGACAAATCAGAATTCCTCCAGAAGGAAGTAGGTTTCCTAGGCCACGTCATCGCCACGCCGAAAGTATTAAACCAAACCCTTCAAAAATTAAAGCAGTGAAGGAATACCCCTTACCGAGAACGACAAAAGAAATTAAAGCTTTCTTAGGTTTAGTCGGGTACTATAGACGCTTTGTTAAAAATTTCGCAAAAGTAGTTCAACCACTAACTAGATGCCTGAAGAAAGGAACGAAAATAGACGTAAACAACTCCGACTATTTACACTCATTTCACCACTGCAAAGAATTATTAACAAATGCCCCCATACTCGTCTACCCGGATTTCGACAAAACATTCTACCTAATCACCGACGCGTCAAATATAGCCATAGGTAGCGTACTATCACAAAACAATAAACCAATCGCTTTTTATCCACGAACATTAAATAGCGCAGAAAAAACTATTCCACCATAGAACGCGAACCTTTATCCATTGTAGAAGCCTGCAAACACTTTAGACCGTACGTTTTCGGAAGACAATTCATTATAGAAACCGATCACAAACCTCTAATTTGGCTGTTCTCCCTAATAGATCCAAACTCTCGTTTAGTTAAATGGAGATTGCGCCTAGAAGAATTTGACTACAAGGTACAATACAAAAAAGGCAAAGAAAATGTAGTTGCTGACGCTTTACCGAGCATAGAAATAAACACGAAGGAAACCGCTACGGAAGATGATATAGACCTTTTGACACTCCTTCCTAATGTTAATATTGATGAAGAATTAACATTAGATGAATACGACGAAATTTTAAACAACTATGAAGCCGATAATAGTCAACACACGTCAATAGAAAACCCTATCTTCACAATGCGTATAACAGATAAACCCGTAAATCATTTCGTAAATCGAATAATTATTAAATCAGGCGATCAATACGACATAAAACACGCGAAAATATTCTCAAAGCACAATTACACCGTCACCGTTAGAAAGGGCGATGAACTCCAAAATTTACCAGAAGCCTTAAAACAAATAATTGATCCCAAGAATCTCTATTGTGCCCATTTTCGGGACGAAGTTAGAATCGAAGTTTGCTAGCGCATGTCAACACCTTTTCAATGACTCCATAAAAATTAATAAAAGCAATATATTTGCAAAAGATATCGACAACCCCGCGGAACAATCCGAAATTATTAGTAAAAATCATTCGAGTAACCATAACGGTATCATCGAAACCTATAACAATTTGAAGACGAAGTAGTACTGGCCCGACATGAAAACGAAAATTAACAAAACTATAAACGAATGCAATATCTGTTTAGATGGTAAATACGAACGACACCCGTACAAAATACCATTTTCAGGACCCCTATTAGCGAAGAAACCATTTGATATAATCCATATAGACACCTTTTCTTTTGAAGGGAACAAATTTCGCACGTTAATAGACTTATTTTCTAGATACACACAAGCATATCATATAAAAGACGGCACGGGAATAACGATATTGAATAAATTGCGACACTACTTCTCTCATCACGGTTACCCGCGAAAAATAGTTAGCGACGAAGGCAAAGAGTTCAAAACCACGTTTTTCAGAAATTTTGTAAACTCTTTAGAATAGAAGTACATTTCACTACAAATTACAACAGCAATTCTAACTCGCCTGTAGAACGAGTCCATTCTGCTTTATTAGAAAAAATAAGAACAGAAAAATTCAGAATAAGAACGAGACCCCACTAAATTTGATGATTTCGGCAGTACTCACGTACAATCAATCCATCCACTCAGCCACCGGTTACACGCCTTTCTCATTACTGTACGGACCTTACGAAAATTTAAATGCTCACGAGATAGATCTGGACATAACTATATATGACGATTACAATGACAAAAGAAAACGCGAATTACCCCTTTATGAGCAGCTATACCAAAAGCAACTGAATAAAGGGAATAAAAATTTGGCTAAACTAAATCAAAACAAAGAAACCGTTGAAATCCGCGAACCCGTATTATACTTTGCGAGACAACGTATTAGAAAATCTGATCCCTATTATGACAAAGTGAATGTAACACAAGTCGATAAAAACAGAATTACTGGCATTAGGGACGGTACAAACAGACCCGCGAATATTCATCCTAGAAAGATAAAAAGAATCAAAAAGCATTTCTACTTGCAGGATGATTCTAATCAACTCCAACCGAGCACTTCGTGTGGAGGAGGTTAATTCAAACGGATACTTCCCTGAGGAATTAGGAATGGTAAAGATACTAAGCCACTACCATAAATTTTATTTTTATATCAATATAAGTAGCGTAGAATTAAGTTATAAGGTTTTATTAAATAATGCGATAATTTTAGAATTAAAAAACAAAAATGCCCTGTTACAACCCGGCATTTATAATTTAAAACGCACTTGCTTACAAATAGAACGACAACTTTCTAAACTCCAAAATAAAAGGCAAAAAATGGCGCTAATCAATGCTTTAGGTACCGCAATCAAATTCGTAACGGGAAACCCCGATAATAGCGATTTAGACGAAGTTTATAAAAATATTGATTCACTCTTCTCAAATCAAGGTAAACTGATAAAACAAATAAACAAGTATAGTTCATTCGCAAATCACATAACCGAAAGGTATTCAGAGGATCTTAAAACCTTACAAAGCAATATAAATATAACATTAACGTTATTACAAAATGTTAGCAATACTATAGAAACGCAGTTGTTTCTTCAGTATAATAACGCTATAAGCACAGCAATATTGGACGTCCTTCACGTTATTGAAAGAACGGTCTCTCTCGCATATTCAGAAATCGTCAACTTAGAAATCATATCTAACGCAGAACTCGTAGAAATTATCAAACATCTACAATTGACATTCAAACCGACAGAATTACTCCATTGGGACGATGTACATCTCCACAAAATTTTAGAATTTTCAAAATTTAAGGTTGCATCCATAAATGAAACTATTACGTGTACTTGGTACATACCCATCCTTAAAGTACCCGCATACCAGTATACCAAAATTTACCCAATTCCAAACTTACAAGACGTAGTGTTAATACCGCCAGCACGATTTCATCTACAAGGTGCGAAGGAGGAACTCTGGACGAACGAAGATTGTCAAACAATAGGTGTGCGTCAGTAAACCGTCAACGAATAAGTGTTCGCTCAAGTTTCGTGAAACGAATGATTATAAACTATACACTCAGTTACAAAACAACAAAATTATTGTATCATCCAAAAACGAACTTGAAATTGTAGAGGAATGCCTCAATAAAATAAATCGTTTAAAAATCAGAAATAACGTAGCACTATCATCAGAAAATAATTGTAAAATAATTGTAAAGGATCAAACGTACGACAATACTTTCAATAATTTTACATTGCATTTAGAAATAGTTACAGCCAAACATTATAAAACGAGTAAATCACTCACTTTGCATTTAAACAATTTACATGTTAATACGTTAAAGGAAGAAGCCCGAAATATCGATGATAAAGTTGTCTTGCACCCTGCCACACATTATACGCATTTCTCTTTCACCATTATATTAGCAATTGTGATTTTTATTATGTTTATATTCTTATACATGTTTAAGAAAAATGTATTTAAATATTTAGACCGTAATGTTCAATTAGATAATTATCCAACTATCGAATTAAATCGGCAAAACGAGGACGTTTTGTCTTAAGGAGGGAGGAATTATGTCCCGTCAAATTCCATACAGTCTATGTTTATGTTATGTCTGCGTCTCCACAAGATAGCTAAGGAATTCGAAGGGTGATAAACAAACCAACCGTTCCCGCGGGAAACGGAGGTGACCTGCTAAATGTAACGACGAGTCGAAGACCTTCGGCGTCGTACCTTTAGGCTGTAAGCTTGTGTATAGCTATAAGTTACAATTAAGATATTATTTGTAAATTTCTTGAATAAATAATATTTTTAAAAAGTAACTTCTGGTTTCGTCGAACTTAATTATATGCAGTGCAATGCCTAAATAAATGGATTAGTACATAAATAATAATAATAATAATAATAATAATAATAATAATAATAATAATAATAATAATAATAGCCTTTATTGTCCAACAGTTACAATTGAACCAATTACAGGACAACATGTTAATAAAGAAAAAAATAAAAGAAAATAGTGTATGCCAACTAAAGTAATAAAAATTCAAGTGAAATGATCAAAATTCTGTTGCATAATAAAAATACATCAAACACTTAATATTATAGAGAATAACGTCTAAATAACTCATTGGCGTTCTGAGATAAGTGCGTGATCGGTGCTTTCTTTAGGATGTTTGTTCTAGCTCTGGGAACCAAAATAGCTTCAGAGGAGCGAGTAGATCGTAGCGGAGTCAAAAAACCAATTTTACTTAACAAACGGGGCGAATCAATTTCATTCGCAATAAGTTTTACCAGGAATCTAGCGCTAGAATGCCTCCTCCTATCAGAAAGAGATGGGAAATCATCACGATTTAAAAGGTCGACATAAGATGCGCCACGCTGGGGGATAAATTCGATCAGTTTTGTACTACAAGTATTTTAAAAATCTCTTCTGTACACGCTCGAGGGTTAGATCGAGGTAAACATAATTCGGATACCACACAAGGGATACATATTCCAACTTGCTGCGCACGAAGGCACAATAAAGAGATCTCAGCGCAGACAAGTTATAAAAATTTTTACAGGTGCGGAAAATGAAACCCAGAGATTTAGAGGCAGCAACAGAAACGGCAGCAACAGAAACGGCAGCAACATGGAGATTAAATTTTAGTTTAGTATCAAAGAGAACTCCCAAGTCCTTCACCGCAGACTCCCTAGGAATTGGAAGCCCATCGATATTGTAATTGAAGATGACAGAGACATCGCATCTTGTGTAGGATACAGCACAGCATTTATCAATATTTAATAAAATTTTGTTAGCAGAGCACCAGTTGCTAATAATTGTTAGATTTTCTTGAAGTTGCATAGAATCATTCACATTAGTAATTCGATTGAATATCTTCAGATCATCAGCGTAGGCCAGGGTGTTGCAATTTAGTAACGGAAACAAATCATTCAAACAAATGTTAAAAAGCAGACGACCGTGTTGGAGCCTTGCACAACCCCGGAGGCAGCAGAAAAGGAGAAGGAACTGTGTCCGTTATAAGAGACATATAAGGTACGTCCTGATAGATATAACTGCAAAAATCCAAAGATTGAGTTGTAAAGCCGAAAGCATCAAGTTTCTGTAGTAAAAGATAGTGATCTAGTGCATCAAAGGCTTTAGAAAAGTCTATGTATAAAACATCGACCTGCCCTCTCTCATCAATCGCCTCACTGATGAACTGAGTAATTTCCAACAGATTTGTTATGGTTGATCTGCCCCTAATGAATCCATGTTGATGAGGTGAAAGGTATGGTTTGATTTGATATAGAATTTCGTTATATGGCAAGTGATCAAAAATTTTGGCGAAATTAGACAAAATACTAACTGGTCTATAATTATTGACGTTAGTGCGAGAACCACTTTTATGCACTGGAGAAATTCTACTAACTTTCCAAACACTAGGGAAAGTACATGTTTTGCAAGATAAATTAAATATAAGGGTAAGAGGTATACACAGGACATCAGCGCAGTCCCATATAAGAAAGCCAGGTGGCCCGTCATGGCCAGAACTCATATCTGCTTTTAGACGTTTTATACTGGCAGCGACTTCAGTAGATGTAAAAGAGTTAATACGGAAGTTGTTACATGTAGTAGGAAATGAACAAGAAGAAGGGGTAGAAAGACGATAGACACAATATCTTGTGGGGTACTGAATCCTGGAATCATTCCTCCTTCCACCAACAAACTTCCAAAAGCATTTCGGATCGCGAATAATATTGGATTCAATATTTTCTTGATATTTCCGAAATTTATACCTGACCTCAGACTTAATCAACTTCCGCAGTCTTTCATATTCACGTAAGTGGTACAACGAGACCAATCTCTTATGTTTTCTAAAATGGTACTCCTTCTGCTTAATCCTGCTTCTTAATACTTGTATATGTATATAAACGGATAGACGTATAAATCTACGGATAGAAATGGTTAAAAATACATACATATGCGGTGCAATGCCTAAATAAATGGATTAGTACATAAATAAACGGGTACATGCATAATCTACGGATAGAAATGGTTAAAAAATACATACATATGCGGTGCAATGCTTAAATAAATGAATTCGTTGTGAACGAAGTTAGTTATGTACACAGGTTATGTGCTGATTAGGTTATGAAGATGAGTGAATACACGTCTTACGTGTTATGTTATTTTTTTATGTAGAATCGAACAATATGACGATTAAAAGAAGAGCATTTTTCTAGTGGGGCGGAGTTTAGCTCTGTTACTATCAAATTACAAATATGGGTGCTAAGACTGCCGGCTCGGCATTTAGCCGATTGTGGTCGTACCGTTTGATTTGCAGTAGCGAGGAAACTGGCGGATGGATTTAATTACAAATTGGTATTACTGAGAGATAGATAAATGTGTATGCTTAAAATTAAACATGGTCATCCGCAAATAACGGCTAAAAAGTTCTTAGTTTATATGTTTTCCCGTAGACTACGGCGGGTAACAAAGGTGTTACGCTACGAGCTGGGGTTTGGGTGGTTTAACGTTGGTGACCGAGGGATCCGTTCGATAAAGAGGCTAGCTCAGCGTTGCCCTAGCGTAACAAATACAACGACGCACGGGCAGGTCGGTCCTTCGGCCGTTCTGACTGAACCGCTCCCTCGTGATAAGCGTGTTTATAAAGCAACAGGTTTATTATACACAAGGTTAGAAAGAATAATACATATATAGATAAATCAAATCAAATAAATATGGAACGGTTAGAACATACAAATAAATAATACAACGAACAATAAAATAAATAGAGAAATAAACAATAAATATGTACAAAAAATAAATAGATGCACAGGTAAATAAATGCACGGATAAATAAATGCACAGATAAATACATACACAGATAAAACGAATACGGTACGAGTTATGCGAGAAATGCGTGAGCGGATCGCCGGAATGTGGTAGTCCAATCCGTGCTCGGCAAGAATGCTGACCGTGGAGCCAGATCCCTAAATGAGCGGATCGCTGGACCGTGGTGATCCAATCCGAGCTCGGTATTTAGCACTGACCGTGGGTCGGATCGCTGGACCGTGGTGGTCCGATCCGTGCTCGGTAATTTACACTGACCGTGGGGTCAGATCGCAGGGTGAGCGGATCGCTGGACTGCGGTAGTCCAATTCGTGCTCGGCGGCGACCGTAGAAGTCGGTGCATGAACCTCTCGAGGTTCGGTCCCGGGCCCAAGTCGGGACGCTGGTTGTACGAGCAGACCGCTAGACTTCGGGCAAAGTCTGGTCCTGCACTCTAGGCAGGTTCTGGATCCTCAGACGAGTCCCTATATTGCAGCTCCCTGGGCCAGAATTAACAAACCGGAACTCAATGCTTAAGGCGACTCTGAATTTCTGGCGGCAGCGCTTCCGTTTATATATCGTTCGCCAGATGCTCGATTGTCGACAATTCACGGTGGGCACCAAGCGTCCTCGACAATGTTTGTTTTTCGTTCCGTTGTTTTTCTTCTCATTGGATTTTCGAGTCGATTCGCCCGACTTACTTTTTCCTCATTGGTCGGTATTTCGGGCAAAGGGGTGGTCAACGGCCGTGGTTGGGTCGTCACGCTTCGGTTTTTGGTCATTTTTCGCTCGGTCGGAGGTGTGGCGACGATTCTATTGGATTCTCGGTCGCTGCCGCTCGGTTTCGGGTGCGGTTGGCGCAGCCTGTCAGTTTGAGCCTGAACATACAAATACCGGTGCCGGATCGGCAAAAAAACAATACACCTCTAGCCTTGGTAGCGATAGGACGTGTTTACGCGCTCTATCAACCCGTTCGCCAGATTAGTACAGCTTTCCTTCATTTGTGCATGCGATCTAGTGTTCGCGCTGTGTCTCGTGTGCGTGTGTATTTCTCTGTGCGGGTGTTCTATGTTTCCTGTGCTGTGTAGTGTTCGCGCATTATGCCGCATTGCTTCTTTTGAAGCAACGCAGTTCGTCGCACTCTGCAGCGTACTAGAATTTATTCTTGTGCAGCGCTCGTTGCTGAAATGGCCAAGAGGCTTCCGCAGCACCTTCAGGACTGTCTTCTTCACGTCCGGCGACAGGAGCCGCTTCCAAATCCGTCAGCGAATTAAGGAGCCCCAGCGCTCTTGTGAGTGCAATCGCTGGTTCCGAGAACTCCAGCATCAGCAGAAATACTGTCGCTGATTCCAAGAATTCCGGCGAAAGCACGAACGCTTTGAGTGGCTCCAAGAATCTGCGTCCGAAAACCAACACAAGGAATTCCGTTGTGACAATGCAAGAAATCTTGCAGGAGTCCAAGCTGAAATCTCTCGCTTGCAAGAAGCGATTTCCAGATCTCGAACTCCAACTCGGATATGGAAGTAAAATCCATCACGTCCGAGTCAACGAGGGACTCATCGTGACGCGACGACGATGAATCAAACATCGTCGCAAAGAAACGACGGCGCCCCGCCCCTAAGAAATCCGCAGCATCAGCTGCAAAGAAACAGATCGTGGAAGGAGTCGAGACTAAGCCAGTACTAACGGGTGGGACAGGCCTCCAACGTGTCTCGTCCACGGATGTTCACCCCAAAATGAAAAAATCGAAGTGGGGCTCGCTCCGTACCGAAACCCCACGGCGAGGTACCCGAATCAACAAGTCGGTGAATACCAACATCGGCATTAGAATTCGTCCCACTACCCTAAACGACTATCGCACATTGGTATGTGCTTTATCGTCCCTCAATTACCAATTCCATTCATACGCTCTCGCGGAACCGAAACCGATTAAAGTCGTGCTCCGAGGCGTGGTAGAATTCCTCTCTGAGGAAGACGTCGCCGAAGATCTACGGCAGCAGGGATTCGAATCCGTCCATGGCAAATGTATGACGAAGGGTCCAAATCGCATGCCGACCCTCTCGTTTTCGTAGAATTACCGAAAACTGAGGAGCGAAAATCTACGCGATCAAAAACGTTTGCAGGCTCGAAATTACCGTCGAGTCCAAAAACGTCTTCAAGGACTTCGCCACGCAGTGTCATCGCTGCCAATTATACGAGTATAGACAGAGAAACTGTCACGCAGCGCCTCGCTGCGTAAAATGCGCCGGCCAATATCCCTCATCGGCTTGCACAAAACCGAGGGAGGATTTGGTCACCTGCGCCTTATGTGGCGGTCCGCACCCGGCCAACTACAAGTGGAAAAGACAGCTAAGTCTGTTTCTCCCTGTGGCCGAGCCTCGGCCAGGAGCCTCCAAAACTCCGGGAAAGACCACCCCGGTTCTTCCAAAACCACCCCCACCATCTCCTTCTTCCAAAAGGTAAGAAGCGTCCCTATCGTCGCTCCGGCGAAAAACACGAACAAGTCCAAAAAAGGGAAAAATCCACCCCCTCTACCTCCACAAAAACGCAGGTTTCGGCGAAAAGTGCCGTTGCTTACGCCGGTTTCCCAGCCGGAATCGGCAGCCGGATCGCAAGGCACCTTCGCCCAAATCATTGCCCTGACATCCAAGGTCAACTGGACCAAAGCGTTCGACGTGCGATTGAGTCTCATCCCCCAACTGCTAGCGTGTAAATCGCTAGCAGAAGCTGGTGCGGTGTTCGCCAGTAACATATCCATCATCTTATCAATCTTCAATGTCTAGACATCAAAGGCTCCCGCAATCCATATAGGCAGCATTCTGGAATGCAAACAGTCTCTCATCGCGGAGGGATGAGCTGCTGGAGTTCGTTCAGAGACACAAACTGGACGTAATTCTAGTATGCGAAACCCACCTCCGCCCCTCCAATCGTTCAGCCCACCCCCTCTCCAACTTCAGCTTCTAGCGATCAGACAGGGACACGGTAGGGACGGTTGGCACGGCGACTCTCATCAAGCAATCGTTATGCCAGGATGTGAACGTCACTCCACTCCTGCCTCAGATTGAAGCAACAAGCGTCCCCTCCGACGTTCGCGTTCTTGAAGAGGATTCGGGAGAACTCTTTCAAGATCAGGGGGCACCGTCGTGGCCGGAGACCTGAATGCGAAACATCCGTCGTGGAACTTCGCTCCGCGCTAACACAAAAGGCAATCTTCTTCGCCGTTACGTGGACGAGCACGAGCTCATGATCTACCCTGCCCAAAGGAAGGCCGGATGTTCCCGACATCGCCGTGACGAAAACGTCACCAGGGCATTTGAAGTCACCACCCTGAACGAGCTCTCCTCCGACCACAACCCAGTACTTCTTCAACTGGGGGAGGGAACTGGAGATCCCGACGTCCCGTCCACTCGGACGATTATCTCCTGGCCAGCCTTCACGACCCACATTAAGGGTAACTTAGGCCCCATCACGGCGATTGAAAATCCCGAACAGCTCGACTCAGCGGTCACCACCCTCAGCGGGAGCATACTGAGTGGTCTTCGGTATGCTTCAAACACCACTCCCGTACGCGACAAGAGGACATTGATCCCCCAGGATATCCGGGACGCGATACGAGAAAATAACCGCTATGATGGCAGCGGACGTTCAATCCCGGTCACAAAGCAGAATACAACAGAATGTAGCAGCAAGTGAAGGAGCCAAGGAAGTTTTGGAAAACCGTTAGGAGCGTCAGATCTAAGAAATCCCCCATGCCACCTCTTCACGCTCCCCAAGGTATGGTCTTCACCTTGGAGGACAAGGCCGAAGCCTTCGCAAACTCCCTGGAGTTGCAGTGCAGCCCAAACTACGCGAACGCGAACGTCGGCAATATAAGTCGCATCCACGGTAGAGTAAGGCGCCTGCTCTCTGGGTTGGGGGAGGCGGGGGATCACGACCACATCCCTCCCACTTCACCCGAGGAAGTAAGGAACATTCTCAAGGGCCTTCGCCCGAAACAAGCTCCTGGTCCTGACGGAATCCCCTCGCAGGCAGTCCAAGTCCTGCCGAGGAAGGCTATCTGCGCCATCACCGCCATCGTAAACGCGATCATCCACCTTCGATATTTTCTGCCTCTCTGGAAAGTCGCCGACGTGGTCGTTATTCCAAAACCCGGTCAACCCCCCATCTGGCCTTAGAACTATCGCCCCATCAATCTTCTCCCTGTCCTTGGAAAAGTAGCAGAACGTATACTGCACCTCCGACTCGTGCAAGAGGTCGATTCCAAGGACATCATCCCCCCGCCCAGTTCGGTTTTCGCAAAGGGCTGGACACTTCCCTCCAAGTTCTCCGTCTCGTGGAACACGCCAAGGGTAGATTCAATAACCACGAACTCACCGGCGCCGTGTTCCTCGACATCTCCAAAGCTTTCGATAAGGTTTGGCACAAGGGCCTAATCTACAAGATGCACAGGGCCGGCATCTCTATTGGTTATCTTCGCCTCATCTCCTCTTTTCTCCGCCAAAGAAGTTTCAGGGTCAAACTTCAAGACCACCGTCCTCGCCCAAGGACCATGTCGGCAGGTGTCCCTCAAGGTTCTGTTCTGCCCCCCTACTCTTCAATCTCTAAATTAGTGACACCCTCACCGTCCCACACGTTAATCCTACAATGTACACGGATAACGCGTCTCTTCTCGCGCTCCAGAAGTCCCGGAATAATTGAAGGTTGTCTTCAACATTCCCTGGAGCAGTTAGGTTTGTGGTACGGCGAATTGAGAATCGCAATCAATCCGGGGAAAAGCACGACAGATGTCCGCGGTCATGTACGGAATGATGAATGGCCGAAGTAAGTTGGATCCTGCACGCAAGATTCAACTCTACAAGGCAATCGTGAGACCCACAATGACTTACGCGTCTGCCGCTTGGGCGACTGCGGCGAACTGTCACATGGCAAATCTTCAGATTCTTCAAAACCGGGCGCTCCGTATGGCTCTGGACGCCCCTTGGTACGTCAGGAACGAGACTCTCCACGATTTCGGACGAGAGCTCCTTCAGAACTTCATCCGTCGTACCTCCACTTCCGTCTTCAACAGAGTTCAGGAACACCCTAACCCGGTCGTCGCCGAAGCCTCTCACTGCGATCCTACCCTTCCCTGAAAATATAAGCGTCCCAGATCCATCGCCATCCCTCCGCCGCCGCAAGGAGCATCTCCCCGCCGGGAGGGTACATGGTCACCATAGTCGAGGATAACAAACCCCACCAAAGCTGAAGGTGGATCGAGAAACTGGATGCTCGGGTGGGTTCCTCCACAGTCGGAAGAGGTAAAGGATAGTTCCTGGAACTGCAAACGTTTGCGACCATAGATAATTGACCAGCGTTTTGTTTGGTCAGATCACTTTAATTAATTTATTTCTTTATGTTTATACTTTAATTTAACTGTATTATTATCACTGACATTTGTGCGCTAAAATAATCCGGGAAAGCCAAGGCTTCCCGGCCAGTTATTAATCAAAGTTCACAGATAGCGATGACGACGGTGAACAACGTATCCATTACATCGCTCTCCACGTCGAGAGAGCGATTTAATGGATACGGACAGTGAAAATGAAATTATTGAGGACAACACCAGCGCCAAGCGGGAGCAAGCCGCGTCATGCTCGCTCAGTTTTGCCGCGATGTCTGACGAGGAGTTAGAGCTCCTCGTCAAGAGATTAGCGGTGGAAATTGCCCTGCGCAGAACTGGGCGAGCTTCGCGTGACAAGGCACTCGCGGAGAATCAAGCTAAAAGCGAAGACCGTCGGCCGAAAGGATCTCAGGACTCTGACGTCCCGGAAATAGGAACGAAAAGAAAAGCCAGGCAGACCCTGAGTCTTGCCGTGGAGAAAGGCCCGGCGGCGGCCGAGAAAGCGCCATCCCCACCGAACTCGCCGGAACAAATAAAGGCTTCCCTTCCGTGGCTACTCCAAAGGGGGCTACCCCTCCTAAAGACCCTCCAGCATCGAAAATCCTCCCGATCGTCCTACGGGACAAGGGAACATGGAAGAAGATCACTTCCCGCTACGGGATCCGCTTCTATCCCGTCACCGAGAAAGATTTCAGAGGAGCCACCAAACTCCTCGACTCCCTTAGGATCCCCTACCACACATATCGTCTTCCCTCGGAGAAGACCATAAATGTAGTGATTAGGGGTATCCCGACCGAAATCGACATCGAAGTCGTAGCGTCCGGAGCTCGAATACGAAGGATTCCGTGCGGAGGGAATTGCACGTCCGCGCCACTACCGCACAAAGAACCCCATGTCACTGATAATGGTAAGCACTCTGGTCGCCTCTACGGCCGGGGGCTCTCACCCAGCGGCTTCCTCGTCGTAACCTCCAGCGTCTTCTCCGGCGCAACCACCGATCCGCCCGACCCAATCTCAGACTTTGTATACCGCGGTAGCCTCCGGCAACTCTAAAGGGTCCAAACCCTCCCGAAAGTACGCGAAACCCCAAAATCTGGAAGCGCGGGACCAACTTGCACAGCCGGTTTTCAACGTAGCCGTCTTCGCGCTTCAGGAGCTTCTCGGCCAATTTGCAGTGGCCGTCCAGCACCTGAAGTCGGCGATGCCCAGTAAGTTGCCGTCGCAACGATAAGATACACGAGGATCCACCCGGTGCTATATTTTTATTATTTGTTTATTACATTTTATTTCGCTAACCATATGACGTTCTATTTGAGGAAATTTTTCTTCCGTTTTCTATCAACTTTCAGTTGATGGAAAATGAGCAAAATTATTCAGTCGCGACTACGGATTTAAATTCAAATTTTAAAAGTATGATGCTTTTTCAAAATTGTACACAAGTATCACACAGTATTTACAAATATTTCTCATAACCTCTAAAAAGATTAATCAAAATAGGAAATTTACTTTTAGTAAAACGTTCAATAAAAACATTTGCTGACACAACCACAGGATGATGTATAAACCCACGTTTATTTTGTACTGTAACAGGACTGGACAAGACGTAAACATAAGAAAATGAGGTTAGATTAGAATTTAGTATGAAAATAGTTCTAATTTCATACAATGATTTTGCACAGAAAAATAGTACAGTGTTTTATATTGTACTATAAAATAGTATTCAATTTTTACGTACAACTTAATATGATAATGTGATACGGCCTTTAGAGTGTAAAGCGAAATTGCAGTCGGTATCGTATATAATTGTTGTCGTTGCTCACATTGACTATTTGTTAATACTATCCATTATTTTGTATTTATATAAAATACGCTTTTTATTTATCCAAAGTTTAGGTTTTAATCTTTATTAGTGTAGAAGAAGGAAATAATATAATTTCTTCTTTTAATTATTCGATTGTACATAAATACAGTAGAAGCCGCTTATTGTGATCAATTTGGAACAAACCCTTTTTGATAACATTAACCGAATGATAACAGTAAGCGGAAGGTAAATATAAATGTATTTTTCTATGCTGATGTAGTCAATAATAAATATGTATGTATGTAATCAAATTATTTAACGACTTACAAATAAAATTCAAGGGAAAAATTAACGATTAATCAACAATTTTTAATATTTTACCAAATTTGTTTATTTTTTATCATCGATACAATACGTAGGTACATTTATTTACACTTTACGATTTCATTCGAAAAACTGGTCGATCGTCGTTTGACGTTTATTTTTATTAATAAGATTTTGTATGTATATTTCAAAATCATAATATCTATCGAAATTACTTTCTCGGAATTGTACACCACGTCGGAGAATATTTAACGCTTCTTGCATCTGGCCATTAGTTGGCGGCTCTTCAGACATTTCCTCTTCTTCTTCTTCTCCTACTTCGGGTAATTCAGGATTACTTCCTTCGGACGATTGATCCACAACTTCCCGACAAATGTCTGATATAGTCATTGTGGCAGCTGTTTGAACATCATTGTCGATATCCACCCAATCGGAAAATTCGCTTTTGGACAGACCTTGAACTACAAAAAATTAAAAAATATTAGTTAGATGTACAAAACAAGTTCTTTTTTCATACCTTCTAAAATGTCAGCGCACGTTTCATGGAGATCAGGTTCTTCATCACCAGTTTTGGAAAAACCTCCTTTCGAAAACAGTTTCGGATCGTTTCTGGTTGAACTTGCCTCCATGACTTCACCAGCAAATGCAGCGCATCTAGAATACTGATTTTTTGCTATCGCATCTGCAGTAGGTGCATCTCGATTCTCATCAAGTTCTTGTATAATTTGGGCTCGAATTTGCCCTCGATAGTATTCTTTGAATGTTCGAATGATTCCTTGATCACATGGTTGTATCAATGCCGTAGTGTTCGCAGGTAAGAAAATAAGTTGGATGTTCGTCAAAACTGCATTCACTTTGTGCGCAGTACAATTGTCTACTAATAAGACGATTTGGCGTTTCAATTTTTTGTCCCACCTGAGTAACCACTCGCTGAACAAGACACTTGTCATCCAAGCATTCGCATTAGCAAAATACTCCACGGGCAAAGTTTTAACACCTTTAAAACATCGAGGATTCTTACTTTTTCCTATCACTAGAAGTTCTTCCTTTTCACCTTCCATATTAACAGAACATAACACTGTTACTCGTTCTTTCGAAGATAAGCAACCTCTTACTTTATCGTTTTTGAACAAATAAGTATGATTAGGCATCGCGCGAAAGTAGAGTCCTGTTTCATCTGCATTGTAGATGTCCCGAGGTGGATATTTTGCAATAATTTCTGGCCATTCCGAACGCATCCAGTCAGCGGCTGCTAACGAATCAGCACTTTTTTTCTTCACCGTGCAGAGGTCTATAAACGATGTTTTCTCGCTTTTTCCACCGATTGAACCATCCGTCTGTTGCAATGAAATTTTCTTTCCCCATAGTTTTGGCTATATCTTCTGCTTTTTGACGCATGATAGCACCATTCACAGAGGCATTTTTTTCGCGAACATTTGTAAACCAAATTTTTAAAGCTGATTCAACTTGATTATCCTTTCCAGATCTTTCCCTTTTTCGTTTTATGTTTTCATTCGAACGTGCACACGTTTCTATTTCTGTACGATTTTTTAAAATTTCACACAACAGCGGTTGCGAATTTTTTAATTGTACCGCAGCATTCCTTTGACTCATTTTCGGAAGTTTATCGAAGTTATCGAGAATTTGTCGTTTTTCTTCGTTCGATAGATCGCGACGTTTTTTATTCACTTCTGCCATGACCACGGTGGTTTATGCGAAATTTCAATAATTTACCCGTACACAAGACTGTAGAACGTGAGATTCGTAGAAGAGTGTAGGAGAAACTGAATATCATTTAAACGAACGGACCTTTTATACATAAAGTACATAAAAAAAAAAAAAAGATGACCTCTTCATAATATAGAAATAACAATTCGTTAGATTGTAATATGCGATATGAGAGTTTTAATTGAAATCGGCGAGAAAAAGCGGCTCGTTCAAAGGAGTTGCGCTGCAGACACCGTCGCCTGAAGAAACTTTCCGACAAAGGATACTATTCATAACTAATAACATTAAGCGGCTTTTGATTACAATATGCGGCTTTCTTTAAATGAGTTTTAAATAGAGTGATTTGGGACCAACGGTTTTCGATAACAATAACCGTTTGATAACATTAACCGTGATTATAATAAGCGGCTTCTACTGTATAAAAATAACATAATCTCGACACGTTTATTCAATCGTCGTCTTCATAACATAACATGCACAGATTAGAAAAACCGCCCTAATCTCTGATAACATAATGTGTTGATGTGTACATAACTAACTTCCCAGGGCTTCCTATATCTCCTAGTTCTCGTTCCCTACCGACCTAAAATAACGCGGCAAATTTAAATTTAAACTTCTGAACACTAATTACATTAGTAAATTTTTCTCTTTTGTTTTCTTTTCGTGTGTTTGTCTGTTTCTAGTGTTTTATCCACTATTATACTTACTATTTGGTCCGAATACTTTTTTATTTTTAGACATTTGAATGGGTTTTTAAAGTACAATGTCTATATTCGTATATATAATAAAATTAAAACAAGATCATCAGCAACCGAAATTAAAAACAATGGTTTAGAAAGTCGTTTACCAGTTAGCCGATTTCAGTGGCTCCAGCCTTCTAGAATAATCGTTCATACGGAATTAAAATGCCCTTATCTCTTTCAAGATATTTCTAGACCTAAAAATGTTTTAAGTCACCTTTATATTTCATCTTGAATTTACTCATTAACTTTTCTTTCACTCGGAAAATCATGTTCAAATTTGATCCCGCTAGAATAATGTCGTGTACATAAATTACTAAATAAAAGCTTTCATTTCTTGAATCTAACCAGTACAATCAAAAATCATTCTCGGATTGTACAAAACTAAGTTCTAACAAGTGCTTATTTATTTCGTCATTCCAACATTTTGAAGATTTGTTTAAGTCCATACAATAATTTTCTTAGCTTAAGTGCATTCTTGGCTTTGCATTTTACACCTCGTGGTGGATAAATATATATTTCTTCATTAAGAATCCCATTTAGGAATGCATTCTTAACATCTAATTGTTGGAAGTGAAACTTATATTGGTTCCCCAAAATTAAAAGTGTTCCGATAGTTGTCATTGTTGCAACAGGAGAATAAATGTCATCAAAACTTCCCTTGTTTCTTTCAACAAATCCTCTTAAGACTAACCTAGCCTTATATTTGTCCTTTTCATCTAACTCTAAACTCTTATATGTGAAAACCCATTTTGTATCAAATATCTTCTCTCCTTCTGGTCTTTTAACGTCATTCCATGTTTTGTTTTCCTCTATAGATTTTAATTCTCTGTCAATTGCACCTAACCATAATTTATTATCTTCCCTATTTTCCATTTCTTCAAAACTTCTGGGAACATTTTTAACAAACCCGGTTACATCGAACGCCATATACATTTCGTAGTCATTATATTTCATCGGCATCTTCACCCTACGTTTATTTTCTCCGTTATTCTTTTCCAAAACATTACTGGCGCCTTTTGACTCGGTATCTATATCAGTATCTTGATGCTTGCTTTCCATTTCATTTTCTTTCTCTTTTTCTTCTTCGTTATCACCATTTACCATTTCTACTTTCCGGATATAGCAAAAACTTTTTCATTAAATACCACATCTCTCGAGATAATAACCTTTTCCTTCTCAATATTCCATAATCTGTAGCCTGTTGGAGCGTATTCCAACATGATGCATTTCTCCATTTTTGACTCAAACTTACCCCCACTTATCTCCTTGGGGATGTGACTGTATGCCATGCAACCAAATACTCTAAGATTGCTGACGTCTGGTTTTGTTCCATACCAGATTTCTGCAGATGTCATCCCAGGTAAATTACACGTAAGGCCTCTATTCATAACGTAAGCAGCAAATTGAATTGCTTCTCCCCAAAATTGCTTTGGTACATTGGAATCTACAATCATTGCTCTACTTCTTTCTACTAGACTGCGGTTCATACCTTCTACCTTGCCATTTTGCTGCGGAGTGTATCTTACTGTACAATCTAAAATTATTCCCCGTTCTTTGCATAAATTAATAAAATCCCTAGACATATATTCCCCTCCATTATCACACCTTAGTTTTGAAACTTTACAACTGAATTTAGATTCTGTCATTTTTAAATATTCCTTGAATTTGTCATATACGTCGCTTTTCTTATTAACCAAATAAACAACAGTAAAATTTGAATAATCGTCAATGAACGTTAGAAAATACTTATTTCCATCATGTGATTCAGGAGATATTGGCCCGCACACATCAGAGCGAATAATTTCTAAAATTCTCTTACTTTTTGTTCTATCTCCAAATGGTATTCTCGACATTTTCCCGCTTATACAAGGTTCGCAAAAATTTACTTTTTGTATTTTAATAGTTTCATTTATACCATTCACCATATTGTTTATATTAATTTCTTTAATTCTGAAAACCAACATGTCCATATCGTTTGTGCCATTTCATAAATTCCTTATCAATGTTTTCAACATTTAGACATTCGAGCAAGAGTGAATGAAATTTCATATAGATTATTTCTACGCCCTAATCCTACTACGCTCATATCCTTATCAAATAGTTTTACATACCAATTTTCAAAAACTACTCTTATACATAACATTTCTAATCGTTTAACAGATAACAAGTTTTTCTTAGATTTGGTACATAGAGAACATTTTTTATAGTAATTTAGCTTAGCTATTGTTAACGCTACTATAAGCTTCAATATTACCCACACCTGTAGCTAACACGAAATTTTTATCTTTAGCAACAGCTATTCTAATAGGTTCTTCAAACATAAGTAAATCAGAAAAATAACATTTTTGATTTACCATATGGTCAGTACAACCAGAATCAATGAAGAAGTCCAAGATGTCCGACATTCCATACTCCCTATTGTCAGTACTTACTTGACCCATCAAACACACACTTTTGTCTATACCAGCACCATTATTTTCTTGGTTTTGGTTTTCACTACTCTGAACAAGGTTGCTCTTATAAAAATTGTTTTGGGTCCTACCTCGGTTTCTGGTGTAATTGATGTGGTAGAGGGGTAGAATAAACCAAGAACTTAGTACTAAAATGAAAGATTTAATGCAATCGTTGATTTTACAAAAGAAACACTTAAATACTGAAAACTACATGCCTACTTCATTATATTCTTACTGTTACTGCGCATGTGCACAGGGCGCACAGCGAGTGGCGACATCTAAATGAAATATGGTGAGGTATATCTAACTTTTACACTCCCCGTAAACCGAACCATATTACATAGGATATTAAAACAAAAAAATTGCTTCGTAGCTTACACACATAGCCCTATTTTCATACACATATTTGCGAAAATGTTTGAATTTACAGATTTGGTGAACATGTCACCAAGCTGGTTTTCAGACGGCACGAATTCCACACAAATATCTCCTTTTTGATATAATTCGCGAACGAAATGGTAGCGAATTTCAATGTGTTTAGATCGTTTGTGAAATTCGTGATTTTTTACAAGTTTGATAGCGCTTGCATTGTCTACAAATAATACAGGCACAGT
The DNA here is from genome assembly GCA_038088585.1 of Chrysina gloriosa. Classification (NCBI taxonomy): domain Eukaryota; kingdom Metazoa; phylum Arthropoda; class Insecta; order Coleoptera; family Scarabaeidae; genus Chrysina; species Chrysina gloriosa. The sequence goes on along the minus strand of CM076091.1, from coordinate 38,531,354 downwards.
GCTTTTCTTTTCGCGTATTTCGTTTAACAATTGGGTGAGCCATAACAATTCTCTAGATCCTTCACTAGCGGCAACAAATTCTGCCTCAGTGGTAGAGAGCGCAACCGATTTTTGTAATTGTGAAGTCCAAGACACAGCAGTGTCACCAATTAAGGATACGAAACCGTTTGTTGAGCGTCTGTTTTTAACATCATCTGCGAAATCTGCATCGGAGTATGCACTTAAGTCACCTCTTGTTGATGTGTACAACAAACCTGAGTCGGTTGTACTGCGCAGATATCTAAATATGCGTTTAACAGATACCCAATCAAATTTGGTTGGTGCTGCCATTGATCGCGCGGCTTTTGAAACAGCGTACGCGATATCCGGGCGAGTTGCACATGCTAAATACATTAATGATCCTAGGGCTTGGCGATAGGGAATAGAATGATCAAGAACAACTTTAGAATTTTCATTTGGTTGATCGTTACTAGCAGGTGTTTTTACTGCTTTTTGTCATGTCAATAAATCACATAGTCCTAGTGACGGCTGTCATGTCAATAAATCACATAGTCCTAGTGACGGCCAGTCACAGCATAGCACAGATACAGTCAGTTGTAAAGAATGGTTGTCGTGGTTGTAGATCTTCTGAATAAAGTATCACTATACTATTCATATATATGTAAAAGTGAACATATAATATGGCGCAGGCATTTTAGAGAAAAACGAAGGTAAGAAAATAAAAAAGAAAAATCAAAATGGAGTACCTAACACAGCCCAAGGAAATGAACATGGCGGGAGATTTAGCGGCCAATTGGCGAAAATTCCGAAACAATTATGAAACATATATGGTAGCTACAGGTGCAAACAAGAAAGGGCTAAATATGAGGACGAGTCCCGGTCGATTCTCGCAAAAAAAAATTATAGCGCTGTAAAGGTGACCTAAAAAGTGATAAATTATCTTAATAAAAGTTTTGCGAGACGCGCCTCCCAGAGTCACAATTTCAGAAAAACGGTCTTACCTTGAAGTGTTTACGTTACGTTCAAACGGAGTCTTCTTATGTATTTAATCCCATAAGTATAATTTATAATACATTTATAATAACTTTTATCCTTTTTCTACAAATATACGTTCAATTATTAATATAATTTCCAGTAATTTACCAATAATTTTACATTTTCTGGGACGTTAATATATATATTTTTTTAAGTGACATTTAACTGGTAGTAACCAGCAATTATAGATACCTTCTTTATAATCCAGTGCCAACTTAAATAAAACTGCAGTCCTATGCTTATTCCATGATAGAAATACATTAGGTATGCTCGTGCGCATCTAGCGATAACGCGCTTTGGGCAATTCTAATATATGTATATATGTAGTTATAGCAGTCACTACCGTAGCGAAACATCCAGAACTAAAGGCAAGTGATAACGCGCGGTGGTAAATGCGCAAGAAAATCTTATTTTGGTAAACTTATGAGGATACCTAATGTATTTCTATCATGGTTTATTCCTATTCTTCCCTAATAATTCAAATTTGACATTGAACATTGACTTTTGAAATGGCGCAAGTAAATTTAATAGAATTATATAAAATATGTAATTTAAAAACAAAATTAGAAATGAGTCGCCAACTTATGCAGTGGGGATTAGTTCCCAACGAGGGTAGCTACATGTGCCCTCGTTGTGGATCCCCACTGCAATTAAGGCTGGAGGAGAATCGGTAAGTATTACGTGCATTTGTTATATACTTTATATTTAAGATTTTTTGTACTAGATGTGATGGTTTAAGATGGAGGTGCGCAGGAACGATTATAAATCGTTTTAAAAAGAGAGAACGGTGCGGGGGTTTTCGAATTTAGAACGGGGACGTTCTTTTTAGGTCGAAACTTTCGATTTTCCAAATTTTAGGATTCGTCCATCTTTGGGTTGCCAACAGTCCCCTAACTTTCATTTGTGATGAATTACGTATCGCAAACTACACCGCGGTAGATTGGGCGTCTTTTTGCCGTGAGGTTGTTTTAGATGCGTATATTCTACATAAAGAGAAGTTAGGGGGCCCAGGTAAAATCGTAGATATTGACGAGTCCAAATTTGGAAAACGAAAGTATCATCGTGGACATTTTGTAGAGGGGCAATGGGTTTTTGGAGGCTATGAACGAGGTACGGACAGAGTTTTCATGGTTGCCGTTCCAGATCGGTAAGATTTAGTCACCTTAATTTAGTTTGGCATGTTTGGGGTGGTTTTGAGCCTGGTGATGTGGGGCGATTTGGGCTGGACGGCGTGGGGCGGTTTCGAGCCGCGCGGTACGGGGGCGGTTTTGGGCCTGGACGATGCGGAGGCGGCACTGGGTCGGGTGGTACGGGGGCGATTTTGGGTCTGTACGGTGTGTGGGGCGACTCTGGGCCGGGCGGTGTGGGGGCGGTTTTGTGCTGGACGGCGAGGGGCGATTTCAAGCTGGGCGGTACGGGGGCGGTTTTGGGTCTGGACGGTGTGAGGGCGGCTCTGGGCCGGGCGGTACGGGGGCGGTTTAGGGTCTGGACGGTGTGAGGGCGGCTCTGGGCCGGGCGGTGCGGGGGCGGTTTGGGTCTGTAGGGTGTGTGGGGCGGTTTTGTGCTGGACGGCGGGGGCGGTTTCGAGCTGGGCGGTGCGGGGGCGGTTTTGGGTCTGGACGGTATGAGGGAGGCTCTGGGCCGAGCGGTACGGGGGCGGTTTGGGTCTGTAGGGTGTGTGGGGCGGTTTTGTGCTGGACGGCGGAGGGGGAGGGGGGGAGGGTTTCAAGCTGGGCGGTGCGGGGGCGGTTTTAGGTCTGGGCGGTGTGAGGGCGGCTCTGGGCCGGGCAGTACGGGGGCGGTTTGGATGTGTAGGGTGTGTGGGGCGGTTTTGTGCTGGACGGCGTGGGGCGGTTTCGAGCTGGGCGCTGCGGGGGACGGTTTTGGGTCTGGACGGTGTGAGGGCGGCTTTGGGCCGTGCGGTACGGGGGCGGTTTGAGTCTGTAGGGTGTGTGGGGCGGTTTCGTGCTGGACGGAGGAGGGAGGGGGTCGATCTGGGCGATGAGGGGGCGGTTTTGCGCTGGACGGTGGGGGCGGTTTCGAGCCGGGCGGTACGGAGGCGGTTTTGGGCCTAGGCGGTGTGGGGCGGCTCTGGACCGGGCGGTTTTGAGCCTATAGGGTGTGGGGGCGGCGTTGGGCAGGGCGTTGCGGGGGCCGCTCTGGACCGGGTGGTGCGTGGCGGCTCTGGACCGGGTGGTGTGGGGCAGCTCTGGACCGGTTGGTGCGGAGGCAGCTCTGGACCTGGACGGTGTGGGGGTGGCTCTTGGCCGGGTGGTGGGGACGCGGTTTTGGGCCTATACGGCATGGGACGACTTTGAACCGGACGGTGCGGGGGCGGCTTTGGGCCGGGCGGTGCGGGGGCGGTTTTAGCCCTATACGGTGTGGGGGCGGTATCGGGCCTGGTGATGTGGGGCGGTTTTGGGTTAGGCTGTGTGGGCGCTTTTGGGGTGGGGCGGCGTGGGGGATTCAGCTTTGGCCAGGTTGGGTCGCATTGAATACTTTAATATATTTTGTATGTGAAACCATAATTGTTCTAATAATTTTTCTATTATTTGCAGGTCTGCTGACACGTTGCTTCCGATTATCCGTGAGTGGATTGAATTGGGAACAACGGTCATCAGCGATTATTGGAAGGCCTATGACTGCCTCTCATTGCATGGGTATGAGCATTTGAAGGTAAATCATTCTTTGACTTTTAAGGATCCTGATACAAATGCTCATACCAATGCAATCGAGTCCTCGTGGCGGGCTGCCAAGAATACAATAAGTTCTAGCGGACGAAGAAAATCCCATATTCCGGGAAATTTGGCTCGGTATATGTTTGACAAAAGATGTGCCGAGTTGAAATTGGATCGGACTGTGGAATTTTTACGTCTAGCAGGGCTATTGTATAACCCATTAAACCCTACGGAATGCCCACGAGATGAAGAAAAGGAGGACGCATCAGATTCAGCTTAAATGAAATTAACCCATTTGTACCCGCCGTCCTCATTTTAGTACAGTAAACTGTACCCAAATGAATACAGCCGGTACAAATGGGTTAAGGATGGACGTGGACGTGATCGATTTTAACTCCGACTTACTTCGAGCGGTAAACACCAATGGAATTACAATTTTGGCTTGAATCGTTTGTGTATTATAAGGGTATTAAAGAAGAAACGGCAAATTACAACGAAATTGCTGACGTGTACGTCGTGGAAGTTCTAAAAGCAGCTGAAGCAGAAATAGAAGAGCCCGAAATTGTTAGATTTTGTCGATGATACATGTATTTATTTGTGTATTGCTCTCTTAATTCTTGGACACATTTAAAAGTGAAATCGTTTGCAAATTTTTTACTAAAATATTTTTTGAGCGTATTTTTGTATTCATTTTAAATTTTAATTATATTTTGTTTATTTATTTGTGTATTGCTCTATTAATTCTTGGACACATTTAAAAATAAAATCGTTTGCAATTTTTACTAAAATATTTTTTGAGCGTATTTTTATATTCATTCTAAATTTTAATTATATTTAATCATTCAAAAGAAACAGCAATTAATAAACAAACAACTAAACGAAACTAGAATATATGTAATACAATGAACATATGGTGTGAATCAGTGATATACCAAATAGATTAAGGTAAATTACACATTGAATTTTTCTTAAATTAACGACTAGCAAATACAGAAAAAATAATAAAAATACGCAAATTCGTACATCAATCATTTTTTCCGTATACGGCCTTTAACCCCAATAATAGACCGTTTCGAAGAAGAAGAAGAAGAATTATGTAACATACATGCATCTATTTAAGTTGGAACCAGCACCTACCAGAGGTCGAATATTAGAAACGACTTGCCAGCTTCCCCTCACTTGCCTGGCGAAATATTCGTCATAGTGGGGGAACCAGTCGAAGAGGGCGAACCGACCCGATGTGCAGCGGTACGCTTTCGGCTGTTCCTTGCCCCTTATCTGTTATAATACTTGTAACAGATAAGAAATATTAAATTACTATTGAAAGAAAAGGTCTGGATCGAATTTCATGGTTGATTGTATTTGGCTTATGCCTATAACAGATAGATTTATAGGTATTCTTTTTTAACTAATAAATATCCATTCAACACTTATTTTATTTTAATAAAGAGTCCGCAGGACCAAAAATAATGTGGTAAAAAACTATATAAAACAAAAAACAACGATGACTTGAATGTTGGACGAATATTACATATCGCATACTGTTTGCGAACTCGGGCGTGAGATCTGGAGGAATTCGGGAAAATCGCAGTAGCATAGATTAAAACAGCGAGATTGAGGAAGGAGAGAAAACAAGATTCATTCCTGGCATAAAAAAGGAGGAAAAGCCTTACAAAGTAATAATAATGATGATAATAATAATAATCATATTCATAATCATATTATATTATTAAATTAATGTAACTTTCACATACATTCTATTTGTCGTCATCTTGTAAATTGTTATCGAAACCACAGTTTTCACTTTCAAAAGCTAATGACAATATAATAATGTACAATTATGTAACATTACTCCTTCTGGAGAATCCGAGCGTCATCGTTATTCCATGCGTTTGTCATGCTCTCGCGCTAATATCAAAGCATTCTTTTGAAAAAACAATGCCTAACATAGTTGAGGAGTCAATGATGTCGATCGTTTACCACCAAAATTATGCGAAACGATCGCAAATTTTAGACGAGTTTATTGATCCATGTCAAGGGTTACAACTAAAACTGGTTAAATATTCGAAAACACGGTGGCTCGGACGTCACGACGCTATCCAGAGACTGCGTCTTTTGCGTCTGCGTCGTTGCAGGCATGCTTCTCCGATGCGATAGTAGAAGAAGGTGATTGCAAAAAACGAGAAAAACTCGAAAAAATGAACGCATTTCTCAACGATCTCGAGATGCAAGCGTACCTAGCTTTTCTAGAGTATGTTTTGGCGATATTCAATAATATAAACCTTTTTTTTTCAAAATTCTGAAACGCGAGTTCATCAGTTGCACGGGAAATGCCTTCAATTTTTCTCGCGGATGGTATGACATTTTATAAAGAAACCTCTCCTTCCCTTTGTGCAATCGGGGCACGTTCGATTCGAAGATAGTAGTAATCAATTGCCTCTAGATGAGATATCATTCGGAGAAGAATGCCACGACGTTATAAAAACTCAAATCAAACAATACCACCGAAAATGAGGAAATCGTTCATAGAATTCGCCAGAATTGTTTGAATTTTTATATAGAGGCTGCAAATCAAATCCAACGAAGATTATTTTATATTAATGATGAATTTTTCACTTCCTTGCGTGTTTTTGATAGTGAAACCGCCTTGAAAGATGAGGATCGGGATTGTAGGTTCAGTGAAGTTTGGATTGTCGCGGCAAACTCGGTGGATTTGATAAGGCCGTAATGAAAAAGGAGTAGGCGTTTCTTGTTCTCGGAATATCGAAACGGTTCGATTAGACGAGAAATCAACATGTTGTCATTTGATGACATGTGGACAGAAATTTTGTTTAGGAAATATGAAAGTGGAGATTTCAAGTATCCACAATTAAAATGTCTTTTAGGTATAGTACGGTCTTTGCCACACTCGAACGCGGCGGCAGAGAGGACTTTTTCCGCGTTGACAGATGTTGTGAGCCACAAGAAACGCTCAACCTTGTCGAGCGATAGCGTTAGTGCGCTAGTCGCAATAAAAGTCGCAGCTAAAAATAAAAAAGAGACGGGTCGTGCCAGCGAGGTAACAGAGGAGCAATTAACTCAAATGTCTTCAACATTGTTATATAAACCTTCCATCAAGAAACAACGTGGTTTAACGTTGTACGCGACTGATGAGGAAATGCCTCAAGAATAGTTTTGAATTTTTTCCACGAATTTGGGGAATTCTTATGATTTCCAACATTTTGAAGATTTATTCCGCTAAATTTTGAAAAACGTTGTATAACTTACATTTTTTTAATACCCGTTTGAACATTTGTTGTGGCTTTTCCTAATAATAAAATTGAATAATTTTTGCCAAATTTTGTGCTCGCAAAGCTCCTCTATTACCTACCTCTAACAACTTTCAGCTGTGCAATACTTCTTAATGATTTTGAAATTATCCCTCGAAATTGTAAATATTCCATTAATTTTAGATTTATGGGTCCCTCATCTCATTTTCTCGATTACGCTCGATGTCGTTTAATACCATATGAAGGTTATGCCTCTATACAATTATTGTTATTATGATTATGATTATTATTATTACTATTATTATTATTACTATTGTTATTATTGTTATTATTTTAATTATTACTATTTTTATTGTTATTATTATCATTATTACTATGATAATTATTATACGTGACTGTATTCTATAGCTTTGGACGGTTTTACCTCCTTTCTTTGACAGGAATAGATCATTGTTTTCTCTAGTTCCTCAATCTCGCTGTTTTAATCTATGCTACTGCGATTATCCCGAATTCCTCCAGATCTCACGCCCGAGTTCGCAAACAGTATGCGATATGTAATATTCGTCCAACATTCAAGTCATCGTTGTTTTTGTTTTATATAGTTTTTTTACCACATTATATTTGGTCCTGCGGACTCTTTATTAAACTAAAATAAGTGTTGAATGGATATTTATTACTTAAAAAAGAATACCTATAAATCTATCTGTTATAGGCATAAGCCAAATACAATCAACCATGAAATTCGATCCAGACCTTCTCTTTCAATAGTAATTTAATATTTCTTATCTGTTACAAGTATTATAACAGATAAGGGGCAAGGAACAGCCGAAAGCGTACCGCTGCACATCGGGCCGGTTCGCCCTCTTCGGCTGGTTCCCCCACTATGACGAATATTTCGCCAGGCAAGTGAGGGGAAGCTGGCAAGTCGTTTCTAATATTCGACCTCTGGCACCTACCAGTCAAATGTCATTTACAAAGTGACACATTGTAACGTCCCAGAAAATGTAAAATTATTGGTAAATTACTGGAAATTATATTAATAATTGAACGTATATTTGTAGAAAAAGGATAAAAGTTATTATAAATGTATTATAAATTATACTTATGGGATTAAATACATAAGAAGACTCCGTTTGAACGTAACGTAAACACTTCAAGGTAAGACCGTTTTTCTGAAATTGTGACTCTGGGAGGCGCGTCTCGCAAAACTTTTATTAAGATAATTTATCACTTTTTAGGTCACCTTTACAGCGCTATAACTTTTTTGCGAAAATCGGCCGGGACTCGTCCTCATATTATTCCCAAGAAAGCAGCAGAGGTACAAGCAGCTGTTTTAACACATTGTGTCGGAGAGGAAGTAAGAATTATTTTAGAGACTTTAGAAATTAGAACAGAAGACAGAAAGAACGCGGAGAAGCTAATAGAAGCCTTACAAAATTATTTTATACCTAAAGCCAATATTAGTATAGAATGACATCGGGTTAATTCTCGTATACCAGAGAATAACGAGACATTTGATTCCTTTTGGGCAGTTAAAGGAAAATTGCAAGCAATTGTGAATTTAATACAATGAAGGATGACCTAATCAAAGACAGAATTGTATGTGGAATAAGAAATTTCAAAATAAAAGATAGATTATTAAGGGAAGTAGATCTAGATTTAGATAAAGCAATTAAAATATGTAAGGCAGCAGAGGAAACGGAAAATCATATTAAGAAATTAGAGGAACAAACAAAACCACAGGTAGGAATGATCAAGAAAATCGAAAAGAAAAATATCAAGCAAAAGGGGAAGATGGAGTCACCTAGGTATGGTAAATCGACAGACAACAACTCATGGAAGGGACAAGGATTTACATGATGGCCAGTTAAGAAGCATTTTCAAGAAACGAACAGAAAATACAAGCAATCAAATGATGGTAGGGCATATAAGCAAACTCAATGTAACCGATGTGGACAACCCACATCACACGAGAAATGCCCAGTATATGAGAAAACCTGTAGGAAGTGCGGAAAACCAAACCATTTTGCGATTAAATGTAAGTCAAAAATGGTAAATAGTGTTAATGATATAGTAGATGATAATTATTTATTAGCAGATGTTAAAGTAAATATAGGTAGTATAGGAAATGATTGGTTTGAAAAATTGAATTTCCTAATGTAGCACATGAAGTGTCTTTTAAGTTAGATACAGGGGCTCAAATTAACGTTATTCCGCTACATATTTATAAAAATTTAAATTTTAAAGGTGAACTTGAAAATCAATATAAATGTAACAAACTATGGTGGTAGTCAATTAAAAGTTGTTGGGTCTTGCATGCATAATATTATTTGTAACAATAAGTTGTATAAAAATATTAGATTTGTAATTATTGAAACCAACTCGAATTCTGTACCTGTATTAGGCATAGATACTATTAAATTTTTAAATTTGCTAAAACGAACTGAACAAAAAACAACTGTTAATGAACTTTGTCAGAAGAATATCTTGTTAGAATATAATGAGGTATTCAAGGGTGTAGGCAAAATAGCAATTGAGCCATATGAGTTTAAACTTAAAGAAGGATATCAACCTGAGGTTGTACCTTGCAGGAAAGTACCATATCAAGTTATGGACCAATTGAAAAATGAAATTTGACGGTATTGATGGTATAAAGATATATATTGATGATATTATCATTTATGCAAAATCTGAGGAAGAACATGATGTTATCTTGAGGAAGGTATTAAAACGGGCAAAAGAAGTAGGCGTAAAATTTAACAAGGAAAAAGTTAAATTTAGAGTAAAAGAGGTTAGGTATGTTGGTCACATTGTTTCAAATGAAGGGATTCAAGTAGATAATAATAAAATATAAATAAGCGATAAAGCAAATGCCAACTCCGAAAAATGCTAAAGGAGTGTCACGATTCTTGGGAATGGTTACATATGTAGCTAAATTTCTACCAAATCTATCTGATCACACATCAAAATTAAGAGAGTTGACAAAGAAAAATGTAGTTTTTGAATGGTCTAAGGAGCATGAGGGTCAATTTCAACAACTAAAAAGAATGTTAAGTAACAGTCCCATATTACAATTTTACGATGAAAATGCCCCAATAACATTATCAGTAGATAGTAGCAAAAACGGTTTAGGAGCTGTATTGCTACAAAACGGAGGACCTATAGCGTATGCATCAAAAACACTCACGAAAACTCAAGAAAACTATGCTCAAATAGAAAAAGAAACACTTGCGATAGTTTTCGGATGTCAAAAATTTCATCACAACCTTTATGGGAAACATTTCCTAGTAGAAACCGATCACATGCCATTAGAAACAATTTTTAAAAAACCGTTAAACAAATGTCCGTTAAGAATTCAGAGATTAAGAATCACTTTGCAAAATTACGACTTCACGTTAAAATATAAGCGAGGTTCGCTGCTATACATGGCCGATGCATTATCACGCGCTAGTTATGACGATATAGATTTCAAATTAATAGAAACAAATACAGAAGCTCAGGTAAACTTTATAAATTACATCAGAAACCAGAAAAGCTGGAGCAGGTAAGAAAGGAAACTCAGCTAGACACTGATTTAAATCAATTCAAAATTTTAATAAGGAACGGTTGGCCAAAAAGTAAAAACCAAGTAGAAAATGCATTAAAACCATATTGGAAATATAGAACGGAAATAACAGAAATGAAAGGAGTAATGTTTAAAAATGACCAGATAGTGATTACAAAATCAATGCGGAAAGATATAAATAGATTGCATTATAATCATCTTGGGATCAATAAAACTATACTTAGAGCTAAGGAATTAGTATTTTGGCCATGTATGACAAAAGAAATAACAGATGTAGTAAAAACTGTCCAGCTTGTTTAACATACCAAAATTCACAGACAAAAGAACCTATGATAGTAAGAGAAACCGCTAATAGGCCGTGGGAAATAGTGGAAGCAGATTTATTTACTTTCCAGTCTAGAGAATACCTTGTAATAATAGATTCGTACGCAAAGTACCCAGAAATATATGATCTCGGAAATGACACTACCAGTTATCCCATAATAAATTCTTTTAAAGCCACCTTTTCGAGATTTGGGAAACCAAACCTACTATATACAGACAATGGACCGCAATTTACAAACAAAAACTTTCAAACATTTCTTAAGAATTGGGAGATTGACCATAGAACATCATCTCCGCGGTATCCACAATCGAATGGTTCCCCTACATCGCTGTACCAACCTACACTACATCCCCTTCTTTAAATTTCAATAAGTAATTATTTACATTGTTTACACAAACATAATAGTACGTACTGTAAAAGGAATACTTTATGCTACATAGTCTTTTAACCAAATAGGTGGTTGTCGAGCTCTAGTTGGTCGTGACCTGCTCTCTATAACATTTGGAACTTCAGCACTCACAATTTGTTCACCACTTTGATTTCCTGTTGAAATCTGATTATCATTATCAACTATATCTGTTTTTCGAATTGAATTTGGAAGAGTATTATTATTGCTACTGCTAGGTAATTCTGCGATAGGATTAGGATTAGGCAAGGAAGTAGGTTCATACCCCATATCTCTGTCTTCTACATAAGGCGCAGGAATTAACTGCCATCTATTACGTCGATATATTCCTGAATCAGCTTGGACGATATAGGAACGAGGATTAACGTCTTTCCTAACTATCTTACCATATTTCCTAATATCAACAATCCATACTCCATCCCCTTCTCTAAGTTCGGATAGGTCTCTTGTTCTGTGCCGTTTATTATAGCATTGGCGCTGTTTATCTTTTGTTTCTCCTCACGGTTCCTTACTGCCGAAATATCTTTGTTGGATATTCGTGAATTTAACAAATCTGGCAATTGTGGTAAGAATGATTTGAGTTTACGACCCATCATTAATTCTGCTGGCGAAAATCCATTTTCCAGCGGTGTAGTTCTATAACTAAGCAGAGCTAGGTCGATGTCTTTGTTTTTGTTCTTCTTAATTATATTTTTGCAGTTTTAACGGCGGCTTCAACTGCTCCATTCGATTGGCTATAGTACGGAGAACTAGTGATGTGTTTAAATTTGTATGCCTTACTAAATTCCGTAAATTTGTATTGGAATTGAGGACCATTGTCGGATCTTAAATAGTCACATATTCCATATCGGGCAAACGTCTGTTTTATCTTCTCTATAGCGTCTTCGGTCATTGATGAAAGTTCAAAAATCTCAAAAAATCTCGAGAAGTAGTCGGTTATAATAAGATTCCATTTACCATAGCATTTATATAGATCTACAGCGATTTTCTCCATTGGACGTAATGGTAGGTCTTCTTTGATAAAGGTTTCCCTAGGATTTACTCTTTCCTCAATGCAATTTGGGCAATTTCTGATTAAATGTCCCAGTTGACTACTCAAGCCTAACCACCAAACTGATATCAATGCTCGGCGTCTGCATTTGACAATGCCTTGATGACCTTGATGTATGAATTCGATGACTTCTTTTTGCAAGGTCTGAGGAATGATTATACGATTATTCTTTAACAGTATATCGTTTGATATCGAAATTTCATGGCGGTATTGATAGTAGTTTAGCATTTCCTTGGGAATCGTACATCGGTCTGGCCATTCGCCTAGAGTGTAATACTTTAGTTTCTGACATATTGGGTCTTCTCCTTGGGCAGCAATAATCTTGTTCAGGTAAGTATCCTTCACCGGTGCATTGGCAATTACGAAGTTAACGTATGCCTGGATTTCTTCACCGAGTTCTTCGCGATTTTCTTGGTTTAGCATGGGACTACGAGAGAGAGAATATGCAACTACCAGATTCTTACCCGGTACAAATTTAACGGTGTAGTCATAACGCATTAACCTAATTCGAAATCTTTGGAGTCGGGGAGTTAGATTATCTAAATTTTTCGTATGTAATATTTTTAGGAGTGGTTTACGGTCCGTTTCTAGTGTGATGTGTAGACCCGTTATATAATCAGACCACTTTTCTGCTGCCCACGTCAATCCAAGTGCTTCGCGTTCAATTTGAGCATAATGGCGTTCTGTAGGAGTTAACGTGCGTGAAATATAGGCTATAGCTTCCCGATTGCCTACAGGATCCTCTTGGAACAAGCAAGCACCAAGTCCGCAGCTAGACGCATCAGAGCTTATAACTATGTGTTTGGTTGGATCATAATAAGCCAATAGAGGTGCCACTGATAGCATACTCTTAATCTTATTGAATGCATTTTCTTGGAATATAGTCCATACGAAGTGTGTCTTATTCTTTAATAAAGAATTTAGCGGTTCAAGGATCTGTGATCGTTTCTGGATGAACTTTGCTACAAAGTTTATCATTCCTAAAAACCTGAGGAGTTCAGTTTTATTTTCAGGACGTCGGAATTGTTTAATTGCCTCTACACGAGTTGGATCTATTGATATGCCTTGGTCGGATAAAACATGTCCCAAATAGTTTATTTTATTTACACCAAATATGCTTTTTCCCTTATTAATTGTGATTCCTTCTGCCTGCAACCTTGTAAGTACTTTTCTTAAAGTTTCATCGTGTTCTTCCCTGGTGTGAGCATATACCAGCATATCATCTATGTGAAAGACTGTGTTTGGTATTCGAGATAAAATTTTTGAAAATTTACCAACAAAATATTCGGGAGCGCAGGATATACCGAATGGTAATCGTTTAAACAAAAACCTGCCCAACGGACAAATAAAACACGTGAGGGGTTGACTGTTTTTGTCTAGTTTTATTTGATAATATCCTTTATTTGCATCTATTTTAGAGAAATATCTAGCTCCTTTCAATCGAGATAAAGTATTTTCTATTCTTGGGATCGGAAAATAGGGTCGCATTACCGATTTATTGAGATGAGTATAGTCAACACATAATCTAATCTCTTCCCCTTTTGGAACAACTATAGGTGCCACCCATTCTGTTGCCTCATCTACACGTTCAATAATATTTAGTTGTAATAGCCGAGTTATTTCTTTTTCAAGTTTGGGCATTAATGGAATTGCCACCAGACGAGGTGAGGTTTGAGCAAAGGGAACAGCTCCTTCTTTAAGTTTAATACTAACTTCCCCTTTGAATTCTCCAATTTCTCTGAAGAGTTTGGGAAATTCTAATTTTATATCAATTTTATTCACAACATGACTGCTTGTTTTGAGTTTAACGTACTTAGATAATTTAAGGAGTTTAAAGAATTGAATACTTTCCCTACTTAAAATAGGAGTTTTTAAATCTTTCATAACAAAACAGTTTCTTAAAAGTTTTTGATTTTGATGAACAAATGTGATTGCCAATATTCCACCTACCTCTAGAGCCTTACCATCAGGACCATTAATTGTTTTATTAGTGTATTGCATTTTCTTCAATAAATTTGTAGGTACCACTGACAACGGGATACAGTCCACATCAGCTCCTGAATCTATCAAGAAATGTATAGTTTGGCCAAATTCAACCACCCTGATTGGTACTGTCCAGCACTTTGTAGTTCCATTTATTATGCTACCTAGAAAAAAATTGACAGCCTCATCAAGAGGTATATCAGTATCTCTAAATTTACTATCGGCTAAATTAGAGTTATTGTCCTTATTACTAATTGTATATGAGTAGCTCTTACTATTAGAATTTGTACAAGAACTAACATTACTAGATGCTATACTAATACTATTAATATTCTTGATTTTCCTGCACATTTTTTTATAATGTCCTTTTGCATTACATCCTCTACAGATGGCATTTCTTGCTGGGCATTCATTCCGTGCATATACTTTCCCACCACAGTAAAAGCATGCATTTGTCTTCCATTCCGAGGAAATATTCTTCTTACATGGATTGTTAGACATGAACTTAGTTTGTTCTGTAAGCTGTGTTTTAGTACTTTTACCTGAGCTGTGAGTCGAGTGCTTCACCATATTAATCGTTTCAGATTGTCGTATTATTCGGTTCTGCTTATGCTGAATCTCTGCCTGTCTTGCTGTATTGATTGCAGCTTCTAATGTGAGGTTAGGTTTTAACTGCATAGCCTCTGAAACTTTTGTGTCGCTCATTCCTACGACTATCCGATCTCTAATTAATTCATCTTTTAAGTTTCCAAATTCACATGATTCCGCTAACGAGTGTAAATCTGTAATAAAATCGTCCATTCTTTCTCCCTGTCTCTGGACTCTGGAGTTGAACTTAAAACGTTCGAAGATCACGTTTTTGTGGTTTAAAATATGCCTCGAATTTATTGAGCGTTTCTTGTAGAGTCGTCAATTCTTCATTAAACTGAATTAAAATTTCTTCTGCTTTCTCACGTCATCGAAAGTTGTCGGTGCAAGTTCTTCGTGAATAGCTTCAAGTAAACCTGCGAGTGTGCTGTTCGTTTGAGACTTATGAGTTTGATAGCCTACCTCGAAATCGGCAAATTTCGCGGGCGGGCGAATATTACGAATGGGACGAATATTCTCAACTTCTGTTTCAGATGATTTGTCATTAAATTGATCATCATTGGCAATATGACGCTGAACCTAGCAGAACATTCGCGGCAGCACATTCGGGAAAGCAGCGTCGATCAATCTCATTACTATCTTCGTAATATAATGCCGTAAAACAAGAAATTTAAGACCTGTAGACAGCACAGAACACGAGGTAAATGTCTAAAACTTTTTAGGTGTCATCTTCAATAATCCTCACATGTAACCACCAAGTTTCGTAGTGAAACGCGCATTAGTTGCAAAATAGGAAATGTTTAAATAAATACATGGTGCATCTTTTCTAACGTATAATATTGTACAAGCTAGAGAACACTGGCAAACTGAACAAAATTTTGTACACACACTCTTTAAAGATCATCTAATACAGCTAAAAAGAAATCAAAGTGAAACGCGCCATAGTTGTTAAATTAGAAATGTTTAAATAAATAGTCCGTCATCTCTAGGATTAAGCTGTTGTACAAGGCAGAGAACACGAGTAAACTGAATAAATTTTTATACACACACTCTTCAAAGATCATCTAATACAGCTAAAAAGAAATCAAAGTGAAACGCGCCATAGTTGCTAAACTAGAAATGTTTAAATAAATAGTCCGTCATCTCTAGGATTAAGATGTTGTACAAGGCAGAGAACACGAGTAAACTGAATAAAATTTTATACACACACTCTTTGAAGATTATCTAATACAGCTAAAAAGAAATCAAAGTGAAACGCGCCATAGTTGCTAAATTAGAAATGTTTAAACAAATAGTCCGTCATCTCTAGGATTAAGGTATTTTACAAGGCAGAGAACACGAGTAAACTGAATAAAATTTTATACACACACTCTTTGAAGATCATCTAATACAGCTAAAAAGAAATCAAAGTGAAACGCGCCATAGTTGCTAAATTAGAAATGTTTAAATAAATAGTCCGTCATCTCTAGGATTAAGATGTTGTACAAGGCAGAGAACACGAGTAAACTGAATAGAATTTTATACACACACTCTTTAAAGATCATCTAATACAGCTAAAAAGAAATCAAAGTGAAACGCGCCATAGTTGCTAAATTAGAAATGTTTAAATAAATAGTCCGTCATTTCTAGGATTAAGATGTTGTTCAAGACAGAGAACACGAGTAAACTGAATAAAATTTTATACACACACTCTTTAAAGATCATCTAATACAGCTAAAAAGAAATCAAAGTGAAACGCGCCATAGTTGCTAAATTAGAAATGTTTTAATAAATAGTCCGTCAACGTTAGGAGTAAGATGCTGTACAAGGCACAGAACACGAGCAAACTGAATAAAATTTTGTACACACACTCTTTAAAGATCATCTAATACAGATAAAAACAAATCAAAGTGAAACGCGCCATAGTTGCTAAATTAAAAAATGTTTAAATAAATAGTCCGTCATCGTTAGGAGTAAGATGTACAAGGCACAGAACACGAGTAAACTAAATAAAATTTTGTAAACACACTCTTTAAAGATCATCTAATACAGCTGAAAGGAATTTAAAGTGAAACGCGCGATAGTTGCTAAATGAAAAATGTTTAAATAAATAATCAGTCATCTCTAGGATTAAGGTGTTGTACAAGGCATAACTGCTTGAAAATACCCGCTGCAGTTAATTTTGTTGCGTTTAGTTCTAAAAGTGTCGGCAATGCTGTAACAACATTGAGTGTCTTCTGGTCGACGTATCGCACTAAAAAGGTCAGCCAGCTTTTATTATTCTGGGTTCCCTCATCGATAAAAAGCGCGAATTTGGTGTCCCGAAGAATGCGAATCGAGGATTCCTCTTCGTAACGACCGAGTACGTTACGCACAATACCTGAAACTTTGGGCGCGTTCGCGGTCATCTTTTGTAGAACTGCCGGATTCTATCGTTTTCAAAAAATCTAGTATTGGTTTCATCTGCGTGTACGGGATGCTCAATTCGCTTCCTAATCTAATATATTCTAACTCAGCGCTTCGTACCGAATTTTTAAAGTCATCGATGAATTCCTGAACTACTTCGGGAGGAACTTCATCTACTGTTGCTATACCGTTCGCGAAACATTGAGCCTTGTGCTCATCTTTACTTGCGTGTCGATCTAAACTCGAAGTTCCCCCT
Source organism: Chrysina gloriosa (assembly GCA_038088585.1). Taxonomy (NCBI): domain Eukaryota; kingdom Metazoa; phylum Arthropoda; class Insecta; order Coleoptera; family Scarabaeidae; genus Chrysina; species Chrysina gloriosa. The sequence goes on along the minus strand of CM076091.1, from coordinate 38,513,813 downwards.
CGACAGCTTTCTTTCACATCACACACAAGACAGTGAAAGGAATGGTTGTCCTCAGGAATACATCGAATCCAGGACTTGTACCTAATATCGGTAGTCCACGCTAAGGTAAACTTATGAGAATAAGGCCCTACTCTTCTTTCCCTGAACCCGCGTTCCAATTCAGCAATGCCTCTCTGATGTCGTTTAGTTGCTGTCTTATTTGATTTATTTGGATGGGTTTATCTGGATATTAATAATACAACCTTCTTTTATAACAACTGAGACAAGACTGTCTTTATTGATGTCTTCGGCAACCACACTTACAGCTGTTACATTACATATATAACATCTCCCTTCGATATTGAAGTTATACATTAATAAATTTGCAAAATAATAAATACAAGTGTACGTTTAAATTTTCCCTTAAATATTATACCATAATGTAGTCGTTAAATCTATTAGGTGGTTTTATCTGTCTTCCTCCTATTGTTCTTTTGTTACTGTTTATGTTTTGTTCACTTGTCATTTCATTCCTGTGAGTTACGTTAGCATCATCTTCCTTTTCTTTGTCTTGTACTCTTGTGCCTGGTAGTTCAATGTCAAAGTTGGGATAATACGTTTTATTTTCTTCTGTAGCTCTCTGGTATTTCTTGTTTCTTGTGACTTGTCTTCCATTTTGCTTTATTATAACATAAGTTGAATCACTTATTTTCTTTATTATTTTTCCCAGAAACAATCTTTTTGTTATTGGGTCTTGATATCTTATCTGTTGATTGATTTCGAAATTTGGTCTTGATCGAGATCTTCTATCGTACTAATTTTTGTATTTTTGTTGTTGTGATTTGTTGTAATAAAAGGAAAAACAATCTGTGTCGTCCTCTAGTGTTGAGAAACCGAACTAACAAACGCAGTGGTATATTAGAATATACAGCGTTGGCCATATGTATTAGACACCTCTGTGAAAATGCCGTATTATGAATACATTTATATTTACAGATAGATAGTACTGGAAATACTTTCGATAAAACTCCTTAATGTAATTTTAACGAGGGTCGTGTGTACTTAAGCAGGTAGTTTTGAAGTAAGGGGTCATTTTACAGTTTTGAGTATCACTTTATTTCCGACACGCTAACGAAAAGGAGTTTGTTGCGAAATTGTATTCATTCATTCAAGTGTGTATTTTTATTATTAGTGTGTATACAGTAAAGTATAAAATAATGCCAAAAGTTCGTGAATTAACGGAAGTGCAGCGCGGCCAGATCCTTCTGCTCAGTTCGCAAGGGATGACACTGTCAGCGATCGCAAGACAAATGAAGTGTTCGCGATGTGCGGTTCGTACCACGCTAAAAAGGTACGAGGAGACAAGATCATTCACTAATCGGCCTAAAAGTGGAAGAAAACGCCTAACAACTGCAAGAGAAGATCGAATTTTAGAGAGAACAGCCATACGGAATCGGACAAAAATGTCGAAAGATCTCGCCAGCGAATTAGCCCTGCGTCATGGAATTGATATTTCTGCACGGACAGTTAGAGAAGGCTTGTGGCAGTTGGTTTACGTGGATGTAGAGCCTGACGAAAACCATACTTAACTGCAGAACACAAGAAAAAGCGACTTCAGTGGGCTAGAAAATATAAAAATTGGTCCGTCGAAAACTGGGCCAAAGTATTATGGTCCGATGAATCTAATATAGAGGTATGTAAGAATAGATATTTATAATGTTAGTAAACGTAGATAAGTTAAATTACCGCTTAAAGTTTTTCAAAAAGACAGCCAATTTAAAGTATATTTTATTACTTTATTTTCCAGCTTTTCGGCCAACCTGGGGCGCAGTACATTCTGACGACGACGAGGAGAGGCATATCACCCGGATTGTATAGTACCTACAGTAAAACACGGTGGAGGCAGTATTATGATTTGGGGGTGCATGTCTGCATCCGGCGTCGGCGAACTCTTCTTGTGCAAAGGTCGTATGAACAGTGGTGCTTATATTGATATGCTGGGGGAGGTATTGGAGCCGTCGGTATTAAAATTGTTTGATACAGATGTACCTGAATATTATTTTCAACAGGACAATGCGCCTTGCCATAAATCACGGCAAACAATGGGGTGGTTCAACGAAAATAACGTAGAGATTCTAGACTGGCCAGCTCAGTCTCCGGACCTCTCCCCGATTGAACATTTATGGAATATTTTAAAAACTAAGGTGGTAAAACATAAATGCAACAATAAAAACATTCTTAAACAAAGAATAATCGAGGAATGGTCAAAAATATCCAGTGAAATGTGCCATAACCTGGTAGCAAGTATGCCGAGAAGAGTGCGTGCTGTTATAAAAGCAGGTGGAGGTGCTACTAAATATTAAAATAAACTAACATTCTTTAATAAATTACTGACGAATACATTCCTGTTTGTGATTTTGATTTCATTTCTTGATTTTGTACTACGGGTAACAATAATTTAAAGTTTTTCGTACGTAGGACTAAGGTGTCTAATACATATGGCCAACGCTGTATATACATAACAATAGATATAAGAAAACCATGTAATAGAAAACCGATGTCAAGTAGTAAATATAGTGTAAAAGTTATTTTAACATTTCTATAGTTTTATTAAAGTATCACAACAGGTTATGGGCCCAGGCAACGTGAAAACAAAGAATATAGTATAGCATATACTGTAATATCTGTTTATACGTTTGTAACAAAGAAATAAAAGCAATGGCTGTCAGTGATTACAAAGTAAGTGTAGACAAACTTGAAGGGCCTGAAAGATTGGGCAACGTGGAAATGGCATATATCTATGGTTCTACGTTCGTATGGACTCGAGGACATTGTGAATGGTATGCGAAAACGTGTCGAATTATCACCTGAACCTAAAGATGAAGAAAAGGCGGCGTACGCGGGGTGGCTGAAGGACGACGCTAAAGCGGCAAGTTTACTAGCCAGTGCACTAAGCAGATCGATTGCCGAACTCGTGTTGACGTGCAACAACGCCAAGGAAATTTGGGACAAACTACATGCTCGATTTGAACGAAGCAGTACACAACGTCTCAATATGCTAATTGAATCGTTTTTTAGGGTGAAACGGGACGAAAAGGAAGACATAAGTTCACATGTTGCAAAGTTGCAAAAGCTGTTCGTAGACCTGAATGAAGAATTAACGAAGCACAATGAAAATACACTATCTGAAAGAATATTAAATGGTCGGATTTTGTCCACACTTGGAAAGGAATATGACAACTTTAAGGATCTTTGGGATACAATTCCATCAGAAAACCAGAAACTTAATTTACTAATTGAAAAACTGTGTACGATTGAACTGCGTGACCAAAACACAACAGCAACATCCGCATTTGTTGCTTCTGGTGAACTTAAAAGGACATATTTCAAAAAGGAAAGATGTGGTAAACCAAAACTGTCATTAGAACGGGCAAAGCAGAAGTTTCCTTGTAATAAATGCAAGCAAATAGGACATTGGGCAGCAGAGTGTCCACAAAAGAAGGTAGGTGGCAGTGGTAGCAAAGTAAATAGGCAAAATGACAGTGCAGTCTTTATCTCACATGTTATGGGTGCATCGGTGGGAACCTACATTGATGCAGATAAATGGTACTGCGATAGTGGTGCTACCAAACACATTACTCCAAACAAGCATTATTTTATATCGTATAGTGAATTTGCTGTCCCAGAGGTTATTTCACTTGGAAAACAAGGGGTGTGTATGTATGGATATGGTCAAGGAACTATAAAAATTCAAATTCGACAAAACAACACTTGGCATAATGGTGAAATGAGAAATGTTCTGTATGTACCTGATGCAAGTGCGCATTTGTTTTCTGTGAAAGCAGCAGCTTTGAATGGATACAGCACAACAATTGATGACACCAGTGTTACAATCCGAAGCAAAGCGAACAGAAATATTATGATGACTGGTTATGTTAGTAATGGTTTGTACATACTCAACATGCGTGTTGTGAAACCACAGCAAAGCATTCAAATAAATTTAGTAACACCATCTGAAACATTGCAAGTATTTCACGAAAGGTTTGGCCATCAAAATAAACGACATGTGAAGGATGTTTTAAAGAGAATGGACATCAATGTGGAAGGCTGCAACGAAGAATTTTGTGATGGGTGTGCGCTTGGAAAGATGCACAGGTTGCCATTTAAACAACGAACAAATCGTCCAAATGTAACTGGAGAATTGATCCACGCAGATGTGAATGGACCGATGACTGCGGAATCATTTGGAGGAGCACGTTACTACGTGTGTTTCAAGGACGATTTTAGTAAGTTTCGTCGTCTCTTCTTCTTAAAACAGAAAAGTGAAGTTTGCAATGTACTTGTACAATTTTTGAATGAAGCACAGGCAAATGAGCACGTTGTTAAAAGATTCAGGTGTGATGGAGGAAAAGAATTCGACAATGAAGGAGTAGCTCAATTGCTCGCAAGCAGAGGAATAGAACAGTGTATTTCTCCACCTTATACACCTCAACAAAATGGCGTTGCGGAGCGCGAAAATCGCACTATTGTCGAAGCAGCACGTTGTATGTTGAATCCAAGCAAACTACCAAAAGGTTTATGGGCAGAAGCTTGCAATACTGCAGCATATCTCCTAAATCGCACAGGAAAATCGTCAGTACAGAACAAACCTCCTTATGAATTATGGTATGATAGATCAGTAGGCAGACTTGATCACCTAAGAATTTTGGCACTGGATGTTACGTCCATATAAACAAGAATTTTCGATCGAAGTTTGACGACAAGGCTATTTATGGACGTCTTGTTGGATATGTCAATGACAGAGATGGATTTCGAGTTTGGATTCCCTCTCAGAGGAAGGTTATCCAGAGTCACGATGTCAGATTCAAACCTGAATCAGTTTGCAATTTTCGCGAGGGAACTGTGGATTTAAAGATTCCTCAAGGAATTGTTCAAAGTCAGAATACGTCCAGTGTGCCACCTGCAGTTAAAGAAGAATTGAAAGTAGTTGAATATGAGCAAACTCAAGTCCAGAACGAAATGGAAGAACTTCATACAGCGTCTGTTTCTGGAGGAAGTCGAGCTCAGAATAATTTGAATGAAGAAGACGAAGAAGGAGAAGAAGAAGAAGAAGAAGAAGACCCAGGAAAGCAAATTACTGAACATGCTAAAGAAATTCGAAGAAGAAAACGACCACGAAGAAAACCAGCCTGGATGGAAAACGGGGAATTTTTGATGATGGCTGGAGCTGTTACACATGAATATGAGGACCCAAACTCCTTCTCAGATGCGTTACAATCGAATGAGAAAGAACAGTGGCTGGAGGCTATGGACGCAGAAATGCAGTCTCTTGAACAAAATAACACTTGGTTATTAGTCAAGCGTCCTAAGGATATTCGAGTTCTGCAAAATCGTTGGGTTCTACGTAAGAAAACTGAGAAAAAGGGAAGTGCTCGTTTTAAAGCTCGATTGGTAGCAAAAGGATATGTCCAAAAACAAGGAATCGACTACGAGGAAAGTTTTAGCCCTGTTGCAAGGTATGATACCATTCGAACCCTTCTAGCTGTGGCCGCTGCAGAAAATATGCAATTGGAACAATTCGACATAAAAACCGCATTTCTCAACGGTATACTTGAGGAGGAAGTATACCTGGAACAACCAGAAGGCTTTGATGATGGTAGCGGTAGAGTGTGCCTTCTTAAAAGAAGTCTATACGGTCTTAAGCAGGCACCTCGGTGTTGGAATAAAAGGTTTATGGATTTCATGCAGAAAGCCGGATTTGAAAATAGTGTCGCAGATCCTTGTCTCTTCTTCCGAAAACGCAACGAAAATCGATTATATGTTGCAATTTATGTTGACGATGGCCTAGTTGTAGGCAGTGACAGGAAGGAAATTGCTGTTTTTCTAGAAAAATTGCAACGAGAATTTGAAATGACAACAGGTTCTCTCGACAATTTTCTGGGTATGAAAATAAAGCAGCACGAAGATGGATCAATATCAATAAGTCAAGAACAATATACAAGAAGAATACTGGAGAGGTTTAGAATGGCTGAATCGAATGCCGTCTCAACTCCAATTGGACGTGAAGAAAGTGATCTTGAAGAAGCAGTATCACCTAAAGTACCTTATCGTGAGGCAGTGGGCTGTCTTATGTACCTTACGACAGCTTCTCGTCCTGATATCGCATTTGCCGTAAACAGGGCTGCTCGAGCTATGGAGAAACCGACCGTGCAGGACTGGAACCAAATCAAACGCATATTTCGATATTTGAAAGGTACTATGAATTACGGCATTGTTTACAACACCAAGGAAGAGTTGAAAGTCTATAGTGATGCTGACTTTGCTGGTCACAAAAGCACAAGACGATCAACAACAGGAATCCTTGCAAAGCTCTCTGGCAGTGCAGTAACGTGGACTAGTCAGCTACAACGAGTAGTAGCAACTTCTACAACAGAAGCAGAAATAATTTCCGCGAGTGAAGCAGCGAAGGAATTGATTTGGCTAAAGCGTTTACTAGTCGAATTGACTGACATTTCCGAGCTGTGCCCAACATTGTATGTTGACAATGCTAGTGCCGTGAAACTAGGAAAGAATCCGGAATACCATCGGCGGTCTAAACACATCGAAGTTCGACATTTCTATGTAAGGGAAAAATTTCTGAATGGTGAGCTTAAATTAGAGCACATCAGCGGAAAGAACCAGTTAGCAGATTTGTTGACAAAACCATTGGAACGTGTTAGACTTCAATCGTTACGTGAAAGGATTGGTGTAGGAAATTACATAAACGAGTAATCATGAAATTGGTTTTTCTTTTGGAGGAAGTGTTGTAATAAAAGGAAAAACAATCTGTGTCGTCCTCTAGTGTTGAGAAACCGAACTAACAAACGCAGTGGTATATTAGAATATATATACATAACAATAGATATAAGAAAACCATGTAATAGAAAACCGATGTCAAGTAGTAAATATAGTGTAAAAGTTATTTTAACATTTCTATAGTTTTATTAAAGTATCACAACATGATTTTATTTTTTCATTGTATTTACACTTGTTTATTAATTTCGGTTCAAGTTTTTTCTTATGGATTGGTAATCTATCTCTTAAATATCTTGACATGAGTAATTGAGATGGGGTATATAAATTATGAACTGGATTATTCCTGTAAGCTAATAGGCCTAAATATATATCACCTTTATCTTCAATAGTTTTCTTAATTAAGTTTTTTATTATTTGTATTGATCTTTCTGCTTGTCCATTAGATTGTTGGTGGTAGGGTGAAGATATATAGTGCCGAAATTGCCATTGTTTTTCAAATTCTTTGAACTCTGCACTAGTCATCTGCGGACCGCCATCTGGAATTACTATTTCAGGAATTCCGTGACGAGCAAAAATAGATTTTATTTTTTCTATGACACTGTGAGCTGTCAAATCATTGTCCAATGATACCACTTTTATATATTTAGAATAGTAGTCAACAATCAGTAGATAATGATTTCTATAAATTTCAAACAAATCTAACCCTACTTTGGTCCAAGGTCTTTTAATAATAGTGTGTGGAATGAGTGGTTCGTTTGGGTTGCTTCTCATGTATGAATTACATATGCCACATTTTGCTACAAAATTTTCAACGTCTGTTGTTATGTTTGGCCAATAAACTGAATATTTAGCTTTTTGAATGCATTTAGTTATTCCAAAATGTCCTTCGTGTATATTGCTCAAAATGCCGGGTCGCCAACTTTTTGGGATTATTACCCTTTGCGCTAAACATAGTAGTTTGTTGCCTTCTGTAATATCACTTTTGTGTTTGTAGTATGGTTTCAATTCAGATGGTACTTTATTTATTTTCTGCGGCCATCCTTCTTTTACATAAAGTAGTATTTGTTTTAATTCTGGATCATTATTTGTGGCTTCACTTAATGCTGTTAATTTTTCATCACTAATTGATATATTATCTTTAATTAGGCATACTTGCATTTCTAAATTTAAATTATCATTATACTCTTTGTTGATAAATGCTCTTGATAAATTGTCTGCAATTACCAAGTCTTTACCGGGTTTGTAGACTATTTCAAAATTGTACTTTTGTAATTGAAGTAACATCCGTTGTAATCTTGCTGGACATTTATCTAACGATTTTTTGAAAATCGGAATTAAGGGTTTATGATTCGTTTCTACTGTGAACTTTGCTGCATAGATGTATTGGTGAAATTTCTCTATTCCAAAGCAAATCGCTAATAATTCTTTTTCAATTTGTGCATATGCAGATTGTGTATTTGTCATAGCTCTTGAAGAATAAGCGCATGGTTTCCCTTTTTGCATTAATACAGCCCCTAGCCCATTCTTCGATGCATCTACTGAAATTGTAGAACTTGTGTTCGGATCAAAATATTGTAATGATTTATCTGATGCAATGCTATGTTTTAGTTGATTGAATGTTTTGTCGTGTTCATTTTTCCAATAAAAATGTGCATTATTTTTTATAAGTTGTTTTAGCGGGAAAGTTTTTTCAGATAAATTCTTGATAAATTTACCTACATACGTGACAAAACCTAAAAATCTTTGCACATTCTTTTTGTTTGTTGGTGTAGGCATATCTTTAATCGCCTCAACCTTTTCTGTGTCAACTTTAATTCTTTCACGTATGTTACTTTATTAGCACCAAATTTACATTTACTTAAATTAAATTTTACATTATTTGATCTTGCAATATCTAAAATTTTGTTTAATCTTTCATCATGTATTTCTTTATTTTCGCCCCATATTAGTATATCATCTATGTATACTTCAGTTCCTTCTATATTGAATATTTATTTGAATTTTTCTTGAAACACTTCACTTACTATTTTGATGCCAAATGGCATTCGTAAAAATTTGTAGTTACCAAACGGAGTTCCGAAGGTACATAATTTTCTGCTTTGATTATCAAGTGGAATGTTCCAAAAGCCACTAGCTGCATCTAATGTACTGAATACACGTGCTGTTATTTCTTCAAAAGTTGGGATCTTATGCTTTCCATCAATTACTACTTCATTAAGATCTTTTGGGTCTAAACATATTCTTAACATACCATTTTGTTTTCTTACAATTACACAAGAATTTAGCCATTCTGATTGTCCATTTACCTTTTCTATAATTTTTAGGCTTTCTAATTTTAAATGATTTTTAAATTCTTCATGTAAAGCAAATGGAATTCTTTTAATTGGCTGCACAATTGGAATTGCCCCCTTTTTAATTTTGATATGATATGGGTCACCTATTTTCCCTATTCCCTCGAACAAATCTTTATACTTATTTACTAACTTATCATATTCATTGCTATAAATTGAACTGTTTATGTGAACCTAACAAATTACATGTGCTTAAACCTAACAATGAATCATGATCGTTCTTTGTTACATAGAATTCCACACTTTTCAAAACATTATTTTTAAATTTAATATATAACTTAATTTTGTTAATTTCTTTTATATTTTCACCTGTGTATGTGTGTAATTCGACATTTGTGGACTCATAATTTTTTTTTCTAATGATTTTATTTTTGAATTTGAAATAATATTTACAGATGATCCTGTATCTATTTTAAATTTGAACAATCTATTCTGAATCGACAAATGTTCATACCAACTATTCTTATTATTTGATACACTGTTTATTGACAGTACGTTGTGATTTTCATTGTTATCATGATTTATTTCATGCACTGTCTTTTTACTTCTGCACATGACCGCATAATGATTTAGTTTTTTACATAAATTACACTTTTTACCATATGCACCACACTTATTTAATTCATGACTTTTGCTACATCTCATACAGTTTTTAATGAAGTTTTTATTCAACTCACCAGAGCTTCTTGTGATTGTCTTTTTCTTGTTCTTCCATCCTATAGCTGATACTTGAGTAGTGGTCATGTCTCTCATTTGATTGGATTGCAATCTCGTGTTCTCTCAAAATATCTCAAAATACATACCTCAATCATTTTCTCTAATGTTGTCTCATGATTTTGTAGTAACTTTTCTCGAATTAATTCGTCTTTTATACCTATTACTAGCATTGTTTTGATCATGTCGTCCTCTAAGTGACTAAATTCGCATTGTCGAGCCATGTTTTTTATTTTTGTTACAAATTGTTCTTTCGAATATGAGATTTCTTTTGGGGATGAAGTGGTCATCGAATTTTTAATTAACACGTTAATTTTGTTTTCTTCATCCTCTTCAAAGCTAAAGGAATTATAAATTTGTAGCGCGTCTTCTCCTAAGAGGTGTAACAGTTTTGCACACTGAATTTCTTCATCTTTTTTGTTTGATTCAGTGGCTACTAGATAATTTTTGAATTTCTGAATCCATTTTTTCCAGTTTTCTGCTGGATTTCCTTTTATTGACATCGGTGTTATTGCATTGCTCATATCCATCGTCATTTTGTCTCCCTTTGTTTCAGTGTATGGAAAATATGATTTTTACGTACTACTGCCTGTTTCGGATTCTCTAAACGTTTAATTTGCACTATAACTTTATTTTTCACAATCCTACTGACTGCGCCATGTCTTATTTGATTTATTTGGATGGGTTTATCTGGATATTAATAATACAACCTTCTTTTATGACAACTGAGCCAAGACTGTCTTTATTGATGTCTTCGGCAACCACACTTACAGCTGTTACATTACATATATAACAGTTGCCACATGAAGGTTGAATTGGTATATGATTGGTATTCCTTCCGCAGTATCACGTCGACGTCGCACACATTGCAGCGAAATGCATGCGGATCCTCTCCATTTATCTCCTGGAAACAACTGTTGGGCTCCATTGAACTGCGAGAGAAACTACAACGAAACTGTAAGTTACACGCGTTGTGTAGACAAAGGCCTCAGCGTTAACACAATTTATGAAAGGGGTTGGAAAGTTGTAGTAGCCAGAAAACAAAAAATGACAGTAAAACACTCGACATATTCGGAAAAAAACTTACATTTATATCTGCCAAAAAGCCTCGAGATAGGAATCTTCTTGTCGATGGATAACAGCCTGATATGGGTGTCGGCGGTTAGCTTGCAACTAAACTTAAATCTAAAGATTATGGCTTTAAATACTATTTGCATTATTTACTTTTTAATATCTAAGTACTTTTACCTATTATAATTACACTAATAACAAATAGTTGCATTATGTATGTAATTACCTACCTTCCGCATCTACTTACCTTGTTGATCAGTCACCTACCAACCACAAACCGACGGGAACCGGCGCTAATTAGACATTGTCGAAAATGTAATAATTTCTAACTCATCAGAGATGAACTCGTAATTACAGTTTGTAGGTTTAGTACGGTCTTTGCCACACTCGAACGCCATGGCCGAGAGGATTTTTTCCACGTTGATAGATATTGCGAGCCAGTTCCGATGAATTTGGAAAACGTTCTATAACTTAAACTTTTTATAACTTTTTGAATATTTGTTGTGGCTTTCCCTATTCGGATTTAATAAAATCGAATAATTTTTGCCAAATTTTGTGCTGGCGAAGATTTTGAAATTAATCATCGAAATTCTACATAATTGTACATAATCATATTGTCATTAACTTTTGAAAGTGAAAACTTCGGTATAACTGGTAATATGTGAAAACAATACAACATGTGTGATGATTCGATAACAATTTACAAGATGACGACAAATAGAATGTATGTGAAAGTTACATTAATTTAATAATATAATATGATTATGAATATGATTATTATTATTATCATCATTATTATTACTTTGTAAGGCTTTTCCTCCTTTTTTATGCCAGGAATAAATCTTGTTTTCTCTCCTTTCTCAATCTCGCTGTTTTAATCTATGCTACTGTGATTTTCCCGAATTCCTCCAGATCTCACGCCCGAGTTCGCAAACAGTATGCAATATGTAATATTCGTCCAACATTCAAGTCATCGTTGTTTATATAGTTTTTTTCCACATTATTTTTGGTCCTGCGGACTCTTTATTAAAATAAAATAAGTGTTGAATGGATATTTATTAGTTAAAAAAGAATACCTATAAATCTATCTGTTATAGGCATAAGCCAAATACAATCAACCATGAAATTCGATCCAGACCTTTTCTTTCAATAGTAATTTAATATTTCTTATCTGTTACAAATATTATAACAGATAAGGGGCAAGGAACAGCCGAAAGCGTACCACTGCACATCGGGCCGGTTCGCCCTCTTCGGCTGGTTCCCCCACTATGACGAATATTTCGCCAGGCAAGTGAGGGGAAGCTAGCAAGTCGTTTCTAATATTCGACCTCTGAGCACTGCTCTTTTAAACAAAGCTCTATTTGCCACTTCCATGTTTCCCACTGATCTTCGTTTGCTAACTTGCGTATGTTTAACGTTGAACGATCACTTTCATCAAACGATTGTCGAGTTACCGAATTATTGCTACGTCGTGACATTTCTAACTTTCATTGACCGATTTGTAAGTATTTTTGGTTTTAAAAACGAACTGAGCCCATAACCTGATGTGGTAGAGGGGTAGAATAAACCAAAAACTTAGTACTAAAATGAAAGATTTAATGCAATCGTTGATCTTACAAAAGAAACACTTAAACACAGAAAACTACATGCCTACTTCATTATATTCTTACTGTTACTGCGCATGTGCACAGGGTGCACAGCGAGTGGCGACATCTAAATGTAATATGGTGTGGTATATCTAACTTTTACAAATTATTATATTTAGTGTCATTTTTTAGTCAAGCTTTTCCATAATATTTGGATTTACATTTGCTTGATGTAGGAATGACAAGAAAATAGCAATGTCAGTGATGAAAGCCGAAAGATCGTAATACATCCCACAATTTGTACCATGGGGAGAATGAAGTTTCTAAAGGAAAGCAGAGTTGGCTTAGTTTCAAAACTCCATTTTTAATGTGATAATTGCGAGAAATGCTTCATAATTTCTTCTGAGCCAGATGGAAAGGATATAAATAATGCAGCCGCCTGGGGATCACTATCTACTAGCATTGGTTATAGTCAATGTGAAGAGTTATTTAGCGGCCTCGATTTACCCTTTATGTCGTATAAAACATTTTCAAAAGAGGTAGTTAAGGTGAAACAGGTTAGCAGCAACATATATACATATTTAAAAAAAAAAAGTATGAATTGTATTTTAGATTTGGCAAACCTGCCTGTTGGAAGAAATAAAAAAGGGCAGGGCAGGAAGAAAAGAGAAATGCTATAGAAAAGGTAATGTTACTCCGGATGGTATACCCTATATTATGGCGGCTGTACACTCTCGAGCGAGTGATCTCGTCAACTCTCGCCGAGCGCTCTCGCCCAAGAGCTATCAATTATTATTCGTATGTACAATGCGACCAAATTAAACTTGGACGATTAACAAGCGACGAAGTAGTATCGGCAGAAATATTGCAAGCGAAACTGAACCTTATCCGCATTCATCATTGATAGTGATGAATGTATAAACCATGGTTGCACAGACTTATGAAGACTAGGGGCCACTCGGGCAAATCATGAACTGATGGCGGGCCGGCCGCCAGAAGTATAGGTAATTAAAGACAATAAAGAATTGATAATAATTTATTAAAATTCAAAAAGAATTTATTAATTTGAAGCGTGGCACTGCATAGTGCTTACAATCTTTTTATATTTGGCTCAAATTTACTTGTAGCAACACGTAAAACTGCTTCCAAACTTGCATTTGCAAGGCGGTTTCGATTTTTTGTTTTATTATTATTTAGTATTGAAAAAGTTTGTTCACATATATAGGTAGAACCAAATAAGCTGGCACATTTCAGAGCGTTCATGCGCAACTTTTCGTACATATTTTTATCAATGCAGCGGTAAAAGTTCAGCAAGTCTCCTTCGTTGAATTTGTTGCGTAAATCTTGATCGTTTTGAATGTCGATAATTTCTAACTGCATTGACTCTGGCGCATTTTCAACTGAAATCGTGAAAGGATTGCTGAATATGTCCAACAGAGGTTTCACTTTTTTAAACTCCGAAAATCTGTCTTGAAAAGATTGAATCAAAATGTCTAGCTTTTCTACATAACTGAAATTAATCGCAGTTTTGTTGAATTTTTCAGCCATTTTCTTATAATTCGGAAAATGATTGTAATTTCCAGAATTCAATTGTGATCTGAAAAGTGTCAGCTTGCATTGAAAGAATGATACATGAGCGTAGAGCTGGGATATCAGTTGATTTTTGCCTTGAAGCCGTATGTTCAAGACATTCAAATGATTTGTAATGTCAACTAAAAAGCCAAATCACACAACCAATCAGGATTTTTAAGTTCCGGGACATCCCTTTGCTTTTCCGCCAGAAATATTCCAATTTCTTCTATTAAATTTAGAAATCGTTCCAGTGTCAATCCACGGCTTAGCCACCTTACTTCTGTATAATACAGTAAATCTCCGTATTCACTTTCGATGTCATCAAGGAATTGTTTGAATTGTCTGTGATTGAGTCCTCGTGATTTTATGAAATTTACAGTCGAAACTACCACTTTCATGACATTTTGAAATTCAATTTTTTAGAACAGAGGGTTTCTTGGTGTATAATGCAGTGAAACTGCATGAGACCTTCAGCGTTTATGTTTTTTCCTTGCAGATGCTTTTTCAGTAAAGTAACTAGCCCGGAATTGACACCAATCATCGAAGGAGCACCGTCAGTCGCAACTCCCGATAATTTTGATAAGTCCAAATCAGTTTTTGAACACTCATCCAAAAGTACATTGAGTATATCAACTCCTTTGGTTTGACCTTTCAATGAACACATTCCGAATAACTCTTCTAAGACTTCAAAATCTTGAGTAACACCTCGTATGAATATGAGAAGTTGAGCTGTGGAACTAATATCAGTGGATTCGTCGAGTGCTAATGAAAAAAATTCAATGATCTTAGTTTTTCAATTAATTGTTCCGCAATATTACCTGACAAAGACATCATTCGTCTTTGGATAGTCATACGATTCAGTTGAATTTTCTCAAACTTTTTGCTGCTTCTGGACACATTTTCTTAGCGGCAATTTCTATGCATTCTTTTACAAAATCGCCATCATTGAAGGGACGACTTCGCTTTGCTATCATTCGAGAAATTTCATAACTAACTTCTGTAGCTGTTTCTGAATCTTGAATGGGTTTTGTAAACATATCTTGCTGACCAATAAGCTCCCGTTTTAAAGACAACATTTTTGCTTTCTTAATTCGCCTGTAAACTTGGTAAAAGAAGGATGCTGCGTTTCATAGTGCCTTTTACATTATATTCCTTTGCAATCGCAACAGAATTCTTGCAAATTAAACAAACGACTTTGTTATGCGACCATACAAAAAGTATTTCTCAGTCCAAATTTCTTGAAACTGCCGATTTTCACCTTTAACCTTACGTTTTTTACTAGGTCCTGGCTTCTCCATGTTGCGTTCTAATCCTGGCTAGGATTAACACAGCACCTAAAAACAATTACAGTACCTACTTAAATTACCCATTCTTTTTTAAATTATCAAAAATAATTGATTAAATTCCTCAGAAATTTTAAGATTTTTATACAGATTTTATATCTGAAATAATGACGTAATTATTACAGTTAGAGAAATTCTGATAAAAATAGTAATTTCTTTGTTTTATTTTAATATTTGGCCAAAGCTAAATTTGATTAAAATTGATTAAATAGGTAGGGAAACACTTATTAATAACTGAGTTTTACTTACGATTTCACAACACAATTATACACGGC
Organism: Chrysina gloriosa; assembly: GCA_038088585.1. Lineage (NCBI taxonomy): Eukaryota > Metazoa > Arthropoda > Insecta > Coleoptera > Scarabaeidae > Chrysina > Chrysina gloriosa. Next base: position 38,498,127 of record CM076091.1, on the reverse strand, counting down.
ACTTGACGGGTTAACAGGAAATCTACGTTGAATATGGATCAAAATATATGACACCGGCTAGTCGAGTTAAAATCTACACTAGAACTATTGCCTCCCCAAAACACTATTAAACTGCACTTATTCTCAATCACTTATTACTTCGCTTTGTATTTTCGCGCTTATTTCTTCCTGTTGACATTTCACTCAAATTAAAACCGAACTGTCGGTCGCTGCGGTTAGCGTGGCTTTTATACCGCGCATACGACTCTGGAAGCTTCGTGTATCTACTCGTACCTACGCGAGCAATCGGGAATTCGGGACTATTGCTATCTCGCTTGCTCACACCGCGCTAGAAAATTCTTGATTTCTCTACTATTTTGAACTTTATATAAAGGCAGCAAGCGATGTTACTTGACTTAGCATTTTTGGGCGCTAGATTCAAATAGCGCGCGCGCGAGATTCAAATTACTTTTCGAACATATTTTTTTGGTTTTATTCTGGAATAGAATTAAATATTCTTCGAATGTACGAGAGTATTATTTTTGCTGTCGGCGGGCCACCAGTATTCGACAAACGGGCCGCGGTCTGTGCATCCATGGTATAAACTGTTGAATCAATAGTTTGCTTGTCGGCGATTTTTATAAAAGGGGCTATCAACTTTAAATTTCAGATCTTGTTTTGGAATTCGCCTAAAATAAAAATCGTTCTTAAATAGTAATTTTAGTTTGAAAAAGGAAATAAGGGGGAAAGCAACCTAAACAAAATAAGTAATAATTTCTTCCGATATTGCACAACATCCTACAACCGTACTTCCACCTTATTTAAATAATAATTACGAATAAGAATTAATGAACTATTCCGGAACTTTAGTTCAGCTACTTTACCCGTACTTTTATAAAAAAAAAAATATTCGAATTGGTGCAACTCCCGCTTGCGCGAAGATTTAAAAAGAAGGGAAACTTGCGGTACCTTCTTTTTCTCATATTGCCTTCATATATGGCTTATACGGATTGTGAGTTTGTATTTTTAATTTTACTGTGACTGATAAAAATTATTTTGGTTTTTCCTAAATACAATTCATTGGAGAATCCTGGGAAACATGATTCTAGATGGAGTGATATATTCCAAAGTAGTTGGTCTGTAGCTAATATTATATAAATGTATCGATTAAGGATAATAAACATATCACACAAAATTAAAACTAAGTTTTAATACTTCAAAATACTAGAAATTCTAGTATCAAGTCCAGTCACCCCCATTTATAATAATTTGATGCAACCTTCGCTGCAGTGATAAGACCAGATTTGAACATATATTTACGTCATGCAGGGTGTTTTTTGAACGGCATTATCCACGTTACTTCGAATTCTTAAATCTCGGCGTTGTGTCATTCCAATGGTTTACAATTTGAGGCCAGAGATTCTCGATTGCGTTCAAGCCCGAAGATTTAGGAGGCCATGCTAGTATTCTACTTCCGAATGTTCTTCGCTCCAAATTTTAACTATCCTACTGTTACACTTCGTTAACTAAAATAATTCCCTCGTAATTTTAAATACGCGATTAAATTATTTTTTTCTTAATATTTTAGCCAATATCTGTGTGCATTCAGTTGAAGGAAAGTTATTTAAAATTATTTTTGCAATTTCGTGTTTGCGACTATGCGTTCGTATCCTTTTTCCAACCGTCGGTGCCTTAGTAGGTAAAAAAGGCCTGCATATTCTTGTAAACTGACCTCCCCAACTTTCTAATTTCGTCGCTTACCGTTAGTAACCCCTCACACCCTTCAGCGACATTTAAAAACAAATCGCGCGAATTTTTCGGAAGTCACTTGAAGTCACTTGCTGACACCCACACACTCAACGCTTCACTTAGTGCCTCTAAGTAAGTGCTCATACACTCACACACACGACTACCATCGGAGCCCCCGTCTCCGCCATTCTTCGAACTCAGGTACCACGCCGTAAGTTAGCCCTATCGTTCTAATTTACCTAATTTATCGTTCATATTATTACTCAACACGACTCATTCACCCATTCACGCACAAACGTACGACTACGCATTTTCCAAATTTAAACCGCATTTAATTATCGTTTTTGCTTTAACTATTTAACGATTCAATTAATACAATTAATATACGTTCTCAAAGGACAGTGTTCGTTTTATTTACCAAGCAAATAAATACGTGTCTTATTTTAGCATTTTTTAACCCTTTGCACTCTCCACGTTCACCTTCACCAAAATCTTATTAATGTTATTACGTAAGGGAGGTGTCAAGCTAGCCGCTCAATCAATTATCTATCAATTAATAATCAACAACAATCATTTTTTTACAACAAATCAACACCTTCTCACCCTTTAATCAAATCAATCAATCACCCCTAATCACACCCCCTGTAATTAACACTACTAGTATGCACCGCAAAATTATCTTGCATAAACAACATATGTTCATCGTTAGCATAACCTAATGGTAATATAAGTATCAAGTAAATTTATATACTGTACGAACGTTAAACTTCCGTCTATCTTTACTAAATTCCCAGCACCAGCCAATACGCTGCCGAAATTCAACCACTTTATGTATGTCGAGCAACATACTCTCTATTGTATCTTACTTTTGCATGTCTATATACTAATTTAAAACAAAATTCGTTAGACTTAAAAGTTTCTTATCGCTAAACATTACATTTGTCCAGTCTCTATATAAACTTTCAACTGCAAAATGGAATCTTAATTCTGCATGTGTTGCTGAAAGGTCTAATATTCTAGCCGATCTGCTTGGTCTTAACCCTGTTTCAACCGTACGATTTATAATGGTTGCTTCGATAACATCAAACTAATGAGATTGGGTAGATTTGACCCAACGAAAACTGATGGAAGGAGACCAATTAAGATTACCTTGTTGAACGAGTTGGATGTTAGGAAAGCTATGACAAACCGTGGAAATATAAAACACGTGGATAAGTACAGAATGGTGGTGATTTCTAGAGATAGAGCTCCTCATCAGTTAGATTTATACAGCAAGACTAAGAAGGAGTTGCATGACCGTAGGATGGCGGGTGGGGCAAACATTAGAATAAAATATATTAGAAATATTCCGCAGATTGTCCAGTTTATGGCTGCGGAAAATTAGTACAGTCCAACACAATTAACACGACGAACAGAACTTTTAAAATACGGTACCAGAATGTTAGAGGATTAAGAACTAACTAACGCATTGTATTTTTCGACCGGTGTTGTTGATGCTGATACTGAAACGTGGCTAGATGGTGACATAGGTAGTGCTGAGTTGTTTGACTCTGCCTTCAGTGTATTTCCAGCTGACAGAAAGCTATCTTTAATTAAGCGATCAACGGGTGGTGGTATAGTTTCTGCATTTACTAATGATTGTCATGCATCCTTGGTGGATATTTCCGATCTTAAAGGTTTAGCTCCGAATATTGATATACTGTTATGCAAATGTAAGCTTGTTTATACTTCGATATTTATTGTCAATATTTATACCTCCGGATGACTTTGGAATGTTCTTTGATGCTTTGAGTCTGATCTAACATCGCTAATTATAGACCAATTAGTATATTGTCCAATTTTACTAAAATTTTTGAACAAATGTTATACTCTAAAATCTATAGGCAAATTAAACCGTTGTTATCATGCCATCAACATACATGGACGTTCCACGACTAGAAATTTGGTCAGTATTGCTCAGTTTCTCTCGTCAGCGATAGATGATCGGCTACAGATTGACTTCTCTAAGGCCCCATGGATCACAATATTCTCCCTACAAAGCTGGATTGCTCTTCTGCTCTGATTGGATTAATGTCATCATATTTTGACGATCGGACTGGCTATGTATTTTACAATGGATTTTCGCCCAACATTTTTCCAATCTTAGGCCTCCACTTTTTAGTATCTTTATTAATGATTTACTAGACATATTAAATTGTGAATGCCTGAGGTATGCCAATGACCTTTAAATTTACAGCATCGTCCGAACACACTCTGACTGTATCAAACTCCAGGTCAATCTATCTCTAGTCGAGGAGTGGTGTACTCACAATAAAATCCTATAGAATATTTCGAAGTGTTGTCTTATTTCTTGTAGTCGATGCTCTACTCCTATGATTTACAATTACACTGCTAAGTCTGAATTGGTGACTAGAGTATCTGTGGTAAAAGATTTAGGTTTACTTTTTGATTCCAAACTCACCTTCGGTCTGCATGTCTCATCGATTTGTGCGTCAGCCTCAAAATTATTAGGGTTCCTTGTCAGACAATGTAGAGGCTTCAATAATATTTCTGCAATCAAAATGTTGTATTATACGTTGGTGCGCTCCAAGTTGGAGTATGCATCCTTAGTATGGTTTCCTTATTACACATTCCAACAAATCTCAATTGAAAGAATCCAGAAGAGGTTCCTGAAGTATCTCTCCTTCAGAGTAACTGGAGCGTATCCTGATCGAGGAGCGGACTACGATGGACTTGTGACCCAACATAATGTAGTATCTCTACCTTGTCGTCGTGAGACATAAAATCGTAGATTTTTATTAAATTTGCTATCAAAGAAAATCGATTGTCCAATGATAATGTTCTATATAGATTTCAATGTGCCCGTCGTCGTCGGCACTCGCTACTGCTCTACCTTTCGCTTGTATAGAGCAAAACAAATGCATTGGTGAAGTCACCTGTCGACGTTATGTGTAAAAACTGAAGTTTTACAATGATGTTCTGTTTTAAATTTATATCTTTTGGTTTTGTGGACTTGCCTTAATTATCTGAGTTTGAGCCTATTTCGAGTTTAAATTTTTTGTTATAATCAGGAAATTGGGTTCTTTCTATTTTATTTACTTAGTTTGAGTATATAATGAGTCTTATGTAATACTTCATTTAATCTTTATATTCTCTTCTACTTAGTTTCAATATTGGTTGTCTGTTAGTTACATGTATATATATATATATATATGTTGAAATCTTTAAAAATTCGGAAATTCTGGAAATTACTCAAGAATTTCGAAATTCCTAAAAATTCGAAAATTCCAGGAAAAGCTGTCTAAATATGAACGTAATTACACCCGTAGGCGGAAGGATCGTACATATATATATATATATATGTATATACTAGATGCGAAATATCGGTATAAAAATAAATTTGAACACTACTATTGAATGTATGATGCCGAACTCCCCAATAACCTTCGTTTCACCTTTGTTCTCAACGGCAAAGACACCTGGTCTGCATATATACATATATACCTATCTGATTTTAAAAATATTTCTAACTCTAATGTATATGCCTTTGATTTAGCGCTTTTCTATACTTCCATAAGATAACGACCTATCCCCTTTAACAAGCCGCATTTGTTCACACGGGCGAAATATTTCTTCTAAACAAGCCTAGAATTCGTACAGTTTACGACGAATCGTCCAAGTTTAGTTTGGTCTCATTGTACATACATATCATACCAAAAAAATTAAAAAAGTGGCGTAAACGAAGATGGTGGATTGTCGCTATACATCGAAACAGGACACGGTAAGTTAGTTATTTGACTACGTGACATTTATTGTACAGTCATCTGCAAAAGAATCTATCAGTAAAATATCTGAAAAGCAATTTGTAGGTACCTATCTATCAATCTATAAACATGTATGTGATCCTAAATTATTTTTACAGGCAAACGATAGAACAACAGTTATCAGAATTGGTAGCAGAACCTTCAGGACAATTTAAAGATTTTACTAGAATATCTTTGGCAGACTTTGCGCAAACTGGAACCCATCATATCCAAAGAAGACACTCAACTAAGAGATTTTATTCCGGCAAAAATACGACTTGCGATAACATTGAGATTCTTGGCGTCTGGAGATAGCTTCGAGAGTCTTCATTTTCTTTTCAAGATATCCAGTTCTTTGATATCAGGAATAATACCGGAGGTGTGTGCGGCATTAAATGAAGTCTTAAAAGATGAAATTAAGGTGAACAGTAAAAAAACATTTTCAATTTTTTATTTTTCACAAATCAACCTTTTACGTACATATCACTTTAAAATTACATTATAATAAGCTGTGTTTAAATATCATAGTTCCGAGGAGGAGAAACTAATTCATTCGATAAAATTGTTATTTGCTGAGACGGTGGGCTTGTTCGGTTATTGCTTGTGTGTTTCTGGTATGTGTATTCTTTATACATACCGAATTGTTCATATTTTTACAAATTTCACATGTAAAATATCGCAGCAAGGTTATGCAATAATTTTGTTTGATTTTTCCAAAATTTTTGGTTAAAATTTGCAATGTTTCGAACAAGTTTTCTCAGAGTATACGGCATATTTGAGATTGATAATATAACATACCCTAGTTCATTCCTTTCACTTTCGGTTTGTTAATGATTTTATTAAAAAATTGCTTAATTTTCCAGCTTCGTATCCTACATATTAGTGCGGTTTTTCGATAGTGGTGCCATCTGTTGACTATGAACTTTCAAGTCCCCCTTAACGAATTTCGGCAATTATGGCGCCACCTGGCAAACCTTGGATTCATGCTGACAAAGGAGCGTATGATGTTTTTAGTTAGATAAAAGTTAACTTTTCGTATTTACTTGGAGATCAGTAGTAATATGTGGTAGTGGGTAGTAGTGTTTTATTTAGCATGGAAACTATGACAAGTTGATGTAAAATACAGATCGGAATAAACGAAAATAATACTTAAATAATATCTAAGACAAACGGAATTGTAAGAAACCAAAATACTAATATAGATATAGCACAATTAACATGCAGAGAAACATGAAACTGAATTACTAACTAAACTCATGTGCCGAGACATACATAGGAGAGAAACGGCATACATACTTCCAAATTTAGTTCGCAAGGTTTAATATGTTGTACAGCATGAACACTAGGGTGACCGTAAAAAATCGATGTTGCATTTTTGACAACGGGAACCCCACAAAATGATAAGTCTTTGCAAATTTTACGATAGCCAAAATTTTAGCACGATTGAAGTATGTTAACCCGTGCCGCTGGGGGCTCAAAGTTACAGAAAACGGGTTTTTTGAGTTTAGTAGCCAGTAGCCACGTTTGGGGGTCGTATTTGTGGAAATTCACAGTATTTTCTCATAATATATGTCTCAAGTGAAAGGCAATATTATTGACTAATTTATATTCTGTATATAATTATTCTTCTAGTCGAATCCAGCTATAGCAGGCTCATTATCATTATATCATGATGAAATTGATGATATTCAAGTAACTTCAGATTTAAGTTAATGTTATTTCTTTTCCTTTGTTATTTTTACATTTAATTTCGGAAACAAATATTCGTTGTAATGTATATTTCATTCAAACTGAGTGATGAAGAACACAGTGCCTTAGAAGGTGTCTGTGTTTTTCTCGTTAGAGTGTATTGCAAAGCTTGGTTCAATGCCCACAAATCACAATCAGCTCCCAAGTAAGACTTTGACCTCTTGCGATGTTTGTGTGGACTATCAGGAGATTGACAAGGATATTTCTGAGAGAGCTTTGGAGAAATTCTCAAATCATTTGTGGTATTTCAATGCAGAATTGGTAGCTCTCGTATTTTTGATACCTCAATTTCAGACGAAGAAAAATCGGAAATGGCGAACAAAGTCCTAACTCTGGGTGAAACCGGCACAGAAGATTCAAGAATTGTAAACCTCAAGTTTCGAAGACCCCAGTTGGAAGAACTGGTTAATGCAGGGTTATCTCATTTAATTACCAAGGCGACCATGCATTTCTTTAAGCATTTCCATATTAATACAGATGTTCTCAGAGAACCCCTAGTAGCTGGCCTGAAAATATAAATTTTCAGAAAGGATTGCGGATTGTGAAGTCGTTAATGATGTGGCAGAACGAGGACTGAAATTAATTACAGACTTTAATAACCTTCTCACCAAAGGTGAGGAGCAGAAACAATATGTTTTACAGGTAGTACACAAATGCCGAAAGCTGTATCCTGATGTTTCTAAACACACTTTGAGCAACCCTTTAGAATAAAGTATTCATTATTGTATCCTTCTTAAAGATGGCAAACGATACAATGTCACTCTTTTTTTTATTAAAATACATTTAAATTTGTTATTAAAAAGCATTGTCATTTTATTTGATCATAATTCATTTCAAACTCTGATAAAAATTCTCATATCATAATTTCCTTAATAGAATTTCCTCGTCACTTTTTTATGAAAAAGATTGTTATAGCTCGGTTCTAGTATAAGTAACAACAAATATATAGAATGTATATTACATAAAAAAATAATAATAAATAATGAGAAGTTTCACTACGCAGCCAAAAATCCAGTTTTTTTAACTTTGAACCCCCAGCGGCACGGGTTAACATACTCCAATCGTGCCCAAACTTTGGCTATCGTAAAATCTGCAAAGACTCGTCATTTTATGGGGTTCCCATTGACAAAATTCTGGACTTCTTTCCCCCATCACTGCGGTCACCCCAATGAACACATAAATGCTACGCCAATGTATTCAATACATAGCATCAAATATTTTATGCAGAACATAATTATATAAGTATAGTAAAACCAATCCAATGTGACCGGTCGCGCAGCACTGTCAAATGATGCATTCGGGAAAAGAAGTTTTAGGAGGTTAATTCAAATATTGACATATAAATGACATATGAAGTAATGTTGTTAAAATACTGACATTGTTAATAAATATCTATTATTTTTGGTCTACAATTATAATATTTAGTTGGTTGTTAAAAAAATAATATTTTCAGTCAGATGAGGTTTCTTCAGGGTTTGCATTTAAATCTATTCCGAATTTGTTTTATCGTTGTGTCAAATTATTTGTATAGTTAGCAATGATTTGCATAATATGACTCTGCTCTGCAGCAGAAAATATTGTTACCGTATGGTATTTCTACTGGGGGTACAGTACAGTATTTTTTATTTCTTGCAATTATACACACAGTAAATAATTAGCTTACACTTATTTTCAATGTATACTACTTAACATAATTATTTAATTCTAATGTAAAACAAATCGACACAATACAAAATATTAAAAGTAAATATTATTTAATGTAAAACAACATGTGGACGCTAATTTAATTTAGCATAATTACCTAAACTTTACAATCAGACTCACTGTGCATTGAATTGCTGTCTGAATCACCTAACCGTATAATAATGGTTTCCTCCATATCGTCAAGGAGCTGGTCTTTCATCATGTACTGGTCTTGAATTTTCTTTACATGGGAGCATTCTGCTTGCCATAATTCAGGTGTTATTTCGCTAACTGCTTCTCTAATCAAATTTTCCTCAATTTACCTGACCTATACTATGTGAAGCAATCCTTCTTTTAATTACATTCCAAATTAACTCAATTGGGTTTAAGTCACAGTGATAAGGTGGAAGTCTCAGTACTGTGTGGCCCTTATATTTTGCATATTCATCGATTGCATATTCTGGAATTGATTTATATCTCCTAACGATATCTAATAATTCACACTTTAACATGCCTGTATGGTGTGGTATATTCATCGACTGAAGCCAGCAAATTATATCACATTTTTCGATGCAGATGTAGGTGCCTTGCTTATTTATACTGACAAGGGAAGATCCCGAACCCGGAAATTCCAAAAAATTTGAAACTTTGGGAATATATACAACATATATAGGTGTGCTATACGCAATTTTTTTTTTTGTGCCGACATTCACTTTGAAGGCGTGAAACACCCCATCGAAAATTGACGGATTTTCAATTTTCTCCACACAACTCCAGTAAAAGAAAGATAGAAGATAGGTGTAAATGCAATAGTTGCAGCATACATCAAGATCTTTCAAAATATGTGACTATCATATATACAGAGTGTTCCGTTAAGCCTTGCGCTTATACTGCAGATGTTTTTGTAACAATACAAAGAAAAGTTTGAGATATAATTTGTGTGACTTTTAATTCTGCTTAAAACTATGTAGGGTGTTCTAATGTACAGAGTGTTCCAGAAGTAAATATCACCCTATCCTTGGTTATATCTAACAGAACTTCATATATTATATTATAATATATATGTATATATATTATTAAATACTTATTGCAAGGAATGATCTCAATCCCGCAAATTTAAAATATGAAATTTGAGAATATGTGAACCACATATAGAGGTGCGATACGAATTTTTGCTGCAAAGTTATTAATTTGATTTAATCACTCGCTGTTGTAAGAGGAAAAGGTTAGTTTTTAGACCAAAGTTATATCTTACAATTAATCGATTTTATTAAGCGATAACAAATATATCAATATTTTTAACATTTTAAGCAATACAAATATTGATAAGTACATCAATATAATTTATATGTGATTAGCTGATTAGTCATAAAATATAAGATATATAGGAAATTTTTGTAGATAACACTTTGCATCTTTTGGTCATATTTATTATGTAGTGAAATACTGGCAAATGAATAATTATTCTGTATGGTGATGAAATTCTTCAAAGAAATGTTTAAAACATAGGAATTCGTTGCACCACGCACATCGTAAGATGGCCTGGGCACCGCATATGGAACACCTAGCAGGATGTATAAAATCCTGTTGTCTAAAAGCAAAAGCTACCGGATTTTCAAACTTTTATACCAAGCATAAGCAAATACATCGTGATACTTTGGTGCCGAAAGTTGGTTGTGAATAAGGGACTGTAATTTGATAACATTATTGCGTTCATGCAATACAATATCATAACCAAACAGTAGCACAAGATCGGAAAATTTTCTTACAAAATTTTTCCATATGCGGAAACTATATACATCTAGTGGTTGTATCATTGCCGTAGTTTTTTCGGTATCGTCAATATTTCAACATGCTTGTTTGATGGTATACTCTTTTGCAATGTAGCAGGACAATGACCAGTCCAAGAGTCCAAGAATAACACGCTCTGAGCTCCCACATTTGGCACATACACACGGGTGAGCCATTCATTAAACAGTTCTTTTGTTAATTTTCCCGACGTTGAAGCCCTTACATAAACATTCCACGGTTCAAACAAAGACTGTGTTACACGCGGACCGAAACTACCACTTTGTTCTTTCATGACAATAAATAGAGGGGAAAGAAGTTTTCCAGAAGCTGATATTGTGGGAAGTATGGTATAACTATGTGTTGTTGCGGATATTGACTGCACAACTGCTGTAACCCTTTTGAACCTTGCACAGCTAACGTGCGACCAGAATGAAGCTCTAGATTAAAGCCACTTTCATCGGCATTGAATGTATTATCTTCTCCGACTTGTTTTATGTGATCTTTTATATGGCTAACAAATGTTGAAGCGATTTCATTCAGTTTTTCGGAATCTGTACCATATGATCGCGTAATAAATTTATTTATTTTTCTTGAAACTATTCTATACGCTTTCTTAAAATTCCAGACCCAATGCCGGGATGCTTTAAAGTTTTCTAAATCTATTCCTTGATTAGCTTGCAAAGCCCATCTTTGAATGTCCAAATCATGAATAATATCACCCGAATCAATACTCTCTACAAACTTATTATAAACGGATTCCGAAATTTGTAGCAATTTTTCCCGTCGTGTGCCTCCCCGGTTTACTGTTTCTTCCCATCTAGAACAAATAAAAGAAAATAAAGACAAATCGTTGTTATATTAAATGGAATTCACTGTTTACCTGTTCAATTGTTGGAGAGTTGAAACTTTTCGAAATTTCTTTTGGACGGTTGCTAACGTAAGTCGCTTCGTTTTCCCACTTTTCCAGTATTCAACAGCTTTGGTTTTATATTCCAAAGTGACAATACCGCCTTCTTCTGGAACACACTGTTCGTCTTCAGCTTCCATCGCTTCTAAAATTTCTTCGCGTGTAGGTGCGTATACATCATCTACGAAGTCTACGGAATGTGGTCTAACTGGATTCAAAAATTCTAGTGTGTCAATTTCCAGCGAAAATGAAGTATCTTTTTGAACGTCAAGAAGCATATCCTTTATTATGTCGTGTAATTCCACTTCGTGGTTATTCACAGGTGTTGGATTATTGTTATTGGCAACGTCAAATGTTACCATGAGCAAGCGAATTACATTTAAAGTATTTACGACAACCATTTTCAGCACCACAGGTTTGTTACACAGTCAAACAACAAATACTATTAATGTCAGGTGGGGAATTTATATAAGCAACGTTATCATTTATCATTGCATTTGGTTGATTATTGCGTTTTTATAAAAACACGTTTACACCATTAGATAAAAACTTCGAATATTATTATCACACAAAACGATGTCTTATCTAATAAATATAGTACCGCAAAGATATACAGTAAATTTCATTAACTTTGCAGCAAAAATTCGTATCGCACCTCTATATGTGGTTTACATATTCTCAAATATCATATTTTAAATTTGCGGGATTGAGATCATTCCTTGCAATAAGTATTTAATAATATATATACATATATATTATAATATAATATATGAAGTTCTGTTAGATATAACCAAGGATAGGGTGATATTTACTTCTGGAACACTCTGTACATTAGAACACCCTACATAGTTTTAAGCAGAATTAAAAGTCACACAAATTATATCTCAAACTTTTCTTTGTATTGTTACAAAAACATCTGCAGTATAAGCGCAAGGCTTAACGGAACACTCTGTATATATGATAGTGACATATTTTGAAAGATCTTGATGTATGCTGCAACTATTGCATTTACACCTATCTTCTATCTTTCTTTTTACTGGAGTTGTGTGGAGAAAATTGAAAATCCGTCAATTTTCGATGGGGTGTTACACCCTTCAAAGTGAATGTCGGCACAAAAAAAAAAATTGCGTATAGCACACCTATATATGTTGTATATATTCCCAAAGTTTCAAATTTGTTTGAATTTCCGGGTTCGGGATCTTCCCTTGTGAGTGATATGGTGCATTGTCCATTACAATTATACAATTATCTGGTAAATTTGGCATTAACTGTGTTTAAACCATTTCAAAAAATTTTCAAAGTTCATGTCATCATGGTAATCCCCGCTTTTTGTTTTCGATTTAAATAAAAGCAAACCTCCTTCAATAAAACCCATACTGCCTCCACAATGTGCCATTATCCATCTCTGTCCAGCCCCATCTGTCTTTAAAACTCCGTGTTGATCAGAACTTTGCCAACATTTACTGACAGTATAATTTTGATGTACGTAACTTTCATCTAAATACACTACTGCTCTCTTATTTTTTCCAAGGTCATCGTTATCTTTCAAGAAACGCGAACGAGCCCTCCATGCAACAATATCATAACATTCCATCAAATATTTTCTATTAGAATCGTATTTTTTGTTGATGGCAGTGTTGAGAAGGCTCGGCTATTATATTAAGAACACAGATGCAAACAACCAAAAATGATTTATTCGAATACACGTTTTACATGTGTCACTATGTTGAAGGGTCTTAATTCAAAAACTACTAGATCATGTGTTTCGTGTCATGCATGTGACAGCATCAATACATGCACATAAATGGACTTTCATATCGCTTATCTAACACTTCCCCTCGATATAAAATTCTACAAAACTTTCACTCACGATTCTCTCAGGCCGCATAGCTTCAAACACTTCAAATGTTTCTCTTTGGGTAGTCCTTTTGTCATCATATCTGCTACCATGCTGTCTGTGGATACATGATGAACGCTAATTCGTTGATCCCTTAAAGCCTCACGAACAAAATGATGTCTAATGTCAATATGCTTGCTGCGTGCGTGATATGTAGCATTTTCAGCAAGCTTCTTTGCTCCCAGGTTGTCATTATATATGGTCCCTGCAGCCAGATTAGCGAATCCTAATTCTACCAAAAATCCTTCAAGTAGATCGATTCCTTCGAAGCTTCTGTGAGAGCCATATATTCTGCTTCTGTCGATGATAAAGCCACTGTTCTTTGCTTCTTGGAATCCCATGAAACAGGTCCGCCGCTTAAAAGGAAAGTATATCCCGTGTAAGAACGCCTATCCATCGGACAGTTTCCCCAATCGGAATCGACATAGCCTTCCAGACATTTTAAGTTTCGTTCGAAAACTATTCCGTAGTCCATCGTTCCTTTGAGATATCTTAGGACTCGTTTAGCAGCCGTCCAGTGTTCACTGGCAAAGTTGTCGTTGAACTGGCTAAGACTGCTTACAGCATGTGCGATGTCCGGTCTGGTAGAGACAGCTAAGTACATCAGCGATCCCACCAACTCTCGATATGGTAATCTTCGCACTTCTGGGTCTACTTCGAACTTCGGTTTGTTTAGCTTGGAGTTTGCGTCTATAGGAGTGCTTACTGGCTTTGATTCCTCCATGCCAAACTTCCTCAATACGTCTTTGAGGTACCCACGCTGGTTCAAGAAAATCTTGTATTTTTTCCAAGAAAATTCTATTCCCAGACAATATTTGATTTGCCCAAGATCTTTTGTTTCGAACTCACGTGCCAACTTCTTTTTGATTGTCTCCGTCAACTGCATGTCTTTGGATACGATCAAAATGTCATCAACATAGACAAGAATGTAAGATAACACTTCTTTCTTTCTTATGTAATACACACATGGATCGGCATTTGTTGGTATTGCTCCAAGTTCTCGCAAATATTTGTCCAATCTCAGATTCCAATTCCTCCCGGCTTGGCGAAGCCCGTAAAGCGACTTTTTAAGAAGACAAACTTTGTTTCCGGTTTTTAATTCCTTCAACATAATACTTGCCTTTTCCTTAAGCGCTTTATCGGTGTGCACTATCGTTTCAAGCGATTCCTCTAACAATTCGGGGAGTTCCATGAACAATTCCTCCTCGATATTCCCATTCAAATAAGCCGTGGTTATGTCCAAATGTTGAATAGACATATTTTCGTGGACTGCAAGTGCCATCAGCAAACGGATGGAGCTCATTCGGGCCACAGGAGCAAAAGTTTCGCTGAAATGAATCCCAGGACGCTGTGCGAAGCCCCTAGCGACTAATCGGGCTTTTCTTCTTTCCAGCATTCCTTCGGAATTGTACTTGTTCCCAAGTAGCAAGCGACTTCCTATTACTTCCTTGTTTGCAGGGCGCTGAACTAACTGCCATGTATCGTTCTTTAGGATAGATTTAATCTCCGAAGTAATGGCTTGCCGCCATTCGTGTGCATCTTCACCAGACATGGCTAGCTTCAGTGGTATCTCAGCCAAGGCTGCAAATTGTGGTTCATTGATTTCTTGCTCCTCTTGGACTTCCTGGTACTGAAGTCGAGGTCTTCCCCTCAGTCTAGTGCGTACCTTTCTAGGTCTTCCGGGTCCTCTTGGAATGCAATGTACATTTGTATTCGGGTTTACTTCGTTGTCGATGACGTCATCTTGTTCATCAACTTCGACTTGGAGTGGAGTTAATTCGATCTCTAATATGCGATCTTCGGATGGGGTTTTCACAATGTCATCATCCAAGTACATGTCTTCAGGTATGAAGTCTTCAAAGGTTGTCGGAGCACAAGGAAGGGTATCCATAAACCTGACGTCTCTGGATATCACGATCTTTCTCTCTTCAGTCAACCACATTCTATACCCTTTTGATGACTCAGAATATCCCATAAAAATTGCTGGCTTTCCCCTGGAATAAAATTTCCCTTTGCCTGGTTCTGTGTCTAGACAAAATGCTTTGCATCCGAATTCTTGAAAGTATGACACATTTGGTCTCTTACCGGTCCATACTTCTAGGGAGTTT
This sequence comes from Chrysina gloriosa, assembly GCA_038088585.1. Lineage (NCBI taxonomy): Eukaryota > Metazoa > Arthropoda > Insecta > Coleoptera > Scarabaeidae > Chrysina > Chrysina gloriosa. The sequence goes on along the minus strand of CM076091.1, from coordinate 38,482,461 downwards.
TCCCATTCAAGCTGGAACTTGGGCTTCTGTTCCTGATGTAGTTCGCTGTCGAAACCGCTTCTGCCCAGATGATGTTTGTAGCCCGGATTGCAGGAGAAGACATCTTGCAGTGTCCAGCAAAGTTCTGTTCTTTCGTTCTGCTGTGCCATTCTGTTGGGGGTGATACGGTATCGAAAATCTTCGTGCAATTCCATGCTCAGCGACGAATACATCAAACTTCAGGTTCTTATATTCCGTCCCGTTGTCCGATTGCAGACATTTGATTTTCTTGGTTTTGGAATTTTCAACTAAAGCTTTGTATTCTTTGAATGCATTGAATACATCGCTTTTAGCATTTAAAAACGTACCTCGCACCACTTAGAACAGTCGTCAATGAAGGTGACGAAATATTTGGCTCGTCCGAGCGATTCTACGCGTACAGGACCGCACACATCAGAATGAATGATGTCCAGAATTTGCGTCTTTCGTTCGCTCTTCTTAGGAGAAGGACTTCTAGTCATTTTTCCTTTTAAACAAATTTCGCAATTCAACTTCCCCTTTGGCTTCTCAACATTAATACCGGTCAGCGTTTGTTTCTGAATTGCTTCCATGAGGTATTTTTCATTTAAATCCCCCAAGCGCCGATGCCATACGTCTAAAGATTGTGTTTCTTTAGAATTGCACGCAATTTCACAAATGTTTCCGCTTCCATTGTTCAACTTTTCGCGCACGTAATACAATCCGCTAATCCGATCGGCAATCAGTTTAACAGCACCTTTTTCGTCGTTCACTGTTGCGCGATCTTTGTAAAAGATACACTGAAACCCTTGTCTGTTATTTGCCCGACTTATAATAGACTCGTGCGTAAGTCCGGCGCGTGTAAGACATTTTCGAACTTAAAGTTTTTGATCTCACCCAGAACATCAGCACTGAACCGCACGTCACCTTTCGCGAGTATCTTTGTCGAACTATTGTTCGCAAGATTCAGCTCGATGCTGCTGACGTCTTCAGTGTTGACAAAATCGCGAATCGAATTGCTTAGGTGTGAAGTTGCGCCACTGTCCAAGCACCATTTTCCGCCATTTTTCGCGTTTGTTGCCTGGAGTACGTAGTCGTCGTAATCCGTTTGATACACAAAGACCCGTTTCTTCACTTCTGCTCGCGTTTTCTCGACCACGGTCACGTTTCTTCCAACAATCTGCCGCTTTGTGTCCTATTTTACCACATCGATGACAACGGTATTTGAATTCACTACCGGTGTTCATGTCAGTCTTCTTCGAAGGGTATTTAGGTTTCCGCGTATTTCTTCCACGTTTATTAGCGTATAACGCGTTTTGGCAAGCGGTGGATACAGTATCGTTTCTTCTCGCGTCGTTCTCTTCAACTATTTTTATTCGCAATACTTCTGGTGATGGTAACTCATCACGTGATTCGATCGCACAACGAAAATTTTCAAAATTCGACGGTAAACTATAGAGTAACATTATCGATAATAAATCGGAATTAATGTCCACCTCCATTTCACCGAGTTTATCTACCACATCAAAAATCCGCGTACATATGTGTTCCCGCACGTCATTGCCATTTTCCATGCGTTGCAAAATCAGCTGCTTTAACAATTTTGCTTTCCGCGCTGGTCCCTTCGATTGGTAAATATTTTCGAGTTTTAGCCACACTTCTCTCGACGTTTCACAACCCTTAATTTGTTTCAATTCACTAGGGTTTATCGAAAGAATAATGTCTGATTTCGCCTTGCTGTCGTTTGTGCACCACAATTTTGCAGCAATCGCGGTTTTCTCGTCATGTTCAACAATATCCGGTTTCACTGATTCACCGTTTACGTATATCCACGCATCGTTTTTGACGAGTATTGCTTGCATCTGCAGTTTCCACGTGTCATAATTTTCTTTATTTAGCGGTTCAATGCGAGCTACGTTTCCTGGGCCCATAACCTGTTGATGGCAGTGTTGAGAAGGTTCGGCTATTATATTAAGAACACAGATGCAAACAACCAAAAATGATTTATTCGAATACACGTTTTACATGTGTCACTATGTTGAAGGGTCTTAATTCAAAAACTACTAGATCATGTGTTTCGTGTCATGCATGTGACAGTATCAATACATGCACATAAATGGACTTTCATATCGCTTATCTAACATTTTTTATATCTGAATCCCATACTTCCCAAAAGTTTCCGGAATGTTTCTTTACAACCGTTAAATTGTGTTTCTTGTGTCATAAATGCATGCAGAATATTTAATGTTGGCACAGTTTTATCAACAGCATATAACGAATGAATTTTACTTCGAAGTACACACCTACAATAATATTAAATTAGAAAAATACACACACAAAAAAAGAATTTATACTTGTTCATGTCATCCAAAGCAATACGTGGAAACTTTTGTATTGTTGACATGCTTGAAGAACAATGGGGTTGTGGTTGTGTCTCTGAGTGTGTTTCATTAGATTTCAATTCTTTGTGGCTAAGTTTTTGTTTAATTCATCGAATTGTCTTCTCAGGTTTTCCTGTCATACCTGATATGCGAGCTATTACCTGATTAACAGAAAATGTATATGCGTTTGCTGCCTTTTCATCCTCACAGAATTTAATAATATTGTGCAGCATCCTTAAGTCATTCCTTTCGGTGGTTTTCCTAGCCATATTGACTGCTTTATGCCTAAAAATATTACAATTTGTACATGTAATGCTCGATCGTTAAAATATAATGTTGCTCACCTAGATTGACAACTGACAATATAGCTCTGAAAATAACTATTAATAGATATAGAATTAAATAAAATAATAGCAGCAACGGGAAATAATAAATAAACAGACAAAACTGGTACAAATACGTAACTTAACCTAACTCGACTAAGCAATAAATGACAACAAACCAGACAACGCCAGAGAGGTGCGAGGCAAGGTGTGTGTCAGATTAGTTTGCATATTTTCCACCAGTCAAATCCAGTTAGTCAGACTATAGACATTAATTATATATCATTTTCCCTGAACTCTAATTCGTCTGTCATCATTTAGGTTGATAATCAATGGTGCTATATTTCTCTGGTGGATTCCAATCTCATGATTCCACGACATATCAATTTCTTCCTCCACATTCTTTATATATATTTGATAAAGAGTGTTTCTTATTGTGACATGTATAACATCATCAACTGCTGCTATTGTTTTCGTGTCAGAGCACTTACGTTTAAGTGACCTAATTGATTTGTTGTTTTTCATAGATCCACATACAGTAAAAACAATGCTGAGGTTAACATTAGCCATCGCACAAGCAAGCTGAAATTGTAAAATATTAATTAAAATAGTGTATCAATAGATATAAATTATATTACCCCCTACAGCTGTTATTGGTATTAGAAGAGTGCCTTCATCACACTAAATCCTACAATAACGCATTTCTTTCTTATAATTAAACTATAATAGTTCTATTTGTGATTTTATTTTCAATCTCATTTATCATACCCTTGAACCGTTCGTGGAAAATATTTATTTTGATATTTTACCAACTTGAAGTTGGGACGGAAAGTAATTTTGGCAAAGAAGAAAGAGATATTTGAGAATCGACGGAGTCCATGTCCATAGTCCATACGGAGTCTCAATTGGTCTCAATCAGTCTCATGTCTCTCACTGTATATGTACGTATTTCAGAGATATTTAATTTCACTAGGCCTTGACAGAATTTTAATTTTTGTGGAATGTTTGCCAATAGGTTGGTTATGTTGGTAACAAAGTTGTCAAATTCTCTGATCTTGTAATTTCTACCTTAGTTTTGAACAATAGACGTTGTTGTAAGAGTTCCGTTTTTGTAGCTATAATTACGTGATAGCTTAATAAGAATAAAATATTCAGTTACGATATAATGACGGTGACATACAAGGTACGTTATATATAAGCTATAGATGCAAATTGTTCCCTTGATTCAGTTGTTTCATACACATAACCTGTTTGTCAAAATTATTTTTCTAATCTTTAAAATAGTATGGGGACTGAGTATTCTCTTCCAGGTCCCTCAAACATAGAAACCAAAATTCCGTTTTGTTTACAAACAGATATAAATTCAACAGAAAGCGATCTCAATACAGAATGTGTAGAAAAACCAAAAGTATTTTATATACTTCCTACAATTTCTTTATTATAATTACTTTAAATTTTCTTTGTAGATGGATGTAGATGGGCCAAAGGGTGAAGGCTTTCGCCCTTATTATATAACTAAGATTGAAGAATTACAGCTTACTGTTGCTGAAAAAGTCAAAACTTACGACGTCTTCAAGCTCAGCGAAATGAATTGAATGCAAAAGGTACTTCATTATTTAAATTTGAATTATGTTATATCTTAATACTGGACCCTAAAACATTCACAATCGCTCAGGGTATAAATGTACCTGTCATGTTTTAATTTATTTATTGATACAAAGAAATAATTGATTTATTTATTCAAAGTAATCCTACATTATATTATAAAAATATATATACAAAATAATATTTCAAAATATATTCACTGCAGTTGAAACTATTGTATTTTGTGAATGCTCTGTGTGCAGCATTGTTTTTACACTGCCGCTTATCCTTTATGCATTATGTTAAATATTGGCCCAACTAAAATTGTACTCCAGTGAAAAAAATTAAGTAGGTCTGGGTACATCTTTATTCTGTGTGGTATTAACAACCTCTAGTTTATGTCATGTCATATTTAGGTGTACATAAATAACTTTTATATTCTTTACGACTATGAATAGGTAATAGGAATATCAAAATTGCATGGGTATTTCACATGTGAATCATACTAAGGGCAAAACCAAGGTTAGCACACTACAACTTCATGGATACATGTTGAGCTCTATCGGACAAGTTGTTGGTTGATATTATTTTTAGGTTTCTTCCTATCCTTATTGAGTTAGTTTTGCCTTTAGAATGATCAATATGTTGAGCTACCCACCACTTGGCACACTTATCAAGTTGTTTTTGTCCCAATTGTGGCTAACATCATTTCATTTACTCGCATGCTGAAGTTGTCTCTTACAATAGCAAGAGAAATATCAAGTTATGTAAGAGGATGGTCCTAGAAGTACTTGGCCAACATAGTCTTTTTTTAGCTCGGTACACTTTTCCCAGGGATGCTGTTGGGCTTTGATACCTTTTTTAAACTAGGATTTGTCAGTTCCCAAAATAGCCATCAACTGCAGCAATCACCTACTCATTGGTTGGAAAATCATTGACCACCGGGCCACCTTTCTAATTCAGAGGGCAAATAGTCCGACAACGGTAAATCGCATGAATAAAGTATGAATAATTCGAACCCTAATTCGATGATTTTGAACTTCGAAATGAGTAGGCATTGTTGTTATGAAACAGACATGCTTTTCGCTAAATACAAGCGCTTTTTCTTTATTTCGTGTTTCAAACACTGCAAGAATTTCGCATAGTACTCGTCGTTATTTTTCCATGTTGAAGATAGTCAATACAGATTATATTTTGCGTATCCTCTAAAACTTAGATCTTTCCAGCGTAAACAACTGTCTTTGCCTTCTTTGGGGATTGTTCGCCCTTCAGAATTCATTGCTTTTTTGTTTCTAATGTATAGTGGTCGACCCACATTTTATCCATGGTGATGAATAAACGCGAAAACTCGAATTTATTGCTCCTAAACACTCGATTGTAACATCCATGTGATTAGTCTGGCCAAACTGCGGTAACAGCGTACAATTAAGAAATAAGTTACGACAGTCTACATATACATAGAACTACTCCCATACAGCATCGAGAGGTTGGGGAGTCCCCCTTGATGTCGTAACTTATTTCGTAATTATCGCTGTTTGCCTGGACTACTTATGCATTGTCATGCCCAAATTTTCTACAATATAGTCTTCTCTAACTACAGTACTGTGAAAAGAAATCCGAATACTTATGTTAGTATTTTTGTGTATCTTCTGCTTGTAATTATATTTAAGTTTTGGATGTGAAATTAGTTTACCACGTGTCTTATCCATTAAATAATAAACAATTACATATTTTCTTTTTAATTTAATTAATTGTTAATTTTTAAAACGGTATCTGAAGAATGTGTATAAAATTGGATAAATCTAAAACCATAGAAAGTTATATAAAACGAACAAAAAAACAATAAAAAAACACCTTATTTATACATCTAAAATAAACTTTTATGGAGGTATTTAATATTTGGTGGAGCCTCCCCGTGCTTTTATAATTACCCTTATTCTATTGGGCATTGAATATGTCAAATTTTCTAAATAATGAGCTTTTATTTCCTTGTGCCATTTTTTTAAAAGAATTTATTAACTCTTTTGATTTTGGGTCTCTTTTTGTGCCAATATCTTCGATAGAGGGAACCAGCAGTTCTCTATCGGATTTAAATCTGGGCTATTACCGAACCATTCTAGAGGGACGATCCCTTTTTCATTGATAAAATCTTTTGCCTGACGAAAACAAATGAAAACAATAAACTTTATAACACGAAAAAGAGTAACAAAGATTAAAACTGATGTATTAGACATAATTGTACCTTCTTTGTGCAATAAGACGATGCAGAATTGTCTTGAAAGATGCATGGGTTTGGGTTCCGGAATCGGCGTTTGAGGAAAGATAATAATTTATCTTCTACAACTTTCAGGTAATCGTCGACTTTAACGGTAGTCTCTACAAATAATAGAGGACCAAGTGCAGTACTAGTAATACAACCCCAAAACAATCACGCTTGTTGGGAACTTTGTGGTTTGTATAGTTCATTCCTGTTTGTATTCTTCACCCTTTCTTTTCCATACGAAATGAATGCCATCTGCGCCATATAAATTAAATTTTGATTCATCGGAGAATATTGCATCCATTGTGTTTCTGTCCAATTTGCCTGTTCTCGTGCCCGCTTAAGCCTGACAGTTTTAATTTTTTTTTTGTCAGTAGAGGCTTTTTTTCATAAATTAATTGTCTGCGAATAGTACTGACGCAATTTTATCCCTGTTGCTTCTGACCATTCGATACACAATTCTGTCGAAGTTACCTGCCTATTCCGTAAACTCATACGTTCTAATAGACGATCTTCTCGTGCAGTAGTTACGCGTTTCTTACTACTGGTTATCTCACCCACACTTGAAAGACTATCTCTAACACGTTTTGCTATAGCACGCGCCGACATATTTTCATTACTTTACGCGACAATAACAGCTTTTTTCTAATTAGAAAGTTTCGCTAACGTCGGCATTTGTATGTAGCGACGTGGCACGTTCAACGATAGACCAGTAACTGATTTTCTTAACAATGTGTTTAAAGGGTATATCTTCAGGAATACTAATGAGGAATATGCCTGCTATGCAACAAAGATTCAAATATTTAAGTAACACCAGGAATTTGAGGTAGAAATAAATATTCATTGCTGTTCGGATTTCATTTCATAGTAGTGTATACCGCTGTAAATAACAGTGAAGTCTTCCTTAGAACAGAATTTAGCTTGCTTTTGATATCTATTGAGCTGTAACCGTTCAAATAAAAGTATTTTATCATAACACTAGTAATTTTTTTCCATATATATACATTCACTAAAAGTTTTAACTTACCATAGTTATCACACTAATACAAAACAACCCATCGGCTTGCAACTTCAAATTAACGCTTTTGTAGGTTGGAACCCTACCCGATCGTTATTTTAACAAAATGCCCGTCCTGTATGTGTCATGTCGGGTACTTTTGGGACTATTCTCGTATGTTTATGTTAATATGACATGATCAAAATCCATACACATTTTTTATAATGTTTTCCCATAAAATATGTCTGTCTGTTACATGTATTAGTAAGAATGCTTCGTGAGGAATTGATGCTTTTACAAGAGCAAGGCAGTTATGTTGGTGAAGTAGTTAAACCAATGGATAAGAAGAAAGTCCTTGTTAAAGTCCATCCTGAAGGGAAATTCGTTGTTGATATTGATAAAAATATAGATATTAATGATGTAACTCCTAATTGTCGTGTTGCTTTAAGGAATGAGAGTTATACATTACATAAAATTTTGCCCAACAAGGTAAGTACAGTTAGCATAGTATTTGCAACACAATTTTCGTTTCACTTTCCTATTGCTATCCATTCTTTCCAAGTAACCTAAGCAGTGTATTCTTTTTGATTGAATATATTCACATATTGTAATCTTTCTCTTCATCACCCGTGTTGCATATCCATACGTTAGTGTTGTCTCAAAATAGTTTTATATACTCTAATGTTGGTAGTTCTGGATATGTTTTAGCTTCTAAGACTGTGTTCATGTTTCCTACACAGCTGTTATTTTCTTGCAATTCTCATATCAATCTCCATTTCTTCCTCACATCTGTTATTTTTTTAAACTTCTAAGTTCATATAATACTTAATTCTTTTAAATCTCAATGTTTTACCGTACTATGACCTTACCTTAAGATGTTCATAAACTGAGTTGTCTCTATATTGAAATTGATGAACCCCATGCTTTCTGCTGTAGTTAACATTGTTGTCATTTCTTCAAGATCTTTTCTACTTCCTGTTAATAACTAGAGCACAGAGTTTTCTAGACGACCGGACATTATTGCCTGCCTTCCATAAACCTCCCGTTTTGAAAACAAGAATGGTTTATCGCTCGTATTCGTTTGTAAAAAGAAAACTACTTGCCATTGTGAGTCATGTTCACCCTTCTCTATTCATACCAATTTCTCATATTAGTTTTCCATGTTAAATGAAAATGTTAACTGTCTAAGCCACTCCTAACTTGAAGATAATTCTTGTCCCACTTTTCCATTATCTACGCTAATTACATTTTGTAGTGCCAACTGTATTATTTTTATTAGGTTTCCATTTGAATTCATATAAGGCTCCTACCAACTCCTACATGCAGTGCTACAGTGCAAATGTTATATATATATATGATATTTTGTATTCATGGCAGCCAGTCAGAATCTGTTTTAGAATGAAGCTTTGATCTGTTGTTGATCAACGTTTCGTAAAACCTACCTTATGTTCTTGCAGAATAGACTCAGCATATCTCTCTAGTTGTTGTTTCACAAGAGATATCTAACAATATTATATATTTAAAATTTTCAGCTGCAATACCATTTTCTCCTGGATCCATGTTGTTTTTCATTAGCGCATGTTCGATTTCTATAGAAAATAAAATATGCGAATCTGCCATCATATTATTGGTGCAGTAAATCAGTTACTTATTTTTGAAAATCTAGCAGTTGTCTTCTAAGTTATTGGATGTGGAAAAGTACTCCCCATCTAAGGATGTTTAAAGGCGTTTTCTTTAGCTGCCCAATCTTGTTTTAAGGGAGTGAAAGTACTCCTCTAACAATAAGTTTACTTCATTTTTGTTTTTTCGAAAATAACTTACAATCTGTAATGGTTGAAGCAAATACATCAAAATATTCAACTCATTGTAATGTAAGCACAAATTGCATTTGCCACGGAGGGAATTATGGTTCATTAGTCGTGGACTGCAACCGTAGAGTATATAGTTTTGACTTTATTCGGACTCTGTATGGTATAGTTAATAGATAGTATTAAGTAACAGGATTAATGGGAAAGGAAGTCAATCGTTGTAAATAAAAAAAGAAATTGATTGACTGAAATGTGAATGATCACGTTTACGAAAATATTCACACCATTTCTACGTCCTGGAGGAACGGACGGTAGATAAAGGCACAGTGTCACAATAGTAACGCGGAGAAATCCTTTAAAACGTACCACCCGAAACTAACAAAATTGTAAAAATTAATTTTAAAATTACTTTCTTTGAACTGAATATAATACACTTGGCTAAAACATTAAGAAAAATATAATTCAAGCGCGTATTTAAGATGCATGAATTATTTTATAGTTATACGAAGTGTAACAACAGTCATCCAGATTCTATGAATTAATATTTGGACTCTTGTTAATAGTTTACTATTTATTCGTCGCAGATAGCCATGTAACCGGATATGTCAATATCTCCTCTGCGGGAGATGGGGCCACATTTTGGTAAAATCCATTTCGACAAATAATCCACATATCGTCTGGGGGATTGTGTGTTTCTGAAAACCAGAGAATACTCACGTGAACACTGCCAGTACGTTCCAGCTATCATTGGGATTACCAAAAGAACATGGGAGTTTAAAACTGTTTTCATCCGTGAGTTACCTTAAGCTTTCGAGCTGGTCCAAATGTCCAAAGAACTGATAGTAAAACCTGCAATTGCTGCAGTAAGTGGGTATTTGCCAGTGGCCAATGGTTCTGGTTGGTAACCAAGTCCATCTTACAATCCTAATTACAATACTTAATAGAAAAAGGTCCTGCCTGTTATCAAAACCTGGTTTCCATTTTTAATTATTCAAAGGAAAAAAGTGGACTTAACGAAATATACTTATGTCAGATCTTGTCAAACAATGAAAGAGTTATAAGCGATTTGTTAGTATATTCTATTGAAACAGATTCAGTTTTTTGATGTTGTTGTTAAATTATTAACAATTTAAGCAGCGCAAAATTGAGTAGCCTTGGCTTTAGTGACTGGAACCATTTAAGTGAGCAGTTAAATTAGATTAGATTAGATTACTTAAGGTGGCGAAGACGCCTGTTCGGGATATTCGTCTCCCATGTATGAAAGTCGCCTTCTTGCCAATTCCTCACATTGGCCTAGTACGTGGATCGCGGCTTCGTCTTCAATTTGAAAAGAATCTACATATCGTTTCTTTTGTCAAGCCCATTGCGCGGGTTATCCTCGATCCATTTTCTTACGGCAGTTTTGATTTTTGCCTTTACAATGCCAAAGGAGGGCTCCGGTTCTATGATTTTTCATTCCCCGTCACTTTTACGCGACTGCCGAGTTCATTCAAAGCATACACACAATTCCATACAATCCAATGCGTTACCGTTACTACATCCGTGTACCAGATAGATTGCGCCTGTATAGGTGAACCTTGTTTCCGTTGCTCTCTATCTGGTATAATTATTTTATAATTTTTCTCAAAGTTGAATTTGTGAACCATGGCATCACTCAGTATTCCTGTGAGGTGGTCTGAAGTTCTTCAATCAATTTATGATGGTTAGTGCCGTGGACTTGACTTATAGGGGTTTGGCCTTGTATCAGTATGTGGGCTACTGACCTTGCTACTCTTTGTATGCCGATATGTAGTGGTGGTAAATTTAATTGATATTGAATGATGCATTGGAGGTTATCTGTGTACGCCATATAGTAGACTGGTAGCACCTTTTCGTTTTGTTTTTGGCCACCACACGACTGCTCCATACATTACCATGGGTCTAATTACTCTTGTATATAACCATAGAGTCATCTTTGTTTGGTCTACTACTCCACCCACTTTGGGTAGGTGTATAACGAAAAAAGTCAAATGTTCGGAATTTACATCTTTGGTCCGATTCCTTAGAACGAATACGAAAAAGACAAAACTAGAAATTTAAATATTTATTAAAAAGATAAACTAAGCACTAGCGCGATATTATTGAAAGAATTATTTATTTATTATTTATTCAATTTTTAGCTGAACAAAATTCGTGACTATTTAAAAGAAATAATGGTAATTTAAAGTGTATATAAATGATCGTAAGGTTTGTCCGTGCATAATAATAGAACTCAAACTCAACACAATATGTTTCATTACGTTGGCGAAAACATTCAAAATGACGCAATTAACTTGGGGGATAATATAAAATAAATTTTTCTATTTACTTTATAGTACGCCTGATGCACGCAATCAAAGTGGAATTTACTGTTTTTTTTTTTTTGTACGAGCCTCTTTGTACATGTACAATAGGGTGACCGCAGTGATATGGGGCAAAAAGAAATTCCAGAATTTTGTCAATGGAAACCCCATAAGATGATGAGTCTTTGTCGATTTTACGATAGCCAAAGTTTGAGCATGATTGGAGTATATTAACCTGTGCCGCTGGGGGCTCAAAGTTAAAAAAACTCGATTTTTGGCTGCCTAGTGAAACTTCTCATTATTTTCTCATGACGTATGTACTTATACTAGAACAGAGCTATAACAGCCTTTTTCATAAAAAACGTGACGAGGAAATTCTATTAAGGAAATTATGATATGAGAATTTTTTGAAATGAATTGTGATAGAATAAAATGACAATGCTTTTTAATAACAAATTTAAATGTATTTTAATAAAAAAGAGTGACATTGTATCGTTTGCCATCTTTAACCACTTGCACTATTTTCACGAGTCTGACTCGTGATGAAAATTTTAGGCCAAACTTGAATATCACGAGTCAGGCTCGTTGTTCAATTTCACGGCAAACGTGGATATCACGAGTCAGGCTCGTAATTGACATTTCGGGCCAAACATGAATATCACGAGCCGTGCTCGTGGTCTTAATCTCGGGCCACCAGGAACGCCTGAATGAGGTCTTATCTCTTCTTTCCTTTTCTTGAATGAATGGGTATTTTATATCTGGTTGTCTTTTGAATTTTGCAAGAGCACCACCGCGTGAAGTCAACATGAGCACGCCTATCTCGCACTCATTGTCAGTCGTAAGAATGGTCGTAAGATGTGTTCAAAGTTCCGACACTCAGTCTTCGCCGCTTCGACTCTTTTCGGGACCACTCAGGCGCCCGAGTTTGGCACGGCTGATTGTGAATTTCGGCGTAGTGCAAGGGGTTAAGAAGGATACAATAATGAATACTTTATTCTACAGGTTTGCTCAAAGTGTGTTTAGAAACATCAGGATACAGCTTTCGGCATTTGTGTACTACTTGTAAAACATATTGTTTCTGCTCCTCACCTTTTTGGTGAGAAGGTTATTAAAGTCTGTAATTAATTTCACTCCTCGTTCTGCCACATCATTAACGACCTTTAATGACTTCACAATCCGCAATCCTTTCTGAAAATTTATATTTTCAGGCCAGGTACTAGGGGGTTCTCTGAGAAAATCTGCATTAATATGGAAACGCTCAAAGAAATGCATGGTCGTCTTGATAATTAAGTGAGATAACCCTGCATTAACCAGTTCTTCTAACTGGGGTCTTCGAAATATGGGGTTTACAATTCTTGAATCTTCTGTCTCGGTTTTACTCATAGTTAGGACTTTGTTCGCCATTTCACAATAAAATGTAACAATAACAAAGGAAAAGAAATAACATTAATTAACTTAAATCTGAAGTTACTTGAATATCATGAATTTCATCATGATATAATGATGATGAGCTTGCTATAGCTGGTTTCGACTAGAAGTAACAATAATTATACATAATTAATAATTATAGACAGAATATAAATTAGTCACAATAATATTGCCTTTCGCTTGAGACATGTATCATGAGAAAATAATGGGAATTTCCGCAGATACGACCCCCAAACGTGGATACTGGCTACTAAACTCAAAAACCCCGTTTTTTGTAACTTTGAGCCCCCAGCGGCACGGGTTAACATACTCCAATCGTGCTCAAATTTTGGCTATCGTAAAACCTGCAAAGACTTATCATTTTGTGGGGTTCCCGTTGTCAAAAATACAACATCGATTTTTACGGTCGCCCTAATGTACAAAGATACAGTGAGAAGTGAAAAGTAGAGTGCAGCGAGGGAAAGAAAATTAAAACGTAGAGGGAAGTACTGTTATAACGAATATAAGTGACACGTGCGGGCAGGAGTCCAAGGTCCGACGGGTCGACCCGCCGACGACTTTTGCGCGCGACACGCTATCGCGCGGGTAGACGATAAGAGCCAAATAACAAGACAGGGCAGGATTAGTAAATTTGGGTGCAGCGAAGTACAGCAAATAAAGCATAAGATGAGTGCCGATAAAAGACAGAGATACGAGAGTGATACATCGGGGGATGACCGGAAGAGAGAACGGGAGGAGAGCTATGAGATTTTTGGGAAAAGCATAAAATGGCTAGATCTCCACACAAAGGACAACCAATAACGGAGATGGAAACGCTGAAGGAGATACTTGGAGACGTCAATGCAATGAGGAAGGATGAGCAAGAATTTAAAGCAGAAATAAAACAACTAAAAAAGAAAATGAAGATCTAAGTAAAAAGATAGTGATATTAGAAAACAGAGTTCAAACGATGGAAAATGAAAATCGGAAGAATAATATTGTAATAAAAGGCCTTACGGCAACAAAAGAAGATCTGCTGCAGTGCGAAGATGTAGAAGTGTTGATAGAAAACAGCCTGAAGACTAAAGTGAAATTATTATCGGTTAAAGAAATTAAACGCGAAACGGGACAACGAATGGTAGTAGTAAAATGCCCAACCTTCGAACAAAAAATGCAGGTAATGAGAGCTAAAAACAAACTAAAAGGATCGCAATGTTACCTGGAGGATGATTTAACAAGAGAAGAGAGAAAGATACAGGCTATACTGAGAAACAAGGTGAGGGAAGAAAAGGGAAAAGGAAAAAATACTAAAATGGGATACAAAAAAGTAGTGATTAACGGTGAAATTTGGAACTGGAACGGGGAAGAGAATAAAGTGGTCAAGAGACAACCAAAAACTAGCAAAAGAAAGCAGTGAGCGGGAGGGGGTTACAAAGGCGAGAACAATGGAGAAGGAATACGGAAATATGAGTAAAAACCAAAAATCGACAATGATAAAAATAGGCACTTGGAACGTAAGAACAACATTTGAAGAGGAAGCATTAAGAAATTTATCCGAAATAATGGAAGGCTATGAACTAGATATACTGGCACTACAAGAAACGAAACAAGTGCGAAACGAAGTAGCGGCGGCAGAAGGAGATACTTTGGTGTTGGATTTCTAGTTAACCAAAAGATAAAAAAGAAAGCAATCGATTTTAAAGCAATATCAGATAGGATATATTGCATAAGGTTTCGCGGTAGTTACAGGAAGATAAGTATTATTAACGGATACGCTCCAACAGAAGACAAAGATCGCGAAATAAAAAATGAATTTTACGAAAATCTAAGCGAATTAACAGAAAATATACCTAAATATGATATAGAAATAATACTAGGAGACCTAAATGCAAAAGTGGGTAGAGAAGAGACATTTCGAAACGTAACTGGGGGAAAAAGTCTCGACAAAGAAAGCAACGATAATGGCAAAAAGCTAATTGAATTTGCAATAGAAAATAAAATGAAAATAGCCAGCACACATTTTGAACGTAAGAATATACATAAAGAAACTTGGATCGCGCCAAACGCAAAAGTAAGAAACCAAATAGACCACGTATTAATAGACAGCATACATTTTGGGGATATTAAAAACTGCAGAAGTTACAGAGGAGCAGATGCAAACAGCGACCAGCCTACAAGAAAAGAAAAAGAAAAACCAGACAAACAACAATATAATGTATGGCGACTACAATCGGAAAATATAGTAAACCAACTGCAAAAAGGAATAGAAGAAAGATTTGGAGAAGACACAAACTGCGAAACAGTAGAAGAAGAATGGACCAAAACTCAAATGGCAATGATAGAAGCAGCCAACACTTGCCTAGGAAAAACCGAAGCCCTAAAGAAAAACGACTGGTTCGACGAGGATTGTAAGAAGGCCTTAAAGGCAAGAAAGAGAGCAAAGATGGAGAGGGACATGACACAAGTGACAAAGAACAATTATGAAGAAGAAAGAAGAGCAGTAAAACGAATTTGCAAGCAGAAAAAGAGGGAAAAACTGCAAAACCAATTACAAGTAATAGAAGAACACTTCGTAAACAAAAAAATAAAGAACTTTTATCAAGAGACAAAAAAATCAAGCAAACTGGAAATACCAAAGTTATCTACTGTAGAAACAAAGAGGGACTACTGATAGGGGAACTAAGCGAAAAACTAAATAGATGGGCACAGTACTTCGAGAAAATACTGGACGAAGAAGAAGATACCTCACAACAAGTGATCACAGAGGGGATGGCAGACCAATCAAGAGTGGATGAACGAGAAGAGAAAGAACCAACAGAAGAAGAGATAAAAGAAGAAATAAAAAGACTCAAAAACAACAAAAGTGCAGGAGAGAATGGAATACCAGCGGAAATCATTAAAGAAGGGGGAGAAAGACTCCACGAAAGTGTACACCATTTAATACAAAAAATATGGCGAAAAGAGAAAATGTCAGAAGGATGGAATAGTGCCGTGATATGTCCTATCTTTAAAAAAGGGGACAAAACACTATACGAGAATTATAGAGGAATTGCGTTGTTGGATACAACATGTAAGATCTTAGCAAAAATAATACGTAACAGACTAAGTAAATATGAGAAAGAAATAATTGGAGAATATCAGGGAGGTTTCAGAAGCTGAAGATCTACAATAGATCAAGTGTTCACGTTGAAAATGTTACAAAATGGAAGCTATGAACAAAATTTGAGCTTGCATATGCTCTTCATAGACTTTAAACAAGCATATGACTCCATAGTACGTAGAAAGTTGTATGAGGCGATGGAAACACTGAAAATACCACAAAAATTAATAAAGCTAATGAAAAACCTTCGATGACTATGAGATCTTTATTGATACTATTTTACTTGAACTTTTAAATAAGAATGTGCTTATTCTCGGTGACTTCAACTGTCCTTCATTTAGCTCCTCTGATTACAACTTCGATAGAAAGTATTTATCCTTATTGCATTTCGTATCGTGCTTGAATCTGAAGCAACATAATCACATAGCGAACAGTAACGGTAGATTATGGGACTTAATCTTTTCGAACTTCGATTGTCTGATTGAGGTTGTACAAGACGTCACCTCTTTGCTTTCTGAGGATCCACATCATCCGGCATTGGTTATTATCCTGACCTTATTTACTGTTCCTCCGATAATTAACTTTCCTTCTAATAACAACATCCGGTACGACTCTCGTCGTGCTAACTTTCCTAAATTACATAGCGACATTACTACAACTAACTGGTCATTTCTTGAATCGTATACTGACGTTAACGTGGCGGTCTCTGCATTTTATAGCAAACTGTTCACTATCACGACTCTGCTGTGCCGAGGTTTAGGTCTTTTAAACGTATTTTTCCACCCTGGTACGGTACTGAGGTTAAACGGTTAATTCGTCTGAAGGAATACTATTTCGGTAAGTGGAAGAGATGCGGAGGCGCGTTTTATCGCAATGAATTTGATAGATTGAGGTCCAAGGTTAAACGTGATATAGTAATCGCCCATAAAAACTACCAGTCCTTTGTTGAATCTCGAGTTGCCAGTGACCCGGCGGTGTTTTGGAGGTTTGTGAGGAGGGGGAGGGGAGGCTCGAGGATTCCAGGAATCATGATCCACGATGATCAAGAAATTTCTACTCCTCAGGCAAATGTTGATGCTTTTGCTAGCGTGTTTTCTAATGCTTTTCAACCAAGCCCTTCACTTGTTTTACCTACCAGCGTAAATACTAATATCATTTGTGTGTGTCCTGTCACGTCTGAGGATGTTCTGCGATGTTCAAGGAAGCTAAAATCTAATGTAACGGCGGGTCATGATGGTTTGCCTAGCTTTTTTGTTAGGGACTGTGGGCCAGTGCTCTGTGGTCCAATCTCATATATTTACAATCTTATTATTAAAACCTCTTCTTTCCCTGACACTTGGAAAACCAGCAGAATTGTCCCTGTTTACAAAAAGGGTAATCGCTCAGTTGTTACTAATTATAGGCCCATCAACATTATTAGCAACTTCGCTAACTTGTTTGAGTGTGTTGTTTATCAGCAATTGACGGCTGAATCTAGAACCCTAC
Source organism: Chrysina gloriosa (assembly GCA_038088585.1). Classification (NCBI taxonomy): domain Eukaryota; kingdom Metazoa; phylum Arthropoda; class Insecta; order Coleoptera; family Scarabaeidae; genus Chrysina; species Chrysina gloriosa. The sequence goes on along the minus strand of CM076091.1, from coordinate 38,464,798 downwards.
TCTCTCAACACCAGCATGGCTTCTTATCTGGTAGATCTACATTAACCAATCTAGCAGAAGTAACTCAATTTATTAGCAAGTCCATGGATAACCGCCTTCAAGTTGACGTGATTTACACGGATTTTACTAAGGCGTTTGATAGTATTGACCATCTTATACTGCTACATAAATTGGACGATTTTGGCTTTTCTCCAAGTCTCCTTAAACTAATGCAATCGTATCTTGGTAATCGATCTAGCTATGTGTGCTTTAATGGTTTTCAATCCTGCCATTTTACCCCAGCATCTGGGGTACCGCAGGGTTCTGTTCTGGGTCCGCTGTTTAATATCTTGAATGATTTTCTGGAACTACTTGACTGCTGTGTGTTAGCTTATGCTGACGATCTAAAAATTTTCACTGAGATTAAGGACTTGAATAATTGTTTCGAACTGCAGAGGAACCTGCAGATCGTCTATGACTGGTCCACACGTAACAGAGTTTCTTTAAATGTGGACAAGTGTGCTGTTGTCTCGTTTGATAGAGTTGCCAGCCCCACAGTATTCTCTTATAATGTCAATCGAATTTCTATTCCTCGTAAAACACGCTGTAGGGACCTTGGCGTACTGTTTGACCCTGCTCTACGTTTCACGGACCACATTCTTGAAACTTGCAAAGCCACCACTAAATCCTTGTGTTTCCTCGTACGTTCGTGTAAAGCCTTTAATAACTTGAGTGCTTTGAAGTCCGTTTATTTCGCCTTCGTCAGGAGTAAGTTGGAGTACGGTTCTATAGTTTGGTATCCCTCCCACTTGTATCAAGAAATTGCCTTGGAAAGAGTGCAAAAACGTTTTTAAAGTTTCTAAGCTATAGAATCGATGGATTTTACCCTCCCAGATCAACTGATTACATCGCATTACGTGAAAGGCATAATATCGAATCCCTAGATGACAGAAGAAAGTATAGTAGTGCGGTTTTCTTGCTTAATTTAATTAATAATGTTGTGGAATCTCCCAAGCTGTTAGCTGGGATTGACTTTGCGGTCCCATCTCGCTCTACTCGATCAGCTGATACTTTTCGTTCAGTCAGGGCTAAAACTAATGTTTTGTTTAATCCGTTTAGATAATGTTTATTGTACTTGTGTCATTGTGATTTATAGCTGTATTTGCGTTATGCTAAGTTTGATTGTTGATTTTGTAGCTGTTCTTGTGTATTGCTTTTTGTTTTCTTGTATAATTATCCTGTAATTGGAGATTTTTCTCTGTTGGGTAATAAAGACATATTATTATTATTATTATTTTATTATAAAATGACATTGACCAACACGAATGGTAGAATTGTGTTAGAAGGAAGCTATTCAAAACAATTTCATATCAGGATAAGGGTCAAGACAGGGAGACCCCCTGTCTACGGACCTATTCAACCTGATTCTCGAAATGATAATGAGAAAAAGCGAAATCCAGAGGACAGGATTGACTTTGCACCATAAACACCAAAGCATAGCATATGCTGATGATGTAGTTTTACTAGCAAGGTCGAAGAAGGAATTATAAAGAGTATTCAAAAAATTTGAGAAGGAAGCACAGAGGTATGGCTTACAAATAAACGAGACGAAAACAAGATATATGGAAATGAGAACAGATGTATCTGAAGAAAATGAATTCATAAAGTTTCAAACGGTAGGAAAAGAATACAGAATAGAAAAAGTAAACCATTCTGAATATGTGGGAGTAACAATAACAAATAAAGGACAAGAAAGCGAGGAAATAGAAAAAAGAATTTTAAAAGGGAGCAGAACAACGGGGACACTTGCAGTGCTGAAATCAAAAAACATATCAAGAACAGCAAAAATAAGAATATACGAAACCGTTATAAGACCAACAGTCCTGTATGCATGCGAGACCTGGATCATGACAAAACAGGATGAAGTTAAATTGGAGATGTGGGAGAGAAAAACGTTACGATAAATTTTTGGAGGCATTCAAATAACAGAAGAACTATGGCGCAGACGAACAAACCAAGAAGTGATGGACATGTACAATAGACCCAAAATAACGCAAAAGATACGGGCACAGAGAGCCAGATGGCTAGGCCATGTAATGCGATTGCCAGAACAGAGACGGGCAAAAACAATCTTGTTCGAGGGGAAGGCGGAAAAAGGAGGAGGGGACGACCAAAGAAGAAATGGTTTGCATCTGTTAATGAGGACGTAGAGGAATTGGGAGGGAGCAACTGGAAAGAAAAGACAAGAGACCGGAAGAAATGGAAACAACTAGTTAAGAACATAGAAGCCAAGGGCCTACAAAGCCTATAGCGCTGCAATATACATATATGTATTAAACAAGAGTTCTTAGTATTTTGCAACATATATGACTGGCGAAGGGCAACATTTCTATCAAATATTTTCGAGAAAATATTTTACATATTAGTAATTTACGCGGTGAGCACAAAACAAATTTTTGGATGTTAACTCTAGAGCAATGTTTGTGCCCTGTTGTAATCACAATTTGAACCTTATTGTAAACAAGGCTGCGACCACCAATTTTCACAATATAATTTTTTCCAACTAATCGTTCATCTTCTTTAAAAGGACATGTTTCCAATGTAATATTGAAAACTTTGTCAAATACGAGGTGGTCGAGCTGGATATGTGGTATAACCTCTTTAAAATTTTAATTAGGAGAAGGTTTTGATGCCATCTATGAAGTAAATCCAAAAATACTTGCTAACACTACAAAAATCAGATGACATCTTTAGGAAAAGAAATCTAAAATTCAATTTTATATGTATGGTAGTGTTATGATATTAAACAAAGTTAATGTTGTTAACAATATTCTTCAAGCTTCAAATTTTAATATTTCTCCGGATTTTGAAAGTTTACAGTTTAAATAAATTAAACTGCTTATTAAAAGAATATAGATGTGATAAAGTTTTTAGTGATGTGCTAACGGTTAGTAAAGATCTATCATCTTCTTTAGATGTTGATAGGTTGTAAAAGAAACGTCAAAACATCGAAAAATAGTTTTTATGAAACGAAAGGTCAGCTTATGTAGAACAAAGAAATGAGCTTTAAAGCAAATTGTTTTTTGGAATATTAGATGTCGCATTATAGAACTGATGCTTTACTTTACAAAAATTAGATATAGATGTATTTATAAATCGATCTGCTAAAAATAATGCTGGAAAAGATCACTTTCTATGATTTAACTAACCAAATGTTGATATTATTTTGTTTAGAATTATTTTAGTCTATTTCTTGATTATATAATATAATATATTAATTATAATTATTAATAATATACATATATATATATATATATATATATATATAGTAGGTGACCCGGCAAACTTCATTTTGCCAAATTTTTTTTTTCGACTTTTCTTTTTTCTAAACCTTTGCGTAGCAATTACGAACAAACCCGTAGAAGGAAGTATCCAATTTGGCCCAGTCGCTTTCAAGTTTTAGGCATCCGAACAAATGACGATCCATTTTTATATCGTCGAAAGGGAAGTGATAATTAGTGAGTTATGATTACCAAAAATAAAGGTTACTCTCTTATTAACAAACATTACCTTGAATGTCGGACTGAATCCGCGTTCTTCAATAATATTTGCTCTAAATGAAGTCATTTGGAAGCATGCATTGTACCTTTAAGCGTTCGAAAGAAAATGTCGTGATTCTAGAGCTTTGCCATGAAGCAATAAATGCAGTGGCTCAGATAGCGGAGGCAACAATGGCAATTTAACCTTTCCACTGAGACAGCACAATCCAGGCGTTTCTCCAGCGAACTTCGATGCACCGCAATAGACGCACACAAACTCCATAGGGCCAATTCTAACGAAAGTGTGCGAGCTGTAGTCAACTGTGGATTCGTATTGAAACGCTTCTCGATTCAAATTAGCACTTGAAGCATTTCTTCTTGCGGCACGACGTTGTTGATCTCTGCGTTCTGCTCGACGATTTCTCATTGCCAATCGAGCCGTTTCACGTATGGCCTCTCTTTGTTCTTGTTTGTGAAGCAAGAAGTCGGGCCGTAGTACGGCGCCCTAATCTCGTGCGATTTCTTCTTCATCTGCAGTGGATTGATTCGCAATACACCGCGGTCTAATTGCGTTACGGTTTCGTTGTGAAGATTCGATCTTCTCGCTCGCTGCATTGTAAATAAGGCTGTGATGGATATTGCTGACTTTGCTTTTATTATGACATAACAATTATTCATGCGCGCACAGTCACAAATGTCATAACCTTAATTGTCTTTGCGCGCATCATGACAACTGTCATAACTTAACACACCAAGCCTCGTCAATTTGTGTACTCTCTAATTTTTTTTCTTAAATTTTCAAACGTTTTAATATTTTCTTTTTTCCTAAACCTTCGCGTTGCAATGACGAACAAACCCGCAGAAGGAAGTATCCAATTTGGTCCAGTCGTTTTCAAGTTTTAAGCATCCGAACAAACGACGATCCATTTTTATATATGTACAGATTTTCTTTTTTCGACAACTAACTGACACTTTTACACCTCATACAACAACTATGAAAAAGAAAAGTTTCTGAACGGACCTAAAAAAAAAAAAAGAAATAAGATAAAAGGAAAGACAAAAGACATCAAATGTTTCACAGTTAGGAACATTTTCTCTTGGAAAATTAAATTGCCGTTTTTAGTATTTTCCGTTACTTATTATTTATGTTTCTCACCGTTCAAACCTTCCCTGAACTTCCACAAATATTTAAAGATCCAAATTAGCCAAATCGGTCCAGTCATTCTCAAGTTTTAGCGAGACAAACGAACAGCAATTGATTTATATATACATATATAGATATATACCGTGTACGCTTTGTTAACGTGATCGAACATGAAGAGATTTAATGTGTTCTTCCCAGTAAACATTTTTTAAATTTCGCGGATAGATTAAGTTGGTATTTCCGGTAATAGTGGACATATTCACCAATTCTTAACCTTCCTATACTCACATCAAAATGAAAGACGTATACTATACTATATAAGTCGGTCTCACAGACCGTATGCGTGAGTATAAGAAGGTTAAGCACAATGCGTGCGAATATGTTCACTATTGCCGGAATTACCAACTTATACTATCCGCGAAATTTTAAAAATGTTTAATCGGATGTAATTTAGTGTGTTAATAAATATATAAAATATATATAATATATAAGGAAAATTGCTTATAACCTCAGAGGACCGCAGTTTAATGCTCTTGTAGAAAACCATTCATAAAAGAAACATATAGATGTAAAAAATTACAGTAAGACGTAACTGTTATTTAGAAAATTTTTCGAGATCCATCAATATTTTTTCTATATTTTTCTTATAATTTTCCTTTAGGCCTTTCTTATTGTTAGTTAGGCACATCGTCTCTGCTCCATGTAACGTTTGACCGGTTTTATTGCCGCTCTGTAGATGTTCATTTTCGTGCCTCTGTTGATGCTCCCGTTCTTGGTGTTCTATCTCGATCCTTTTCTCATTTCTGTTATTGATTATAGTTGTCAGGTATTCAAAGTTTTTGACTACGTCTGTTTTGATATGTATTTAGTTTTCTCTTGCTTAATCTCTAGTCCTCTTTATCTGACTTCTGAGATGATTTTATTTTCTTAGTTTCCTTAGCGTCTCTATTTCTGACCGCTATCGCTACAGCCATATGATCTGCATATGCTATTGCTTGTACAGCTTTGTTTAGTATGGTTCCTGTATACAAGCTCTCATTATTCTTTCTACTGATATGTTGAACAGTATCATTGAAATTGAAAGTATAAGACAATTGGAGAAGATGTCTCCACTTGTCTTATACTTTCAATTTCAAATTCAGTTGTCGAATCATTACCGCAACTCTTGATTCTTTTATCGTCACTTCAATTAGCCTGATCATTTTATTTGAAATTCTCAGTTCTCGTACGTCTGTTATTAGTAAGCACCAGACTGACGATGGACCCTATCTAATATGAATCACACGGCATCGCGGAGCTATCGTCGTTCAGCTTTAGCATGCGTATGCGTTGGTGGTGGGGATACGCCTATCAGTTAGTACCACTTGCATGATCGTTTATTTAAACTTCAAAGTAAATCCTACGCTACCAAAATCCGATTATTTAGTAGCGTAGATGTGTATTAGGTGATACAAATTATGTATGTCACATTCAACACGATTTATTGAGATTGATTTGTATTCGTGCTGGTTAATATATTTTTAAATGTAGACAAAGTTCTTTCCACATCGGAGCTAGTGAGGGGAGCATATTGAAAATGAGATTTGTGCATACGGTATTTAAAATCACTTTAATTATCCTCATTATAGAGATTTTTTAATGTTACAAAATCAGGATTCCGACCAAAAACCGCATCAACTTTTACTTAAGAAAACACCAAAATTACCAGAAACATTCCTCAATTTACTTAAAATGTTATTTAATGTTGTAACAGCTTCTTCCAATTTCAACGTTTGCGTTTCCAAATATTTTGTATGTATATGTTCTTGGGTATATCGCTAAAATGTTTTTTAATAAATTCTAACTTACTTTGCAAAAATGACTTTCGTAAGACAGTTTTGCATTTAACTATACTTTGTCCGTCTTCATATAAACTATTTACAACATTTGCAACTTTTTCCACATTCTCGGAGTAAACACCAGTATTCTAACCACGCACCCCATCTAGTTATGATGGTGACGAGGGTAATAAATGTAGGGGATATTTTTCTTTCTATTTTTCTGGCACTTTCAAAAAGATTTTCTTAGTGCTGCTAATTCATTTGTTTGGAAATTGCTCTTTCACGAATTCTGCAATTCTATGCAAAGCACGGGCGGTACATGTAATATGAAGTATATCCTCAAATTTATTTTTAGTAGTTTACCAGCTTATAAGCGCCAGCATCGCTAACAAAAAGTAAAGCTTTTTCTCGGCTTACAGCACCTTCGAATGTATCATGAATGCCGCTATCAATGGCATCAGCTATCGTATTTGCATTCAGCAGTTCAATTATTTTGGGCGCTATCAAATACGACTTAGTTGGCTGATCAGAATGCAAGACACCTATCATAACATGAACCATGCTCCTGCCTAATATATTCATGGTCTCATTTTTGGAAGATAATTTTTGCGTATAGTTGATTCATCTGGAATATGTTTACCTGTATATTTTGCAAGAAATTGTCTATGATTATTAAGCTTCTGAAATGGAATATTCGTAGCCACATGTACTTCGCAAAGATCGCTAAAAATCTTCTTTTTTTACACATTTCAAAGTAACCGAACATAGATTATAGTAAATCTCCGTGTTATTAATAATTGTGAAGCAGTCATGATTCTTAATCCAAGAAGTCATGATTTCTTGACGTGAAGGTTTGCGAGAGGCGATAATAATTACGGGAAAATGGCAATGAAGACTAATACATTTCAGCACTACACAGGCCTTAAAGGTCCAAGGCTTATTCGGAGCCATCGAGCCGTATACATGGGCATATGCCGTACCGCTCCTGGCCCGCTTAGTGGCATTTCCCTGCCTTCCCGCAGCATATTAGAGGTAGCAGATCCATTTTAGAATTTTAAACTGCTACGCTCCGCCGCGGCAGGGTTTCGAACCCAAACCTTTTGATTGTGAAACGTGATTTTCACCATTCAGCCACTAGGGGTTAATGAAGACTAATATGTATTGCTATTGTCAACAAATAAAATTAAAACTATCCTCTTAATATGACAGAAAGAAAGAGATCTAGCGACGTCTTCTCCATAAAAAAATAATAATAGAAGGAAACCAAATCTTGCCAATCCTAAACCACATAGAGATTAAGTATATTTATAAAAAGTTGTATTAAGAAAAGATCTGAAAGATGTAAAAATGATAACCCAAAAATCAAAGCTCTATTACTCTTATTCTTAAGAGCGCACTGTTCGTCGACCGAATAATCGCCACTGCAGGTGTTCGGCACGACTCTGTTCGTGCGTCGCTGTGACGCAATAGGAGAATTCGTCGGTCCGGTCTATAATTATTCTAGAGCGGCACACGTTAACCATTCTGGATCACTTTGTGTGGATTTTAAAACAAAATGTATATGAAATTCCGAAAAACTGCAAATTAAACCGATGAAAGAAAGAAAAAGTAACGAAAAGTATTACTTTATGTACTGTAACGCAATAGGCGGAGTCGTCGGTTCGGTCCATAGTTATTAGTATAACTCACGCGGAAACGAAGACACCTGGATGCGGGAAGCAAACGTGTATATAAATTATAAATAACTAATTTAATGTGTAAACACACATGCAAACTATGAAAATACCTAGAAAAATCTTATATCAAAAAATCTTTGTCGAAACCTTAACAATTCTGTTCATGATAAATATACAGAAAGACACTAAAACTATTAATTTCAGAACCGCTGTTCAAAATTTAAGTAACGTATACAGCAATTTGTTAAAATGACATTTACATTTCTTAAGAAGGAATCCTTTGGCTAGGTTTTTGATTTGAATTTTCCGTAGTTGAACAGAATTCGACAAAGATTTTTTGATATAAGATTTTTCTAGGTATTTTCATAATTTGCATGTGTGTTTACACATTAAATTAGTTATTCATAATTTATATATATATATATATATATATATATAAAAATATATCAAAACGAGCGAAAATACATAACACTTAATACCTTTAAGGTAAATTTGCGCTCGGTGCTTCCTTATAGTACCGAACATTTCCTTTTCTCTGAAACTTAGACATACACAATATTAATGTGGTTTAAATAAAACTCGGGTACATCGTCAGAATTATGTACCATCTAGAAGTCAAGTGTAATAAATTCACTATATTCTGATATAGAAAACATTAAAATTTGGTGAGTGTTTTCAAGAATAATTGAAACCAATCTACTCTTACATAATGTAGTTTCAGTAATTTAGAAATGTCTAAATCATTAAGCGGTAATCAAAAAGGAGTTGCACTAGGAGCACCGTATTAGGCTGCGGGCATCGCACATACAGCATCGCGATGAAACTTTGCAAGGGATGTCATATGGAATCAGGGGCCTAGCCAAGAGGGGGTTTTGAGGGTTCAAACCCCTCCCGAAATGTGGACATTTTAATACCTTTCGTAACCTATCAATGCTACTTTTTTTATTAAAAAAAAAAAAATCAATTATGGGAGCAAAGTCCACAAGACTGGATATCGTTTTATAAGCAATTTATGTATTTGTTTGGTGTAATAATCTACGTACAGCATTATGTAAGATAATAAAAAGACATACACGTTAGTTGCGCTATTTTCAGCTGGTACAACTGAATAATTGTAAAATCTCTGTTATTATTATGATCTATTTTGATAAACCCATTTTTCTAATTTATGTAAGTGATAACAAGCAATCCGAAAGATTTGTTTATAAAAAGAAAATAATGAGGAACTAAAGTATTTTCTAAAAATATTTCTGTTTTACAGATGCATTCACAATTACTTAAGGTGGCCCATTACACAGACAAGTTTTGTCCTTCGATGTTAACTCTTTTATACAAAAGAAATGTTGCACTGCTCAATAACGTGCATAAGTCGGCTTTTGTAATTCATGCGTGACGGTGTGAAAGGGAACACTATTAGATTTTTAGTAGTAATAATGTTTAGATATATAACGGCGTTGAATATCTGGGTGTATTTGCTGCAGTCATTTACTGAGTTATTAAAAAAAAACGAAAATCGAGGAAATTTTGAGCGATACTATTATCCTCCTTACTTACGATTGGGCAGCTAAGAAAACTGCTTCAAATATCCTTGGTTGAGGACTACTTGTCCACAAAGTTTTATTTTCGTTTTCATTTGCGAATTCCGAATGCTTCCCTCCAATAGAAGTACCTGGTGAACCGAGTTCGGAGTTTCCAAGATTTTCTGAATAATTTTGAACCAAATAATAACGCCCTTTTAAAAATAAACAAAGCTCAAAATCTTTCTTAAGAAATACATATTTTAAGTAAACATTTACATACCTTCTTTTTGCAACGCCAACTAATTGTGTATAAGTTTTTTTATTTTGATTTAAAAATTCAGCTCCGATTACTTTTGTAACTGTAAACAGAGTATGTGAATTTACATGTTGTTGTTAGTTTTCGTAGATATTTTTCTTTTCTTAACATACTATTTTCAGCGCCATCTATGGTTTAGTAGTAAAGTTTTAATTGCTCATAATTTTACTTGGCTGCATGATGTTAAAAAGTTGCTAACCCACGTTTAGGCCGAAATTGGTGAAAACCTGAACTAAATGGATTGAATCGAGACCGGGACCATGGTGAATCGGTTTGTCGTCCCTAAAAACTCGCAGATACTAAACTGTAACAAAATCTTGAGAGTAATTTTCGTTAACACATTTTATGTACCGCAGAAATAGGTAAAAGTGGGACAAAAAAATTTCTTGGGACCGGGACCATGCTAGATCAATTTTCTGTTCTCGAAAATCCCCAGATACTAAATTGCATAAAAATTGCTAAAGTCATTTTCGATAACCAATTTCAAATACCGCAATACCAGAAATGTCTGTAAACGGGGTCAAAATGGATTTTCCCGGGACCGCGACCATGCTAGATCGATTTCTCGTCTCCGAGAACCCCCAGGTACTAAATTTCATCAAAATCGTTAGAGCCGTTTTCGAGAAACCAATTCTATATATATAGGAATGGAGGGTATTTATCGACCGATAAATAGTTAGGAATCCGTATGTTTTATATCAGGGATTTCGGTCACAAAGCAATGGAGTATTAAAGAATACTCATTTATTATTGCTCAATATTTCGGTAATGTTTATTGCCTTCATCAGGAGCATAAAACTGAGTTGCTCAAAAACGCCAAGCGACAAAGAACTCAAAAGTGTGTTGAAAAAACCACATGTCAATTGTGTGTAGCTCGTCATCGACACCTTTGAAATACCATTAATTTATTGAAGTGACATTGTAACATTGTAGTGTAGTTTAAAGGAATAAAATTAAAAATATTAAAAGTAAAATATAAAATCACGTTAACATGATGAAAGCCGAATTCGAATTCGAATATTTTTAATTTTTATTTTTATTAGATGTGTTGGACACAAAGCGTTTACTACATGTTTGTCTTCGCGTGGTTCATATCTCAAATGTATCGTTGGAGAGTGTACATTGAATTTTTGATTCATGGAGTGTGATTTTTACTAGAGATTTACTAGAAAAGTTTATGTTGATTTATATATTATTAATATTATGATTAATTCACTAGTACACCGCGCCCTTATCATGTCAGAATCTAATACCTTTAAGATATTAGAACTACATACATATGTATGTACTTTGTTACAGAATGGGTATAAGAAATCTAGCATCAACAAATGCTCTATTAATAATTTCTACCGTTATCGTCGTATTCAGCGCCCCCATAACTTGAATCGCGAAGATGGTTACCGCCTTAAATCCTCTTCGAATCTTAATCAATACTGAATTACATATATTACCCTATCTATCATGTATGTGCTCTTGCTTTCCTTTAACTTCTAAGGAACCACGAGCGGCTAAACGTCGAGTTAGTTTGTTTATTTATATTTTTATGTTGTCAACTATTTTAATACCAATTTTACGTCGACACCTATGGTAGAATAGGTTTAAGGATAAGTAAGCAAGTACAGACGAGTCTCGTTTATCTTTAGTCCTCCGAAACGAACGAGTTTCGTTTATCTAAGTCGGGAGGGGTCCCCACTACCGCCACCGTTGCCATGCCAACTGGAAATACGTCGCTAGGAACTTCATGTCAATACTAGGGCCGGTGGGGAATTCCTTACGCCCTTTGATCTTCGGGTGTAGGCTGTTTCGATCACGCAGCCTCAGAAGAGATGAAGTTGGTTAGCGAAAAGCTAACTGGGGAAGATGACTTTTCACCTGTAACACATACAAGAATTTCAGACTGAAAAATAGCCGTTTGTCAGTCGTTTAGAGGACGATGATGGTCGTCGAGGGACCTGCGGGATTGCCTTAGTCCAGATCGATGACATCTGCAAGGCGACGGACCTTCTTTTGGGAAAGGGTCGATCTTGGGGATCGACGACCATCTGGGCGCAGAGGTTTTGGCTGGCGCGGGCTCTTTCCCACGCGGACTTCAGGAGTAAATGGGTCACTTCCACCCCTCCTATTTTTTTCACGCTCACTCTAGATTCTAGCGTGACGGTGAAATTGTGGAACATGGAGGGGAGCGTAGAACTTAAATAAGCGGGACTCCCAAGTTAAGATAAATGAAACTCAAAATACATGAGCCTCGAAATAAACGAGACTCGACTGTAGTTTCGTTTTTATTATTTTCTTATTTCATGTTATTTCTTTAATCATGACATGGTACAATCCTGGAAATAATTTTATTAGTGATTTTATTTATTTTGTAAGCGCCATCAAACTTTTAATGGTAGTGTAGATTGTTCCATTTTTAACGCGTTGCATCGTTATAGTTAATTTTTAAGGTAGTATGATAGAATCTCATTCATCCATCAGTGGTGATTTCAGGTTGAGTTCTTGAGCTGTAAGCCAAGTCAATGGACATACATTTATTTTCATCTCTTGTGATTGTCATTGACTCCCTTAAATGCTAACCCCTTTCTAGGAAAAAAAAAAAAGAAAATGACAATAATACACCAAAAGGAAAGGGGAATACACGATTGTTATAATAAATTTAATTATCATTTTGTTTTTTCATTTTTAATGCCATTTCGCGATTAAATAAAAGAACATGGACCTACTTTGGAATCAGTTCTACTGATATCAGTATAGTATCGAATACTTGTGCTATTGGTAATTGGTGATTAAGGTTATATACACTGTTCATGGAGAAGGGATCGCAATTTTATTGATATTCGGGAGATGCCGTCGTATTCTGTATGTTACGCGGTCTTTTCCTCAGTTCCACCGTTTCTATCGCCATCTCGGCTAAGAACATTTACATCTGTTAATGCTCTCGTGTTTTTAATTCGTGTGGTATCCTCTGACCTCTGTCTCGCATACTTATGTTTCTGATTCTGTTAAGTTGCATTTGCTGTATGTCTACAAATTTATATCGTATTTCTCAATTATATTTTCGTAATTTACTACTAATAATCTGATATTTTGCTTAGGTTGATCCACTGGTATCACTAATGATGGTAGAGAAAGTCCCAGATTCTACGTACGAAATGGTAGGTGGTTTAGATAAACAAATTAAAGAGATAAAAGAAGTAATTGAATTGCCTGTTAAACATCCAGAACTTTTTGATGCACTTGGAATAGCACAGCCGAAAGGTGTATTGTTATACGGCCCGCCAGGTACGTACAAATAGTATTTAGACAAAAAGCATAATTTAAGTATAATTGAGTTAAAGAACTCTTCAAATTATAGCACTAATATATGTGTCACAAAAGTATTTATACACCTTACAAAATTGGACGTGATATTTGACAAATATAAAATTGCCGATAGCAATTTTTAGCATTTTAATTTTTAATTTTAATTAGACATCTATTCTGCATTCGCACAATAAATTATTTCAACTATAAATCTTAAGAAAGGAATCTATATAATATAGATGCTGTGCCGAAAAATAAGCAGCGACATGACACCGTCGCCCTTGACAATCACCGAACGATGTTAGATCACATCGAATGCGCTGCGTGGTTATCGAGCAGGGTACGCCCACTTAAGGGGTTACGTGGGTTTCGTAGCCAAGAAAACAAGCATACTTTCTCGATTTTTTTACATATAATATATGAATTATTTTATTAGAAGTGTTGAGCACGTAAAAGAACAACTTATCAACAATATTCAACAAAATTGTCATCAAAAAATTCGGGAAATTCAGCCGGTGGGGCCTAGTTTCCGGAGATCCCTAAAAAGTGTCCTCATGGTAGACAGGATAACTCCTGATATCTTCATTTGAAATTAAAAAACGATTTTTTCTGTTAGTAGATAAGTATAGGTCGTACTTGAACGAAGGATTTCTTAAAAAATTGAAATTTGAATTTTTGGCAGAGTTGTATGCAAAATAGTTCAGTTTTTGGTACAATTTACACTACGTATAGCCTTGTAAAATTATTTGTAGTCGAACAAAAACAAAACCTTCGTGTGCCAAATTTCAATGAGATTGGTGCATTAGTGTTTAAGAAATCGTGCCTACCGCTTTCAAAAACGTTGTTTCGAGAAGAATGCGATTGAAGTTTTAACTAGAAATAATACGGAGAATTTTTTTTTAAATGTAACTCACATAGAATCGTCGATTCCAGCACCATATAGCGAAGATCCTGCTGCAGCTGCGATGTCCAGGGCATCCTTTATTCTTGTATGAGACGAATTGTTGCCTCTCGGGTCAAACTGTCAGCTTTTTCTCAGCTATGAGTATACGATGTTCATCCTCTTTTCGCGCATACCCCTGGTTATTTCGACCAAGTTTCATGTCCATCTCGTGCATAAAAAGTAATAGAGCTGAGATGCCTTCGTTGAAAATACAAGCGGCAACTAATGCAGCAATTAGCACTGCATTCGTTCTTTTCTAAATGATCCTCTTGCCACTCTTCAAATTCTGCTGAATCTAATTGTTTCTTCCAAGTCACATAATTTACAATATGAGCTCTTCACGAATACGTCCAAAACTTTTCCAGAATAGTAACCAATCAACGTGACCACACCGTATAATGAAGAATAACCACCCTTTTTTCAAGTGCCATCGCCTGATACAATAACATCTGTCGTATGTTCAACAGAGTTTTCATCGCACGTTAGATTTTGTTTTTCTTTTGCAGCGGAGGAGAACAGTTTCTCGGCAACCGTCGTGATGCATTCATGTATTTTACCGATATAAAAATCGTACGTAGAATGATTCAAGAAAGAATTGCTTATATTCATCAGGCCACAGAACTTTTTACATCCGGCAAGACCTAAGCCTAATATTCGCATAACAAAGATAAATCTGCGATTTATTTCATATGCTTTACCTATTTTTTGACACGATAAAATATATCTAGGCTGATACTTTTCACACTCCACCATAATTTTGAAACCAAGACCTGATTTTGTACATTGTTTAAATTCAACTTTACCATCACATACTTTTTCCTCTCCATTTTCATTTATAATGTTAGAGCACTTCACAAAACTAGCAAGTGTTGAAAACACTAAAACATTATTTATATTATTTATTATTATTACCGCTTTTCTTCTGAAAGGAAACAATATATATATTTAAAACAAAACAACGATTATATTCGTACTGATGTTTTTTCTTACAAATTGATTTTAGTATAAAAGTAGTACATAAATAATCAAACAAAGTTAATCTAGCACTAACATTACAGGTAATGTATTATAAAATGTTACGATATGTTACGGTAAAATTATAATAAATACTAATTAACGTTGTAGAAGTGAGCAATCACATCAGAGTTAGATCGAATACAATCTTCAAAAACGTTTTTTAACATCATACAATGCAAGAACATTGATTCTTCAAATACGTCAACTTATCAACCTATCCTGTATTTCACCATATTTCCATAACTTTTTATAAGCTCTTAATTATAGAAGTAAATATTTAGAAATAATAACAACGTTCAGCAAACGAAAAATACATAAGTGTAGCGTCTCATCGAACTGAGAAAAATAAGTAGGTAGGTAATATAAAGGATTACATCGACCACAGGTGAGTCTTGTAAATAAATACATATATAACGCCATACACATACTGGGAAAAGTTCGATTTTATGACGTAAATATAAAACTTTCCATTATTAATTTTCGTATATATCATATCTAATGTTTTTATTCTTTTTCCTCAATGTTAACAGATATATCACTTTTGCTCAAGCGAATTTTGGCCTTCTCGACAGAAATTGGGTAATAAACCACTGTACAGACTACGAAATACGAGATATGAAGACAAAAGTGTCTTGAGAAGAAGGCGAAATGGCCGAATGGCAGCAAACCCAGGTGGGTTAATAAGAACTGGGTTTAGGATGAATGCCGCTGAATATGTCGATATTTTGGAAACCACTATAGTGCCAAGTGTGCGAGCGCTGTATGTGATGAGTCTTTTGGGCTGGCCGCCAAAGTCCCCAGTCTGAATCCGATCGAAAATTTGTGGGGCAACATTGTAAGTCGATGATTTTCGTGAGGATGGTCAAATACGAAATGCAATTCACCTATATAAACATGCAACTAGAATTTGGGAGCGTTTCAGAACTCTAGCAATTGCTTTTGGACCAAATAAATATTTAATGTTTTTCTTTAATTGGTTTTTCACGTTTTACCGTACTAGTTTGTAATTATAATCTTTAATGTTTTCATTGGATTATAATTTTACCACCCTGTCTAAAATAACTTGTTCTTTTATATTTTTATGAGGGGTATATATTTCTGTCGTGGAAACATCAGAAAAAAATACTTTTAAAATTGGGTGATTTATAAACATTTTATTGTAACATTTGATAGTATATTATCTGTAATATTGTTAGATTAACTTCTTTGCTTGATTATTTATGTATTACTTTTATACTACAATCAATTTTGTACTTTTGTAAGAAAAACATCCATACCAATGTAATCGTTGTTTTCTTTTAAATATGTATTGTTTCCTTTTAAAAAAAAGGTAATAAAAAATTATTTTTCAATAGAATGTCTCTCAAATAAGTAAGTTTATCGTAAATCAACAAAATAGTAGTTAAAACTAGTGTATAAAAGAGAGCCTCAGGTATTGTTTTAATATTACGCGATTATCTCAAGACAGTTCTTATATGTATTTCAATCTGTTTTATTATATTTTGATATGGTGCGCGTGCGCGTGACTTTTTAGTCGTTTTTCTTATTAACTTATTTCGCTGGTCAAACTTGTCGCGCACGTCCAAGTGGTTTAGAAGTTGGAGTAATCGGGTGTGCAGAAATAAAATATGTACCACTCAAAATTTTACTAATATTTTTTTAATGAAATTATTGCCAGACATGAATCGTTCTTTGCTTAACGGAATTCTTTTTGTATTGTTTTTTCACTACCCACAATGCACTGTTTTCCACCACGCGTGCGCAAGTTCTACAAATATTTATATTAATTTATGTCGCCATCTATCAATACAATTAGAACATAATGACAAAACTGTTACGTGCTCGTAACATAGCCGCTCGCCTTGAACGAACTGCGTTCAAAAAGGATTACCATCAATGTGCTTAAAATTATTTACAACTTTGTTTATATTAAAATTGATGAGTAAAACATATTAATTTATGTAGTACAATTCAAATCATAAAAACAATAAAAATTAAACTAAATATTAACTTAGTGACACTGGTTCACTGATCAATTGGTAGGGGACATAGCTTTTTAACACATCTCTTAAAAGTGCCACGCGCGGTTTTCACTCTTGCAACACGCACAATCCCATCTTCTCCCGGATGTACTGCTATAATAGGACCCATGCTCCAATGCATAGGTGGAATATTTTCTTCTCTTATAGTGACCAGAGTATCAATCTTGATCTGATTTGAATCATATTTGTGCCACTTGCTTCTTAATAATAATTCATTGAGGTATTCTTTATGCCAGCGTCTCCAGAAATGCTCCTTGACCCTTTGGATGTGTTGATATTTAGATAGCCGGTTGATTGGCACTTCTTGAACATCGTGTTGTGGCATGTTTTTTAAAGAATCTCCAATGAGGAAATGTGTTGGAATGAGGGCGGAAAAGTCATTAGGATCTGATGATAAGGGTGTTAGAGGACGTGAGTTTAAAATTGACTCGATTTCAATTACAAATGTACTGAATTGTTCATATGTAAAGAGGCTCTTGCCCACGGTTCGATATAAATGCGCTTTGAAATTCTTCACCCCTGCCTCCCACAGACCACCAAAATGAGGAGATCGGGGAGCTTAAGGTGCCAATTTATATCTTCGTCAGACAACTCATGTGTGATTTTGTTATTGTGAACCGATGATAGGAGCAATGCTCTTGTCTTTAAAATTTCATTTTTAGCGCCAACGAAATTCGTTGCGTTATCAGAGTACATATTTTTTGATTTGTCCCTGCGACAAAAAAATCTTCTAATTGCCGCTAAACACGACTCCGTAGTTAAATCAGTTACGAGCTCAAGATGCATAGCCTTGGTTGCACAGCAGATAAATATAACTACGTACGATTTAATTACGGCTCGATTTCTAAATTTCTTTTTCATTTATTAGAAACGGACCGCAATAGTCCAATCCTGTATTTTCGAAAGGTCGCCATTGAGTGAGCCTATGTTTCGGTAGATTACCCATTAGATAATTAGGTGAGTTAGGATTCATTTTAAAGCAAGACATGCATTTGTATATTATGTATCTTACTCGATTTTTACCGTCAATAGGCCAATATCTTTGTCTAACGAGATTTAGAGTATTTTGAATTCCAGTGTGCCAATTTTTTAAATGTTTATTTCGTATGATGAGATCAGTAACGTGATTGTTTCGAGGTACCAAAATTGGATATTTTTGG
The DNA here is from genome assembly GCA_038088585.1 of Chrysina gloriosa. Taxonomy (NCBI): domain Eukaryota; kingdom Metazoa; phylum Arthropoda; class Insecta; order Coleoptera; family Scarabaeidae; genus Chrysina; species Chrysina gloriosa. The sequence continues at coordinate 38,446,342 of CM076091.1, read as the reverse complement.
GAATAATCAACAATGGCTTCCTTTAACCTTCCACCTACCCGGATAATCCGATGGTCATCAATAAAGGGGTTTAATCGTAGTAGGCTGCTGGCATTATGTACCTGTTTACCTTTTAGTAAATTATTCATTTCCCTAGAAAAGTCTACATTTTGTGTTAAATTTATTACACGGAGATGAGCATCTTGTATTTCTTGAACAGTAAGTTCTCCTATAATTTTATTATTTGAATGTTTGTGTGTTGCTAATCGGTGGGAAAGGTCCACAAATCGATTTAACTTATTTATCGTCGAAAATTGTTTAAAAAGATTATTTTGATCATTAGAATTAATTTGATTCAATTTTTCATTTAATGCAGTCATGGTAATATTACCTTCCCGTTCCCGTAGCTGCATTAATCGATGGCAATTCCAAAATGTTTCTTCACTGGCCAACCATGATGGGCCATTTAACCACATTTCATTATGAAGGAATTCTAGTGGCAATTGCCCCCGAGATATAAAATCAGCAGGATTATCATGTGTTACAATATGATACCAACTGTGTTGATTTGTTAACGATTGTATTTCTGATACTCGATTGGCTTCGAATGTTTTTAAGAGATGTGGTGAAGTTTTAATCCAGCATAAAGCTATCGTGGAATCTGAATAGAAATTGATTTTGCCAACATTTAGTTTTAACGCGCTTATAACGGATTGATATAAATTTGCTAGTAATTTAGCGGCGAAAAGTTCCGAGCGGGGCAGTGATATCGTTTTTATAGATGCTACGCGAGATATTCCGCATATTAAACGTCCTGTATGTTGCTGATCCTTGTTGGTCGATCTTACATAAAAACAAGCGCCGTAGTCCCTTTCACTAGCATTGCAAAATCCATGCAATTGTATTTCAATAGAATTGTTCGAAATAAATTTTCGATCCACGGAGAAACTGTTTAATAGTTTTAACTGATCTTTAAACTTAATCCATTCAGTAAATAATGATTGTGGGATTGTCTCGTCCCAACTTAACCTTCCTATACTCACGTCAAAATGAAAGACGTATGCTATACTATATAAGTCGGTCTCAGACCGTATGCGTGAGTATAGGAAGGTTAAATTAGCCTTCCATAATTCTTTCATAATTAGTTTAGCTTTCATAATTACTGGACCCAACAAACCTAGTGGATCGAACAGCTGCGCGATGTCCGATAATATCGTTCTTTTTGTAATAGATGTATATTTTTAGATAAATTTACATTATAACTAATAGTATCCTCTTGGGGATTCCACTGTATCCCAAGCACCTTTTTCAGTTTTTCCCTATCCAAACAGAGAAATTGTACAGTAGATAAAGCTTTTAGGTTCATTAAGAGTGATGGCTCATTTGATAGCCATTGCCGTAAATTAAAACCGCCTAACTTTAATAAATTAATTAACTTCTCAATTAAGATAGTAGCTGCTTTGATATCATTTGTGCCGGTGAGTAAGTCATCGACATAGAAATCGCGATTGAGTATTTCGGCAGCCAGAGGGTAGTCACCTCCATGATCCTTTATTAATTGTTTTAACGATCATACTGCGAGGAATGGTGCCGATGTTGTTCCATATGTTACGATATTTAACCTGTAGGTTTTAATCGGTTGGGTTTTGTTTTCGCGCCAAAGTATTTTTGGTAAACCGCATCATCTGGATGTATCCAAATTTGTCGGAACATCTTCTCAATATCTGCAGTTAAAACAAACTGATGTGACCGAAACCGCATTATGATTGCTACTAAATTACCTTGTATAGTAGGGTCCTGCATCAATGTATCATTTAAGGAAATGTTTGTTGTTGATTTCGCGGATCCATCGAATACTACACGAATCTTTGTTGTCGCGCTTGTTTGTTTAATTAAGGCATGGTGAGGTAGGTAATATCCTAACCCTTTATCATCTGCGGGTGAATATCGCTCATATGTTTGAGATCTAGATATTCTGTTAAGAAGGTTCTATATTGAGAAGCCAAATTTGAATCGGATTCTAGTTTTTCTCTAAAGCATAAAATCGTTTTAGTGCTATCTTGTATGAATCAGCGAGTTCATTCTTTTTATTATTAAATGGTAGTTTCACTACATATTTACCATCGTCTTTGCGGTATGTATTTAATGAGTAATGTGTTTCACAAGCGGATTCCTCAATTGAAAAATGTGTTCTCTTTTGAATTTCTTCTATTTCCCAGAATTTGTTTAATTCATAATCTAATGTTGTTGAAAGGAAGCATGCATCTGACTGATTTAAAGAATATTTGGGTACATAGACTCTACCAGTAACAATCCAACCTACTTTTTTGTAATATAACCGCATTATTGCAAAGCTTTATTTAACCTACACTAGTGTTTGAACGATTTGACGAGGTTTATGGCATTTCCTTTTTAATGAATCCCAAGCCACTAAATAATTTTCTTCCGAAGCATTTAAATTTTCGGTGATTGACCTAAGTGGGCCCTTTAAAGCATTTTGTAACATGTAAAATTTGTATACCGGCAATAATTCATTGTTCTCATGAACTAGATTTTTAAACGTATCGTGAAAGGTATACCAATTGATTGGATTTCCGTCAAAGGGACGAACCTCTATTTTTAGCAATAAATCTGCATTCTGTTTAGTTGTTATTGATGCTGTAGGAGGTGCACATGAAGTATTTGATAAAAGTATTTTGACTGATTGTGATGCTAACCGACGTCGTTTATTGATTGTTTCCGCGCACGTATAATATAAATCTTCAAACTCTGATCTTTCTGTTTCGTGTATTGATTCTAATTCCTCGTTTTCCGATAATAATTCGATTTGCAATTGAACTTCTTGAAACGTTGCATAAGTTTCTTCTAATTTCTTTGTACGCGTTTCGACTATATCTATTTCCGCATCAGGATTATTTGTTAAATAATTTATTATTCGCTTAAGAACACTGCGAGATTTTTCTAATGTTTTTAAATTACTAGACTGTGCCATTTCCAGTTTATGTTTATAAGAATATAATCCAATCGAATCAATCTGTTTAAGGAGGAAATGGAAACAGGATTAAAAATAATTGGGATTCTCTAACTCACGTACGTGATGATTCTCGTAAATGTTTGTTGTTGACTATTTTGTTGGCTGCTTTCCAAACGGTATGTCCACAAAATAGTTGTTTGAAGTGGCTGCTTCCAAACGGGATGGCCAATTGTGCGAAATGTGTGATGACTGCTACGTTGACTGCTTCCAAACGGGTTGTCCAATCGTGCGTCTGCTTCAACTTGAAGTTTCACTTGTAACGTTTTATGTGGTTGATTATTTGCTTTTTGCTGCAGTTAGAATTTTTGGATTGTTAGTATCCGGCTCGAAGGTCCATGTGCGCGTGCGCGTGACTTTTTAGTCGTTTTTCTTATTAACTTATTTCGCTGGTCAAACTTGTCGCGGACGTCCAAGTGGTTTAGGACTTGCTAGGCTAGGCTAGGCTATGTTCTCGACCGATCTGACGTTCCTTTGACCTAAGGATCTTGGCTGATTGGTTACCGAACCGGTGGTCTCGAATCTGGCCACCTAACGTTGGCAAATCGACTTTGAAGGACCACCGCGTCTGGTGTAAAATAGGCGCAATGCTGCTCAATCATGTAACTTGTCATGGTAATTTGGCATCACTGACTGATTTGACAGACGCCATCAAAATAACATATCCGCCACAGACTGTCAACATCGACCCGTCCTTATTGGAAAACCCTTTAGTATCTATTAAAATATATGTACTATAACATTTTGAATAAATGTATATTATCCTAAATGCAATAGTATTGTTTCCCTTATCGCTTTTATACAAAATTCAATTTACTGACGATGTCAAAGAATGTACTGTAAAATGTTTTCAAAAAACACGTTATAATTGATAAGTAACGAAATCTGAATCGTATCATCTCGCTCTACGTCAACACCACTTAATGTTATCTCAATTGCGTCTCCTCACAGAATCACATTAATTCGCTACAGGGTACAAGTTCGGTAAAGATCAGAAAGCCTTCCTGTAACAAGACTGCGACATAACTTTTTTGCCGATTGTACATACAATTCGAAATTTGAGGGAGAACTAGATTAAAACTTTAAATGCATACTCTTAGAAGTAAGCGACTCTATTAAGCTATCATTGGTATGCGACGTATTTGAACGGCTGCGAGATATGCTGCTCAATTCATCATGCGCCGCTGCCAATTTCTCGGAGTTATTAATCAACAGTGGGTGACACCATGCGCTTCTAGAAATTCCGCGTCATCAAATTTCGTATTGCCTGTGCATAGGAATATCTGAACACCGCAATTGTAGGGGCTGCATATTGTTTTCTTAGGACCTTTACTTAAAGCGCATGCCTAAACGGGTAAAAAGAATGTAAGAAGACGGCAAGTGTCCCTAACGCAGCCGCTCAAAATATAAATATGTACTTTGAAATTCATTCATTTTATTTGTTATTGCAGGTCTTAAACGTTATAGGTTTATTACAACAGCGAATCAGCCAGCTAACACATTAAACAATTGCATTGTTGTTACATTAAATATTTACATACGGTTTGTTTCAACACACCATAAAAGCAGTTTGTAATCGTAGGGTATGTGCCCAAAGCAAATTTGGAACGCCCAATTTGCTCTGCGCATGTACCCGACGATCCACAAACTGGTTTTATGTTATCATATTCATGTAATCCAGTTGTGTAATTTATTTTTGTATATCATTAGAAAGGCGGTTATGAAAAGGGAACCTTCTAATGAAAAATGTCATACAGCAATTTTAATTTTTAGGTACGGGAAAAACATTGTTGGCTCGCGCAGTTGCCCATCATACAGAATGTACTTTCATCAGGGTGTCGGGATCTGAGTTAGTGCAGAAGTTTATCGGAGAGGGTTCTCGAATGGTTCGCGAGCTATTTGTGATGGCCAGGGAACATGCTCCGTCGATTATTTTTATGGATGAAATAGATTCAATTGGCTCATCCCGAATTGAGTCTGGATCTGGTGGTGATTCAGAAGTTCAAAGAACAATGCTAGAATTACTTAATCAGTTAGATGGGTTTGAAGCTACAAAGAATATTAAGGTAATCCGAATCATATTTAATACATTGGTTACTTATAACTGTCAATTTTACAGGTTATTATGGCCACTAATCGTATAGATATATTAGATCCTGCTTTATTAAGACCAGGACGTATCGATCGCAAAATAGAATTTCCCCCACCGAACGAAGAAGCTCGTCTGGATATATTAAAAATACATTCTAGAAAAATGAATTTAACAAGAGGTATAAATTTGCGAAAAATAGCAGAATTAATGCCTGGTGCAAGTGGTGCCGAAGTAAAGGTAAAATTAACATACTCTTTATACTGCTTAGTTAGTATACAGGTATCCCATATCACCAGTTCAGTAGAAGTTTTCGATGTTCTACCATAATTTATATTTTAAATTTTGCTATCGATATATACTCTGTTGTCCTCTGAGAAAAAATAATGTTAAGTTTGTTATTCTAAAACTATAGCATGCTACTATAGCTTTTGTTACATTGCAACGGTTTTCTAAATTATTCCTTTTTTTTTTTCAGTTTTGATAGTAAATGGTTTAGAACTAATAATTCTAGCAAACATTGAAGCGAAGTTCTTAGTACGTGTTATGTTTTTCATTTAGATATGAAGAGATAAACCTGTGATAAAGACGTCATTCATATCAGATACGCGTGTTGAACTTTTAGATCTCAGGTCACCCATTTACACGTGTAAGGAAACTCGTTTTTTAAATGAAACGCACCATATGTTAGTACATTATTAAAATTAGAATGATACGCTGTATAAAATCCTATTGAAGTTCTCTATGGACATCTGTAGTAGTTTTCGAGTGATTTTTTGCTATGTCGGTCGACAATGTCCTAATGATACCCAATCTCTTAACCGAAGGCCTTGTTTTTTGACATATAATGTGTTCTACTTTCCAAAACACGCTATTTTTCTATAATTGAAAAATGGATAACATTAATAACAACTACTCCTACTACAACAACTACTACTTCTCTTTATTCGTGGAGAATGTAGTAACATTCTTCTTACTTACTGCAGTATCAAAATGACGAAAAATGGGATCTTCCTAGACTTTTTGGTAATCTCTCATTGAGATGCCAATTTGAAACAGACCAACGATTGAAAAATACTCTTGATCAGTCAAAAAAAATTATTTGTCAATAAATTGGTGTTCACTGCGACGCATAATGTGATATTTTAGAATTCTAGCGGGATTTAATTCATTTGCGCAATCCACTATTTTAGTCATCAAAGTACTCAGTTTACATTAAAACTATCCAAAGTGATAGTAATTAATTACATCACTTTTCAAACGAAAGTGATTTATATAAAGAAATCAAATCAATATCATAAGTGACGAGGTATAGAATCACCCATACAAGCGTTGCTTATTTGTTTGACTCGTACGTTGTGTTTGAATACTTTGAAGATTTTTGTTTTTATTCTTTTCATTATTTAGTTCTTAAATGATGATGTGGTGCTGTTACTTCTTAAGTTATTTAATAGAATCAGTTAAATCGCATACTTCAGTGCTGGTCCTTGAGAGTCCGATATCTTACAAACTTAAAACAAATATGAACGAATTCATATTGGTTCATATTTATAATATTATATAAAAAATTGATGCTCATACTTCAGAATGCATCAGTTTTATATACGTAGAATCTCCACTTCCAGATAAACCATTTTTGTTTGCATATTTCTGCGAATGCTATTCAATTTTTATCATCTTCAAAATTGTTTCCAACATTTAACGGAAGAGTAATGTATGAATTATTTATAATAGAGAACACCGGTTAAAGATAATTTATATACATCTTTTGAAATAGTTTGGTAACTTGTTGAGGGTTGCCAACAAATACAGCTACAATGAGTATATAAAGTGTGTTTATTGGTAAACTACCGAGGCGGATTTACATCCAAAACTAGTAAAATTTAAAATATGCAAACACAGGTCAATTTTTGTATGGAGGGGGCCATTTTGATTGATATCACATCTTAAACTTATCCTCTTAACCATCAACACAAAAATCTTAAATGGGATGATACCACTTATAATAAGCAACCTCGGTCATAATTTCTGTTATATCAGACCTAACATTTGAAACTTAATCCATAAATAGTCCTTATGGAGGAGTCTTCGTAATTATTTTTTGTCGGTCCAAATTTGTTTTAAGGGAGTGAAAGCGTTCTTCAAAATGTAGATGTTTTAGAGCTTTTTAATATAACTCGGTAATGGGTCGAATAAATACACTAATATTATATGAAGATATTCCGTACCTCGAGTTCTATCAGTTACACAAAAATAGCATACATACTTCTATTTAAAAAAGTAGTAGTAAAGAGATACCCATCCCCACACTCAATGAAGTTATTCGAATGCCGTTTTTGCATGTTATATGTTATGTTCTTTGAAGTATACAAAGATGATGTTTTATTTTCCTTAAAAGTTTACTCGTAAGGGGGCGGATGGGCATCCTTACTGTATTAAACATAAGTATCATTATTTCTGTGTAGCTGATAGAGCTTAAAGTATTGAATATCCTGATATGATTTTAGTGTATTTATTCAATCCATTACCGAGTAATATTAAAAAAAAAAAACTAAAATCATCTAAAATTTGAACTGCGCTTTCGCCCTTTTAAAACGAACTTGGACTGATAAAAATGGTTTGGGGACTCTTTCATAAGAATTTTTTGGATAAAATTTCAAATTTACTTGAATTTCCGGGTTGGGAATGATCCCTTGTAAATAGTAGCGTTTATAATTTCTTGATATACATTGTATATGTATATATATATATTTGTGGTAGAGAACTATCATATAAGATAGATATACATTGTGTAAATAAACTAAGGAATAATAATAATAAAATTTTAGAATTGCTGTTTGAAAGAAAAGCCCGTACACGTCAAGTCCCTCTGAATTTAATGGACGTTAATTTTAATTTTGTAGTTTACTATGGTGCACATCTGGTATTTTGCCCATCTAGGCGGTCAAAATTATTTCTTTCGATTTTATTTTTCTAAAACGATTTTCTAATTGAGGTAAGCTACAGGAAGTGTTTTACGACATATATGTATATAACTCAACATTTTTATTTTCGTAAAACAATATTATAAAACTATGATTAAAATTCTATACTTTTATTTTCCTTAAAACTACACTTAAACATAATTAATAAAACTATGATGATGATGAATGCCACAGTTCTTCATCATCCTGCTCACTCTCTTCGTCTTCTGAAACCTACTTTGAATCAGAACGATTACTGTCAGAGGCAGGCTCAGCTGGAATTTACAACACAATTGCATCTTTTGGAATGGATGTGTGTCACATAAATATGAATCAACGTCAGGTGTTCCGCAAGGCTCCAACTTGGGTCCGCTACTTTTCGTCATATTTATAAACGATCTATTAGAAAACTTATCATGTCAGCACCTAGCTTATGCAGATGATTTCAAAATTTTTTGCCGTGTTGATGACTTGCATGACGCACTTACTCTGCAGGACAACATCGAACGTATCAGCGCCTGGTGTGTAGTTAACAAACTAAAATTAAATATTGCTAAGTGTAATGTAGTTTCGTTCCCGCGTAAGCTGCATAAGACGAATTTTAATTATAATATTTCTGGACGTGTGTTGGGATGTGTGGACATAATCAGGGACCTTGGAGTAATGTTTGATAATAAGCTCACCTTTGAGACGCAAGTATCGGAAGTGTGTTGTGGTGCGATTAGGGTTCTTGGTTTTATTATCCGCAGTTGCAGCGAATTTAGTGACGTTAATGTAATGAAATCTCTTTACTTTGCACACGTTCGCAGTCGACTGGAATACCCGTCTCTTATCTGGTATCATCATTATACTTGCCATCAACTGAAGTTGGAACGGGTACAACGTCGCTTCCTGAAATATCTTACATTTAGAAGAACGAGTAACTATCCTGTGAGAAACTTTGATCACAATGTTCTTCTGCAAACGCATAATTTTACCTCTTTGCAGGCACGAAACATGAACATGTGTTCAACTTTTCTTTATAACCTTATTAATAATAAGATTGATTGCCCGTACTTGTTATCATGTGTGCCTTTTCATGTCCCTATGAAACAATCAAGATACACATCTAGTTTCTATATTTCTCCGTTTAGGACAAATGTAATGCACTTTTCTCCTATTACTAGGATGTGTACATGCGCAGAAACAGTTTATATTGATATCTTTTTCAATAAATTATGCTGATTGTAATTATTTAATATGTAATCATACACGTTTTCTTTTCTTTTGTTAATTAGTGTCCTTGGAATTTTCTGTTGGCACAAATAAATATTATTATTATTATTATTATTATCTTTTGTGAAAGGCATCGTTCTCTTTTTGGGGGCTGGTCTTAAACTAGTAATCAGGGAGTCTGAGGTTAGTAGTAGTCTGTTTATTACATCAAGGTTGCATGACTCCCTTTAACATTTTCGTGCAAAGTTCTGTCTGTACGACCTGAAATGTTTATTGCTTGCTTCAGCGGCTTCTTCGGAGACTAACTCAATTGGTAGTAATGCCTTTTCTATTACATTTGCACCGTGGACTAGGATCCTGTGCAATGTGTAATTTGCAAATATGTAAATGAACCTTGTGATCACTTGATGTTACTTGCAGGATGACTTTCAGTTGATAAATCAAATTAAAATCAACCCCAGTGATTTTCGGAACTGACTTTGAATTGGTGAAAACCATCTGCTTGTATTACCATCACCCTTATTTTTTAGTAACAAATAAAGAATAGATTTTTTTGTTAGTTCAATAATAGCCCAGGTGAGGTATTTAAAATTATAGTTTTAGAGGATCAAGCGTCTAAGGTTAAAAATGACAATTAGGCTTACAATAAACATACGGCGTAAAAATTTGTGCATCTGTATATCAATTGATGATTTTTACTTGGAAAAGTGGTATCTAATTTCGAGTATCTATTTAAATGCATCTTATTCAAATTAGCATTGTCGACACACTTTCAATTAGTGAACATTTTTAAGTAATGTTTTCGATATCTACAATAGTGCGTCTGTCAGAAAGGCAAATGGTTGAGATAATGATAATAATAATAATAGTAGTAACTTTATTGCCCAACAGATATTACATCCACTAACAGGACAATAAACTTAATATAATACAAATAAGTACAGTACTAACATATATAGTAAAAAAAAAAAAGAAAATTAACACAAAACAAAAGAAAGTGATAGATTTATAAGCAATGCAAAATAAAAATCAGGCTCTCTACACAAAAGTAATTACAATAAAAAAAAATTACGTTTTCTATATATACAAAGTAAATTCTACAATAGGTTACTGTAATATTTATTGAAACATCTGCTCATATGTGAAATCGGTGACTTTATCATAATGTTTGTCCTTGCCCTGGGCACACGAAGCATATCCATGGAGCTGGTAGCGCAGGCAGGCACCGAGAACTGAACTCTGGATAGTAGCGACAGCTAATCAATTACATTATTAATCAAGTTCGGCATAAATTTCGCACTTAATGCATCACGCCGTGTAGACAGAGACTGAAAGTTGTGATTTCGAAGCAGTTCTTCGTAGTTTGAGCCACGACAAGGATATTCGTCTTGCTGTCTAAATGTTAGCTATTTCAGAAACCTTTTCTGCATCCGTTCTATGAGCAGATATTGATATACATAATGAGGTGTCCAGACGATAGAAGCATATTCTGATTTGCTTCTTACTAATGCATGATATAAAGTCACTATGGTATTTATGTTGTTAAAGTTCCGAGAAGATCTTATTACAAAACCGAGAATTTTTGATGCAGAAGAACATATTGGCAGTATATAATCAGAAAAAGTCAACCTGACATCAAAGAGAACGTCCAGATCATACATTTGTGACACTAGTGATATTTTTAGACTCTACAGAGTAGTTGTAAAGTATAACATTAGGACATCGGGTGTAAGAAAGAATTGCGCATTTGGTAATATTCAAAGTTATCTTATTTGATAAACACCACTCATTAATTTTATTAAGATTTTGATGTTTGGATATGGAGAAAATATTAGATCACAAGACGAAGTTGTTCTTCTTTTTAAGTGAATGAATAGTTGATCAAGTCACGGATAATCGAGGTTTTACTGTATTTCATTTTTCGGCGTAGTATTCCTGATGTGCAATGCATGTATTCCATTGGTTTAGAAGAATTCCTTTGGTTGCGACTCTAGCCAGTCGTGCACCGCGGCTTTTATTTTTAATCACTTCGGAAATGTTCGTTTCGCATGGCTTCTTTGAGTCGTTCGAACACATGAATATCATTGAATTGGGAGTGAATTCGGATAAATATGCGAAACATTCAAATTTTATAACCTGAATTGTAACAATACACCTGAAGTCTGAAATCCGTCGCTTTCTCTTAATTGCACAGTAAAGGTGATTTTGGGGTAGATCTGCATAAGCAGTGTAGGTCGCTGTTACTCCCTTTTGTCCCAAACAAACTCTTTCTGTGACGATGGCGTGGGGCACAGAAGTTAGGCCGCTTTTTACACGATTTGTGCAGGGACACACATGAATTACCGTACTGTGCTTCCATTCTATGATAAATTTCAGCTGGTTTAACTCCTTCGTTACTCAAAAAACGCATTATAGTCGCTGCTCTGTCGCGGTGCAAATCGACGCGCTGCTATTTGGTGATTCTATGAACTATAAAGATGACTTCTGCCAACTGCATAAACAATCGCCAATTTTTTATTAATTTTATTGCGTTTTAAAGATTTTTGAATCACCCTCGTGTATCTTTACGTATTTTTTGTTCTATTTCTGTAAATAAAATGTAACTTTTATACGACTAACAAACATTATTATTATTACAATTAAAGTCATACTTATTTATTCTTTTACTTTTTAGGGAGTATGTACCGAAGCGGGAATGTATGCTTTGAGAGAGAGACGTGTTCATGTAACTCAAGAAGATTTTGAGATGGCTGTAGCAAAAGTAATGCAGAAAGATTCTGAAAAGAACATGTCCATTAAGAAATTGTGGAAGTAATTTATTTGTCTTTTTGATGTATTTTAAATCGGTATAAGAGATATTGACTTGAGTATGTAAAGTTTGAATTTGCGAATAAAATTACACTTCAGCATAAACGATATTTTTCATCTAAGTGTACTAAAATGAAGATCTACTTATACGAGCATTTTCCGGCTTAGTTAACTCCTTCCGTCCGAGCCCTTCAGTGTGACATTTGACGAACCTAGGCGGACAAAAATCAACTTTCACTTCACACTTCAACTTTATTGAAAATATTGCCAAATAATGTTGCTAATACATCATCAACAATCTGTTATACGCTCCCGTGTTGCTCAAATAGTTAAACGGAATCTATATATGTAATGTTGATTTAAACGAAACAAAGAAATTATAAACGTTTAGTAGTGTTCATTACCTTGTTTTTCAGTCTGGTCTGAAGATTTCGATCAATCGAGTACAAGTAAAGAACGATCTAGGAAAACTTTTGAAGAAAGTAGTTTGAAAAGCAAAAAAGAAAAGTTAGAACGAATATTGAACAATAAATAATATTTGCAACCGAGGAAAGTTTAAGAAGCAGCGGTAAACGGGATCCGACCCACAGTAAAGAAATTTCGCATACCTTCTCCAACGAAAGCAACAACTATAAAAAAGGGGAGGAAATTATATCCAAAACAAATGACTCTAGAACAAACTTGAGTCTTTTTGTAGACACTCAATTAACAGGTAGTCAATACCAATTAATTTTCTCATGACTTCATGACGTGGAAATTGCAACACTAAGAGGGGTGCGATTTGTTTGACCAACCTTGGCAGAAACGTTTTCATATTCAAATGTAACCGGGATATCTATTCGAGTGTCGAAGCGTTAACACGTGTTTTCGCTCGCTGTATAAAACTGTCTCATCTTGTGTTTCATTTTGTGTTTGATTATGTATATTAGTTGTGCCTAACTTTCAAAATGCCAAGGAGGAGACCGATCTCTGAAGAAAGTCCGGAAAAAGGTTGAAATCAAAAATTGTCTAAATAGTGAAGCTGTGAAATAAAAGACGTTACTAAATACGCACACCTACATGTTTATCGCCTGGGACCTAATATGACAACTGATCAATTAATAAATTATATAAAATTTAAGGATTATCCTGATGTTCTTTGTGAACAGCTTAAAAGCAGGCACCCGAATGTCTACTCATTTAAAGTATCAGTTCCCGAGAAACGTTTGGAGGCTATTATGAGACCAGAAGTATGGCCGGAGGAGGTTTGCTTGAACCGTTTTTTAGTACATCTAGCAAGGGGAAAACGAGTGACCTAAATTTCATACAAATATTGGAACAAAATGTGAGGTATCTAGGTAATAAGATGCAGCAGCTTGAAGTAATTCTACTGAGTGAAAATATTAACATTTTGTTAATCAGTGAACATTGGCAGAGTGAATCCCAATTGAGGGAATTATTCTTCAGTGCGTTTTCTTTAAAATCTTACTACTGTCGACCTCAATAAACACGGAGGTCTTGCACATTTATTGTAAACAGAATCTTAATGTAAAAGCTCGTAATATTTGTAATCTCTGTCAATAACAATACTGAAATTTGAGCAATCGAGCTAATCTCGAATGTAAATATAGTCATTCTTGCACTCTACCATCCACCTGATTCTAATTTTAATGTTTTTATTGACGTGCTGTCTGATATTTTTGACATTCTCATCAAAGAGAATGGATTTGTAATAATAGGTGGGGACTTTAATATTATTTATTAATATATTTCTTTAAAACAAAAACAGTTTAATGATAATTACATCATTTGCTCGAAAATAAGACCTAAGCTGTTTGGTCACTTATACATAAAAATAGGAAAAATCATGATTGATTACAAACTACGTGAAAATTTTTCTAACGATGCGAATTTATGTGACTCATTTAATTTGCACTTCGTAAATCTTGCTAATGATCTTGTGAGGTTCACATTCTTAACAATAATGTTCCACAGTTACAGCATACTGTGTGCCCGTAGTAATAAGTGGTATATCTGAAATTATTAATAAGTTGCAGTCATCACATTGCGCTGGAGATGACAAAATTTCTTCTTTCATTATTAAGACATGTACTAATAGTATTTTTTATCCTCTAACCGGTTTAATTAATTTCTCGTTTAATAAAGGCATTTTTCCGTCCTCCTTGAAATTGAGACCGATTTTTAAGAAGAGTGATATCAACAAATTTTCAAAATTGTTGTCCTATAAGTATCTCGTCAACATTTTCCAAGATTTATGAAGCAGCAATGAATAATAATTTATTCAAATATTTCTTTAAATTTAAATTATTCTGTGAAAATCAACATGGTTTTATTCTAGGCCATTCAACCAATACCACCTGTATAATTTCGTTAACAAATTGCATGAGTGTGTTGATAGTGGCTGTCCTTGTATGGCAATGCTAATAGATCTGTCAAAAGCTTTTGACTGTGTGCATCATTCTATTTTATTATATGAATTGGAAAAATACGGAATTAATGGTAGTCCTATTTGCTCAACCGCCTTCAAAACGTAGTTTATAACAATGCCGAATGTAATGATGCATACATTAGTATTGCTGTGTCTCAAGGGTTTGTTCTGGGGCCAACACTTTCTTTAACTTACTTAAATGATTCACCAGCCACTCTTCAGTCGATTGACTATTTAACTTTGTATGCCAAATGTATGCGGACGACACGTCGTCGGTTATCAGTGGAACTGATATCCAGTCTGTCACAGCCAGGATTCAAGACAACCTATTAACAATAGTATCCTGGTTAACTGACCATAATTTAAAATTAGATGTGGAAAAAACTGTCTTACTGCTCTTTGGTGAGCAGAATAATGATTTTAATATTGACTGTGAGGGACAGATACTTACCAGTTCGCCTACGACAGTTTTCCTGGGAACAAGGATTGACTCACAATTGTCTTGGAGGCCTCATATTGAGGACCTGGTTAGCAGGTTGTGTCGGTATAACTATGTATTGAAAATGATTATTCGTAGTGTCAGTGCTGAAGCTGCTATGAGTGCTTACTATGCGTACGTTCACTCATCACTCCGATACGGTGTGTTGTTTTGGGGGAATGCGGTGGAAATGCAGAGGGTCTTCATCCAACAAAACGCCTGCATAAGAACATTATTTCACTTAAACCCCAGAGACTCGTGTAAAACAATGTTTATTAATAACAGTATACTCACCCTACCATCAATTTATGTATTGGAAAGTGCACTGTTTGTCAAGCAACACTACCAAGAGTTTTTTAAAAATATGAAATTGTACACTGTCATGGAACCAGAGGGTCTGCAAAGAGTATCCTGGTTCCACCAAAACTATATTTGACAAAACTACAAAGGAATGCACTGTATCAGTGTATTAAGATATATAATCATTTACCGCCTGAAATAAAAAGTATACATTACGACACATATAAAACAATATTAAGAAAATATCTGGTTACGGAGGCGCCATATACTGTTAGTGATTTTTTCTCAAAGAAGATAGCAATAAACTGTTGACACTGAAAATATATATTTTGTTTATCATATATATGTGCATTTTTAACTTTTACTACTTTTTGTACAGTTTGTTTTCTTTTTTGTTGACGCATTCTACGCTTTTGTACTATAGAATAAAGTTATTTATCTATCTATCTATCTATCAATGATATCAGCATAATCTTAACCTCTGAGTTAAACAATACTTTTATGAAGGCCTTTAATCAAATAAAGTCTTGGATGCAAACTAGCAGGCTTATACTCAATCCTACTGAGAGTCAATTTCTGCTGTTCGGTAACGGAGCGAGACGTGTTTCTACGAGTTTGCTGCTGAATACCGAAATTATCACTTTTACTCTGACAGCTACAATCTTAGGACTGTATCTACATGAAAACTTAAAATGGTCTTCCCATGTTGATGAATTATGTAAAGAATTATCGCGGACTTGCTATGATTTAGGTAGTTTGAAGAGATCCTGTAATTCCGCTGTATTGAGAACCTTCTATTATTCTAATTTTTACTCCAGAATGATATACGGCGTTATATCCTGGGCGATATCACCTGATTCAAATCGCGTTTTTAAATTGCAAAAGCGAGCGGTTAGGATAATGAATAATCTTGGCTGGCATGATTCGTGCATGGATTGCTTCCAGTCTCAGCGTATATTGACTTTTTATAATGCCTTTATTTGTGAGGTTCTGTGTTTTGTTTACAATAATATATCGGCATTTTCAGTTAACCTTCCTATACTCACGTCAAAATGAAAGACGTATACTATACTATATAAATCGGTCTCACAGACCCTATGCGTGAGTATAGGAAGGTTAAGAAATGTGTTAACCATTAGTTGTTATTCATTGGAGGATTACTTTAATGTATACCGTAGTAATTGCATTCCCATTGTTTTTTCTTTGTTTTCGTGACTTGTTTCAAGCATGTTTTACTGTTTTGTACACATATTCCGATATAAACGTATATTATTATTATTATTATTAACAACTGATTAAAATTTCAAAGGACAAAATTGTATTAATAATATGTTGGCCTTCACCGGTTAGTTTCATATTCCCTCACTCTTCGTGGCACTGATTCCAGTAGGTGGTTGACCTGTTCTTCGAGTTTGGTGTCCCAAGCAACCTGCAATTTATGTCGGAGAGCTTCTAGTGTTTGCAGAGGATTTCCTAAGTTTCTTAGTTTTCTACCCATAATATCCCACACGTTTTCAATTAGCGAGGAAATCTGGATAGCCATGCCAAGATATTGATATAGGGCTTTTGGAACCGGTTTAGAGAATTTCTCGCAGTGTGGGGACAGGCATTATGCTACTGAAAAAGTGGGTCTTCGAATGGCTGAAGATATGGAAGTATATTGTACTGAGAATTTAGTTTATTATATAGAAAGCAAGAATTATTACAAATAATATTTATAAAATTTTAGTATTATATTAACAAAATAATGAACAATATAATCAAAATATATTAGTGTAATTTGTTTTCTAATTCTTAACCTCTCTCTCTTGAATTCTTTCTTCACTTCTTTTCTTTGGTTTTTTCCTTTATTGTACTTCTTTTTCTTTGGTCTGTTCGTAGTTTGTAAACAACTTCTTTTTGATGTGGTCTGCTTCCTTTCAACCCTGGTATTTTATCTAACTTTGACACTTTGACGATGTTTTAAGCATTTGTAATGTGTGTAATGTGACAATTATTCGGTTTAGCGATGGGTCGTTATTGAACCGTTGTGGACTCAGTAACGGTTGCAACTGTTATCTCGCTGAGAAAATAACGGTTCCTTACGGACCGTCTCCAGCGTACGCACTTGAGCGTTCCGATACAACTGTGCTGTTTTGTGACAACTGTCTGGTCGAAGCCGCCGTGTATCACGCATAACCGTTACAACTCCACTAGAAAAATAACTTATTACATTGCTACATATTCTCTCGGACAGTAATAAGTCAAAATTGGGTCGGACTTTTACTGTGGAAATATTTTCTAAATAATTGTATGTATTGAAATTATGAAATGTAAAATAAAAGACCGATATTATATAAAAAAATATTTATAAAAACTACAAATAAAACCGCTATATTATATGGAGCAAAATAATTATAAATAAAAAAGTATTCTCAGGAGATGCAGCCAGTCATAAGAAATATGTATATATTCGAATATAAATAAATTAATGAAACTCATGCTAAAATATATACAGTCAAAGACTAAAGTTTAAATACACTAAAGTGTAAATACACAAACATCACTTAAAATAAAAGCCAAGCATTTTAACACATATGTAAGTACGCAGTTTATTTGTAGTTGAATAACAAACAGTAACGAAAACTACAAAACAAATTTTGTCGTATAGGTAACAGCAAATTCTCCAGAAATAAAAAAATACGGTGGACAAAAGTTTAAATACAATACAAAAGATATTTATGTTGCACCTGTTGTGTGTTTTTTCCGAACAAAATACTGTTCTATTTGCTGACTCACTTACGCAGTTTTAGTCAATATTAGTCCTGATTTGATCAGTATGGGTCGTCTTAAAAACAAAATAATGGGTTAAGGAAAGCAAGTAGAGTGTAGTCTAAAAAATTAATAATTAAACATTTTCAAGAAGGCAAATCCTATCGAAAGATGGGCAAAGTATTGAATTTGTCATATGCAAGTGTGCAAAATATTATAAGAAAATATAAAATTTAAAGGAAGTGGAAAAAATCCGAAAATCAGTTCACCAAAGTTAGCCGATATATACACACCTCTATAAAAGTATATTGAAGAACCATTTGCAGTGTTCTGTGCATAATTTGGGTATTGAAAGAGATTGGATATGCCAACAGGACAACGGTCCCAAGCATACCGCGCGTTTGGTAAAGGATTGTTTACTATATTATGCTCCACATCAACTCTATAGTCCTCACCAGTGATCAGCAATGAGTAGTGAAAAAGTGAGTAGAGTTGAATCATGACTTATAATTTCTTGTACTTATACGCACTCATACTTATTGCAATGTTGTCCAACTTCATATCCACTCGAAAGTTTGAAGTACTCATCGAACTCATACTTAACAACATTTATGACGTTGTTGATTTCGACTCTCCTTAACTCAAAGTGTATAGACGATGCAAAATAAGTATGGGTCGCATACGAACATTAATATACTGATTATGAGGTTGTGTGTTTGCTCTGTTGCGTTTCTTACTGTCGTTTTTTTACTAAAGTTAAACAAATAAATATGTGTAGATTTGTGTTGCTTATTTCATATTATATTGCGCTTTTACCCTTACGTTTTGCACTAATTGAAAAACTCCGCTATTTATTTTTCCTCAATCTCACTATTGCTATCCATTATTCACTACCGGCTCATAAAAATGATAAATAATAAAAAAAAATAATTTTCCCGAAATGTTTCTATATAAACTTATAATTTTATGCTTTTGTATATTTTTATACACTTTATACTGGTTGCAAACTGTTTAATGACTAAACTTTTAAATATACATGAATGAGTCGAGTGAGCTGAATCAATGTAAGTAGTGTAAGTATTTTCCTGATATTAGAAATCAAACTGAGGTGATTTATGAGTGTGAATATAGTATGTGTATGATGTCGCCGTCGCATTCATATTTATTGCTACCTGTACTTATGAATCAACGTTATCGGGAGTATGAGTAAATCAGAGTAGTTGAGTTTAAATGATGCCTACTCACTTATATTTAAAATTTCATGAGTCAGTATGAATAGCGAAAAAGCGATGCATTGCCGATCACTGGTCTCGCTGATCACCGGACTTAAACCCAATACAGCTCGTTTGGGAATTATAGGCTCGAAAAATTGAATCATACAACTGTAAAAAGCAAGGAAACCCTGAAAAAGCTCTAACGAAGGTCTGGTCGGAAATCACGATATCCAAAACAGAAAATTTAGTTCTATGGATGCCTGGTCGTCTAGGGGCAGTCATTGAAGCTCCAGGCAACCAACTAAATATTAATTTAAGTTTACATTTTCCAATTTAATTAAAATTAGCCAAAAGGGATATATCTTTTGTATTGTATTTAAACTTTTGTCCAGCGTACTTTTTTATTTCTGGCGAATTTGCTGTTATCTATGACAAAATACTTTTTTTAGTTTTCGTTACTGTTTATTATTCAACTATAAATAAACTACGTACGTAGATTTGGGTTAAAATGCTTTACTTTCATTTTAAGTGATGTTGTGACGACAATGCTGTTATTACGAATTCTGACGATAAACGATTTCGACGGTCAGAAATCAATAATCGCGTTTTTGAAAACACCTTTTAGCGTACTGCAAGATCCGCAATTGCACATTTGTGTAAACAATTAAAACTCGAGAAGTCAAATAAAACTTAATTTAATAATCGAACGAAAGTATAGCGTCGGGAAAAAGCAAAATATATTTCAGATCAAGAATAGGCGACGCAGGCTTTTTAAAACTCGAACGTAACCAAGATTAAACACTGACCTAGCTAGGCCCACCGTGACATATTTTATTGATAACATTTGCTATGCGCCGTGCGGAATGTTGATGCATTATCGAATAGAACTGTAGACTACGAAATAGCGATCTGTTATATTGCAACCGTTATTTCAAAATAACGATAACGACTCCTTAGGAAATATGAACCTAGTTTTAATAGAATTGTTAGTAATAATACTTTTTCCGGTACATCTAAATCTACTTAAAATGTTTACTAGATTGTATTTCTTTTGTATTAAAACAGGAAATAGATACCGAAATTAAAGCTCCGTTTTTTTTTCTTGGCAAGTAGATGAAACCACAGATATTTCCTGCAAGTCTCAATTAACAATCATATTACGTTCTGTCAAAAGCGGTGTGGTCATTAAAAGATTTTTGTTTTTTTCATCCGGTCGAACAGCTGAAGATTTATTTAACCTTATATTAAATAATTGTGAAAAATATAATTTACGAAAAAATTAGTCGCTCAAACAAATGATGGTGCATCTGTTACGGCAGGGCATTTAAATGGTTTACAAAGTAAAATAAAAACAATTGTTCCCTAAGTTTTTTTACATTGTCACTTCATGCTTTAAATTTAATTTTGAGTAAAGCCCGTAATATAAGCAAAGAGTCTAGAATTCTCTTTTCTAATTTTAGCGGATTTGCTGCATTTTTTTCCAAATCAACAAAACGATCAAACATTTTAGATACAACACGCCACAGTCGCTTAACAATTAGCTCTAATACAAGATGGAATTTTACATCGCGTGCAGTATTTAGGGTACAATTACATAAAACCAACTTAATTCAAGTTTTCGACTTTATAATCCACAGTGAGATTTCAGAAATGATACCAAGATTATAAGAGAGGTGGTAGGATTAAAGAATTACTTAACCAACAGAAAATTTTGTCTTTTATTAGAGATTTTTAAATTGTTTTTTGAACAAACCAAGACTACATTTTCGATGCTGCGGAATAAATGAACTGACATCAATTTTGTGTGTAATCGTAGTAAGCCCTTATTCAAACTTTTCAAGAATATAGAAATAATGATCGTTATTTTAATGATATATATATAATAACTTACATTTTGACACAGAACCTAGTTAGAAAAGGCACATATTTTCCTATGAATCGGAAATAGAAGAGTATAAAAAAATTTTTAACGAAATTTTAGATGCGGCAATCGTTCAAATAGAAGTGGGATTTTAAGATACACACAAGTTATGTTTCTTCGATATATTGACTTTTGACAAATTCTTAACATATTCAAAATACTTTCCGCAAAATTTATTAGAAAATCTATCCTCAACAATATCCTTGCTTCCATGAAATTCAAATAAAAAATGAATTACACAGGCCTGCGATAGCAAAATTGTTTAAAATATAATCACTGATTTTTATAGTCTTTTTGCGCTGATTACGGGAAAAATAATGAAAAAATTCATCACGCATAGTTTAGTTATAAATTACACTTAAAATTATGGACAATTAAGCATTATCGTTATTATTAAGCGATATCAAGGAAGGTGGAATATTAATGTGGTAGCGGATTACTGCTGAATGCTCAAAAGAGACGATCCCCAGCGATCGCACAGCAGAAAAAGCTGAAGACGAAGTTTGATGGGAAGCGAAGACGATACTACACATGAAGATCATTTAGTATTACTAATTTTGAGTTGTTTTTATGAAAAATGTTTGGTAACTTATTTTAATAAAATGTAAAATAAGGTATACATTCTATAATTTTTTTAATTTAGCTTACTATTCTTAAAATACATCCCTTTTTTTGTGAAGAAACCGTACGTAATTGAAAAAAAGGTCTCGTTTTTGAGTTCAGCACTGAAAAACATAAAAATAAGTGACTAAAGTTAAAACAATTTTCAAAAAGTATTATTTTGCAGGCCTGTGTTATTAATGCAAAATGATGTATTTTACGATCGGGTAAATTGATTATTTTGCTAGTACAAAGAATAGGCGAATTCCGCTAATTTATCGAGAGATTCATCTAATAGTAAGCAATACAGTTTTCGGTGTTTCACAAAAATATTAGAATATTTATTTTAGTTTTTAAAAACATAGATCTATTTGGTTGTTATTATTATTTATCAATAACTTATTTTTTATTTACCGTAGAGTTTTATGAGTTACTATTATATTTGTTATTTATTATTAGTTTGCTAAGAGTTTCTTATTATATTTTATTTTGATCTCTTTTTTATATCAATTTTTATTCTACACTTCCAATGATACAGTAATAGGTATAAAAATATAATTTATTGACCGAGAAGAGTTAGGTTACAGTAGCCTCCTCCGCGCAAATGTCACAAGCCGCCACTGGGTTCCACTATATCAACGCAACGCTGGCATTCAAGTTGCCTTATATCCTTCCAGTGCATCTTTGCACGTCATCATCTAACAGTATTAGCAACGACAAATACCGCATATTCGTCGCATCAAACTTCTATATGTTAGACGAAGACTACCTATAAAACATTTGTGTTCGCAGGTAAGAAGTACGAGTTTAATCCACTCCTGGCAGTGGACACGAGCGGACGTGTCTTTCCGTATCTACAACAAGGCGATTCGTTAGAATCGACAAAGCGTTCCGAGAGCGGTCCGTGTACGGAACAGCTCAGCGATATCACGGCGGCATCAATCCGATGCGCCGAGGCATTCGACGTCGAGGTACTACCAGAAACGGACGAGCTTCTCCGAGTGTAGAAATATTCTTTCTACAAACCACCACTACCGGAGTTCGGTTCACGAAAAGGAGTCATCAACTAAGTCGAAGTTGTTCATCGAGGAAGCTTCCGACGGGGAGGAACCGGCATAGCCGGCTTTTCGCCGTCCAAAGCGGCAAATTTTTCGATTTTCGAAGCTCCGGCTCCGGAAATCGAAAACATTTGCACAAATTAACTTGTCTTCGTCCATTTGGACAAATTTCAGATGGCTTCTAGCCAACAACGCCTCACCGCAGGGGATTTCCCTCCTCCCCCGTTCCGCCGAGGAGTCCATGGACGAGGGCTCCTCATCGTCCTCCAGACCGGAATCCCCCTCCTCCGGCCCCCGCGGACCCCGGCTGTCTGCTGCAAAGCTCCTCGCGTCGCTCGATTACGACGACGAAACCCTCGTCCGGTTAATCGCCGAGCTAACCGAGGAGCTCCGAAGGCGACGCATTGTAGCTTCGACTGCAGCCCTTCCCGCCGCCCCCGTAGCGGCCTCCCCTGCCCCCTTTGCATTCGACGAGTCAGTCTCCGACTCCGGTTCAGAGCGCGACGATGCCGGCTGGGCCAAAGCTGGCAGAAAGCGTAAGGCCGGTAGGAAGTGGCAACCTTCTGCCTCGAAGAAGATGGCGCAACCGGCCGCCACCCCTCCACCAGCGCCGAGAGTCAGCAAAGGCCACCGGCTGCCACGGCCACAAAGACCGCCACCACCGCTCCTCCACCGACTTCGGCTTCAACGAGCCAAAGGGCGCTGCTGCTTCGCAGGCCCCCGTCCGAATCCAACAAGATTCCCCCATCGTCCTCAGGGAAAAATCCGCCTGGGGACACGTTACGACGAAATTCTCTGAGCTTCGAATCAACTTCTCTAAGGCCCAAAATACGACTGACGGAATCCGCTTCTTCCCCACCACGGAGAAGGATTTCAGGGCTGCAGTAAGGGTGCTCGACGGTCTGGTACTACCGTACCACGCTTATCAGCTACCTTCGGAGAAGCTCTTGAACATCGTGATCCGTGGGGTCCCCGTCGAGACCCCCTCAAAGAAGTGGAAGAAGAACTCCTAGAGTTCGGACCCCGAAGGCATCCATCGCCTCCGCCACCCCCGGAGCAAGAAGGAAATGCCCCTCATCCTGATAAAGTTCCCGAGAAACAAGAAGGACATCTTCGCCCTGAAGGAGATCCGCAGACTAGTGGTCTCCGTCGAATCCCTCCGCTCCCGAACAGCAGTCGGGCAATGCCACCGCTGTCAGCGGTTTGGCCACGCCCAATCCCGCTGTACGGCAGCGATCAAATGCGTCCGCTGCGGCGAAAACCATCGCGCCGCAGACTGCCCCTTATCTAAGGAGAAAGGCGATCCTGCCAAATGCGCCAACTGTGTTGGCTCACACACGGCAAACTACAAGGGATGCCCTCACTACCCCAAACCCCGATTGCCAACCCAATCCCAAGCCGCCCCTTCGGCGAAAAAGACCCCGGCTCAAGCGCCCCCAGGCCGCCACCCAAGCCACCCAATCCTCCCAGGCGACTTCCTCTGGCAGGAAGTATTCCGACGCCACCAAAGGGAAATCTTCTTCCCCTCCTAAGGTGCTGCGTACCGACGTGCCCAGCCAATCCCTGCTAGGCCCAAGCCCCCTCCCTCCTCCCCGCCACCAACAACACCGACTTCTTCGGCGCCGTGACCACCCTTTTACAGCTGGTCGGACAATTCTCGTCCGCACTACAGCAGGTTCAGGGCTCCATCCCCCGTAACCTCTATTAATCTATCAACCCGTTTATGAATACATCGGTAAGCATAAACCCGCAAGGCATTTCCAGAATAGTCGCCTGGAACGCGAACGGCATCAGAACTCGTATGCCTGAGCTAAGAGACTTTCTTCAAGAGAACCAAATCGACGTTGCCCTTCTCAGCGAGACTTGCCTCCGCCCGGGGACAGTCTCAAGGTCGTGAATTACAAAACATACCGTCGAGATCGCTCGACGGGCCGCGGCGGCGGGACAGCTGTACTCGTCAAAAATTCAATCCGCCACTCCGAGGTCGTAGTGCCGCCGCTGAACTCTCTGGAGGCGGCGGAAGTCATCATCTGGACCGATTTCGGTCCGCTAAAACTCTACGCGACGTATAGGGCCCCCATGGCGGGATTTCGCGCCAGGATTTCGACCAAATCTTCACCGACCCCAACGCGGTGTTGATGGCGGGCGATCTGAACGCGAAGCACCACCTCTGGGGCAGCCGGATCATACGAGCTGAGGGCAGGCAGCTGCTTGACATCATCCAAGCCTTAGGGCTTTCGTACCACCCTCCCGACGGCCACACGTTCTTCCGTACTGGCGTCCAATCCGATGTCCTCGACTTCGCCATATCCAAAGACATCCCGGTAAACGTGACCGTGGAAAGCATCGCTGACCTTTCATCAGATCACAACCCCATCCTAATCACCCTAGGTAGTGAACTACTTCATCTGGGGGAAAAAGTTCGGCGGCGTACGAACTGGAATCTTTTCTCCTCCAAAGTTCTCACCAACCTCAGTGTCAACGAAAATCTTCAGGAAGCGGCTCTCTTAGAGGAAGCCGCTAACAACTTCACCAAGGCGATCTCTCGGGCCCTCGAAGAATCTTCTACCATCAGACCCCGCAGACACTCTCGACAACTTCCACCCGACCTAAGGGAGCTAGTTAGGGAAAGACGACGAGCCAAGAAAAGGGCCCAAACCACCCTCAACCCCGTTGACAGCCTCCGAGCAAATCATCTTGCTCGACAGCTCCGAGAGGCTGTCAAAACCTTCGAGCAGGAGAACTGGAACGACAAGGTCAAGTCTCTCACGACGGAGGATGGCTCCCTATGGAAACTATCCAAAGCCTTGAGAAAGCCCTCAAAAAAACCCCCAAACCGGCCTCTTCACGGCACCCACGGTTTAGGTTTCTCCCCGAGGAGAAAATCGAAATCCACGCCGACCACCTCGAAGAAGTATTCCGCGGCATTCCGCCCCCAATCAGCGACGACGAAATAATCTTCCGAAGAGAAGTGGAAACGGTGGTGCACGGGATCCCCGCGCTCATCGGAACCGCACTCGATCCCGCCTCCCCCGACGAAGTCCGAGCCCTCATCAAAAGGCGCAACAACAAAAAGGCCCCAGGGGCGGATTGTATCACCAATCTGGCCCTAAAGTGGTTACCCCCGAAACTACGGAGCATCTTTGCGAAATCATCAACGCAATGCTCCAAATTCAATACTTTCCCTCCTGCTGGAAACACGCCGAAGTTTGCAACATCCCCAAGCCCGGGAAAGATCACAAATTCCCACAAAACTTCCGCCCGATCAGCCTTCTCTCCAACGTTTCGAAAATAGCTGAGGCAATCATCCTGTCTCGGTTGAAAGAACTCAGCGACGATGTCATCCAAGATGAACAGTTCGGCTTCCGAGCCGGACTGTCCACCGAACTACAACTATTCCGGTTCTCGGAATACATCCGAAACGGACTCGAAAGGCGAGTACCCGTCGGTGCAGTTTTCTTCGACTTAAAGAATGCCTTTGACAGTCTGGCATAACGGGCTGATCTACAAGATGATCGTTTCAGGAATCAACCCCCCATGGTCAAACTCATCAGGTCCTATTTAGCCGGCAGATCCTTCTGCACCAAATCCCATTCCGTGAAGTCCAGCGTCAGACAAATCCACGCCGGCGTTCCCCAGGGATCACTTCTAGGCCCGCAACTGTTTTCCATTTACATGTCCGATCTCCCCGAGAGCCCAGTACCGAGATTGCAATCTATGCAGACGACACTGTCATCTACACAGGCTGCAGGAAGCATGCGCTGTTCAGGAAACGCCTCCAAAGCGCTACTGACGGTTTTCTGAGTTGGACCTCTCGCTGGGGTCTGAAGGTAAATGAATCTAAGTGTGTGGCAGTTAGATTCTCGCACGATCGCGCAAACCTCGGTCAGCCGATTAAGGTAGGAAACTCCGAGCTCCCCTGGAGCTCCGAAGTGAAATACCTCGGTGTCATCTTCGACCGAATGCTCACATTCCAAAAACAAACTGACGAAACCCGAAATCGCTTCATCAAGGCCCGCAACTTGCTTCTGCCCCTCATAGGGCGAAGGAGTCCCCTTCACCTAGGGAACAAGTTGCTCTTATACAAGACGACGCTTCGACCGTTTTTAACCTACGGCGCTATGGCCTGGTTAACAGCGAGTGAGACTAACATCAAAGGTTTGGAAGCACTCCAAAATCGAACTCTCCGCCTCATCGTTGACGCCCCCTACTTCGTAAGGAACGTTCAGATTCATCGAGAACTGAACGTTCCGACTACGTGAATTTCTGACGAAACTCCTGAAGTCCGCGTGGGAAAGAGCCCGCGCCAGCCAAAATCTCTGCGTTCAGATGGTCGTCGATCCCCAAGATCGACCCTCCAAAAAGAAGGTCCGTCGCCTTGCAGATGTCATCGATCTGGACTAAGGCAATTCCCGCAGGTCCCTCGACGACTATCATCGTCCTCTAAACGACTGATAAACGGCTATTTTTCAGTCTGAAATTCTCGTATGTGTTACAGGTGAAAAGTCATCTTCCCCAGTTAGCTCTTCGCTAACCAACCTCATCTCTCCCCAGGCTGCGTGATCGAAGCAGCCTACACGTGAAGATAAAAGGGCGTAAGGAATCCCCACCGGCCCTAGTATTGACATGAAGTTCCTAGCGTAAGAAGTACGTTTCAATAATTTGCAGGATTTGTGACAATGTGTCAGACAGAGAAGGAGAACGAACGTTTATATTTACTTAACCTTCCTATACTCACGCATACGGTCTGTGAGACCGACTTATATAGTATAGTATACGTCTTTCATTTTGACGTGAGTATAGGAAGGTTAATTCCAATGCTATCCGTTTTATTTCCGGTGATATTTCTGCAGTTTGGCAGCTGTTTAGTATTATAACTTATGTGGCTTAAAAATTCTGTTTCGTTTTCATCCATCCAATATTCCCGATAAGTATTATCACTAAGGAACTGTTCTTTTAACGGCAAATACTATCTGGAATTCACTTTGTGGTTAGTACAATTCTGTTTTAAAAATTGCTTCTTATTATTCATACAGGTTCTTCGTATATTTGGATATTATTTTTGTTTTCATTGTTATGGAGAATGCCTGGTACACGTATAAACTCGCAGGCACAGGAACTAGTGCTAAATCTATGTGACTATTTTGAAAAACAAAAGGCAATGGGGCTCCCTTAATTTCTGTGGATGCTGTGTATGATGTAAAATGACATAAAATAGAATTAGTATCTAACGAATATCTATTTTAGAGGGTGGCAGATGCTATTCATATTTCTAGGAGAACTGTATGCACAATTAGAAACAGAAGGCACAAAATCCTAAGTTATCATCTCCTGGAAAGAAAAGACCTCGAGTCAAACCAAAAACCACCAATTTACCTGATTCTTCTAAGATGGAAGGGAAAAACATAATTTACAATATGTATAAAGCACGTAAGGACTAATTGTGCTAGTTTTAATTTATTAAATGCACAAGTAATATTTTTAGGAAAACATGTTATGCTTCAAGCCTTAAGGCTGAGTTGGCATTAAAGGAAATTGTGCACTTGGGAAAATCTTCTTTAGCTATTTTATTGCGAGAAATATGTTTCAAATTTAAAAAGGAATGCAACCGTCGTGCTTTGGTAAAAAACATTAATATAGTGTGTATGAGAAGCACATTTTTTAGACTGTATATTAATAATTTATCTTCAGAATACTTAAGAGAGGTAATTTTTTGGATGAAACTTGGATTTATGCCAAAGGCACTAGAGGTAAATCATGGCAAGACGCCTCTACTACAAGTGTTCGAAAACCAGAGGGTTATGATGGAAAATGTTTTATTGTCATTCATGCTGGATCTTAAAGGATTTATTGAGAATGTCAGCTTAGTATTTGCCTCAAAATCGAATACTGCTGATTATAACGGAGATATGAACAGTGAATTGTTTACGAAGTGGATGGGAAATCTTTTGCTACAACTGAGACAACCAACACTTATAGTGATGGATAATGCTCCATATCATAGTGCTGTAGCAAATAAAGTGCTGAATACTTTCACAAAGAAACAAGACATAATTGAGTGGCTGCAAACAAATAATATAAATTGTTCAAACGAATCAACAAAATATGAACTGTTAAACCTTGTAAAAATACATAAACCAGAAAAAGATTTATGTTATCGATGAAATAATACGGAAGGCTGGTCATGAAGTATTAAGATTACCACCATACCAATGTGAATTTAATGCCATCGAATTAATTTGGGCTATGGCAAAGGCATACTATAACGCAAACATTGGTAGAGATGACAAAGTTATTGATATGTGGAATGAAGCTTTGGCAACATGCACCAGCAATGTGTGGGAAAATTGTGTTAGACACACAAATAAAATAATAAATGAATGGTATGAAGGAGAAAAATTTTTGGCAGATATCGAAGTTGAACCGTTAGTGATACATACTGGAAATGAAAGTGACTCGAGTTCAGAATTTGACTCAGAAAATGAATAATTTTTTTCTTTTTTAGTTAATAAGGTTGAATATAGTGCAATTAATCTCTAAATCAAATTGTATTTTGAAAAGTCGAGTTGTAGACTGCTATTCTGTACAATTAATTATATATATTATAATTTATTGACTATAAACAATGAAAAAGCAACATACAGATAAAAAAAAAATTGTGTATTAATATCTTGTCAGTAAATTTTCTTTCTACTTTTATGTGTGTGCTTAATTGACCTAAAATTAAAACGATGGATTTCCAAAAGAAATATCTGAAAGTATAAAGATGGATAAACATGCACTCAAATACAGAAAGTGGATGTCACTCTGTATTTGACATATTAGAAAAAAGAAACCACCATTTTTTAATTCAAACGAAGAAGACAATATTCAATTATGATATATATATAATACAATAATATTCGAGGTTATGTTATGATATGACATAAATATTTCAATATTTTAAGGTTGGGTTCTTAGCTAAATTCGTAAGTGACATTTATGTATATCAATTAACTACTAGAAAATGAAAAATTGGGAAATTATATACAATATCTTACATTGAATAATATTTTAATATTTAAACAAGATTTTTGAACGCTTAAAATGTAAGTAATTGTTTAATATATCTTCTTGTAATGCGAACATGGTACGTCTTTTGACCAAAAATTATTGATTTGATTCATACAGACAAAATCGATGACGTGAGTGCAAAGATTCACTGGAAGGATATTATGCTATAGCACCCTACATCATAATTTCCACGCCTTTCAACAGAGAATTGAATATCGCGACTGGTTACTGATTTAATTGTATTGATGCAAATTATCAATGAATTGACCGTTGCTTGGTGCACACTTCCTATACCAAGGACGACAAGCAAAATTCAATTCCGACCAAAACGGTCAAAAGCTGCGCAAGCGCTATAAGTATTGAGTATAGTGATGGCCGTGATGGGTCGTTATTGAACTATCTGTTATTTTATAACCGTTCTCGATGTAGAACAGTTGCAAATGTTATCTCGCTGGGTAAAGAACGGTTCCTTTAGGACGGTCTCCAGCGTACGTGGTTGAAGACGAAATTCCACATCATCGACTTCTTTCCTATTAAATATTTCTCCATGATGATTATTTTGCCTGGGAAACTTCCGGATGAATGAATTGTGTTTACTTGATGATTGTTCCTATTTCCTAACTATAAAGCCGTTGTTCGATGGATCAGCTACGGATTGTAGTAAACGGATGTGTCCACAATGAAAATGGACTTCAATGTTTTTGTTATATTTATTTTACACCATGTGTGTAAACTAGCGTTGAATCGTGAGAAAAGAAATGTGTATAGGAACTTCTAACGAAAAACTTAATATACGTAGGATACGGTTACATCATGAATACACAATCATTTAACTCCATAGAACAACTATAATAGAAAGGTAACTTCTGCATAGATCAAAGAACCAAAACAGTGCCAGTAACGAATGTGCAGAAAATTAAAATTCTTATAAAAATCTGTAATTCTGCATTATAAACTAAAATATATATGCAAATATAAGAAATTTTATAATTTCTAATCAATTTCGTAAATCCAATTAAACAAAATTTAGGAATTTTATTTATTGGATTTACAATGATATAAAAATTACAACTTCCAAATCTGAAATAACGAAAAATATACAGCAGAAAACTAAAAACTAACAAAGGTATATACAATATTTATTTTCTCTTACTTTTTAATAATGTCTTTTATAAGCAAAGCCATATCAGTACACTCTACCACACACCATCGTTTTGAGTTGCTTGACTTCATATATGAATACAAAATCGTAATAAAACAAGAACCAAATAAATAATACGCAAACTGATCCAAACGCTATAAATATGGCTAACGTGGTAAACTTTATAACTTTCTCCAATTCGGTGTAAAACATTTAAAATTGATGTTGACTGATGTTGACCCAGATGCTCAGAACGCATTAGTTGACTTTTCATTGGTTCATCTGATGATGTTCTGTTATTGGTTGATGCTTTCTTGCGCAGTAGAAACCTATACAAATCAGCCATACTACGCCATCCAACGAATGTTCAGTGTATTAATTATACATTCCTTCGCATCTAACTTAACTTTCCATCCCGTGTATAACTCGGCGAATCACCAAGATGTTAGAACTAGTGATGGGAAAGTATAACATCGGGGGAAAACAAACTATATATCAAAAGGCCGCCAAAGGCGATGTACACATGACATATTTTATTGATTTTATGATGCATTATCAAATAGACCTGAAATGACCAAATGATCTGTTATATTGGAACCGTTATTTCAAAATATCGAGAACGGTTGGAACTGTTCTCTTAAAAGACTTAAAAGAACGGGTTTTCCCATCACTAATTGAGTATGAGTCACCGGTTGTAATCTGAATAGGGAAAAGTGGGAACTGTCATGGCGTCCATGGCAGCACTGCCATGCCAAAAGAGGGCGCAATACCACGCGGCTTTATTAGAGTTCTGTAGTTTTGGTGTCTTAAGTTTTGCGATATTAACACGATATTATTTGGTAAGTTGGCAATCCGTAAAGAGAAAATTATACTGGTTGTATTAAAGCTGTCACATGTCTGCATATGTCACAGTAACCATACAGTAATTCAGAAAATTGGTTTGGAACCTTTGGTGTAACAAAGTACAGTAATTGTTTAGATGTTATAGTAAAGAAGTGATTTTATCGTTATAGCCAGTTATAGTGTTATAGTATTTTCTACAATGGGGCGTGCTGGTTGTGCAGTTTCCGGTTGTATACCCAGTAAGAAGGACAAGAGACATAGATTTCCAAGTCCAACCAAAAATTTTATTTATTAGATTTAAACTCGTTTAAAAATTGTGTTTTCAGTTAATAAATTTTATTCTTGCAATCTCAAGTTGTTTTCATTTATGTAGATTGTTTATTATCTGTACATGATATACAAATGAGAAGACGCAAATTACAATTAAAATAATTTTTATATAAAGCCAGTGAAATTATCTCTTTTGAATTCCCGCCAAAATTATCACTGCCATTACACTAGATGGCGCGTCATAACGAGCAAATTTGTTGACAAGCGACATTACATTCTACTTTGTTGAGTATTCTATGGTATGAGTACACAGCGACGTTCCCTGCGTTTTCGTCTGACTCTCAGGCGGCCATCTTGCATCCCTACACAAAATCGGGATTCATTGCTGAACACCGTTCGCACCCTAACAGAGGAGCCGTATTCAAAACGAGGCATGACCCTCCCTCATAGGCCTTATAGTACATGGACTGTTACTCCTATGCTTCCCAGCGAAAGTGAGTGGAACGAACATAGGGGCGGTGAGAGAGACCAGTATGACGTAGTCACGTCTGCCCGTATCGACGCGTCGAGTGCCCCGGCACACAAACCGCGCATCATGAAATAAATGATCCCGTAGAAAAAATTAGAAAACCATAATTTTTAGATAATTAAGTTTAGTCAATAGTTTTTAGTTAATTATTAGTTGAGTTATGTCTAGTGTAGTATCAGTTACTTTAGTTGAGTTTAGATTATTTGATTTCAGTTTAGTACGAGGCGTGTTTTTAAACTAAGTATCGTTTGACATAAAAACAAGTAAATTTTTTCCAAAAATAATTTATTCACTTGAAAGGTCATAATTTAGTCTACTTTTCTACATAATTCCCATTAATATTGAGGCACTTATCATATCTTGGGACCAGCTTTTGTATGCCTTCGTCAAAGAAGCTTGCCGCCTGATTAGACAACCACTGCTTCACAGTGAACACTTCTTGAGACAGCAGGAAACTTTTCAGCTAACGACGAAATCGTGAATCGTCTGTTCTCTTTCACTTTATAGTCCACTTTTTGAATCAGATCATCGGTAATGACTGTAGGTCGCCCACTTCGTTTCTCATCATGAATGTTTGTGCGGCCATCTTTAAAGGCCCTAACCCATTTTCGCACCATTCCATCACTCATAATGTTTTCACCATACACTACATCATTTGGCGATGAATGTCAACTGATTTGAAGCCTTGAGCACAGAGAAACCGTATTACAGCACGCACTTCGCAGTCGGCGGGATTCTCAATAGGTGGAGGCATTTTAAAATCACGCAAACAGATATAGATTCGATCGGATGGTTCCGTAATGGCGGCTATGGCTTCCCAACAGAGGTAGCTACATGGCACGCATGCGCTAAACGGCGACCGCAGTGCTGCGGCGGCGTAATTTAAAAACGGTACTTAGTTTAAAAACACGCCTCGTATTTCAGGTAAATGTAAGGTACTGTTGGAAAAATGAAATCGAAAAAATGTCAGTATTTAATTTTAATGTATAATTATACATACATGAAAAAGTACAGTGGAGTTATTGGTGCTTAAATAGAAGAATTTTGGTGTGATAGGGTCTTACGTGTTTTACTTTTTACGTTTTCTTCGTGGTGCATGCGAACCGTAATATATGATTTTGCGACGAACTTTACAAGAGAGCGGTGATGTTCTTGATTTTCGTGAAAATGGTCGACTATCGTAACGAAAGGATCAAGGTTATATAATTTAATACCTGAAATAGCGCCATATTTCTCACTTCTTAGAACACAGCAATAATCAGATCAACATTCAACAATGGGACAGTTCCGACGTTCCGAGACGTATAAGATCGTCATATATCGGCCTGCGCGTAATCGGACGCGACTACGTCACACTGGTGTCTCATGTTGGTGCCGCTTAACAAATTTCAGGTTTACGTTCGCACAATTTAAAGAAATTCAATATCAAATTGAGCAATTGTACGAAGACGAACACATTGACCAGGATCACAAAGAACCTAACAATTTCGTTGTTGACTATCATAAATTAATAGCAACTGCAAAAATTATTTAGAAATAAATAGACAAACATTCATTCAACAAACACTAGCAATTTACAAAAATTACAATATTT
Organism: Chrysina gloriosa; assembly: GCA_038088585.1. Lineage (NCBI taxonomy): Eukaryota > Metazoa > Arthropoda > Insecta > Coleoptera > Scarabaeidae > Chrysina > Chrysina gloriosa. The sequence goes on along the minus strand of CM076091.1, from coordinate 38,412,077 downwards.
AAAAGCTAGTTTATCGGGGCAAGCAGCTCAATTAATATTGTCTCTAGAAATTACACAGGGAAATTACGCGATAAATGTAGAATGGATATTTATTAGTTTAAAAAATTCCTCAAAATTGACTCATTTTCCTCCGTCTAATTGTATATGTCCCCTTAAATCTAAAAAGAATACCTATAAATCTACCATGTTTTAAATACGACTAGAGTGTTTGTATTTGGCTAGTTTCATTAATATTATTATTCTGGGATGGTGTGTGCATATTGAAATGAACGATTATTGTTGTGTTTTACTGATTTAACTTTTCAGCAAATATTATTCTTTTAACATATCTAACACTCTAATATTTTTCAGTTAACACGAGGAAGTGTGCACTTTTCGTGTTTTCCAAGTGGCATTAGCTAACTTCTCAGCTATTTCGAAGACATTCAAATCGGTCGCAGAGTATGCCCACTTAATGTATTAAAAGATGAACGTTCGACTAGCGGCTTGGGGAACAACTAACCATTGCAACAAACCCAGGGAGTGGGGACTTTCGGTATCTTTTTAAAATACTATTAGTGCGCCTCTACAGAATATACTACAAACTGGAGGCAGCTATCCTTTATTAATTATAATTATAATATCCTCTATTAATTTTAATTTCAGTTAGTTTCAATCGCAGTAAGCCTGTGTGTATCACGGTTGTACTGAGTTCTGAGTCAAAAATTTCAGATGTCTATATCAACAAAATATTGTAAAAAGTGTTGTGTTTCTAATTATAAGGACGAGTTTTCCCATTGGTAGTTTTTATATTCTTTCTATGAAAACATATGTGAAATATTTAGATACTTTCCAGACAGATTTCCTGTAAATAATGACGAACAGTGCAAAATATAGATTGATCGGGTGGGCAATCCAAATATCGCAGAATATGATAGAAAAACTGTTAGATAAGCGATATGAAAGTCTATTTATGTGCATGTATTGATGCTGTCACATGCATGACACGAAACACAATGATCTAGTAGTTTTTGAATTCAGACCCTTCAACATAGTGACACATGTAAAACGTGTATTCGAGTAAATCATTTTTGGTTGTTTGCATCTGTGTTCTTAATATAATAGCCGAGCCTTCTCAACACTGCCATCAACAGGTTATGAGTCCAGGAAACGTAGCTCGCATTGAACCGCTAAATAAAGAAAATTATGACACGTGGAAACTGCAGATGCAAGCAATACTCGTCAAAAACGATGCGTGGATATACGTAAACGGTGAATCAGTGAAACCGGATATTGTTGAAAATGACGAGAAAACAGCGATTGCTGCAAAATTGTGGTGCACAAACGACAGCAAGGCGAAATCAGACATTATTCTTTCGATAAACCCAAGTGAATTGAAACAAATTAAGGGTTGTGAAACGTCGAGAGAAGTGTGGCTAAAACTCGAAAATATTTACCAATCGAAGGGACCAGCGCGGAAAGCAAAATTGTTAAAGCAACTGATTTTGCAACGCATGGAAAATGGCAATGACGTGCGGGAACACATACGCGGATTTTTTGATGTGGTAGATAAACTCGGTGAAATGGAGGTGGACATTAATTCCGATTTATTATCGATAATGTTACTCTATAGTTTACCGTCGAATTTTGAAAATTTTCGTTGTGCGATCGAATCACGTGATGAGTTACCATCACCAGAAGTGTTGCGAATAAAAATAGTTGAAGAGAACGACGCGAGAAGAAACGATACTGTATCCACCGCTTGCCAAAACGTGTTATACGCTAATAGAAGTGGAAGAAACACGCGGAAACCTAAATACCCTTCGAAGAAGACTGACATGAACACCGGTAGTGAATTCAAATACCGTTGTCATCGATGTGGTAAAATAGGACACAAAGCGGCAGATTGTTGGAAGAAACGTGACCGTGATCGAGAAAACGCGAGCAGAAGTGAAGAAACGGGTCTTTGTGTATCAAACGGATTACAAGACGACTACGTACTCCAGGCAACAAACGCGAAAAATGGCGGAAAATGGTGCTTGGACAGTGGCGCAACTTCACACCTAAGCAACTCGATTCGCGATTTTGTCAACACTGAAGACGTCAGCAGCATCGAGCTGAATCTTGCGAACAATAGTTCGACAAAGATACTCGCGAAAGGTGACGTGCGGTTCAGTGCTGATGTTCTGGGTGAGATCAAAAACTTTAAGTTAGAAAATGTCTTACACGCGCCGGACTTACGCACGAATCTATTATCAGTCGGGAAAATAACAGAGAAGGGTTTCAGTGTATCTTTTTACAAAGATCGCGCAACAGTGAACGACGAAAAAGGTGCTGTTAAACTGATTGCCGATCGGATTAGCGGATTGTATTACGTGCGCGAAAAGTTGAACAATGGAAGCGGAAACATTTGTGAAATTGCGTGCAATTCTAAAGAAACACAATCTTTAGATGTATGGCATCGGCGCTTGGGGCATTTAAATGAAAAATACCTCATGGAAGCAATTCAGAAACAAACGCTGACCGGTATTAATGTTGAGAAGCCAAAGGGGAAGTTGAATTGCGAAATTTGTTTAAAAGGAAAAATGACTAGAAGTCCTTCTCCTAAGAAGAGCGAACGAAAGACGCAAATTCTGGACATCATTCATTCTGATGTGTGCGGTCCTGTACGCGTAGAATCGCTCGGACGAGCCAAATATTTCGTCACCTTCATTGACGACTGTTCTAAGTGGTGCGAGGTACGTTTTTTAAATGCTAAAAGCGATGTATTCAATGCATTCAAAGAATACAAAGCTTTAGTTGAAAATTCCAAAACCAAGAAAATCAAATGTCTGCAATCGGACAACGGGACGGAATATAAGAACCTGAAGTTTGATGTATTCGTCGCTGAGCATGGAATTGCACGAAGATTTTCGATACCGTATCACCCCCAACAGAATGGCACAGCAGAACGAAAGAACAGAACATTGCTGGACACTGCAAGATGTCTTCTCCTGCAATCCGGGCTACAAACATCATTCTGGGCAGAAGCGGTTTCGACCGCGAACTACATCAGGAACAGAAGCCCAAGTTCCAGCTTGAATGGGAAAACTCCCTACGAAGTATGGACCGGTAAGAGACCAAATGTGTCATACTTTCAAGAATTCGGATGCAAAGCATTTTGTCTAGACACAGAACCAGGCAAAGGGAAATTTTATTCCAGGGGAAAGCCAGCAATTTTTATGGGATATTCTGAGTCATCAAAAGGGTATAGAATGTGGTTGACTGAAGAGAGAAAGATCGTGATATCCAGAGACGTCAGGTTTATGGATACCCTTCCTTGTGCTCCGACAACCTTTGAAGACTTCATACCCGAAGACATGTACTTGGATGATGACATTGTGAAAACCCCATCCGAAGATCGCATATTAGAGATCGAATTAACTCCACTCCAAGTCGAAGTTGATGAACAAGATGACGTCATCGACAACGAAGTAAACCCGAATACAAATGTACATTGCATTCCACCAGTAAGAGGACCCGGAAGACCTAGAAAGGTACGCACTGGACTGAGGGGGAAGACCTCGACTTCAGTACCAGGAAGTCCAAGAGGAGCAAGAAATCAATGAACCACAATTTGCAGCCTTGGCTGAGATACCACTGAAGCTAGCCATGTCTGGTGAAGATGCACACGAATGGCGGCAAGCCATTACTTCGGAGATTAAATCTATCCTAAAGAACGATACATGGCAGTTAGTTCAGCGCCCTGCAAACAAGAAAGTAATAGGAAGTCGCTTGGTACTTCGGAACAAGTACAATTCCGAAGGAATGCTGGAAAGAAGAAAAGCCCGATTAGTCGCTAGGGGCTTCGCACAGCGTCCTGGGATTCATTTCAGCGAAACTTTTGCTCCTGTGGCCCGAATGAGCTCCATCCGTTTGCTGATGGCACTTGCTGTCCACGAAAATATGTCTATTCAACATTTGGACATAACCACGGCTTATTTGAATGGGAATATCGAGGAGGAATTGTTCATGGAACTCCCCGAATTGTTAGAGGAATCGCTTGAAACGATAGTGCACACCGATAAAGCGCTTAAGGAAAAGGCAAGTATTATGTTGAAGGAATTAAAAACCGGAAACAAAGTTTGTCTTCTTAAAAAGTCGCTTTACGGGCTTCGCCAAGCCGGGAGGAATTGGAATCTGAGATTGGACAAATATTTGCGAGAACTTGGAGCAATACCAACAAATGCCGATCCATGTGTGTATTACATAAGAAAGAAAGAAGTGTTATCTTACATTCTTGTCTATGTTGATGACATTTTGATCGTATCCAAAGACATGAAGTTGACGGAGACAATCAAAAAGAAGTTGGCACGTGAGTTCGAAACAAAAGATCTTGGGCAAATCAAATATTGTCTGGGAATAGAATTTTCTTGGAAAAAATACAAGATTTTCTTGAACCAGCGTGGGTACCTCAAAGACGTATTGAGGAAGTTTGGCATGGAGGAATCAAAGCCAGTAAGCACTCCTATAGACGCAAACTCCAAGCTAAACAAACCGAAGTTCGAAGAAGACCCAGAAGTGCGAAGATTACCATATCGAGAGTTGGTGGGATCGCTGATGTACTTAGCTGTCTCTACCAGACCGGACATCGCACATGCTGTAAGCAGTCTTAGCCAGTTCAACGACAACTTTGCCAGTGAACACTGGACGGCTGCTAAACGAGTCCTAAGATATTTCAAAGGAACGATGGACTACGGAATAGTTTTCGAACGAAACTTAAAATGTCTGGAAGGCTATGTCGATTCCGATTGGGGAAACTGTCCGATGGATAGGCGTTCTTACACGGGATATACTTTCCTTTTAAGCGGCGGACCTGTTTCATGGGATTCCAAGAAGCAAAGGACAGTGGCTTTATCATCGACAGAAGCAGAATATATGGCTCTCACAGAAGCTTCGAAGGAATCGATCTACTTGAAGGATTTTTGGTAGAATTAGGATTCGCTAATCTGGCTGCAGGGACCATATATAATGACAACCTGGGAGCAAAGAAGCTTGCTGAAAATGCTACATATCACGCACGCAGCAAGCATATTGACATTAGACATCATTTTGTTCGCGAGGCTTTAAGGGATCAACGAATTAGCGTTCATCATGTATCCACAGACAGCATGGTAGCAGATATGATGACAAAAGGACTACCCAAAGAGAAACATTTGAAGTGTTTGAAGCTATGCGGCCTGAGAGAATCGTGAGTGAAAGTTTTGTAGACTTTTATATCGAGGGGAAGTGTTAGATAAGCGATATGAAAGTCCATTTATGTGCATGTATTGATGCTGTCACATGCATGACACGAAACACAATGATCTAGTAGTTTTTGAATTCAGACCCTTCAACATAGTGACACATGTAAAACGTGTATTCGAGTAAATCATTTTTGGTTGTTTGCATCTGTGTTCTTAATATAATAGCCGAGCCTTCTCAACACTGCCATCAACAAAAACTTTCTATAATATTTGTTTTATATGTTCCAAGCATTTTATTGAAAATTGTTTGAACGGTTGTTATTTAGTAAGGAATTCACACAACAAATTGATGACGACGCAAACAACGAATGGATACTCAAAACAATCAAGGTAATTACTAGACACAAAAAAAGGAAAAACAAACCTAACCTCAACAGTGGTGTGCGTCGCGAATTTCATCGATCGGAAATCCGAAAGAATCAACGTTTTATGGACAAATTAAAAACAGATCGTCAGGTAACCATCAAATATTTTTACCTTATCATTCGGATATCCTCAATATTGTTTTTTTGCCCCTTCTCTGTTTTCGAACAACAAATTCGAAATAAATAAAAGCAATTTTCTAAAGAGCAGAGATAGCAGGTGGATCGAGCAGCTTGCGTTATTGCTTCAAGTGAATTGTTTTAGAGAGAAAAAAAATACACAATCAAAAATGGATCCAGCACAATTTCAAGAATTTATGGATCTTCAACAACAAATGCTGAAATCGATAGTGGAGAACTCCGATAATAATAAAGCAACAAGTAACTCGCAAGAAATAACAGTAAACACAGCACTTTTATCAAACTTTGAACATTTGTATCCATCAAAAGAATCATTTCGTAATTATAAATTATATTTTGAAAATTATTTAGAAATGAAAAACATTGTTGACAACAAAAACTACCGCATGATATTTTAACATGATTTCAGTTTTAGCAGCGCCAAAATTGCCAAAAGAGAAACGCACGACGAACTTATAACACTGTTAGGGCCAGTTTCATAAAAGTATGATTAACCGCGTGGGTAAGTAACCACGTGCTAAAGTTGACGGTCCGTTAAAATTGTCTTGGGTTTCACCAACGCAATTTCAACCTCGGTTAACAAATCGGACGGTTAACTCGGAAGATCATATTTTTCTCTAAGTTGGTACGATTTTTAGATTCGTTATCTACTAGTGAAGCCGATTTCAGAACATTTGAATCTTCGTGCCAGATCGTAAGTACGGGATTTATACGAATTTGTTAACATCTGGCGCACAAGTGGTCTTCATTTGAAAGATCATTTTATTTTGTATTGGTTTGTCGAGTGTACGGATATCAAATAAAAGTGGAAAATCTGAGTAAACGTGGCAAGAATTATAGCGATTAAGAGAAAATGTAGTTAATCGGAATTATTGCAAAATATGAACATATAATTGAAAATAAAAAAACATATAACAATAAAAGAAAAGCAAAGGGTATGGTCTGTAATTGAGGAAGAGTACAACGTACTAGGGTATGAAAAACGAAATAAACTGCATTTGAAACGATGCTACGAAAATATAAAAAGAAGAATTAGGAAAGTAAAGGCTGAAGAAAATGTAAGTGAAAAATAATAATGTGATAATGGCCACAATACGGAACGTGCACGCAACGACGATCAGAGACCCCTAGCGATCTATCAGGCATTAGTGGGGTATAAACAACTCCATTCCGATCGTGTTTGCTAGAAGCTGTTAGTTGTATTCAAAGCTATTTTACATTTGTATTAGTTTTCGGCACTTTTCAGATGTGACATGGATGAAATAGTGATTAAGTGCGGATTTGACACTATTTTTTGTAAATGAGACAGAAGGTTCGAGATTATAAAAGGAAAAGAAAAACTACGAATCTGGCCATGTAACGAGCATGAAATACTTTTCATCTCTTAAATGAGATTTCCTTTGGATATTATCCATTTCATATAAGAGTCTATAAATATTTAGTTCATCTGTAGGTCCACAGTTTTCATCTACCAACACAATACTTTTTAGGTCATTATTAACATTACATTGAGTTGACAGATTATTGTCATATGAAGAACTCTCGAAAGTAAAGTACCTAGTATTTATCGTAATCAAAACGCACTTCCGTGAATACACATTTCATTTCAACATCGTTAATGACCTCCAACTACTCTTCAATTGAACTAGTTCAATATATTTTATCATTAATCGTGTCTTTTAAATTCAACTTTTCGAAGTCCTTATGAAACGATGGATACCGTTGTGGTCCATATGACGTTTCATGTAGGAGTCAGGAAAAATTGTTGGTTTATATTGGTTCCCAAACATGGGAATCTTCGTTTTAATACCCCAAATGTTCGCTCTGTATTGGTTCTTCAATTAGTTATTAGGAGGACCTAATACTATGTCTATTATTATTTATTATATTATCGGGAGGCGGAAAAGCAATAATACATGTTCACTTGTAACGAACGACTGACTTTATTTCCGAACTACTTCCGTGATCTACTACACCGACCTCTATCTAACTTTATTCTAACTAAGTATTACATATGTAACATCCCCCTTCTTTACAAAAGAGAATTATACAATAAATTATTAAACATGACTATATGTTTAGTCTATTTAGTGGTTTGATAACTCTACCTGTTCTACTGGTGTAGATTTTATTTTTTAGAGCACTGTTTGGATGAGCCTCCTGGATTTGATCCTGTGATTTTCTTTCATTGTCATCAGTACCAGTAATAAATTTTCGATTTCGCTTAACAGTTACATTTGTTTCCAGCCTTATTTCGTACATTCTGAACTTATAATTGACATTTATAATTGTGCCTTTAACCCATTTCCATTTCTGTTTGGTATACATTTTGGTTATAACTGTGTCTCCCTTCTTTAAAATGTCTAGGTCTTTTGCTCCTTTATTATAATATCTTTTCATTTTTTCTTTTGCTTGCTTTAACTCCTGTTTAACATTTTTGATTGGAATTACTTTAGGTTCTAATAACGACTCTTTCACTGGTAATAATATTCTTAACTTTCTACTATATAGTAATTCAGCTGAGCTTGGGATTTTATTTGAAATCGGAGTATTTCTTAACTCTGAAATGCCTAAATATGGATCTTTATTATTCTCAATACATTTTTTCAACATGTTTTTTATAGTTTGAATCTTCTCTACTTGACCATTTGACTGGGGATAGTGTGGACTACAAGTTGTGTGTTCAAATTGCCATTCTTTCCTAAATGACTTAAAAAGGACAGATGCAAAACATGGTTCATTGTCACTAAATACAGTTTCAGGAATCCCGTGTCTTGCAAAAATACTTTTCATATGTTTAATTATGCAATTAGAAGTTTGAGCTTCTAACAGCGCTAATTCAAAAAAATTTGAATAGTAGTCAACTATTAACAAATAATTACTATTTTCAAACTGAAATAAATCTACACCAATTTTCCTCCATGGTCCATTGGGTATGTTGTGTGGAATTACGGTTTCTTTCTGATTATTTCTAGAGTTGTTACTACAGATTTCACAATTTCTTAGCAAATTCTCTATTTCTACTGCCATGTTTGGCCAAAATATTGAATTTCGTGCCTTTAATTTTGTCATTTCTATACCTAAATGTCCAATATGTAATTTATTTAAAATTTCCGTTCTTAGCGATTTTGTAATCAATATTTTATCATTCCTGTAAATAATTACATTTGAAAAAAATAGTTCATCTCTATAGTTCCAATATTGTTTGAAATCATCATTCAGATCTTTTGTATTTTTGGAAAATGATTAACAATTAAGTTAGCTAGTTCAATTAAATGTGGATCAGTTGATGTTTCTCTTTGAATTTTATTTTTTATATTTGATACAACAGGACTATTTTGTACTATTAAACTTAATTGAAGTTCTACTTCACTGCACTTATTTTCGAACTCTAAATCGGTTGTTTTTTGATATGCCCTTGATAAAGCGTCTGCAAGATGCAACTCTTTACCTTTCCTGTAAACTAGATTAAAAGTGTATGGTTGTACCATAATTAACATGCGCTGTAATCTAGCAGGTGCTTCTGTCAAGGGTTTATTATATATGTTGCTTAAAGGTTTGTGATCTGTTTCTATTGTCACATCCGTACAACCATATACATATTAATGAAATTTAACCCCTTCCACTATTTTCACGAGTCTGACTCGTGATGAAAATTTTAGGCCAAACTTGAATATCACGAGTCAGGTTCGTTGTTCAATTTCACGGCAAACGTGGATATCACGAGTCAGGCTCGTAATCGACATTTCGGGCCAAACATGAATATCACGAGCCGTGCTCGTGGTCTTAATCTCGGGCCACCAGGAACGCCTGAATGAGGTCTTATCTCTTCTTTCCTTTTCTTGAATGATTGGGTATTTTATCTTGTATCTTGTTGTCTTTTGAATTTTACAAGAGCACCACCGCGTGAAGTCAACACGAGCACGCCTATCTCGCACTCATTGTCAGTCGTAAGAATGGTCGTAAGATGTGTTCAAAGTTCCGACACTTAGTCTTCGCCGCTTCGACTCTTTTCGGGACCACTCAGGCGCCCGAGTTTGGCACGGCTGATTGTGAATTTCGGCGTAGTGCAAGGGGTTAATACAGGCAAATACTATTGCAAGTATTTCCTTCTCTATTTGTACGTAAGAATTTTGTGTAGGAGTGAAAGCTTTCGATGCATATGCGATTGGTGCGTCATTCTGCAATATAACTGCCCCACAACCTGACTTAGATGCATCACATG